>CM034697.1:4062500-4662500 GCA_020045945.2 Trichoderma semiorbis | reverse complement strand
TGTACGTGGACGCGCGACAAGCTACCTGGTTCAATGAGAATATAGCAAGTTCTTGGCAACGTGCGGCCAGATGCCGGAATCCTTTCGAATGTTTTCATGAAGGGGGAGTTCTTTGCTTGGGTTGTTGATAGAGATTCAATGACTCTACCTAGGTCATATCACTAAAAAATGTTGAGGCAGTTATTGTACACGGTTGAAAAGTCTAACATGCAGCTGTTAGGGTGGCACGATGCCATCTTATACCTGATCTAACATTTCGGATACCGGTATCTCATCTACAGCATCGCCTAGTTCACTTGCCATCCTAACTATAGTTCGCGGATGATGCAATTCGACGAGCTTCTTTGTGACTCCCAAAAAAACCTGCTGAGAGAGAGTTCGGTGATAACCAACACGAGATAGAAAAATTCCTGCAAGCCACAACAATCGCACTTAAGCTTCTCTGCCTGCTTGACTACGTCCGCGGAATGAAGATGCCGAATTATCGGATGCGCCTAAAATCATAGAGAATGCGTCGGTGTTAAATGCATCACGTGATCGGAATTGCCTATTACGGATGGCTGGCGACCGACATCCAGCCGCTACTGGACAATTGCTCAAGGGCAAAAAGTCCCCTGGTACAATTAAATGACAAAGCGTACCTTGACAAATATAGAACCGTTCCTGCAGGATAAAGTCATTGTGAAATGTATATGTATATATATATGTGTGTATATAATAAGTAAGTCCCCAACATGGTGGTACAGAAAGCCACAAAGTACAGTCAATTCTTATACTCTCCACCTACCTACTTTCACATCCCGTCTCGAACAAGCCATGGCTGAACCAAATGATTTCACGAACCAGTTATCTCTCCATTCAACAATATCCAACGCCAGTCCAACACTTGAAGATGGCATACGCCCATCACAGTCAGCATTGTCTCAAGGCGAATATCTCGAAGATGGTTTCCTCGATGGCCATCGACCGAGCATATATGAGATTACGGCCTCAAGAACAAGATGTCGAAGTGGATGCCAGGACGAATTGAGCACGACAAGGAGTCTTACTCCTGAACCATCACGAATCGAAACCATCGTCTCGCGCATTCGATCACGACCGGTCGCGGAATTTTCTCATCCATTGGCCAACCTGCCTACAGAAGAGAAATGCCTTGTTGACTTCGACGGGGTTGATGATCCCTACAAACCGCTGAACTGGCCTACACATAAGAAAATCCTTACTACAGTCTTGTATGGCTTGGTCACTATGTCAGCAACATGGGCCTCCTCCTCGTACTCTGTAGGTACGGACCAGGTTGCCAAAGAGTTTCACATATCTACACAAGTGGCCACTCTGGGCACAACATTGTATCTCGTTGGCTTTGGGATCGGACCTCTACTCTGGGCCCCATTAAGCGAGGTATATGGCCGAAGGGTGCCAGTTCTTACGCCCATGTTTGTTGCCATTTGCTTTACCTTTGCTACAGCTACGGCAAAAGATGTACAAACGATTATGTTGACTCGGTTTTGGGGAGGCTTTTGTGCTTCGGCACCCATGACCAACACTGGTGGTGTTCTCGGCGACTTATTCTCACCAGCTTGGAGAGGTGTTGCACTAGCCGGGTATTCGATGGCTATTGTTTGCGGTCCTGCTCTCGGTAAGATGGTCTCCCTTGATGGCCTAAACTTCCTGCTAACATCTCATAGGACCGGTCGTTTCCACAGTACTTGCCCAACAGTCTTCTCTAGGCTGGCGATGGACCGAGTATTTCACGGGCATTCTTCAATCAGCCATTCTCTTGGTAGCCGCCGTGTTCATCGACGAAAGCTACCCACCTCTGCTTCTTGTCTATAAAGCTCAGCGATTACGGCACGAGACTGGCAATTGGGCACTCCATGCACAATTTGAAGAGTGGCAGATCGATCTTCGACAGCTCGCGCGAAAATTTCTCATTCGCCCCATTCGGATTCTGTCTACGCCAATCTGTTTTCTTGTAACATTATATGCTAGCTTCGTGTACGGCATCCTATATATGCAACTGGGTGCAATCCCTATCATCTTTGGGGAGGTGCGTGGATGGGATCCAATTCCAGCTGCACTACCGTTCCTATCAATTGTTTTGGGCGCTGCTATAGGCTGCGGTATAAACATTTACAACCAATTCCTCTACAACAAGGCTTATTATGCCGCAGGGAACAAAGCTGTCCCCGAGATGCGTCTGCCTCCAATGATGCTGGGTTCTTTTATCTTCTGCGCAAGTCAGTTCCTCACTGGCTGGACAGCTAAGCCTGGTACGACCTGGGTTGCTCCATGTATTGGTTTGGCGATGTTGGGTACGGGATTTTTCACCATCTTCCAAGCGGCACTCAACTATCTCGTCGATACATTTCAGGCGTATGCAGCTTCGGCAATCGGAGCAAATACGTTTCTGCGGTCGTGTGTTGCCGGGGCCCTGCCACTCGCCGTTGGGCCCCTTTATCATAACATAGGAATTGGTCCAGGATCAAGTATCACAGGAGGATTTGCCGCGATTTTAATCCCTGTCCCTTTTGTTTTCTATCTATATGGAAAAAGACTAAGAGCAACCTCGAAATGGTCTGATGGATCGATAATTAATTAGCGTTCTTTATTTGAACTAGCTCAGTTCAGTTTAGCTATAGACTATAGACTTCTTACTTCAGGCTCATTACTTATTAAGTCAAGGCGTCACAGTAACTTGTTTTGAACTGTATCAGTTATACTCAAGTTTCTTATTCAATTTTAGTCTCTAGAAACTACTTATTTATTTGACATCCAACACATTTTAAGCGTCGACCTTCTGAGGAGCAAATGTCTCAGTCTTGAAGATACCAACACGACCATAGACATCCTTGTACTTCTGAACCACGTAGTCTTCAACGCAAACTGGGGCATATTTCTCCTCTTCGGGCTTAACACGGCAGCTTTCGATGCACTTGATAACGAAATCGGGGTTGCCGTTATAGTTGAAGGGGATGCTGTAACGCTCCTCTCCAGAGCGGTTGATGACACGGTGCACATTGGAAATGTACTTATCGTTTGTCCACTGTTCAAACAGGCTGCCCATGTTGACAACGTAGGCTCCCTCAACAGGAGGAATGGCGTACCAATCCTTAGCCTCCTCATCCCAGCATTCAAGGCCAGGGACATCGCCTTGAAGGAGCAAAGTGATGACACCAAAATCGCGGTGAGCACCAATACCTAGGTAAATATGAGTAAAAGTTCAAGGCATGGAAATAGACAAAGTATCATACCTCTTTGAAGAGCATGAGCTGTCGTGGGTTGAGGTGGGTAATGAAGCAACTGGTAGAAGCACATGGGGTCCGTGCAAAACTCCTTGAAGTAGTCGGCATCGTAGCCCAAGCTCATGGCCATAGCACGCATGACTTCTTCCGTGAGCTTCACGATGCGGTTCAAGTAGTCCATGCAAGTTTCTCGGAAAGACTCTCCAAGAGACTCGGGCCATACGTTAGGACCATGGGCAAACTTCTCTGCCTTGACCTGAGGGTGGTCCATGGGCAAATCACGAGAGACATAGTAGCCCTCCTTGAGATCGGGCTTGGTGTTGGCCTCGATCATTTGGCCGTGCATAACTTCGTATCCACGGTTGTATTTGTTCTGTTTCCAGACATGTTAATATCTCAATGGCCAAATTGTTACAGAAGCAAAATGCTTACCAATGACTTATCAAGCTTCATCTTTTCTTCTAATGGCAGAGCAAAGAAAGTCTTTGATGCTTTAAAGATATCCTTTTGAAGTTGAGCAGGAATGTCGTGGCCGACAATCTGGAAAAAGCCTTGGGTAAGGCAAGCATCTCGAATCTGGTCAGCAACATGCTGCATCCGCTGCTTATCACCAGACAGAAAGTCCGAGAAGTCAATGACGGGAGCGCTCTTAGTAGAAGGCATTTTGATCTGCTGAAGGTCAAAAGAAGATTGTGTATGTTTTTATTGCCAATGAGACTTATTGGAGAGCTTGTTGAGAAAAGAAGGGCGGATGGAGAGGTGAAATCCCGAGACTTTATACTTTTTGCAATACAGCCAATATCCGTATCGGCATATAACTTTGTCAATCAATTTATGTTGCTGCCTAGCGAAACGTTTCCTTTGACAAGGTTCTCTTTTCTTGTTGATGTAACAAAATTACGTTTTTCTAAACTCGTTTTCAGATCAAACAACCTGGAGACACAATCATAGAATGGGGGAAGACAAGGACTTCAAGCACGTACGAGTAATTGCATATCATGCTACTAATATCCGTATCAGATTTACATAGAATATTAAAATGTATTTGGTGTAGACTGAGAGTTAAGTTTTGGATGTAAGTCTTTTTGGGAAATATATTGTGTATTTATATCAAGCATGTTTATATGAGATGTATACATATATACATGTATTCATCGAGTAATACAGTAGGATTGAAGATGTACTTAGATCAGATCGGCAATTAATTTTAATATGGTCTTTATTGTTATAAAATAATTAATCATGTAAGATTCTGTTACAACCCGATTACATAAGACCCTATGTTGCACACCGTTGGTAATACGTCGGAAGACTGTACCTAATTAGGACATAGGACTTCCTCTCTTAGTAGGATATATACCTACTTATATAATAAGAACATAACTTTAAGAGTATATTTTTATTAAGTATAATAGGACTTACACTAGTAATAACTAAGGAATAACTAAATATATAAGATTTAATTCTTTATACTCTTTAAATAAATATAACGGCGCCAGACGGCCGTTATACCAGTACCCCGCCTAAACAGCGATATCAGTATTATATACTGCTAGTTAAGGGTTTACAGGAGTATAAATACCCTTCTGTACCTCCCTCTTATTAACAGAGGCTAAGTAAAAGTATAATATACTTTTATACCCCTACCTGACTATAATTCTATTATAATTTTTTTACTTTTTTATAAATTACCTAGGGGTATAAAAGCTATTATTATATACTATAGAAAAAGTATTTTTTATAACCTAGCTGTAAATATAGTAAAGCTTTTAATTACTTTAGGATTTATAAAGAATCCCCCCTTAATTAACCCTACTATTTATAAAGAGGATAGTTATATAGAAGTAGGTACTTCTGCTTTTAAAGAGTATATAGTAAACCTATAAAAGCTAAAGGTAAAAAGTTAGCTAATTTAAGAATATATTTAATAATTAAAACGTTTTTAGGCTTTAAGGTAATAAAAAAAGGAATTACTTTAGCAGCTATAGTTAAATAGTAAAACCTTTATAATATAGCAGCTAGGGTTTAGTAATTTATATTTAAATACTAAAGGAGAAATTAAAGTAAAAAATATTAAGTAACTGCGCTTATCTATAGACTTTTATATAAGGGATAAGTAGTTAAGTAACCTTTAGTAAGTATTTAATAAGGTACCTTAGAAGTTTAAAAAACTTTATAAATAAATTTTATTTATATTAAATAATATAAATAGTAAATACTATATAAAATAAGAATAATACTTTAATAAAAAGTTAAAGGTAAAGTAGTACTAGCTTAAAAATAATTAAAATTAGTTTTAAAACTAAAGTAATACCCTTCTTAAAAATATAGTATATTAAGACTTCTTATAAATTACTTTACTTAGCTAGGCTTATTAAAGGGATTACTAAATACTAAAAAACTTTTATATTTATTTTAACTCCTTTAAAAAATACTTTCCTTCCGTTAAAGAAAAGTAATAAGCTCTATAATATTACGTAAAGCTAAAACTAGAATTATAAAATTATATTAAAATATACTATAAGAAGGTTTTAAAGATTAAGGAGGAAATAGTATTACTAGCTACTTAATTTTAAAACTTTCTTTAACTTAATTATAAAAGAAAACGGAAGGAGGGCTATTACTTACTAAACCTTAGGTAATACCTTTATAATAGGAGTAAAAGACTTAAACTAGTAAACTAAGGATTAGGGAACCTTAATTATATACTTATAAATTATAAAGCCCCTTAAGCTAAGGGATTATAACTATTAAAATACTTTTTTTATTAAAGCCTTAGTTATTTAGCTAACTAATGCCTTTTATATATAAGCCAGAGGGGATTTAAAAAGATAGAAAATTAAAATTAACTGTAGCTATTACTTAGTCTTTAGCTAACCTATTACTTAAGGTAGAATTATAAATAAAAATTACTTTATAAGTTTAGGGGTAATAGTTTATTAATATAGGGGTAATCTTAAACTAAGGATTTATACTTAATATTATATTTATTTAGTTTATAAAAGTATATAAATTAAAGTAAGTTCCCCTTAAATAGAAGATATAATTAAAAATAGTAGTAGACCTCTAAGTTCTTTATTATAAAATATAAAAAGTATAATATAAAGCTACTAATTCCTAAGGGTTTACTAAGGAATTTATATAAGTTTATATAGGAATTAATTAAGACCTTTATAAAGATAAATACTTAGTTTTCCTAGGAATATTAATAATTATAAATAAATAAATTAATATAAGTTAAATATAATAATAGTAGTTTATATTAATAAAACTTTAAATAAAGGCCATTATACTTAAGTAGTTAATATAAGCTAGTAGTAAAGGACTTTTTATTTTTATAATAATACTTTAGGAGTTAGGTATAAATATAAAAGGTAAATTACCTATTATATACTTATATACTATTTTAGAAATCTCTACAGCCTTTTAAAACTACTAAAATATCTTTAATAATTAAAATACTAAAATACTCCTATAGTATAAGTCTACTAACTATACTATTACCCTTAAGCTAGGTATTAAACTACTATATAGTAAAATTTATCCCTTATTCCTAAAAAAGTTAAAGAAATTATAAAAATTTTTTAATAAAAACTTTAAGAAAGGTTATATATAATTATTTTAAAGCTTAGCGGAAGTATTAATTTTATTTATACTTAAAAAAGATAAGTCCCTCTGCCTTTATATAAACTACTAAAGCCTTAATAGTATTATAAAGAAAAATTAATACTTACTTCCTTTAGTTTTAGAAATTTTTAATTATATTAGTAAAATATAATACTTTTTTAAAATTAATATTAAAAATACCTACTATTATATTTAAATTAAGGAGGGCAATAAATATAAAACTACTTTCTATACTTATTATAAGTATTATAAATTCCTAGTAATACTTATAAAATTAACTAATACTTTTATTATTTTTTAATATTATATTTATAAATTACTTAAGGGGCTAGTTAATATTATTTATATTATATATTTAAATAATATTTTAATTTTCTCTAAAACTAAAGAAAAGTATATATAATTGTGACGAACCGGTGCCTATAGGTTAGTATAGGTTAGCTGTTCCCAAGGGACAAACCTTAGAATAGTTCTATGGTTTATATTAGCGGAGCGATCAGGTCGGTAAACGGGCAATCTTATCACTAGCGGTAGAATAAAGTATCAGAATATTCAATCTAAATGCTATTATATTAATAACAACTAACTATCTAAGTATTCTAATAAGTAACATAAAGTAAACTTATATATCCAGTCGTATATTCTAGATCGTCGTAGATCATTAATGATTCTTATTAATCCTAAAGGTGAATTAATATAAATCGCTGTTAATTCCCATCGACCGTACTCTAATAGGTCAGTCAGTCTAATATTTATCCAAGAGCTCCTACCCTATAGGCCCGTTATTACAACCATAAAGGTTAGGTCGTAACACAATACTCCCCTTCCATTAGTCTTATCCTTAAGACCAGGTTATCCTATAAGTACCTACTCCTTCCCCTATCTTTAGTAAGTATTCTTCTTCCTTAGCTAGTACTTACTTCTAGTTAATAATATGAATTCTTGTATGCAGAAATCTACTAATACCTTTTAACAGAAGTCTAAGAGGAAGAAACTAGATAAAAGTATTATTCTAGCTACAGCCATCTTATCAAATCCTATTAAAATAAAACCTTATTAATACTGCAAAAGATATAATTTTAAATATTTAGCGTCTAAGTTAGATTCCGGCTGTTACGCTAAGTATATTAAAGCACATAAGTCTTATTATAAGGTATTTCTTACTCCTTAACAATTATTACGTATTTCTTATTATCGTAATTAGTTAAATAGTAAAGTTAAAGCTGTTAAGGAAGAGATTATAATTCTTATGGTAAAAGTTACGTATTTTTAAAAACAAAAAAAGGAATAGTCTAAGAAGGCAGCGCGTACTGTATCTTAGGGTATTAATAATCTAGAGGAGTTAAAGTATGTTGAAAAGGCGGAACGTAAGGCAGTAGACGCTATTCATCGGGCTACTATAATACGGTTGGTAGAGGGTTCTTCCAGAGTTATCCCCGCTTCCTTAAAACCAGTGGATTATTTAAAAATATTAGCAGTAGATCCTAAGCTAGCGTAATCCTTAGGCTTTAATAAAGTTTTTCCACCAGCGCCATTAAGTTCTTAAAATACTCAATAGGTTCCTATATTTCTTCTTTTTCTTCCCCTTTTTCCTATTATACCCTATAGCGTTATTTGCCGTCTTCTCCTGTTTTTATTGCATTAATATCTTTTACCTTATATTCCTCTTCTTCTCCTTCTATAATAATTTTATCCTAAATAAACCTTCCAGTTTCTTTATTAATTTATGCTTTTTCTAGCAAGGAGATGTAGAATATTAGGTGCATATATTTTCCTTGTTTTTTTTATTATTTAGGAAGTTTAAGTTTATAGTTAACTTCTCCGATTTTTTTTAAAATTTTATAAAGTCTAAGTTTCTTAAAATCGAGTTTATCGCTTAGCCTATTTATTTTAATATTTGCTTGTTTATTTCCTTACGTATATTAGTGTAACCAGACCATATCCCCTTCCTAAAGGGTTGGTCCTTTAATCCTATTTCTGTCTGTATATTTAATTATCCTTTGTCAGACAAATTCAAATTATCGTCGCAGTTCATCATATAATTTAATTATATCTTCTGCCTTAATTATAGCTTTTTCAACATCTTCCCCTTACCTTAGCAGTCGGTAGGCTTTAGGTTTAAATCTATAGTTTAGGAAAAACAGTAATTTCCTAGTTAACTCTAATTCCGTACTATTATATATAAATTATATAATAGAAAGCAGTTCTACTTAATTATTTTACTTAAAATTAATATAACAGCGTAAATAAGTTTTAATTATTTAGTTAATCCTTTTTATTTATCCGTCTGTTTATAGGTAGTAGGCTATACTAGCCTTATAATTTATTCCTAGTCTAGCTGTAAGTGCCTTCCAGAACTTAAATATAAATGTATTTCCTCTATCAGAGATTATATCTCCTAGTAGTCTATAGTTGCTTATAATATATCTTATTATTACATAGGCTAATCCTTCTATATTACTGGCTTCTTTAAATAGTATAAAGTAAGCTATTTTCGTAAGTCTGTCGACTATTATAAAGATGCTATCGTAAAGTACCCTTATAACTGGTTCTCTTAAAGGAGGTAGTTTAGTAATTAGGTTAAATAAGATTAAGTCCTATAGTCGCTGTAATATAAGTAATAGTTATAGTTATCTGTATAGCTTATGTTTAAAGCTTTTAGCTCGTCTATATATTATATATTCTAATATAACCTTTTGTACCTATGTCTTAATACCTTTAAATTTAAAGTATTATTTAACTTATTATATGGTCTTTCGGATTCCACGGTGTCTGTTAAGTTTATGTACGTAGACCGATCTTACTACTTTATTTTATAAATCTTCCGGTACCTAGATAAGTCTATCTAGCGTTAGGTATCTAGTGTTTATTAAAACACCTTCTAGGTATTACTCATTTTCCTAATTTTTAACGTGTTCTTTTATATTGTTAATAATTAGATCGTCTATTTTAATTTAGTATAATATATTAATTAATTAAATCACTAGGTCGCCATACTGGTTTTTCTCTAATATCTAGGCCTTAACTTCCGGGATTTCTTAGAAGTAGTCTAGACGTCTGCTAAGTACATCAGCACATCCGTTATCTAATCTACTGCAGTATTTAATAATAAGCTTAAATTTAGAAAGTCGCTTATAGTACTTAACTTATCTACAGGATAATTCTTATATTATTATAAAGTAAGTAATATTTTAGTAATCTATAAGGATTATTACTGGAAATCAGCTTCCTTTATAATAGTATCTCTAATACTGCTTACTAAGCGCTTAGTATATAGCTAGAAATTCTTTATCATAGATAGGATATCTAAGTTCTAGTCTATGTAGTTTCTTAGAAAAGTAGGCAATAGGCCTAAGTTTCTTTTTCTCTATATCATCAGGTTAACTAAATACTCCACTAATCGCATAATCTAAGGCGTCAGTTTCAATTATAATAGGTTTATTTAGGTCAAACATTATAAGTACTGGCGCACTTATAAGGGCTTGTTTAAGGCAGTTAAAAACCATTAGGGCGTCTCATGTAAGTTCAAATTTAACGTCCTTTTTTATCAAGTTCATAAGTAGCGTAGCGATTTTCAAGAAGTCTTTAATAAAGCGTTAATAATAGTTAGCAAGTCCTAAGAAGCTCTATACTTACTTAATATTCTCAGGTAGCTTCCAGTCGTTAATCGCCTTAAGTTTCTCAGGGTCTATTTAGATCCTACCTAGGGTAATAATATATCCTAGGAATATAACTTTCTGTATATAGAAGTTATATTTCTCAGGTTCCACCAGGAGTTTATTATTTTAAAGTATCTATAGTACCTTTTTAACGTATTCCTTATATTCTTCCAAGTTCTTAGAATAGATAAGGATATCGTTAAGGTATATAATAACAAAATAATCTACGTAGTCTCGTAATACGTAGTTAATTATCTTCTAAAAGGTTACTAGGGTATTCGTAAGTCCGAAGGGTATTACCTAGCATTCGTAAAGTCCGTATTTTATACAGAAAGCGGTTTTCTATTCTTTACCTTTCTTAATTTAAATAAGGTTATAGGCTCCTTTAAGGTCTAACGAAGTAAAAATATTAGCTCCTGTAAGTCGGTCTCTAATTTCCGAAATTAGTAGTAGCGGCGTAATATCTTTCTTAGTTATCGTATTTAATTAGCGGTAGTCTATAATAAGTCAAAGTTTACCGTTCTTTTTAGGCATAAATATAACTAGATATCCTACTGAGGATTTAAAAGGTCTAATATAACCCTTCTTCAGCTAGTCCCTAATCCATTCATTAAGTATCTTAAGCTCGGTGGCACTTAGGTTATAGATCTTATTAAACGTTAGGGCTTTATTATCTATAAGTTTAATCTTATAATCCTATTAGCTGTATTCTAGTAGTCCAGTGTCTAGTTCTTTATTAAAGACTGGTATATACTAAAGGTCTGTTAGTACATTCTTCAGACGTTCTGGTGTCTGTTGGTCTTAGTGGCATAGTTCCTTAACCTTTTGTATAATTAAGTTAAAAAATCTAAATTATTTTTTTTTTAGCTTTTTAACGTATTTAATTATTCTTAGGAGCTTCTCCGGCTCCGTAAATCGTACTTATTTTATAACTCTTCTGTTTTCCATATATTTTTTCATTTCTTCGTATAATGCAGGGGTTACCGATCCTATCGTCAGGGATATTATAGCATCCTATCAATCCTCCTAATCTAGTCACAGTATATCTCTAAAATTAATTAATTCAGGGTAAATTCACTATCTCACCTAGCCTCTAATCTAGTTAATATCAAGGTTACGCAACTCAAGCCAATCATATCCTAAGAGTATATTATATCCTGCAATATTTACAATATCAAATTTAAATATATCCTCAATTTTACTAAACTGGATTATAAGGTAATCAGTCTTACAGTCGACAGTTCCGTTATTATACGTAAATTATTATTTTTTAATACTCGCAAAGGTATATGGTTTCTCTTTCTTACGGTAGTTTAACTATAGGCGGTTAACCAGTTAAGGCACAATATAGCTTATCATAGCTCCAGAATCTATATAGACTATAATTAGTTCATCGTTCAACCATCCGTCTACTAGGAATTTCCATAGTTTCTTTCCTCCTATTATAGTATTCAGGTTATAGTAGGTCGCATCGTCGGCGCCGTCGTAATAATCGTTATTATTACAGGGGATATCGTTAAAGTTAATCTCAATATTATCTAATTCCAAGGTAATCCAACCTGGCTCATAAGTTCAGATATTATAACGTTCACACCAGGTACATCCAGGCTTTAGGATATACCTATTAGTAAGCTTATGGTATTTCCAAAGGTCATTCCAGCTGATCTTTCATACCTTAGTATCGTAACTATATCCACCCGTATATTTCTCAAAATCAAAACCTTATCTAGCTAGGTTCCTTATAACACATACAAGTACGCAATACTAGATTCTATATCTTATACAGTCGTCCTTATCACAGAGTGTAAACTCGTTTTATACGCAGTCGGCAATCTTATAGTCCTCGTACTATTCAGTAAGTTTATATAAGGCGTATTATTTACACAGAAGTAGCTTACAGTTGGCAATATTAGCTTTATTACATTAGTCTGTAAGTAGAATATCGTTAATATAGTATAGTATTAATCCTATCGCCTTAGGTTCAGGGTATAGGGTATTTTCATCATCAAGATATTATTATAACTTTTTCCCTAATACCTGAATTCTATCGTAGGCGTTAGTTACGTCAATTCTTAGGATCTTTCTCTATTGTTTAAGAAGTCATTGGTAATCCTCGAGTTCCTTTTATTAGACTATTTTATTATATCGTTTATTTTCTTTAATAATACCCTTAAGTCCATATTTATCTTTAAAGCGTTCCTAATCCGCTGTAGTTATTTTACAGAGGTAGTAAATACTTTTAGGTTCTACTAACCTACATTAGTTACATATACGTTTTTCAAGGTCGTCTATTTCTTCCTACATTATTCCCTTACAAAGGTCGTATTATAACGGAGGTACTATATCTAAAAGATCCTCGTTATATTAGCGTATAGCTTTATCTCATTCCCATTTCTAAAGTACCTCTTCTTTATCCTTAAATTAATTATTTTATTCTTATTTATTGAGATTTTATTAAACAAGTTACTTTACATAGCTAAGGTCTTCTTAAGTAGCTTCCTTAAGTATATTCAGGGTTCGTATCTTAGGTCCTTTAAAGAACTATCCTAACCCTTATTTATCACTAAGGTATATCTAACACTTATTATCGTAATATACTAAGAAGTATAGTATATCGTGGTTTACTAAGGGTCGCATAGTATTAATAGCTCGGTTTTCTTTAGGTTCAGGGACAGGCGTAAATTTCCTATTTTTATCTTTCTTAGGAGCTTAACAGTATTTTTTTATATATCCTTTCTTTCCGCAGTTATAGTATTTAACGTTCTTACATTATACCTTAATAATACTAAGGTCCATTAGTCCTAGTCGTCTATTATTAGAAGAAGCAATATAGTCGTTTCACTTCTTTCCTTAGTTAGCTTAGTTACACTTAGGTTAAACGTTATAAAAGTTCCCTATCTTTTCTCACTTCCTTTCCTTCTGGCGTTCCCAATTACAATTATCAATCTCAATAGCTTTTTAAGTATAGTTAATAAAGGTTATCTTTTTACAGTCAATCTTAAAGAGTTCATCCTTAACTTCAGGTTTTACACTATTATAGTAGACTTCCTTCTTTATTTCCTCAGTCCAGTCGACTTTAGTCAATAGGCGTAAGAAGGTTATAGTATACTTACTTAGTAGTCCTTTTTAGGTAATAAAATAGAGTTCTTATTCTACTTCTTATTATTCATCTACAGTACTAAAGGTCTTTCTAAGTTATTCCTAAAATTCTGCGTATTTAGTATAGATTTCTTCAGTCTACGTTTTAAGCTTTTTTAAATTAATCTTTCCTTCCTCGTAATTTTGCATAATAGGTCGGAACTATATTTCGGCGTTACCCGCAAGGCGACTTCCTGTAAAAATAACTCTGTCTTCATCGTCCTTTAAGGTACGGGGAAAGTACCTGAAATAGGTTGTAAATTCTAAGAAGAATTTGTCTATCTTGCGTAGATCCCCTTTAAAGGGTTCGGGCTTCGTTAGTTTAAGGACCTTACCTTTCTCCCTTTTTCTATCTTAAAGGTCCTAAAGCTGTATTTTAAGAGCTTCGAACTTAGCCTTTAGTTTATTATAGTCAGCTTAGTTAGCCATGTTTTCGGCTGGCGCATCTTCAAGCTTAATGTCGCTATCTAGATAATTACTTAGAGTTTGACTCTTGTAGTTAGTATTATTTTCAGATACGGTGAATATTAGCATTTATATTCTGCTAAAGTCTCTTATTACCTATAGGTCTAAGGTAACCGTCTGAACAAGAGTTGTTATTATATAATAAACCAGTGCCTATAGGTTAGTATAGGTTAGCTGTTCCTAAGGGACAAACCTTAGAATGGTTCTATGGTTTATATTAGCGGAGCGATCAGGTTGGTAAATAGGTAATCTTATTACTAGCGGTAGAATGAAGTATTAGAATGTTTAATCTAAATACTATTATATTAATAACAACTAGCTATCTAAGTATTCTAATGAGTAATATAAAGTAAACTTATATATCCAGTTGTATATTCTAGATTATCGTAGATCGTTAATAATTCTTATCGATTCTGAAGGTAAATTAATATAGATCGCTGTTAATTCCCATCGACCGTACTCTAATAGGTCAGTCGGTCCGATGTTTATCCAAGAGCTCCTACCCTGTAGGCCCATTGTTACGACTATAAAGGTTGGGTCGTGACAATAATATATTTAATAAGTCTTTAAATAACTTTAAAAAGCTAAGCTTTACACTAAGCTATTAAAGTATTCCTTCTTTTAATATTAGGTTAAATTTTTAAGATTCTTTTTATTAAAGAAAGGTATTTTAATAAACCCTAAATAAGTAAAAATAATCTAAAATTAGCTAAAGCCTACTATTTTTAAGGAAATTTAAATATTCTTTAGGTTTTATAATTTTTATAAATAATTTATTAAAAAATACTTAGGAATTATAAAACCTTTAACTTTATTACTTTAAGGTAGTAAAAATAAAAAAAAGCTTAGGATAGTTCAACTATCCCCTATTAAAAAAGTAACATTTTACTACCTTATTAATAAATTCTAAAAAGCACCTTTACTTACCTATTTTAACCTTTAATAGCTAATTTATATTAAAACTAATATATTCTAATATATAATAGCAGGGATCCTCTTCTAGCTAAATAAATAAAAATAATATTACCTTATTATCTTCTAATCTTAAAAGTTTACTACTACTAAATTAAATTACAGTATACTAAACTAAGAAATATTTACTATCGTTAAATCCTTTAAACACTAGTAATACTATATTAAAAAAGCGCTAAATCTTATTAAGGTTTTTTTAAACTATAATAACTTATAATCCTTTATAAAAAAAGAAAAGTTAAATAGTAAGCAGGTATAATAGTATATAAAGCTTACGCCCTTTAACTTTATTATTAAGTATTAAATAAGGAAAAATAACCCTGCTAATACCTTATTAAAATAAGCGGATTATTATAAAAAATCCCCCTTAAATACTTAATTACTTTCTGCTTTAGTAAAAAGGTTAGAAAAGCATAGTAAAATACTTTTATAAAGTAAGTTACCTTAAGCTAAGTATTAGTTTAAACCTAGCCAAAAGCTATAAGTAAGTTAAATACTTAAGGTTTATTATTAACTAGTAATAAATATTACCTTAGGTAGGGCCCTGGTTAATAAAGATATAAGGGAATAGAATATAATTTCTTTAGGATTAGCTAATTAAGCTAAGGTAATAGTTAATTATAAGTAACTTACCTTCTTATATAATATAATAACTTATAAAAGGGTATATAACGTAGAGGTTATAGAAGGACTACTAAACTAAATAAAAAAAGCTTAAAAAGATAATACTAAGTTATAAAAGTATATAGCTTATATTTCCTAAAGAAAACCTTAGCAAAGTAATAAAGATTAGGCTATATAAGATAAGATCCTTAAGTATAAGTAAAAAATATATATTCTAGTTAAAAAAGCTTTATAAAATAAACTCCTAATACTATACTATAATAACCCCTTAGTAGGGTACTTTAATAAAGAACATATACTAGCCCTGTTAAAGAGGAAATTCTAGTAGTATAAAATAAACTAAGATATCTAAGAATATATTAAATAATACTAGGTATACTAGGGGAATATCTTAAGAAGG
Organism: Trichoderma semiorbis; assembly: GCA_020045945.2. Classification (NCBI taxonomy): domain Eukaryota; kingdom Fungi; phylum Ascomycota; class Sordariomycetes; order Hypocreales; family Hypocreaceae; genus Trichoderma; species Trichoderma semiorbis. The sequence goes on along the minus strand of CM034697.1, from coordinate 4,646,370 downwards.
TATAAACCTTATAGTAAGCTTAAATTATTACTAATACTTAGCTAACTTTTTAAAAAAATTAATATAAATTTTATTATAAAACTACTAAGTATTTATTTTAAGGGGAAAAATATAAATATTATTTTAGTAGTAGTAGATAAGTTTTTAAAATATACCCTATTTTTCTCTATCTTAGTAATAATTAATATAGTAAAACTAGCCAAGCTCTTTTATTAAGAAATTAAGCTTTATAAAAGACTTATATATAGGATTATTACTAATAGAGGAAGTATATTTATAAGTTAATTCTAGTTAAAACTTTACTTCTAATTAAATATTAAAAAATAACTTTTAATAATTTTTTACCCTTAAACTAATAGTTAAACAGAAAGGATAAATTAAATATTAAAATATTACCTATAGTACTTTATAGGAATAGAATAGATAATATAAGCTAGTCTTTTATATAATGCTAAATAGGTATATAATAATATATAAAATACTATAATTAGTATAAGCTTTTATAAAGCCTTATATAGGTATAAATCTAACTTTTACGTAAATATTAAGAATAATATTATAGAAGGGAAGGTTCTAAGTATATAAGTAAAAGTAGAAAAATTAATATACTTAAGAAAACAGCTGGGGCTTTAATAATAAATTACTACTAAAAAATAAGTAATTTAATATAATAAATACTATAAGGAACTAAACTTAGAAAAGGGAAGCCTAGTTAAATTATTAATAAAAAACCTATAACTTGAAGGGGAAAAGAAAAAACTTATCCTTTAATTTATTAAGCCTTTTTAAATTATTAAGAAATTAAGGAAGCAGGCTTATTAACTAGCCTTACCTAAATAATATAGCTGCATTTATAATATATTTTATATTAATTTTTTAAAACTATAGAAGAAAGACCTACGAAACCTTAGGGAAGCCTTACTAATGCTACTTCTTAAAGAAGATAATAAGAAATAGGAAGTAGAAGAAATATAATAAAATAAGGAAATTTAAGAAGAGCTTTACTACTTAGTAAAATAAAAGGGCTGGCCTTTAGAATATAATTAATAGGTTTATAAGGATAATATAATAAATATATTTAAGCTAATTTAGTAGTATTAGAAAACTTAGATAAAGTAATTATAAAAAACGGGGGATAAATAAGCAAAAAGTAAAGGAGATTATTACCTAAAAGGTTAGCTGTAGAAAATTTAAGTAAAACTATAAAACTAAGACTACCTTATATAAATAAAATAAGGGGATATTATCCTACTATATTAGCCTAAGGAAAATCTACTAAATAAAATATATACAAAAGCTAAGTAAAAAAATAAATATATATTATTACTATATAGTTTTAGCCTAAATTAGAAAATTAGTAAAAGTAGACTAAATATACTTATTAAGGACCTCCTTTTTAAGGTAGTAGAGAATATAATTAAATATAGTATAAATAGCCTTAAAAGCTATTTACTATACTATATAGTACTAGTCTATTATATATAGGCGTAGTAGTTAGTTTAACTCCTACTTCTGCTAGAGTTAGTTATTTAAAGCCTTAGTTATTATAACTAAGGCCAGGGGCACCTATAGAATTAAAATTAATATTAGCCTACTAAATTACTTATAAACTATTTATAAACTTATATTATTTATATTAGTATAAGCTAGTATAGGATATTAATAAATTAATAAAGTTTATTACTTAGTAATAGCATAGTAGTACTTTTCCTAGGAGGTAGTTTTACCTTTACTAGTAATTTTATATATAAATTAATACTTAGTCTTAATATATTTAAAGGTAAGATATAGGTTATATATAGCCTACTAAAGGGCTACTAGACCTATTATTAAAAAAAAAAGTTCTAGCTTAGTAAATAAATTATTAGCTAAAGGATTTATAATATTATTAAATTACTTTTATAAAAAGGCTAAAATATAGGTATAGTTAATAGTATCGCCTGCTAATAAACTAGTAGTACTAGCAGCTAGATTAATATAAGAAATACTTATAAAGGTATAGTAAAACTTATAAAACATAAGTAGTATTAGCGCTATTATAAGCCTAGTAATAGGTTATTTTAGTATAATTAAACTTATAAATAAGAAAACCTAAGCCTACTATAGTAGGCGGTGTAATTATTAAACTTTTTATATAGTCTTTATTAACTGCTCTAAAGTATTTTATATATTAAGTATAGTTTACAGTATATATATAAATACACCCTTTTTATATCTTTACTTTACGTAAGTAATACTTAGCTTTTTTTTTAATTACTATTTAACGGCAGGTAGTAGGAGTAACCTTAGCTTAGCGGTAATTTAGGGGTATTATAGCAGGGGTTCTTTAAGGAGGTATAGCGCCTTTACTATTTTTACTACCTCTGCTACTATTATTATTATTAAGTATTTTAAAAAAAGGTAAAGAAGCTATAGGGGGAGTTGGAGTAATTAAGGTTAAATTTAAAAGGGAAAAGATGTAAAGTTAGTTAGGGTTTAAAATAGTTAAGAAGGTTTTATAAACTAAAGGTATTTTTTAAGTATAGCGTAATAAGACTATTCTTTTTTAATTTATAATTATATTATTTTTTAAAAATTAAAAATTTATAACTTTTAAATCTTTAAGGCTAAAAATAATACCTAGGTTAGTAAAAGGTCAGCGGCTTATTTTATAAAATATAAAGGTATTTTAGCAAATTTCAAAAATATAATTAATATTTAAGTTAATATTTAAATTATTTACTATTAAATAAGGAAAAGTTTATAAATTAATTTAAAAAGGTAAATAAAGGATCTTTATATATAAAGTATAAGAAATCCTTAGGTACTAAGGTATATGCGATTTACTACTGTTTTTAAGGGGATATATAAAAAAGAGCTTTATAAGTTAGCGCTTTATAATAATAATACTATTAGGATAATACATATAGAGGGGGAAATAATTATAATAGCGCTAGATGGCTATTATACTAATACCTTGCTTAAATAGTAATATTAGTATTATATACTACTAGTTAAGGATTTATAGGAGTATAAATACTTTTCTATACCTCTTTCTTATTAACAAACGCTAAGTAAAAGTATAATATACTTTTATACCCCTACTTAATTATAACCCTGTTATAATAAATTAAATAAATAATTATTAATAAAGTATTAAGATTAAATATAAACTAAATCTTTATTATATTTTACTTATTTTATAATTATACTTACTTAAAGTTACTTTTTATCCTTTTTGCTAATATAAATTAATTAACTTTAGTTTATTACCTTAGGAACTTACTTTATACTACTTAAGTATTAGGTTAAAATATTATATATTAATAACTTTTATTTAAAAAAATACTAAATACCTTTAAGTAATATAAATTAGGATATTTAAAGTAGAACTAGCTGCTAAAACTTTAGTTACTAATTTTAGTATATTTACTATAAATAATAAAAAAAATATTATTATATAAAACCTACTTAATATTACTTTTTTTAAAAATAATTAACTTTTAGCTTTTATTTAAAATATATATAAACTTAATAAGGTTTTAATTAATAAACTTAATAAAAATAACCTAAGATAGTTAATATTAGAATTTTTATTAAATAATAGCTATTTTTTATATTTAAAGAAAATATTAAAGAACTTTACTTATATTTAATTTAATTTAAAGTATACTTTAAAGATTTTAAAAATACCTTTAATATTACTAAAAAAAAGGTTTATTTTATTACCTTATACTTTAAAGGTATTACTTTAAAATAGTTTAAATTTATCCTAAATAACTACCTAAAGAGTTTAGCTAAAAAAGTAAAAAAATAAACTTAATAAATCTTTAATAATTATAATAAATATATTTTTAAATTAAAAAAAGTATTTAAAAATATTAATAAAAACTAAATAATTAAAAATACTTTAATTATAATATATTAAAAAGGAAAATACTTAAATTATATTATAAAATTTTAAAATATTATTATATACCTTAACTAAAATAAATTAGCGCTTATTAAATAATTTTATAATAGTTTTAAATAAAAGGTTAAAGAAAAAGTATATAATATTAATTAATTAATATATACCTTAATCTTATTTATAAACATTTATATTTAAGTAAATAACCTACTATATAAACTTAAGATTAATACTACTTAATAATATTAGTAAAATAAATATTAAGTTAACTAAGGTAAAAAGTAATATAAAGAAATTACTAAAGATAATAGTAGTAAACTTAGAAAAATAAACCTAGATATTTTATAGCGTAAGAAAGAATTTAAGTACTATAACTATAGTAAGGTAAGTTATATAGCCTGTAACTACCAAGTACTTAAGAAAAAATATAAAAATAAAATCCTAAAACTAAGGAAAAAAGTCTATATTATAGATATAAATAAATAATTTTTTAATTTATTATAATAAGAAAATAATAGCTACTCTTAACATAAAGAAAAACTAGGAGAATTAAATAAACTAAGAAGAATAACCTTATTTAGAAATATACTTAATTTAGTTAAAAACCCTATAACTAAAGCTATAGCTTAACGGAATTATAGGCTACTATTATATAAAAAATAAGTTAAAACTATTATTAACTTTATTAAAAGTAAATCTAAGGAAATTAATAAACTTACTAAGTTTTAATAATAAGTTAATACTTATAACCTTAAATAAAATATTAAGAGTTTTATTTACTAAGAAATTTAAAATAGACTTATATAATAGTAATTATATTATAAAAAATAATAAATTATTATAAGTTTAAATATAAATAAAATATAGGAATTTAAAGGAAAATATTAATAAATACCTTAAAATTACCCTTAGATTAATTTTATAAATAATAACTATTATTAAATTTATTAAATAAATTATATTACTTATTAATATATATATTATCTAAAATAGAAAGTAGAATATAATACTTTCCTATAATAAAATTTAGTAATTTTTATTATAAACCTTTATTATAAAAGATAATATAATAGATAAAAGGTTACTTATAAATTCTAAGAATTATAAATTATAATTCTTAAACCTTACTTAACTATACCTTATAAATATAGAAATTATAAATAAATAAAAAACTGCCTAAGCTATTAATATACTATCTACTAAATTATAAAACTTATTTAATAGTATAAATAGAATAAAGGAACTTAAATATATACTTTTAAATAGTATTAATAATATAATAAACTAGACTGCCTTAAATATTAAAGGTATAAGATAAAAAACTAATATAACTTAGTCTTAGAAGAAAAATAAGCTATAAGATAATAATTAATAAATTAATTATATAATATTAAATTTAACTTTAAAACCTATATAAAAGTACCTAAAGAATTACTTAAAAGATATTATAAGTATAAAAAGACTTTTAATAACCTATAGGATAATAAAATTACTTATAAGATTTATATAAAATAAATATAATTATATTATAAAGCAGTAAAATAGGAAAATTATAAAAACCTATATTATAAATTATATATATTATATAAGATTAAAAACTAGTATTTAAAAAACTAAAATAATCTTTAAATAAAAGGTATTATAAAACTAATAAAGAATTTATATTTTTTAAAAAGGAATATAAATATAATAATAATAAAAAATAAATAGTTTTTAAAAAAAAATTACTTTTATTATAATATAAAATAAGGAACTACTTAAGGTTTTAGTAAACTCTAAAGTAAATAGGAATTATATATTAGCTATAATTATAATATATTTACAGTTATTATAAATATAAAAAAAGAAATTATACTAACTTTTTTATAAAAAAAAAATAGTTTAAATATAATAATAAATAAGTAAAAAAATAAATTAATTACTTATATTTTAAAGTATTTAGTTAAATTACTTGAGTAATATATAATATTATTAATACCCTAAAATATAATATTATCTTAAATATATTATAATTATATTAATATAAACCTTTAATAATATAAAGCAAAAGCTTAATTTATTAGTAAAATAATAAAAGAATTTTAAATTAAAAGAAAATAAAGAAAGTTAAAAACTTTAACTCCTAAAGCCTAAAAAAATTCCTACGTAGTAGTAATAGAAATAGTTTAAAGCTATAGAGGCTTAATTTTTAAAAAGGTTTACTAAAGGGAAATAAGACTTATATAAACTTAATTAATTCTTAGAAATTATAAAAAAAAAAGAAAATAAATAAAAAAAAAAGAATCTATAGACTTAATAGCTAATATTTTAAAATAATATTAAAAGTTTAGGGTTTTATTTTAAAAGACCTTAATTAACTTAAATAAAAGTATATAAATACTATTATATATTAAATAAAACTATATAATAGAATTAAAGGAAGGGAAGTAATTAAAGTATTTTCTACTATATAATTTTAATTAGTTAAAATTAAATACTTTTAATAAATAAATATAGGAATAAAAAGGGAAGAAATATATTAGAATCTTTAACTCCTTAGTATAATACTTTATTATTTTTATTTTAAAAAAAAATAAAAAACTATAATTAGTTATTAATTATAAATAACTAAATAATATTATAATTAAAAACTAAACTCTTTTATTACTAATATTTAAAGTATAAAATTAACTATAAGGAGCTATAATATATTTTTAGCTAAATCTTACTAATATTTATAAATTAACTTAAATAAAAGAAGGGTATAAATAAATAATAGTTTTTAATATCCTAGGGGAATTTTATAAATTCCTAGTAATACCTTAAGGATTAATAAATATACTTATATCCTTTTAGAAAAAAATTAACTACATTCTTTAAAAATATTAAAATAAATTTATTATTATTTACTTAAATAATATTTTAATATACTTTAAAATTAAAAAAAAAATATAAGAAATATATATATTTAGTACTTTAAGTATTATAAAATAATTACCTCCTTATAAACCTTAAGCAATACTAATTTTATATATAAAAAGTAGAATTTTTAAAATATATTATTACCCTTAGAATTATTTAAATAAATCTAAAGAAAGTTACTATAATTAATAAATAGCTAATATTAATATTAGTTAAAAAAGTATAAAGCTTTATTAAATTAGTAAATTATTATTAATATTTTATTTAAAACTTCTTTAATCTTACTTAACTTTTAATTAATATAATAAAGAAAAATTAAAAGTTTAATTAAATAAAAGAAGTAAAATAGGCGTTTTAAATAATTAAGTAAGCTATAGCTTTAGAACTTATATTAGCTATATATAACCCTAAAAAACTAGTAGAAATTAAAACTAATATATTAAAATATATAATTAAAGGAGTACTAAATTAATAAAATAATAAAAGGAAACTTTACTTTATTATATTTTACTTATAAAAGCTTAATGAAGCTAAGCTTAATTATATAATTTATAATAAAGAATTCTTAGGAATTAAAAGCTACCTAAAATAGTAAAGTTAATACTATAAAGGAAGTAAATTTTATATTAAGATTTTTACTAATTATTAAAATATTACTTACTTTATATTTACTTAGAAATTATCTAAAAGATAATTAAAATACTTTAAATTCCTAAATAAATTTAATTATAAACTTATATATTATAAAAAATTAGAAAATAAAAAAGCTAATATACTTAGTAAAAAAATTAATTATTTTTAAAAAATCCTTAATTACTAAAATACTATACTATATTAAAATATATAAAAGTAATTATAAATAAAGACTTTTTAATATAATCTTTAAAGTATAAAAATATAATAAACTTTTTAAGGAAATTAAGGAATATATAAAAGACTAGGAACTATATTAGTTTCTATCTTAGGTTATATTATAAAATAAATATTCTATAAATAAAAGTAAATACTAAATACCTTTTAACTTATAAAAAGAAATTATAAAATATATTTATAAATACCTACTATTTAAATATTAAAGAATTATAACTATATATTAATAAATACTTATAATATATTAATTTAAAAAAAATAAAGAAAATTATTATTAATATTATAGTAATCTATAATAAATATTAATATATTAAATATAAAAGGTATAAACCTTATAGAAAATTATAACCTTTACTAATACCTAAATTACTATAAAAAACAGTTACCTTTAATTATATTATAAATTTATTACCTTCTAAAGAACCTTTTACTAAGGTAACTTATAATAGTATTTTAGTAATAGTAAATAAATTTATAAAATAAGTATACTTTTTACTTTATTAAAAATTATACTTAATAAAAGACTTTATATATATATACTTAAGAATAATAGTAGCTAATTATAATATACCCTAGGAAATTATTTTTAATAAAAAATAAACTTTTACCTTTAAATTCTAGTAAAAACTTATAGTAAGACTTAAAGTAAATTATAAACTTAGTAGTATATATTATTTCAAAATAAATAAATAAATAAAATAAATAAATTAAATTATAAAATAATATTTAAGATGTTTTATTAACCTATAGTAAGATAACTAGGTTAAATAGCTACCTTTTGCTTAGTTATATTATAATAGTATAAAATCTAAATTTACTAAGTTAATACTATTCTACGCTTTATATAAATATACTCCTTTAATATATAGGCTACTTTAGAAGGGCCTTAACGCTAATAAAGTATAACTTTAAGTAATATTAATAGTTAATTTATATAAAAAACTAAAAGTATAGCTAAAGCTTATTTAAAAATATATAAAATATTATATAAATAAAAATAAAATTAAGGGATTAAATCTTTAGGAGGGGGATATAGTTTACCTACTTTAATATATATAAGGCTATAAAATACTAAATATTAAAATAAATTAATTAAATAATAAACTTAATTTTAAAAATATTAATTTATTCAAAATTTTAAAAATAATTAGTAATATTAATTATAAATTAAAAATATTAAAAAATATATAACTAAAATATTTTATATTTTATATATTACTTTTAAAAAAAGTATAAATTAATAAAGTAATAGAAAAACTAATTTTAAATAAAATTATTATTATTAAGAATAAAAAAAAATAAAAAGTTAAAAAAGTCTTAGTAATATAAAAAAGTTTAAAAAAAAATAATAAAATAAAATATTAAGTTAAGTAAAAAAAATATAATTTAATTTATAATACTTAAAAACCTATTAAAAGCTTTAATATAATAAAACTAATTTAAGACTTCTAAGAAAACTTAGGATTATACTTAAAACTCCTAATACTAGCTACTTAATAAGTAAAGAAATAACTAAAAAAAAAATTATTAAAATCCTCTTTTATACTATAAAAAGATTTAAACTTTTATACCTTAAATTAAAGATTTAAGAAAAAGAAGGATTAATAATAACCTTAAAAAGATTTAGAAAGGTACTACTAAGGATTATATTTTAATTAATTCTACTAGTATTATTATTAAACTATATATTTACTATAGCCCTTAATTTAATATACTTAATATCCTTTAATTTACTAAGTAACTAAGTACCTTTATAAAGTATTTACTTACCTTATATATTTATTTACTTATATTACTTATAAAGGTATAATAACTATATAAGACTTTTATTTATTAACTAAGATAATAATATAAATTATTATTAATACTTTATTAACTTTTACTATTACTAAAGTAACTTTTACTTAGCCTAATGCTTTTTAATATTTAACTTCTTTTTCTTAAATAATAAACATTAAGCTAAAAAAGGTTAAAAGAAATTTTTTTACTTTAGAAAATATAAATTTACTAACTATTAAAAAAATACTATTTTTATTATATAGCTAACCCCTATAGGTATACTTTAAATATTTTTAATAATCTAATATTATTTTATATAATAAACTATAAGTATTATAAAAAAAATAAAGTATAATAAAAATCCTAATAGTATTAATTATTACTATAGCTACTTTATAATAGTTAGTTAAACTTTTTTAAATAATAGACTAATACTTTAAAATACTACGAGGTATTATAAAAAGGAAGAAGTTACTTATTATACTAAAAAAAGAAGATTATAGCCTTATATACTACTATAGCCTTAAAGATAAAATTAATAAAAAAGGGGTATTATATTATAAACTAATTATATAAGACTTTATATTATATACTATTGGTAATATATTAGAAAACTATACTTAATTAAAATATAGGATTTCCTTTTTTAGTAGGATATATACTTACTTATATAATAAAAACATAACTTTAAAAATATATTTTTATTAAGTATAATAAAACTTATATTAATAATAACTAAGGAATAATTAAATATATAAAATTTAATTTTTTATACTTTTTAAATAAATTAAATAAATAGTTATTAATAAAGTATTAAGATTAAATATAAACTAAATCTTTATTATATCTTACTTACTTTATAATTATACTTACTTAAAGTTACTTTTTATTCTTTTTACTAATATAAATTAATTAACTTTAGCTTATTACCTTAAGAGCTTACTTTATATTACTTAAATATTAGGTTAAGATATTATATATTAATAACTTTTATTTAAAAAAATACTAAGTACCTTTAAGTAATATAAACTATTATATCTAAAGTAAGATTAGCTATTAAAACTTTAATTATTAATCTTAGTATATTTACTATAAATAATAATAAAAATATTATTATATAAAACTTATTTAATATTACCTTTTTTAAAAATAATTAATTTTTAGCTTTTATTTAGAATATATATAAACTTAATAAAACTTTAGTTAATAAACTTAATAAAAATGAGCCTAAGATAGTTAATATTAAAATCCTTATTAAATAATAACTACCTTTTATATTTAAAGGAGATATTAAAAAACTTTACTTATATTTAATTTAACTTAAAGTATATTTTAAAGATTTTAAAAATATTTTTAATACTATTAAAAAAATTTATTTTACTACCTTATACCTTAAAGGTATTACTTTAAAATAGTTTAAACCTATTTTAAATAACTACTTAAAGAGTTTAGCTAAAGGAGTAAAAAAATAAACTTAATAAATCTTTAATAATTATAATAAATATATTTTTAAGTTAAAAAAAGTATTTAAAAATATTAGTAAAAACTAAATAGCTAAAAATACTTTAGTTATAATATATTAAAAAAGAAAATACTTAAACTATATTATAAAATTCTAAAATATTATTATATACCTTAACTAAAATAAATTAATATTTATTAAATAATTTTATAATAATTTTAAATAAAAAGTTAAAGAAAAAGTATATAATATTAATTAATTAACGTATACCTTAATTTTATTTATAAACGTTTATATTTAAGTAAATAACCTACTATATAAACTTAAGACTAATACTATTTAATAATATTAGTAAAATAAATATTAAGCTAATTAAGGTAAAAAGTAATATAAAGAAATTACTAAAAATAATAGTAGTAAACTTAAAAGAATAAACCTAAATATTTTATAATATAAGAAAAGATTTAAGTACTATAATTACAGTAAGGTAGGTTATATAGCCTATAACTATTAAGTACTTAAGAAAAAATATAAAAATAAGATCCTAAAATTAAGGAAAGAAGTTTATATTATAAATATAAATAAATAATTTTTTAATTTATTATAATAAGAAAATAACAGTTACCCTTAGTATAAAGAAATATTAAGAGAATTAAATAAACTAAGAAAGATAACCTTACTTAGAAATATACTTAATTTAGTTAGGAACTTTATAATTAAAGCTATAGTTTAATAGAATTATAGGCTACTATTATATAAAAAATAAGTTAAAACTATTATTAACTTTATTAAAAGTAAATCTAAGGAAATTAATAAACTTACTAAGTTTTAATGATAAGTTAATACTTATAACCTTAAATAAAATATTAAGACTTTTATTTACTAAGAAATTTAAAATAAACTTATATAATAGTAATTATATTATAAAAAATAATAAATTATTATAAGTTTAAATATAAATAAAATATAGGAATTTGAAAGAAAATATTAATAAATACCTTAAAATTACCCTTAGATTAATTTTATAAATAATAACTATTATTAAATCTATTAAATAAATTATATTACTTATTAATATATATATTACCTAAAGTAGAAAGTAAAATATAATACTTTCCTATAATAAAATTTAGTAATTCTTATTATAAACCTTTACTATAGAAAATAATATAATAAATAAAAGGTTATTTATAAATTCTAAGAATTATAAATTATAATTCTTAAACCTTACCTAATTATACTTTATAAATATAGAAATTATAAATAAATAAAAAACTAACTAAGCTATTAATATACTATTTACTAAATTATAAAACTTATTTAATAATATAAATAAAATAAAAAAACTTAAGTATATATTTTTAAATAGTATTAATAATATAATAAACCAGACTACCTTAAATATTAAAGGTATAAGATAAAAGATTAATATAACTTAGTTTTAGAAGAAAAATAAGCTATAAAATAATAATTAGTAAACTAATTATATAGTATTAAATTTAATTTTAAAACCTATATAAAAGCACCTAAGGAATTACTTAAAAAATATTATAAATATAAAAAAACTTTTAATAACCTATAGGATAATAGAATTATTTATAAAATCTATATAAAATAAATGTAATTATATTATAAAGTAGTAAAATAGGAAAATTATAAAAACCTATATTATAAATTATATATATTACGTAAGATTAAAAACTAATATTTAAAAAACTAAAATAGTCTTTAGATAAAAGGTATTATAAAATTAATAAAGAATTTATATTTTTTAAAAAAATATAAATATAATAGTAATAAAAAATAAATAGTTCTTAAGAAAAAAATTACTTTTACTATAATATAAAATAAAGAACTACTTAAAGTTTTAGTAAACTTTAGAGTAAATAAGAACTATATATTAACTATAATTATAATATACCTATAGTTATTATAAATATAAAAAAAAATTATATTAATTTTTTTATAAAAAAGGAAAATAATTTAAATATAATAATAAATAAGTAAAAAAATAAACTAATTACTTATATTTTAAAATATTTAATTAAATTACTTTAGTAATATATAATATTATTAATACTTTAAAATATAATATTATCTTAGGTATATTATAATTATATTAATATAAACCCTTAATAATATAAAGTAAAGGTTTAATTTATTAATAAAATAATAAAAAAACTTTAAATTAAAAAGAGAATAAAGGAAGTTAGAAACCTTAATTTCTAAAGCTTAAAACAATTCCTATATAATAGTAATAAAAATAATTTAAAACTGTAAAGGCTTAATCCTTAAAAATGTTTACTAAAGGAAAATAAAACTTATATAAACTTAATTAATTTCTGGAAATTATAAAAGAAAAATAAAATAAAAAAAAAGAATTTATAGACTTAATAATTAATATTTTAAAATAATATTAAAAGTTTAAGGCTTTATTTTAAAAAACTTTAACTAACTTAAATAAAAGTATATAAATATTATTATATATTAAATAAAACTATATAATAAAATTAAAGAAAGGAAAGTAATTAAAGTATTTTCTACTATATAACCTTAATTAGTTAAAATTAAATACTTTTAATAAATAAATATAAGAATAAAAGAAGAAGGAATATATTAAAATTTTTAACTCCTTAGTATAATACCCTATTATCTTTATTTTAAAAAAAAAAATAGAAAACTATAATTAATTATTAACTATAAATAATTAAATAATATTATAATTAAAAACTAAACTCCTTTATTATTAATATTTAAAGTATAAAATTAACTATAAAAAGTAATAATATATTTTTAACTAAACTTTACTAATATTTATAAATTAACTTAAATAAAGGAAAGGTATAAATAAATAATAGCTTTTAATACCTTAAAGAAATTTTATAAATTCCTAGTAATACCTTAAGAATTAATAAATATACCTATATTCTTTTAGAAAAAAATTAACTATATCCTTTAAAAATATTAAAATATATTTATTATTATTTACTTAAATAATATTTTAATATACTTTAAAACTAAGGAGAAATATAAAGAATATATATACTTAGTACTTTAAGTATTATAAAATAATTACCTCCTTATAAATTTTAAGAAATATTAATTTTATATATAAAAAATAGAATTCTTAGGATATATTATTACCCCTAGAACTATTTAAATAAATCTAAAGAAAGTTACTATAATTAATAAATAAAAATACTAATATTAATTAAAAAAGTATAAAGCTTTATTAAATTAATAAACTATTATTAATATTTTATTTAAAACTTCTTTAATCTTACTTAACCTTTAATTAATATAATAAAAAAAGATTAAAAGTTTAATTAAATAAAAAAAGTAAAGTAGGCGTTTTAAATAATTAAGTAAACTATAGCTTTAAAACCTATATTAACTATATATAATCTTAAAAAACCAGTAGAAATTAAAACTAATATATTAAAATATATAATTAAAGGAGTACTAAATTAATAAAATAATAAAAGGAAATTTTACTTTATTATATTTTACTTATAAAAGCTTAATAAAGCTAAGCTTAATTATATAATTTATAATAAAAAATTCTTAGGAATTAAAAGTTACTTAAAATAGTAAAGTTAATATTATAAAGGAAGTAAATTTTATATTAAGATTTTTACTAATTATTAAAATATTACTTACTTTATATTTACTTAGAAATTATCTAAAAGATAATTAAAATACTTTAAATTCCTAAATAAATTTAATTATAAACTTATATATTATAAAGAATTAGAAAATAAAAAAGCTAATATACTTAGTAAAAAAATTAATTATTTTTAAAAAGTCCCCGATTACTAAAGTATTATATTATATTAAAATATATAAAGTAATTATAAATAAGGATCTTTTAATATAATCTTTAAAATATAAAAGTATAATAAACTCTTTAAGGAAATTAAATAATATATAAAAGACTAGGAATTATATTAGTTTTTATTTTAGGTTATATTATAAAACGGATATTTTATAAACAAAAGTAAATACTAGGTACCTCCTAACCTATAAAAAAAAGTTATAAAATATATTTATAAATACCCACTATTTAAATATTAAAGAATTATAATTATATATTAATAAGTACTTATAATATACTAATTTAAAGAAATAAAGAAAATTACTACTAATATTATAATAATCTATAATAAGTACTAATATATTAAATATAAAAAGTATAAACCTTATAGAAAATTATAACTTTTACTAATACTTAAATTACTATAGGAAATAATTACTTTTAATTATATTATAAACCTACTACCTTTTAAAAAACCTTTTACTAAGGTAATTTATAATAATATTTTAGTAGTAGTAGATAAATATAACGTCCTGACCTAATACTTAAGTAGTATAGGGTAAGTTCCTAAGGTAATAGGCTAAGGTTAATTAGTTTATATTAGCAGAAAGGATAAAAAGTAACTTTAAGTAAGTGTAATTATAAAGCTAGTAAAAAATAATAAAGATTTAGTTTATATTTAATCTTAATACTTTATTAATAACTGTTTATTTAAGTTATTTAAAAAGCATAGAGAATTAAATTTTATATATTTAATTATTTTTAATAGCTTACTTTTAAAATTATAAGCCTAAGTATAAAATTACTATTCTAGTAGTAATTTTTCTAAAGCAGCTTATTATCTACTTATTACTTCTCTAATAATTAATTATTTAAATCTAAAGTTTTTCTAAAGTATATTCTTAATATACCTTTTTAATCTTAGATTAGGCTGTAATACAATACCCCCTTTTTATTAATCTTATCCTTAAGGCCAGTTATATAATAGTACTATAAGTATAGCTTAATCTTATAAATATATTTTATTTACTTCTTCTTTTTTTTTAATTATACTATTATAAGTATAAAAGTTTTAAAGTCTATTTCTTATAAAACTTATAAGTAATTATTACTTATATTATTTATTTTAACTAATAGATCTAAAGTAAATATACCTTATTTATATTATTTTTGTAAATTAATTACTTATTATATAATTAAAGATTTATTTTATTATTATAAATATATTAAATATAGCTGTTTTTATAATAAAGTATTAGTTATATCTTTTTATAGGTAATATATTCCCTTTTTATAATAAAGTAGTTATTAACTAGTTTAGTAATAAAGGCGTTAAATTAGTAAAAGAAGTTAAAGGAGGAGGAAAAGGAAACTAAAAAGGCCTTAAATTCTCCTTATACTTAACTTACTAATCTTTAAAGTAAAGTAGCAGCAGCTGTAAGTTACTTATCTTATATTTATTATATAAAGAAAAGGGTTAAGGAGTATAATATTAAGTTAATATATTATAAAATATAAAAGTTAAATAAGGAGGATAGTATTTCTAAGGCCTAGGTAGTATAAAATCTTTAGTACTTAAGAGTACTTAATAACATTAACTAGACTTCCTTAGGCATTAATTTAAAGTTTATAGATCTAAGTCCTTTTATACTAATAAAAGAAACTTATATACCTTCTTCTTTTACTTAAGTTATTTTATTTATTAAGTAGCTAGCGTTAGGAGTTTTAAATATAATCCTAAGTTTTTTTAAAAGTTTTAAATTAGTTTTATTATATTAAAGCTTTTAATAAGTTCTTAGGTATTATAAATTAAATTATACCTTTTTTATTTAATTTAGTATTTAATTTTATTATTTTTTTTTTAAATTTCTTTATACTACTAAAACTTTTTTAACTTTTTATTTTTTTTTATTTTTTATAATAATAATTTTATTTAAAATTAGTCTTCCTATTACTTTATTAATTTATACCTTTTCTAAAAGTAATATATAAAATATAAGGTATTTTAGTTATATACCTTCTAGTATTTTTAATTTATAGTTAATATTACTAATTTTCTTTAAAATTTTAAATAAGCTGATTTTTCTAAAATTAAGCTTATTATTTAGTTAGTTTATCTTAATATTTAGTATTTTATAGCCTTATATATATTAAAGTAGGTAGACTATATCCCCTTCCTAAAGGGTTAGTCCCTTAATCTTATCTTTATTTATATAATATTTTATATATTTTTAAATAAACTTTAGCTATATCTTTAATTCTTTATATAAATTAACTATTAGTTCTGCTTTAAGTTATACCTTATTAGCGTTAAGTCCTTTTTAAGGTAGCCTATATACTAAAGGGGTATATTTATATAAAGTATAAAATAATATTAACTTAGTAAATTTGGATTTTATACTATTATAATATAACTAAGCAAAAGGTAGCTATTTAACCTAGTTATCTTACTATAGGTTAATAAAATATCTTAAATATTATTCTATAATCTAATTTATTTATTTTGTTTATTTATTTATTTTAAGGTAGTATATACTACTAAGTTTATAATTTACTTTAAGTCTTACTATAAGTTTTTATTAAAATTTAAAGGTAAAAGTTTATTTTTTATTAAAAATAATTTCTTAGGGTATACTATAATTAGCTGCTATTATTCTTAGGTATATATATATAAGGTCTTTTACTAAGTATAATTTTTAATAAAGTAAAAAGTATACTTATTTCGTAAATTTATTTACTATTATTAAAATACTATTATAAATTACCTTAGTAAAAGGTTCCCTAAAAGGTAGTAGGTTTATAATATAATTAAAGGTAATTATTTCCTATAGTAATTCAGGTACTAGCAAGGGTTACAGTTTCCTATAAAGTTTATACCTTTTATATTTAATATATTAACACTTATTATAAGTTATTATAATATTAGCAGTAATTTTCTTTATTTCTTTAAATTAATATATTATAAGTACTTATTAATATATAGTTATAATTCCTTAATATCTAAATAATAAATATTTATAAATATATTTTATAACTTTCTTTCGTAATTCAGAAGGTACTTAATATTTATTATTGCTTAAGGGATATCCTTTCTATAATATAACCTAAGATAGAAACTAATATAGTTCCTAGTCTTTTATATACTTTTTAATTTCTTTAAAAAGTTTATTATATTTTTATACTTTAAAGATTATATTAAAAAATCTTTATTTATAATTACCTTATATATTCTAATATAATATAGTACCTTAGTAATTAGGGATTTCTTAAAAATAGTTAATTCTTCTGCTAAGTATATTAACTCTTCTATTTTCTAATCTCTTATAGTATATAAGTTTATAATTAAATTTACTTAGGAATTTAAAGTATTTTAATTATTATCTAAATAATTTTTAAATAAATATAAAGTAAGTAATATTTTAATAATTAGTAAAAATCTTAATTTAGAATTTACTTTCTTTATAATATTAACTTTACTATTCTAAGCAGCTTTTAATTCCTAAAAATTCTTTATTATAAACTACGTAATTAAGTTTAGCTTTATTAAGCTTTTATAAGTAAAATATAATAAGGTAAAGTTTCCCTTTATTATTTTATTAATTTAGTACTCCTTTAATTATGTATTTTAATATATTAGTCTTAATTTCTATTAGTTTCTTAAGGTTATATATAGCCAGTATAGGTTCTAAAGCTATAACTTACTTAATTACTTAGAACGCTTATTTTACTTCTTTTATTTAGTTAAACTTCTAATCCTTCTTTATTATATTAATTAGTAGTTAAGTAAAACTAAAGAAGTTTTAAATAAAACATTAATAATAGTTTATTAATTTAATAAAGCTTTATACTTTTTTAACTAATATTAGTATTAGTTATTTATTAATTACAGTAACTTTTTTTAAATTTATTTAAATAGTTCCAGGGGTAATAATATATTTTAAAAATTCTACTTCTTATATATAAAATTAGTATTTCTTAAGGTTTATAAAGAAGTAATTATCTTATAATACTTAAAGTACTAAGTATATATATTCCTTATATTCTTCTTTAGTCTTAAAGTATATTAAAATATTATTTAAATAAATAATAATAAATTTATTTTAATATTTCTAAAGGATATAGTTAATCTTTTTCTAAAAAGATATAAGTATATTTATTAATCCTTAAGGTATTACTAAAAATTTATAAAATTCTCCTAAGGTACTAAAGGCTATTATTTATTTATATCCTTCCTTTATTTAAGTTAATCTATAAGTATTAGTAAAGTTTAGCTAAAAATATATCACAGCTCCTTATAATTAATCTCTTACTTTAGATATTAATAATAAAGGAGTTTAATCTTTAATTATAATATTATTTAGTTATTTATAGTTAATAATTAATTATAGTTTTCCGTTTTTCTTTAAAATAAAGATAATAGGGTATTATATTAAGGAGTTAGAGATTTTAATATATCCTTTCTTCTTTTACTCTTATATTTACTTATTAAAAGTATTAAATTCTAATTAATTAAGGTTATACAACAGAAAGTATTTTAATTATTTCCCTTCCTTTAATTCTATTATATAATCCTATTTAATATATAGTAATATTTATATACTTCTATCTAAATTAGTTAGGGTTTTTTAAAATAAAGCCTTAAACTTTTAATATTATTTTAGAATATTAGCTATTAAGTCTATAGATTCTCCTTCTTCCTAATTATCCTATTTTTCTTTTATAACTTTTAAAAATTAATTAAGTTTATATAAGTCTCGTTTCCCTTTAATAAACCTTTTTAAAAATTAAGCTTCTATAGCTTTAAATTATTTTTATTATTATTATATAAGGATCTTTTTAAGCTTAAGGAGTTAAGGTTTCTAGCTTCCTCTATACTCTTTTTAATCTAAAGTTTTTTTATTATTTTACTAATAAATTAAGCTTTTACTTTATACTATTAATAGTTTATATTAATATAACTATAATATACCTAGGATAATATTATATTTTAGGGTATTAATAATATTATATACTACTAAAGTAATTTAACTAAATACTTTAAAATATAGGTAATTAATCTATCTTTTTACTTATTTATTATTATATTTAAACTATTTTCCTTTTTTATAAAAAAGTTAATATAATTTCTTCTTTTATATTTATAATAACTACAGGTATATTACAGTTATAGCTAATATATAGTTCCTATTTACTTTAAAGTTTACTAAGACTTTAAGTAGTTCCTTATTTTATATTATTATAAAAGTAATCTTTTTCTTAAGAACTATTTATTCTTTATTACTATTATATTTATATTCTTTTTTAAAAGATATAAATTCTTTATTAATCTTATAGTACCCTTTATTTAAAGACTATTCTAGTTTTTTAAGTACTAGTCTTTAATTTTACGTAGTATATATAATTTATAATATAGGTTTTTGTAATTATTTTATTCTACTGCTCTATAATATAATCTTATCTCTTTAATGCAGATTTCGTAAGTAACTTAATTATTTTATAGGTTATTAAAAGTTTTTTTATACTTATAATATTTTCTAAGTAATTCTTTAGGTACTTTAATATAAGTTCTAAAGTTAAATCTAATACTATATAATTAGTTTACTAGTTATTATCCTATAACCTATTTTTCTTCTAAGACTAAGTTATACTAGTTTTTTAACTTATATCTTTAATACTTAAAATAATTAGGTTTATTATATTATTAATACTATTTAAAGGTATATACTTAAGTTCCTTTATTCTATTTATACTATTAAATAAGTTATAAGACTATAAAGGTGCTACAGGGTAGCTAGTCTTATCACTGGTCTAGTAATCAAAGTAAAAAGGTATAATAAGGTGTAATAAGGTGTAATTTAGCTTTCAATAGCTAGTTATTATTATAGATGCTTGTGATTACTAGTATAGGAAAACTTAGGAAAACCTCTTCTATTTATATTTCAATTTCCTCTACAACTGTTGGGAATTAAACTACAAGACCGGTACCGTTAGATAGCCCCTTTTCCTAGCTATCAATCAGTATAACCTTTGTATTCCAATTCCTTCTAGTAGTAGCAGAATTGTTGAGTATTCAATAAGTGGTTTTGTTAAGGATTTGTGTAAAAGTTACCTTTAGCCACCAACAGCCACTTGAGCGATTTTAAGCCTTTTGGCAAGGCTCCCCCCTTACAATCCTGGGGACCCGCTTTTTCAAGCGATCAGATTGGCTAAAACGCTTATATAAGCAGGATTCTAGCATTCTGATTGGCTAGAATCCCTGAAAGAGTGGGTCTGCAAAAATTGAATTTGATTTTTGGACTTCTGCAAATTGACTGTTATAAAGCTTATTTGGTGCTGTAACCTTCTGTAAGCTAGGGAGCTTATAGCTGCTAATAGCACTATACCTAATTAGGCAGTAGCTATTTAGAAGACTAAGAAGCTATGCCTAATTAGGCAGTTGCTTATAAGCTATAGGGTAGGCTCTTAGATCAAGGATTAAGTATAGCTATGATTGAGGTTATAGAAGGTTATAGAAGGTTATAGGGAATAGCTAATTGGAAATAGCTATAGCTAGCGCTATAAGCTAGCTATAGTACCCTAAAGGGTACCAAAATGACCGCTATAACTATAGCTATAATATTAATAATAGCTATAGTCTTATATAAGTTTTATAGTTTAATAAATAATATACTAATAGCTTAGGCAGTTCTTTATTTATTTATTATTTTTATATTTATAAAGTATAGTTAAATAAGGTTTAAGTATTATAATTTATAATTCTTAAAACTTATAAGTAACCTTCTATCTACTATACTATCCTTTATAGTAAAAGTCTATAATAAAAATTACTAAATTTTATTATAGGAAAATATTATATTTTACTTTCTACTTTAAGTAATATATATATTAGTAAGTAATATAATTTATTTAATAGATTTAATAATAATTATTATTTGCAAAATTAATCCAAGGGTAATCTTAAGGTATTCGTTAATATCTTCCTTTAAATTCCTATATTTTATCTATATCTAAACTTATAATAATTTATTATCTTTTATAATATAGTTACTATTATATAAGTTTATCTTAAATTTCTTCGTAAATAAGGGTCTTAATGTCTTATTTAGGGTTATAGGCATCAACCTATTATTAAAACTTAATAAGTTTATTAATTTCCTTAAATTTATTTTTAATAAAGTTAATAATATTTCTAACTTATTTTTTATATAGTAGTAACCTATAGTTTTATTAAGCCATAGCTTTAGTTATAGGGTTTCTAATTAGATTAGGTATATCTTTAAGTAGGGTTATTTCTTTTAGTTTATCTAATTCTCTTAGTTCTTCCTTATGCTAAGGGTAGCTATTATTTTCTTATTATAATAGATCTAAAGATTGTTTATTTATATCTATAATATAGACTTCCTTCCTTAGTTCTAGGATCTTATCCTTATATTCTTTCTTAGGTACTTGGTAGTTTTATACTATATAGCTGGATTTACTATAATTATAGTATTTAAATTCCTTTTTACGCTATAAAATATCTAGATTTATTTTTCTAGGTTTACTACTATTATTTTTAATAATTTCCTTATATTACTTTTTACCTTAGTTAACTTAATATTTATTTTACTAATACTATTAAGTAATACTAGTCTTAAGTTTATATAATAAGTTATTAGCTTAAATACAGATATTTATAAATAAGATTAAGGTATAAGTTAATTAATTAATATTATATACCTTTTCTTTAACTTTTTATTTAAGGCTATTATGAAACTATTTAATAAATACTAACTTATTTTAATTAAAATATATAATAATATCTTAGAATTTTATAATATAGTTTAAGTATTTTCCTTTTTAATATATTATAACTAAGGTATTTTTAGCTATTTAATTTTTACTAATATCCTTAAATACCTTTTTTAGTTCAAAGATATATTTATTATAATTATTAAAGATTTATTAAGTTTATTCTTTTACTCCTTTAGCTAGGCTCTTTAGGTAGTTATTTAAGATAAGTTTAAACTATTTTAAAGTAGTACCTTTAAGGTATAAGGTAGTAAAGTAAACCTTTTTTTTAGTAATATTAAAGGTATTTTTAAAATCTTTAAAGTATACTTTAAGTTAAATTAAATATAAGCAGAGTTCTTTAATATCTTCTTTAAATATAGGAGGTAGTTGTTATTTAATAAAAATTCTAATATTAATTATCTTAGGCTTATTTTTATTAAGTTTTTTAACTAAAACTTTATTAAGTTTATATATATTCTAAATAAAAACTAAAAGTTAATTATTTTTAAAAAAGGTAATATTAAATAAGTCTTATATAATAATATTTTTATTATTATTTATAGTAAATATACTAAGGTTAATAATAGAAGTTCCAGCAGCTAGTCCTATTTTAAATATAGTAGTTTATATTACTTAAAAGTACTTAGTATCCTTTTAAATAAAAGTTATTAATATATAATATCTTAACCTAATACTTAAGTAATATAAGGTAAATTCCTAAGGTAATAAATTAAGGTTAATTAGTTTATATTAGTAAAAAGAATAAAAAGTAACTTTAAATAAGTATAATTATAAAGCTAGTAAAATATAATAAAAATTTAGTTTATATTTAATTTTAATACTTTAGTAATAATTATTTATCTAAGTTATTTAAAAAGCATAGAGAATTAAATCTTATATATTTAGTTATTCCTAGTAGCTTACTTTTAAAATCATAAGCTTAAGTATAAGATTACTATTCTAGTGGTAATCTTTTTAAGGCAGCTTATAATCTGCTTATTACTTTTTTATTAATTAGTTATTTAGATCTAAAGTTCTTCCAGGGTATATTCTTAATGTACCTTTTTAATCCTGGATCAGGCTGTAATAATAAATTTATAAAATAAATATACTTTTTACTTTATTAAAAATTATATTTAGTAAAAAACCTTATATATATATACCTAAAAATAATAATAGTTAATTATAATATACCTTAGGAAATTATTTTTAATAAAAAATAAGCTTTTACCTTTAAATTTTAATAAAAATTTATAGTAAAACTTAAAGTAAATTATAAACTTAGTAGTATATATTACTTTAAAATAAATAAATAAATAAAATAAATAAATTAAATTATAAAATAATACTTAAGATATTTTATTAACCTATAGTAAAATAATTAAGTTAAATAGCTACCTTTTACTTAATTATATTATAATAATATAAAATCTAAATTTACTAAGTTAATATTATTTTATACTTTATATAAATATACTCCTTTAGTATATAGGCTACCTTAGAAAGGCCTTAATATTAATAAAGTATAATTTTAAGCAGAATTAATAGTTAATTTATATAAAGAACTAAAAGTATAGCTAAAGCTTATTTAAGAAATATTTAAAATACTATATAAATAAAAATAAGATTAAGGGACTAAACCTTTAGGAGGAGGATATAATTTACTTACTTTAATATATATAAAGCTATAAAATACTAAATATTAAAATAAACTAATTAAATAATAAACTTAATTTTAAAAAAAAATTAATTTATTTAAAATTTTAAAGATAATTAATAATATTAATTATAAATTAAAAATACCAAAAGGTATATAACTAAAATATCTTATATTTTATATATTACTTCTAAAGAAAATATAAATTAATAAAGTAATAAAAAGATTAATTTTAAATAAAATTATTATTATTAAGAATAAAGAAAAATAAGAAGTTAAAAAAGTCTTAGTAATATAAAGGAATTTAAAAAAAAATAATAAAATAAAATACTAAGTTAGGTAGAAAGGATATAATTTCATTTATAATACTTAAAAACCTATTAAAAGCTTTAATATAATAAAACTAATTTAAGACTTTTAAGAAAACTTAAGATTATACTTAAAATTCCTAATATTAGCTACTTAATAAGTAAAGAAATAACTAAAAAAGAAAATATTAAAATTCCCTCTTATACTATAGGAAGATTTAAACCTTTATACTTTAAATTAAAAATTTAAGAAAAAAAAGAATTAATAGTAACTTTAGAAGGATTTAAAAAATTATTACTAAGGATTATATTTTAATTAATTCTGCTAGTATTATTATTAAACTATATATTTACTATAGCCTTTAACTTAGTATACTTAATATTCTTTAATTTATTAAGTAACTAAGTACTTTTATAAAATATTTACTTACCTTATATATTTATTTACTTATATTACTTATAAAAGTATAATAATTATATAAGACTTTTATTTATTAACTAAAATAATAATATAAATTATTATTAATACTTTATTAACTTTTACTATTACTAAAGTAACTCTTACTTAACTTAACGTTTTTTAATATTTAATTTCTTTTTCTTAGATAATAAACGTTAAGTTAAAAAAAGTTAAAAGAAATTTCTTTACTTTAGAAAATATAAATTTACTAACTGCTAAAGAAATACTATTTTTATTATATAACTAACCTTTATAAGTATACTTTAAATACTTTTAATAACCTAATATTATCTTATATAATAAACTATAAGTATTATAAAAAAAATAAAGTATAATAAAAATCTTAATAATATTAATTACTACTATAGCTGCTTTATAATAGTTAGTTAAACTTTTTTAAATAATAAACTAATACTTTAAAATACTATAAAGTATTATAAAACGGAAGAAGTTACTTATTATACTAAGAAAAAAGAATTATAGCCTTATGTACTACTATAGCTTTAAGGATAAGACTAATAGAAGAAAGGTATTATATTATAACCCAATTATATAAGACCTAATATTATATACCGTTAGTAATATATTAAAAAACTATACTTAATTAAGATATAGGACTTCCTCTTTTAGTAAAATGTATACTTACTTATATAATAAAAATATAACTTTAAAAGTATATTTTTATTAGGTATAATAAAACTTATATTAGTAATAACTAAGGAATAACTAAATATATAAGATTTAATTCTTTACGCTTTTTAAATAAATTAAATAAATAGTTATTAATAAAGTATTAAGATTAAATATAAACTAAATCTTTATTATATCTTACTTACTTTATAATTATACTTACTTAAAGTTACTTCCTATCCTCTTTATTAACATAAACTAATTAACCTTAGCTTATTACCTTAGGAACTTACCCTATACTACTTAAGTATTAGGTCGGGACGTCACAGATTCTCATACTGCTAGTCATTGCAATGCAGGACATATTGCATTGCAGATATCACTGCATTGCAGAGGTCAATGCGTTGCAGCCATCTTGGAGGATTTGTTATAATTCCATAACGACATGACTCTCAGCATTCATTGGTCTTATATCATACAGGGGATTTACGAAACGCAACCCTGACATAGCGTTATGTTACATATATGTAACTTCGCGGAGTATTCTTTACTAAGCTAATACAACATTGTTTATATTGGGAAATGGTTAAAGGCTTAATTAACCTGCAATCTGAAATTGCCACAACTGGCAAATTATAGGTACATCCACGATATTTGTTTATTTATTTTATTATTAATATCTACTAAGTAAGCTAATTATATAAGTCCTTATTTAAGTACTAGGATAGTAGAAGTCGCTAAGTTTAAATTAGGTATTTACTATATTTTAGTATCATAAAGAAAATAAGAAAGTATTAATTTATTTTATATATTTATTTTTATAAAGGGGGGGCTATATAAGTTTATATTTTCTACTAGTTTTTAAAAATCTTTATATTTTTTATTATTAAGGAAGTATTAAATATAAGTAATTTTAAAGTATACTTTTTTTTTAATATATTAAGGAAAAAGAAAGTTATTATATAATATTTTATAAAATATTTTTATATTTTTAATTTATTATATTTATATATAAGTTTAATATTATATTTAAATTTTTTATATATAATAAACTAATATCTATATATTAATATAAATAGTACTTTCCAAAGGATAAACTTTTAAATAGTTCTAAGGTTTATATTAGCAAAGGGGTTAAGTTAGTTAATAAGTAATTTTATTACTAGCTAATATAATAAAAATAAATATTTAGGTTTTAATTTAATTATATTATAAATACTATAGCTGTAATAATAACTAACTATTTAAGTATTTTAATAAATAATATAAAGTAGACTTATATACTTAGTTAGCTAGGCTAGATTATAAAATAAATTAATAATTCTATTATAAATTATTAATAATTTTAATAATTTATTTTTTAAGATTATTAAATTATTAAATAATTTAATAATTTACTCTTAATTAATTAGGCAGTCTAATGTTTATTTATAACTATCTACCCTATAGGCTTCTTATTATAATTATAAAAGCTAGGTTATAATATAATATTTTTCTTTTATTAATCTTATTTTTAAAACCTTACTATAAGTAATATATTCTTTATATATTTATAAGTAGGTACTCTTTATTTTATTTTTATTATTTATTTAGTTAATTTACTTAACTATAATAGATTATATTACTAAAAGTCTTTATTTAAAAATATAAAAGTAAAAAAGTTTTTTTAAGTTTATTTTAAAAGGTACTGAAAAAATAAATAAACGCTGCTCCTTTTATATTTTAAAAAAATTTAATAAATACTTATTATCTTTAAATAATTCTTTATAATATTTAAATTATATATAACTAAATAAATTATATTATAATATAAAAGGTTTAACTGCTAATTAATTAGATTAGGTATATACTTAATATTTTTAATTAAAAAATAAGCTTAAATCTACTAAGGATATTTTAGCTAAAATAATTATAAAAGTTTCTTAATTATAAAAATAAAAAAAGATTTAGTATAAGTAAATATTTTAAATAAAAGCTATAAATTTAAGTATATTTTTAATTATTAAACTAAATTCTAAAAGGTTATAATTTATTTTTTAAAGTTTATTTTTTTATTATAAATTTAGGTTTTAATTTTATAAAAATATATAAGTTTAGCTTTATTTAAGTTAAAAAAAACTATATTTTTATTACCTTAATTTAAAGTATTTTCTAATTTTTACTAAAGCTTTTAAATAATTTTTAATATTAATTTTTACTATTATAATATTAATATTATTTATATATTTAAACTAAATATTAAAGTTATTAAGCTTTAAGCTAAGGGAAAAGTAAAATATAAAAATAATAAAGGAAATAAAAGACTTTTATAAAGCTTTATACTTTAGCTTTATTTTTAAAAAAGTAATTTTATAATTATTTTAAATAAAAACTTTATAATTACTTATAAAAAAATTAACTTATTTTATAAAAAAAAAAAAACTATTTTTATTCTTTAAGTTTATATACTAGGTAATTATATATAATTATATTAAAAATACTTAAAATATTAAATATAAAAAAGGAAATAATAAAGCCTTATACTAAGGTAACTTTAATATTATATAGTAAGTAAGTAATTAAATTTATTATAAACTTTTTTAAAAAAGCCCTAAAGTATTATTTTAATAATATTTTATATTTTATTATTAAAAAAAAAATCTTTTTAACTAGGAGTTTTTTAAAGCCTTTACTTATATAAAAAAGTAAGAAAATAAGTTTATAGCTTTTATATATAGTATATACCTTTTTTAGCTTCTTAAGTTTAGGAATAATAATATTCTTTATATTTTAAAAAAAAAGTAAGTAATATTTTATTATTAAATATTTATAAAAAAATTAATAATATATTTACTTATAGTATACTAGGTTAATTATAAAAAAGTAATTAATATATTATTTATACTAAGTATAATATTACTTAATCCTATTATAACTTTTTTAATTTTTAATTTTAATATTATTTAATCTTAGTAAATATTTTTATTAATAAATAGGTTTTTATTTTATAGGTTTAAAATATTTTTTTTATTATTTTATACTTAAGGAATTTATTTTTAAAAAAAGTTACTTTTTTTATAAAATTTAAAATACTTTTATTTTTATTTATTAAAAAAAGTAATTATAATTAGTTTATTATTTTATATTACTTAATTACTAATTAAATATTTTTAATAATACTAGCTTTTATAATAATTTTATTTTAGTAAACTTATTTACTATAATATATAATATTTTTAAAAGTTTTATAAGCTTTTTCCTAAGTAAAGGAGCTATTTACTACTTTTTTATAAGCTTTATAAATTACTTTATACTTTTTTAATTACTATAATATATTATAGCTATTTTAATACTTAGTTTTATTAATTACTTTAATAATTTATTTAAAAAAGTTTTATAAAGCTTTAGTATATTAATTTAAGTTAGCTTTTAATAATTTAATTAAATTAACTATAGAAAGAGTTTAAGTAAAAAAGTATATAAATTAGCTAAAGTTTTTTTAATATTTTATTAAAATATATATATTTTTTTACCTTTAGAATTATTTTTAATAACTTAAAGAGGTTTATAATTATTATATAATAATTTAATTTTATATTAAGGAAGTAATTAATTTTAGTTATTATAAGGTAGTTTATAAAAACTAAATTAATATATTTTCCTAAGTATTAAGTAAGTATATTTATTAAAGCTAAAAAAAGATTATACTTTTTTATTTATTTTATAATTTTATTACCTATAAGATTTATACCTTTACTAAAGTTTTATAATTAATATAAAATATTAAAATTACTTATAATAATTAAATAAAAAAAAAAAGATTTTATTTAATAAAGGTTTTTATAATTATATTTACTAAAGCCCTTTAGTAAATATTAATAATAATATACTTATATACTTTTATTTAATATATATATTTATTTTTTAAGCTTAAGGGAAAAGGTTATTTACTAAGGAGGTTTAAGGAAATTTTAATAAATATAAAAATAAAAAGTTTAGTATTTCTTTAATTATTTAAGGAATTATATATTTAATATTTAAAGTAATTTTTAATTTATTTTTTATTTAAAATCTTATTTTATTAAATATAAGGTTTTTAAATTAATATAATATTATAATTACTTTTTTATATTAATAATAAAATAATATTTTAATATAAACTACTTTTTTTAATATTAACTTAAAAGATTTTAAAGCTAATATTTCTTTAGTAATTATAATAAAGCTTATTATTTATAAATTTATATTAAGGAGTTTATTAATTTTTAAAAGAATATTAAATATATTTTTATCTCCTTTAGTTTTTTATTTTTTTTTATTTAAATTAGCTATATAAATTATTAACTTAAGGGAAGAAGCTTTTTTATAAAAATCTTTTTTATTTAAGTTAACTTTAATAATAACCTTTTTAGTTAAGGCTTAAAAAAAGAAGGGTAAAGCTAAATTAAAAATTAATAATTATATATAAAAGCTTATTTAAGTTTTTAAATTAAATATTTTCTTAGTATTAAAGGCTAGGGTAAAGGTAAATTTAAGTTTAAGTAGGTTAGTTTTATTATATTTTTATTAACTTAATTTTTAAATTACTTAAAATTAAGCTTTAGTTATTTATACTTTTTTTTTTATTTTTAATAATTAATTTAATAAAATACTTTAGAAAATCTATAATATAAAAACTATTATAATTAATATATTATAAAAAGAATAAGTAATTTACTATAATATTATTATATTTAAAAACTAGTTTATTATATTTATAAGACTATAGCTATTATTGATATTATAGCTATAGTTATAGCGGTCATTTTAGTACCCTTTAGGGTACTATAGCTAGCTTATAGCGCTAGCTATAGCTATTTCTAATTAGCTATTCCCTATAACCTTCTATAACCTTCTATAACCTTAATCATAGCTATACTTAATCCTTAATCTAAGAGCCTACCCTATAGCTTATAAGCAACTGCTTAATTAAGCATAGCTTCTTAGTCTTCTAAATAGCTACTACCTAATTAGGTATAGTACTATTAGCAGCTATAAGCTCCCTAGCTTACAGAAGGTTATAGCACCAAATAAGCTCTATAACAGTTAATTTACAGAAGTCTAAAAATCAGATTTGATTTTTGCAGACCCACTCTTTTAGGGATTCTAGCCAATCAGAATACTAGAATTCTACTTATATAAGCGTTTTAGCTAATCTAATCGCTTAAAAAAGCGGGTCCCCAGGATTATAAGGGGGGAGCCTTGCTAAAAGGCTTAAAATCGCTTAAATAGCTGTTAGTGGCAAAAAGTAACTTTTACACAAATCCTCAACAAAACCACTTATTAAATACTCAATAATTCTGCTACTACTAGAAGGAATTAGAATATAAAGGTTATACTGATTAATAGCTAGGAAAAGGGGCTATCTAACGGTACCGGTCTTATAGTTTAATTCCTAACAGTTGTAGAGGAAATTGAAATATAAATAGAAGAGGTTTTCCTAAGTTTTCCTATACTAGTAATCACAAATATCTATAGTAATAACTAGCTATTGAAAAGCTAAATTACACCTTATTACACCTTATTACACCTTTTTACTTTGATTACTAAACTAGTAATAAGACTAGCTACCCTGTAGCACCTTTATAGTCTTATAGGTTATAAGCCCGGACTATTATTTTATTATATAAAATAATAAATAGCTCTATTAACAACCTCCTATTTCTACTACCAAATACTACTATTAAGACCTTCCTTTCAATAAAAAACCTACCCTATACCTATACCTTCGAATGTTTACGATTGATTTTTATAAAAATAAATACTCTGCTATACCTCTTTTAATTTAACTCTTTTTATATGAAAAGTAGTGCATTTTAAAGCGCTAAGAATTAGCTCTTAGAATATATAAATTTCATTCTATTATCTTAAGATATTAATTTTATATTAATTCTTTTGTAAAAATAGATATTAAAAAAGATATTATTCTTAAACTTCGTGGAAGTAAGAATTATATAACTTAGTTGCTTAGAATAGAAGCTTTTTTTATTAAAGAAAAACTTATAACTGCTATTAAAAATAAAGAAGATAATAAAACTGAAATTGCATTAGTAAATATAAAATTAAGGTTATTAAATAGCCCACTTTTGTAAATAAAGTATTATAATAATACTTTTGAAGCTTAGGAGGGTTTAAATACCTTATATAATAATAAAGGGTTTTCTTCTAACTTCCTTATTATAAAAGAATTATTTAATATAAATTTGAATGATTTTAATAATATAGAAGAATTCCTTAATAAAATAAAGGAATTAACAGAAGATTTAAATTCTAGGGATATTAAAATACTAGAAATTGTTATAATAGCTTGGCTATTAAATAATCTGGATGATTTTTATCTTAGTTTTATAACTAATATTAATTAAACCCTAAGAAATAACCTTAATGCCTATAATTTAGAATCTTTAATAGCTGTTATGCTAGATGAATCTAAAAGGTATGAAAATAATAATAGTAATTATTATATTGTTATTAAAAATAATAAAAATAAAAATAAAAAGCCTTGGAAAAAGAATAAAATTGCTGTAAAATGTAGTAATTGTAAAATAAATGGGTATTTTGAAAAGGATTGTTATTTTTTACATCTTAATAAAGCCCTAAAATATTGGAAAATAAATAATAAAAATAATAATAAAATAAATAAGGCTTATAAGAAAAAATCTCCTAATAAGGAAGAAATAGAAATTGAAGAAATAAATAATATAATAGAAGAAGAAGAAGATACTATGGATTATGCCCCTACACCAGAGGCATTACTAATTGACGAAGATTTTTGTAAGTTAATTCTTATAATAAATAATAAAAATAATATTAATATTAATAATAATACAGAATCTTATAAAATTCCTTTTATTTACGATACAGGGGCCGTTAGGTATGTGACTTTTAATAAGGAAATTTTAATAAATTATAAAAATATTGAAAAAACAGTTTCTTGGGGAAAGGCTGTAAAAATTAATGTTAAAGGTTCTGGAGATATTTTATGTTCTTTTTCTAATAATAATAATAATAATAATTCTATTTTAATTAAAAATATATATTATATTTCTGAATTAGGTACTAATATTTTTTTACATTGTTGTTTAAATGTGAAATTTATTACTGATAATAAAAATCCTTTTCTTTTAAATAAGAATAATAATATAATAATAAAAGGATATATAAAAAATAACTTAATTTATTTTGATCTTAATATAAAAATACTAAATAAAATCTTCCTTATAAATAATAATATAAATAATAATAATAAAAAGGTAGATTTATATCTTTGGCATCAAAGGCTAGCTTATATAAATATAAAGCTTTTAATAAAATTAATAAAAAGATTAAAAAATAACTATTATTTTAATAAAGAAGATATAATTAAAATAAAAAATTGTGATATTTGCTTTAAGGTAAAGTTTACTAATAAAATAAATAAAAAATCTTCTAATAAAGAATATAAATTCTTTAAAAAAATATATACTGATATTTGGGGACCTATAAAAATTCTCACTTATAATAATTATAATTCTTATATTTCCTTTTTGGATAAATATTCTTATTATTTATATATATTTTTAATAAAAAATAAAAGCGAGGCTTTAGAAAAATTTAAGGAATATAAAAATCTAGTAGAAAATTCTACTACTAATAATAATAATAATAATACTAGAATTAAAGAGGTTTATTCTGATAATGCTAGGGAATTTATTTTCCCTATTAAAAAATACTGTAAAAATATAGGAATTTTATATAATAATTCTCCTCCTTATACCTATGAGCCAGTTGGTGCTATAGAAATAATAAATAAAATAATATTAAATAAAACTAGGGCTATATTATATAATGCAAATTTACCTTTTTACTTATGGGGGGAAGTATTATTAGCCGCAGTTTATTTATATAATAGAACCCTACATTCTAGCCTTAATTTTAAGGCACTAATAGAATTGTATAATAATAAAAACCTAGATTTATTAAATCTAGATAAAATAAGGGTTTTTGGAAGCCTAGTTTATTATAAAAATAAAAATCCTAATAATAAATTAGAAACTAAGGCTTATAAAGGGATAATATTAGGTTTTTCAGATAATGAATATAATTATAAAATCTGGAATTTTGAAACTAGAAAAATTATTATTTCTAGAGATATAGTAATATTAGAAAATAATTTTATTTCTAAAAATAAAAATAATCATAATTTTAATATTCCTTTATTAAAGGAATTTCCCTCTACTTATGTAAAGGATAATATATATAATAATAATAATAATAATAATAATAATAATATTAATAATAATAATAATAATAATAATAATATTAATAATAATAATAATAATAATAATAATATTAATAATAATAATAATAATAATAATAATAATTCATCAGGCTCAAAAATTAGTGTTGATATTCCAAGGAAGTCAGACGATTTTTATAAACAATATATAGAAATTCCCTCAATTTTAAATATAATAAATAATAATAATATAAAAGTGGAGCCTTCCTCTTATAATAATGCTATTATTGGTCCAGATAAAGAAAAGTGGGTCCAATCTATAAAGGATGAAATAGATGAATTAATAAAACAAAAAACCTGGATTATAACAGATTGTCCTTCTACTCGCGAACCATTGGGAGGTCGATGGGTATATAAAATTAAGAATATTAATTCAAATTCTTATAATAAAGATAGTAACATAAAAATTACTTCATCAGAAAGCCCTAATCTGGCGCTTTCTAATAATAATGAATATAAATATAAAAGTCGTTGGGTTGTACAAGGTTTTAAGCAAATAAAAAATCTTAACTATAATAAGACTTTTTCCACAACTACTCAACCAGAATCTATAAAAATACTATTATTAATAGCTATTTCTAATAATTAGGTAATAAATCAATATAATATTAAAAATGCATTTATACATGCAAATATAGATGAAGAAATATATACAAAAATTCCTATTAGCTGGGAAGATTATATAATAAAAAATTCTATAAATAATAATAATAATAATAATAATAATAATAATAATAATAAGGACTATAAAAAACCAGTTGCAAAGTTAAATAAAGCTCTGTATGGTTTAAAACAAAGCCCTAGACTTTGGTATAATTTTCTTTCTAATATAATAAAGTCATTAGGATATATTCAAAATCCTTATGATGAGGGTATTTTTATAAATAAAAATAATAAAATAATAATAGCAATATACGTCGACGATTTATTATTTATAGGTCCTTCTATAGATAATATTATAAATTTAGAAAAAATCCTTTCTAGGTATATAAAAATCCAGAACCTAGGGGAAATAAGAGATTTTCTAGGAATAAATATAACTATAAATAGAAAGAATAAAACTATAATATTCTCCCAATATAATTATTTAATAAATAAAATAAAAGAATATAATAAGGAAAATATAGGAAATTCTGAAATTCCCTATATTATAGGACAAAAATTACGAAAAGCAAATATAGAACCTGATAATAAAATAATAAATCAGTACCAAAAAGAAATAGGTTCTTTATTATGGTTATGCTTAAAAACAAGACCAGATATTGCTTATAGTGTTATTAATTGTTCAAAATATGCATCAAAACCAGATAATTCACATATAAAAGCTTTAAATCAAATCTGGAAATATTTAAATAAATTTCCTAATTTAGGAATTATATATAATTGTAATATTCCTTTTAATTTTTATAATCTAAGAGGTTATTCTGATGCAAATTGGGCTATTGACCTGGATAATAGAAAGTCCGGTTCCGGATTTTCTTTTTATATACATAATAATTTAATTTCTTGGAATTCTATTACACAAAAAACCGTTAGTCTTAGTACTTGCGAATCAGAATATATAGCTTTAAGAGAGACTACTAAAGAAGCTATTCATTTAAATAATTTATTTTTATATTATTTAAATATATTAGGTATAAAATATAATAATATAATTTTACCTATTTTAACAGATAACTAAGCTGCTATTAAATTAGCAGAAAATTCAGAATTTCATAAAAGGTCAAAGCATATAGAAATAGCTTATTATTTTACAAGGGAAGCTATAAAAAATAATAAAATAAAGGTTTTTTATATAAAATCAGAGGATAATATTGCTGATTTCTTTACAAAGCCTTTGGCAGCTTCTAAGTTTAATAATTTTAAAAATCAGCTTTCCTTAGCTATTTTACAATAATAATATTCCTTATATATATTTAATAATAAAGGTTTTTTAACTATTAAATTAGTTTTCCTTTATATAATATAATAAAGGTTTTACTATATTGTTTTCCTTTATAATAATAGAGATTTTCCTACATATACTAGTTTTTCTCTATATAAAAGTTTTTTTTACTTTTTCTTAATAAAAGGTTTTTATTTTCATTTATTTTCCTTATAATATTAATTTTTTTTTAATTTTTTTTACCTTTATAAAGGTTTTTCTATTAAAGATTATATATACTACATAACCTTTAAGGGGGGTGTATAAGACTATAGCTATTATTAATATTATAGCTATAGTTATAGCGGTTATTTTGGTACCCTTTAGGGTACTATAGCTAGCTTATAGCGCTAGCTATAGCTATTTCTAATTAGCTATTCCCTATAACCTTCTATAACCTTCTATAACCTTAATCATAGCTATACTTAATCCTTGATCTAAGAGCCTACCCTATAGCTTATAAGCAACTGCTTAATTAGGCATAGCTTCTTAGTCTTCTAAATAGCTACTGCTTAATTAGGTATAGTGCTATTAGCAGCTATAAGCTCCCTAGCTTACAGAAGGTTACAGCACTAAATAAGCTCTATAACAGTTAATTTACAGAAGTCCAAAAATCAGATTTGATTTTTGCAGACCTACTCTTTTAGGGATTCTAGCTAATCAGAATGCTAGAATTCTGCTTATATAAGCGTTTTAGCCAATCTGATCGCTTGAAAAAGCGGGTCCCTAGGATTGTAAGGGGGGAGCCTTGCTAAAAGGCTTAAAATCGCTTAAATGGCTGTTGGTGGCAAAAAGTAACTTTTACACAAATCCTTAACAAAACCACTTATTGAATACTCAACAATTCTGCTACTACTAGAAGGAATTGGAATACAAAGGTTATACCGATTAATAGCTAGGAAAAGGGGCTATCTAACGGTACCGGTCTTATAGTTTGATTCCTAACAGTTGTAGAGGAAATCGAAATATAAATAGAAGAGGTTTTCCTGAGTTTTCCTGTACTAGTAATCACAAGCATCTATAGTAATAACTAGCTATTGAAAAGCTAAATTACACCTTATTACACCTTATTACACCTTTTTACTTTGATTACTAGACCAGTGATAAGACTAGCTACCCTGTAGTACCTTTATAGTCTTATAATATTTATAATATTTTTTTATTTTAGTATAATTTTATAAATTATAAAATTTAAAATATTATAAATATTAAGTAACTTAAGGGAATTAAACTTAGATTTTAGCTAGGAAAAAGTTATTAAAAAGCTTAAAGTTAGGCTTAATATTTTCCTTAAAGGAAATAAAGTAATAGTATATATTAAAAAACTTGTTAAAAAAAGCTTTATAATAAATTATTAATAAGTCTTTAGCTTTTACCTTAGCGTATACCTTCTTAAGGATTAATATATTAGTAAAGTAAATTTTATTTATATTTATATAAGTTTTTAATATATTATATATAAAAAAAACTTTTTAAATATATACTTTTTTAATTTTTAATTTTTTATTTTTTACTTATAGTTAAAGTATAATAATTTTATTTTAAATATTTTAATTTTTACCCTTAAGGGTAAAGCTTAATTAAACCTTTTAAAAGTAAGTAATATTTTTATTTATAAATTTTAAAATTTTAATTAGTTTTTATTTAACTTTAATAATTAATAACTTCTTTTTATATATAATTTAATAAAACTTAAACAAAAATATAATTATTAAGCTTTTCTTTAAGTTTATTAATTTTATTTTTTAATTTATTAATAATATAAGTTAGCTTTTTGTTATTAAAAACTAGGTTTTTTAAAGTTATAAGTTTTTTTAATATTTTTTTATTATAAGTATTTATATATAATATAATTTATACTTATATAACCTTAGGGCTACTTTAGCTTATTTTTTTAATATTTATAAATACTTTTACTTTAATAAAGTTTTTAATAAATTTTAGTTTATTATTTTTAATATAAAATATATTAACTAATATTATTTTATTTAATTAAATATTTTTATTTTTATTATTTAATTTTTTAAAGTTTTTAAGCTTTTTTTTAAAATTAATATAAAAGGTAATAAAGTTTTTAAATATAATATTTAAGTATAATTAAATTTATTTTACTATTATTAAAAAAAATTAAAAAATATATTATATTAAGTAAAAGTTAATAATTATAATTATATTTAATATTATATTTTATTTAATTTATTATTATATATTAATTTTATTAATTTAGTTTATAATTTTTTTTAATAAAAAATTTTCTTACTTTATTTAAGTTAATAGTTTTTTTTATATTATTAAAAATAAAAATAATAAAGCTTTTTAAAATTATTTATATTATAATTACTATTATTATTATACTTAATCTTACTTTATTAAAACTAAATAAAAATATTTTATTTATACTAAGGACTTTTTTAAAATATTTTTTCTTTTTATAAATAAAAAAAAAATTATAACTTTTTTTTATTTTTAAGCTTAAGGAAGTTACTTTTTTAAAAATTAAAAAGCTATTATTAATCTAAAAGTAATAAATTTTAATTTATTTTAATTATTTAAAAGGTTTATAAATATTTCTATTTTTCTAAAGTCCTTAAATAAAACTATAAATAAAAAAATTATAGTTATTTTATTTAATAATTAATTAAACAGGTAGAAGTTTTTTAGTAGTTAAGTACCTAAAAGGTAGGGTACCTGTAGGTATAGGAGGGAAGCTTGACAGAGAGCCCTTATTCATAGTAGTATTTACTATTAATCCCTTGTATTTGGCTCCTACGGATACTTTCATGTTTACTGCCCTTTTCAGTAGGCTCAGATATAGTCTAGATGGCGGTGATGAAACGAACTAACCCATGGTGATTAATATACACATAATGTGAAGCAGAGAAACTGTAAGTTTGGATCTATTTTAGCATGTAGGTTAGACTGAATGAATAAACAATTGTATCTCGTAGTGTATAAGGTGATCAGAGTCGATCTGGCCTCGTGTTCATTATTGATCTCAACTAAGTATCTAGCCATTAAAACAACTATAACAATGTAATATATTTATTCAGTTGCTATTACCATAGCAGTTATGAGGCACGGTTCTTGTAGTTTCCTCTTATATAAGAATAGCCCTCTTTGCCTGTCAGGGGCCATTTATAAAGGGGACGCTTTTTTGTTCGTTGAACGCGAATAAAGGCGTCAGAGTTGTCAACCAACAAGGTAGCCGGCCTAATGGGCTGAACAAAAGTATAAGAAGGAGCTGTAGCCCCTTTGTTTCTAGGAAGACCACAGATAAATTACAATCCTTTGTATGACCCTAGCTGTGTGGTCCGTGGTAGTGACCGTGCAGTCCTCAGCCTTGACTCTTGCACTCTTCCCTTTGCTGCCGGCTCTGGAATAGTATGTGGTAGTTGATTGGCTACCGGTCTGTTCCTTGATATATACCAGCTACGCTTAACGCAATATGTCGGAATGTAACATGCCTTGCTATCTCGATTAATGTCGGAATGTAACATGCCTTGCTATCTCGATTAATGACGGAATGTAACACCACTTGCTATTTCGATTAATGAATTATCCTACCAATCCCTATATTTTATATTAACGAAAGTATTGCTCTAAACCTAACGCAGTCTGAATGAAGATTGTGCCATCGGTACACGGCAACCAGTTACACCGGGACTTTCTTCACTTCCTCCTCCCGCTGCCCCCTTCATTTTTAATCTACATACAATGCACCGTATAATTTTAATTCGCATGCCGCGCCATTTTCGAACGGTGCTCCTAGCGTCTGTAGTTCTCAACAGGCAGCGACACAAACTTGCTACTCTCGAGCACTACTACAGCGATAATCTTGAGCAACCTCATAGACAGACTTCAAAACATCCAACTCGGCTTGTAGCTTAGCTCGCTGTTCAACGATACGCGGATTCTCTGCCGCAATCTTATTGATTGTCACATCATCTGTGTTCATGATTATCTGCTGGGTGAATACGGAGTCGGGGAGCTCTCCCAGCAGGCCTTCATCAACGACAAGAGAGTTTACATAGCCAACAAAAGCTATCATGGTCATCTAAAGATTTGATGTCAGTGTAATACTGGAATGTGATATTCAGAGGTTAGAGCATCTTCTTCATGAATTGTGCGCTTGCTAGTCGACTTGGGGGGAGAAGGAAACGGCGTAGGGACCAGCCTTACCAGGTAGCGAGCCTCCACTTGATCAATCACTCGAGTCGCTGCAAAACGTTCGAGAGCCTCCGGATATAATCCGATAGAGTCCAAACTCTTGGTTTCCGGTGGTGGTTGGTTACCTTTGAAGGCATCAATCACGATATTCGTGGACCATTTCATAATCTTGTCTGTGACGGGGTCTCCCAGTTTGAGTGCTGCGAATGCTTCAGAAGTGAACTTCGTATGAAATGAGGAGATTATCTGATCAACAAGCTCCACTTCAGTCCCATTACTAGATTCCCGAAGCGCTTCAGTAAGCCGTAAGGCAAAAGCTTCGGATTGCTTGCGTAACAAGACCACGTCAGTAAAAGCATCGTTAAACCCTGTGTTGCCCCGTCGGTGGCAACTCAAAAGCTTCCGGAGTAGCAAATCTGCTTTTATACTCAAGTCTTTAAGTCGTGGGCTGGTAATGTACTTTCGGATAGATTCCCGTACATCGGTATTGCTACAGCATGCTTTAAGAGCAGAATCGTTGAAGGAATGCAACCGCCTGCACACTCGTTCCACATGATCTCGCGCTATAGCTTCCCAGTTTGCTGACTGGTACTCGAATAGACCGCCAAAGGCTGCGTCGCTTGCTTCCCCTCGGGGCTCGCCAGCTCTCCAACGTTCGATCAAGGGCATTACTCTCCTTTCGAAGTCCTTACGAGCGATTGTTCTCGTCGTGTAGAACTCCCCCTTGCCGCCAAGCTGTGGTGACGAGAGATCATCAGAAGCGTCAGAAGAGCTGGACGAGAAGCTTGCATTTCGCTTCAAAGAGAGATCGTTGGCTCTCCGCGTGGAAGTCGTGGTGGATTTATGGCTTTCCTCGTCGTTTGTATCGTCACTTACATTCGCCTCACTAATAGGGGATGCAATACCAGTAGTCAAATCATCGTCCACTAATGCCCGCGTTTTGCCACAATCGTGCATCGTCTTGGAAAACTCTCTGTTCAGAAATCTGACTGTAGCTCGAAGCCTTTTAACCTGGCTACTAGGATCGTTGTCGTGAAATTCTGGAAAGAAATAGAGACAGGCTGGACATTTTTTAGATGACAAAGGGTGCAGCTGCCTGCATCGTGGGTTGTTATAAGTGCCTTGAACGGCCTCTCTAGCCAACTGCTCAAATTTGCGGGCGATATCGGAAAGAAACCTTCTATTATCTTCCGTACTGCTTCTTTGAGGGCCCAACTCCGAAATTTGCTTCTCAGTCTTTGTAATCATTCCATAAATCTCGTTGCAAAGCTTGGGCAGTTGCTTCAAGATATGATTCCGGAATACTTTCCGCAGCGTCGTTCTCAAGCCCTGGATTCCTTTCTTGTCGGAATCGATCAATTTCCACTTTTCAGAGTTGAAAAAATCCGATTCATGTCTATCTCTGTCTTGGAGTGAATTATTCAATCTCTCCTCTTTGCTCTGGTTCCGTAGGACGTGCCATCCAAAGCTGTAATCCGACCGATCCAAGTTCCCCTTAATGAGATCATTTACTTCATTCCAACATCGCTCATCGTCAGCATGTGTAATGACGCCAACTGTACGATGCTTCAGGGAGTCGTCATTCTGCATCAGTCCCCCAAGAAGCCCTGGGGCCAACTGAGTGGCATATTGAGACCGACCGTGGATCACCAATATTATCACATTTCTCTCGGATGCAATGCGGGCTTCGACAATATTTTGAACGATCTGTCGTCCGGCATCGTCTTGCTCCTTGCTAGGCGATTGAAACAGTCCGGGAAGATCTGTGATTTCGAGAAAAGGGACGTCTGGTCCGTGTCTTTCAATCGTAATGACACCCGCACTGAAGGCCTTGCTGCCCCGCTGGGTAGCGAGTTGGCTATTTTGAGCCTCATTAGAGGTGTTTCTTTGGGCTTGGATATGTTCCTGAAATTTCTTTATGACTTCTTGAGTCGATTTCTGCACATTATCCTCGTTTCCGTGAGATGAGATTTGTTGTCTTGGATGGATAGGCGATGTCACATATGTTTCGTCAACTGCGGACCTTTGAAGGACAAGTCTAATAGGAAATGTCGTGCAGATTCCGTCTGCAACTGGGAAACGGAAACGCGCAAGCGCCTCTAAGACGGAGCTCTTGCCACTGTTTTGATCGCCAACGACTATGAGACTTGGAGCTTCGATTTTGCGCTCGTCGCTGAGGCTAGAGAGTCGATGGAGCTCCTTGAATAATATGGACTCTTCTTGCCCAAATAAGTCAGAAACTGCCTCCATGATGTCTTTTTGGGAAGCTTTGAATACGGTAGATTTAAGAAACCCGAATGAGATGAGTTTGCAAATGTGGTTGTATGTGCGTTGCAAGAGAGGTTCAGGCTGCTTCGAGCGGTCCTGCGTGTGTATTTATATCTGAGTTCTCAAAGATTATGGTCGAGGAACATGCAGTTGTTAGCCTGTTGAAATCGCAGCCCCATAGCTTCGTGAGAAGAAATACCAAGTCCTCCAATATCATCAGGCAGGGATCCCAGCATACTCGGCTGATGATACGTCACTTCATTCAGCCTTGATATTGGAAGTTTAGCATCGAGCCAATCAGGGCGTCGCAACTCAAG
The DNA here is from genome assembly GCA_020045945.2 of Trichoderma semiorbis. NCBI lineage: Eukaryota > Fungi > Ascomycota > Sordariomycetes > Hypocreales > Hypocreaceae > Trichoderma > Trichoderma semiorbis. Next base: position 4,603,855 of record CM034697.1, on the reverse strand, counting down.
TCACACAGGCTGCAGGATATCACAGGAAGTTTAGCATCGACCACTCATAGTGTCGCATATGCACACCGAACCACGCTAAGGCAAGAGATGTTGTGTATGCGTTGGCTGTGGCAGTTTGACTGACTACTCATATGTCTGCCCAACTGCATTCCCCTCATGACTTTCCATCTAAATGTCCCGTTTTCATCCCATTGTCAATACCTTGCGATTCAAACCATGCAGCCGCGCCCTTCAATTAGCAGAATGTCAAAATTTGAGATAAATGAATTCAGCCTGCATCTCGGACACACTGATCCCGACAACGAGGTTGGCGAGTTGATGTTGGATCCTGCAACCCTCTTCAACATGGCGCATAATCAAGAGCATCCAGATTTTGACGCCAACCTCGCTGCATCCTGGGCAGACGGTGCTTTACAGCCACTCAACGACGCTGCCACCCAGCCTGATTTTTTTGGTCCAAATTTCGAGTTTTACACTGATCAGAGCGCCATATTGTCCAATCTCACAGGAGCTGACGTTGGTACGGGACCATTAGGCTTCGGGCAAGCATCATCTTCGTACAGCTTCATCGATAATTCTTCCTACAACATCTTAGGAGACGGTGATGTTGAGCCTATTTACCAAGGCTCCTTTGACTTCCGTGACGATGTGAACCAACTCCCATTTGCTCAAAACGCTTTCAACTTCCAAGCGTCGCACAATCTCTCTGTCGCCTCTGGATTGACGCAAGTCATTCCTGTTGTCTCCGCTCAGCATCACTTGCCCCAAAAGCAACAGCGGAAAGCAAAGAAGAAATCGAGCAGCCAACGTAAGAAACCAAGAAAGAGAACCACTTTTGACTGGGCCGCTATGGAGCCACATCTCCTTCGCCTGTATTTAAAGAAAGACCACACAATCGCTGAGTTGGCGTTTGAATTGCCTGTCTTGTATGGATTCACTGCTGCGTACGTTTCCAAGTTGCGTCAAATTGATTAGAATGCTCCTAATTAACAAAGACAGCCACCAAACACTTCAAAAGAAGCTCAATGACAAATTCAATATACGGAAAAATAATACGCGAAAGCCTGCTTCTGACGTTAAAAAGAATGATAGACGTCGACCGGCCCAGTCTTTTCGAGCGCGCCTCACTATCACTAACAAATCCGCCTAGCTTGCGATGAGATATATAAACCCACAAGTTCCAATGACTATTGTACCTAGGAGGCCTTACATCGACCAAGAGCTTCTGTTTCATTCAATTGACGTTTTTACTAAAAGCTTATTTGGAGCGGGCAACAACAGCTGGACCTATAACGACCTTGATTTTGTTCCTCCACCGGGAGTTTCGAATGGACATCAAGCGTGGTCGGAGCTTGATACCAATTGGTCCAGTATCGACTACCTGTCCAATTGGGGCATGCACAAAGAGGTCAATTCATCACTCACGGATCTTCTTGTATATTTGAAGCAAGAGGAATTCGCTCGGTATCCTGGTCCATATTTCTTGGTCTATTTCTGGGAAATCTGCCTTACCGTTATAGCCATTCGTACGGGATCATCTGTTGCCATGCCTTTCCTTTTCCTGAAATTATTTTTGAACGAGATGCGAGGCACTCTCCAGCAGTTTCTGGGGAAACACCCGCTAGTAGATCTCGTCCAGTCCTTGCTCAACATACTGGACTTGGCGGTTGAGCAGGCCTTAACAGAGAGGAAGGCCTTAACAGAGAGGAAGGCCTTGGCAGTGAAGCAGGCCTTGGCAGAGAAGCAAACCTCGTCAGAGGAGAAAACCTCGTCAAAGAATAGGGCCTCGTCAAAGCAGAAGGTCCCGTGGGTGAGGCAGGCCCCGCTATCGAGACATCTAACCCACACAATTGGTCTCGCATACTGGAAATCCATACACATCCTCGGGGAAATGATCGGTCGAGACCATCGCATCATATTGAACATGCAGTCCCATTGCGCCAAACGCTGGAAAGGCAAGTTCGAAGTCAACAACGATAGACTGAAACAACAGTATAAGAATCTTTATACCACTATCAAGAATCCGAAATCCAACTTCTCGAAGGAGCAAAGGATTGCTGTCCTGTCTGACTATACTTACTCGGTGGCACGAAAGAAGGGTTCTCAGACTAAAGACATCTTGAAGGCTGCAATAGATTTATGGAGTTTGACAGAAGGGCATTGCAGGGCCCAGAAGTCCGCGCTTACGTTTAATCAAATCACTCGTGCCTTCGTCTTAGCCGCCGATCTCCTAGCAGGACACCACCTGGCTGAGTCCAACAAGTTCCAGAATTCTCGAAATTACGACATAAAAAGCCGAGAGGAAGGCATAAAGTACTTGAGTAGTGCTGCTGATATGCTAGGACAAGGCGACGTCACATGCTTGATTCTGGCGGCTGACTTCTCAAAACTGCTGGCCGGATGGACGAAGCCAAATAGACAGACGCCCCAGGCACGGTTCGCGCGAGAAGCAGACCTTTTCGATAAAGAAAGAATCAGATCGCGCGATTTACTTAAAAAGGTATCTAAAATATTGGACACCAGGTCAAGGAAGTCGCTCTTGTTTCAATACGAGGCAATATCCTTTCCCCAACGCCACAAGAACGACTGGCGGAAAGAGAGAATTATTAGTAGAGATCGTTCGTTATCTCGTATTGGAAGCTAATTTGATACAGAGACTAAAACATATTGATTAAAGAGTTTCCTGGAGCTTAAAAACCTATGGTAGTTTCGTAGCTTTATATAAATTAGAGACATATAAAGATCCAACTGCTAAGGGTGCTAGATCGCATAAGACTGGAATTTCAGGATCTGGACTATGGAGGCTAAAATCACTACTGAGCTGCTTTCATGCATAGCATTGACGGCGATTAAGTGCAGTATCAGAACGCAACAGCATTCTTCGCAGGTTCCATATGATGTCCTCCCAGGTAGTTATCACGACACCAACTCCGAGTTAGTAGTTTCATCTACAACTAACGGTCTAATTGTGAGGTGAAGTGCGGCACAAGGAAAAGAATTTTTCACCAAAGAGAAATTGCTAATTGAAAACGAAGAACTGGGTGATACATATATGTACATATACCTCTAAACAGATCCCGCAACAAACTACACTGTTTCACAATTTTGACAGCTCGTTTCGAATTGCCTCAACTAGTGACTTCCTATCGCCTCTCAAAGTTTATTTTGCACGTCAAAGGTGATCCTAGCAATCTTGGCGTAGTCTGAATGAAGATGGTTGCATTAGTACATGGCAACCTTTTACACCGAGATTTTCTTCACTTCCGTCTCCCCCTGTTGCCCGTCTTGATTTGCAATCCGCTCTCGCCACACTCTCTCAACTTCGTTGCGAATACCCCGTGAGTAGTCCGCCTCATCTTGGTGCAACTCCTTGCACGAGCTGTTAAACTCGGAGAGGGCGCTATCGAGGTAATTTTCTTCGGCGACACCTCCATTTGCACAAGAAGCCTTATGCAAATTCCGAATCAGCTGTTCCAAAGCCAAAAAAGGCTCTCGATTTGGAAGCAGTCCCAGTGCGGTCCATGGTACACTCCCGAGACGATGAGTATCGTCAACTCCGAGGCAAGCCTGTATGATACTCTTGTATTTCTTGTCGTTGGCCGCCACCGTGCGTGTGCTATATGGTCCAAGAAAGCTCATTGATTCCGGTTGAAACATTTGATCCACGACAGTCAGCCACAGCTCAGCCAGAGAACCGTACACCAGGATTCCGAGGAAGCCTAGCTGCATGTAGCCCGTCATGTTGACCATGTTGGCAACCGAAGCCAGAGCTGCCAAAAGACCGGTTATCATCCAAGACCAGTGGTCTAGTTTATTATGCAGTTTGTTGTCCGCAAACCACCATGATGTGCGGGCCCATCTCTCCATAGTCTCCTGTGTGCCTTTAAAGATTACCCACCCGCCCGCTGGTCGCTCATAAATGGCAAAAACAGTTTCATCGTCTTGTCTGATGTTCAACTCTGCCTTCCAGGTATCCGATTCAACTAGTTGGCAGAACGAGACTGCGGTCGACGCCAACCAATGTATTAAATAGGTCCCAAAAAGCACTACACCCCAAATATCGTTCAGCAAGACACTGAATACCAGTCCGCCTGACAGTAATAGTCCCATAATAATCTCAGTGAGTCCAAAGATTATTTTGCCAAGAAGCCATTTCATTCTGTATCTCGTGTTGGCGTGTTGTGACTCTAGGACAACATGTTTTTCAGCCAATGCCCTTCTTCCGGGCCGCAAAAGTGACACAATAATAATGTCGTTCCTTGGGTGCATAGACGGACGAAATGCTAGCGAGTCGACGAAGCTCGATTCACTGCCGCTTAGGGGTAATGTGGGAAACAAGTTGATTACTTTGCCAATCGTCGATTTGACATTGAGATTGTCCACATTGCCCATGAACATTTCCAACCCGGGATGAATAGAGCGGTAATTTCGTATAAAATGACCTACGAGTACAGATACGGGCACAGTTACTGCGCCAATCTGCATGAGATGCGGCCATCGCAGTCGCTTGCTCTCAGAGCGATGAGGCTGAGAATAGAGCCTTGATGCACTCACTGAAGCACGTGGGTTCCAGAGAATCGCGAGGACAGCAAGCGGGTCGAAAGACACGGATTCGGATGTCTTGAGACCTGGTGTCACATCACCGTGACTCCAGGGCAGAGAGGCCGACGAGAAGGACACTATGGAGAGCCACAGCAGGACTCTTGAGAACATTTTGTGGTATATTAGCATTCACCAGGAATGGCTAATGAAGCAAGATTTTGTATTTGGCGGGTAGGAGAAGTGTGCAGCTTGTCGTTTTCCATCTTCATTTCGTAGGATTTTCACGCGTTTTACAGGGGTGTTAGCTGAATACAGGCATCCATCCAATAGAGACGATCAATAAAACACAACATCCAATGACATTAGCTAAACATGCAGCAAGACAAACCCCGCGCCACGACCAGATGCAAAAAGCGATGATTTCCTGATTCCTGCTTTCGCCACGGATTAAACACATTCTCATCCAATACTGTCGTGTGCAACATTCGACCATGTCGCGTCGTTTTCCGTCTTAGTGCTAACTGTCAGAAGAAGGATCCATGAAATATGTCCTCTGTAACTCACACCGTATGACGGGCATATCATGATATAATAAGTAATCAAGAAACTTTGGCTATTGTAGTCCAAGTCTCTTAAATTGATAATACCGAAATATACAGGTAATTACCATACCATAACAGTTGGAACTATCGTACACTGTGTACATATGTAGGTTAAGTGGTGACAGCCTCGTCAAAGAACGCCACATCTCGAGGTCTGCAGCCACACATGGTGGGGTATCCGTGGCTAAACCATCAGCCTTGCTCAGATCAGCCAAATTGACCCCTCCAAAGCATTCAACGATTCTCACGGCTATTTTGGCGTCTCGAAATCTGGAAGCGATTGAGAGCGTGCAGCCAAAAGATCCCCTAAACACGCTCCTCATGAATCGCCAAAGACCTCGCCTCAAGAATGGGGTCGATCTCCAGCTCCAGTCGGCCTTTCAAGACGGCAACTGGCCCGTTGTGATCCGCCTGGCCGAGAAGCGAGCCAAGACGCTCAACGACCAGTATTATGAGGTGAGCTTGGCGATTGCGATCCACAGGTGTTGAGGCTCTCTGTCACGAAAGGTACCGTGCTGACCAGCTGGTATTTACATGATACAGGCCGTCAAAATCTGCGCCGAGAGCCAGCTGGATGATCCCGCTGCCAAGTTCGCTGCGGTTGCTGCCGTCTGGAAGTTTGTCAAGGAGGGAAGCACTGTCAAAGACGTAGATGCTATTGACTTGTTGGAATGGGCCACGACGAATCTGTTGGACCAAGACAACTTTGCAGAGACGCTGGGTCCGTTAAGAGTGCGCGCTGTCAAGGCTGCTCCAAAGGACAAGTTTGCCGCAACCCGATGTCTCGAATCATGCTTGCTTCACTGGGACCTGGCCAGCGCCCAACAGGTAAAGCTCCAGCTTCTCATCTTCTTGCTGGCCGATACACAGCTTTGGGATTGTTCGAGAGAACTGACATGGTACAGATTGCGGCCATCATCGACCGCTCTTTTCCACAGGACAGGGACATGCTGTTCTGGAACATTGTAGTCACGCACCTTCTTTCTGTAAGTCATAGTTTTGAGCGAGTTGATGTTGCTATCAGAAATTCGCGTGTGCTCACCACTAACGTGAGCATAGATGAGTCCTCAAGCCTCGCCCGATAAGAAGAAATTGTACGGTACATTGGCCCAGAAACAGATTGAGCGAGCTGCCCAAGTCACAGAACAGGTATTACTTTTATCCTATCAGAGCGCCATCATGTCAATTCCAGTTCTAATTGTGGCTTTGACACTAGGCTGAAGCAAACTCAAGCGAGGCAGCAGCCAAGCCTACCCCAAGACGTGTCAAGACCGAAGAAGAGACTCTCTTGCTCTACGACATTGTCGAGACACATGGAACCCCTCAAGACTTCCTCAAGCTCATCTCCAGCCCTGTATTCTCTCCGGCCGCGCAATTTCGTCAAGGCCGAAAAGAGGTGGCCCTGCGCGCAATTGCCAAGTTCAGACGAGATGGCGACTGGCTTGCCGTGTTCAACCTTTGCAAGGATTGTCTCTCCGATTGCGATGCTGATGGACAATTGACTTTGCTCGCATCTGACATTGCTGTGTGGCGGCATATAATTGATGCTGCAGGGCATATCAAGGATGCCGACCCAGAGTGAGTCATGTGTCCTTCAAATCTCCCTATACACAACTTTGAACGTAAGCTGACTTCATCACCTTGAGATCTACGAGTGTTGTTCAGAAACTACTTGCAAAACTATTATCGTCTGAGCACATGCGACCCATGTACAGACGCAACATCTTACTGGCAAGAGTCTTGGCAGTATTCAAGCTTGGTCCTAGTGATGAAAGTGACGTGCTGGATGGTCGTCCCTCATCGCTACGACTTCAAGAGCTGATTCACTACATTGATGATCAGTATACTAGCCCTGCTTGCTTCAGTGATGTCAAGACATTGATGGAAAGCCTAGATGCGAACGGCTTGAGGTATCTCGCGTTTGATCACTTGCCACGACTGGCAGAGGGCGATGAGAAAAACTTTAAGACAGCCTTCACAAGATTGTTGGCTCTAAAAACACAGTATCTGCTATTGACACACCGGAAAACGAAATCCAGAGGCCAAGATCAACAGCTTCAATGCACCGTTTGTGAAGCCACGGTGAAAACAGCGTTGTGCAACACTTGCCTCTCGCGGCTTTCCGAGGCAAGCGTGGCATTTTACGACTCAATCACGAAAGCCGATGGCGACAACTCGAAAATTAAGACCGAGGTGCTCCCAGAACTTGCAATACTAATTGCTTTCTGCAGCCTCAACTTGGCTTTCGACGGCCCTGTTCAAACTGGTCAGCCACTAGAACCAAAGGCAGCACGTCATCTCATTCGCGCTACTCTTTTACTGGATGACCAGCTCGCACAGAATCCAGGTCATAGTCAGCTATCTCTCGTTTTGACACAACTACACATACGTCTTGGTTCGGCCTACAGGGCCGCCGATGTTTGGGATGTTATCGGCGTCAAGCGTACCATTATCGATTCTCTCGGACCCGTTTTCTACGATCGCCTATCAACAATTGCCCCTGCGCTCCTATCGTCTTATGATAGTTGGGGAAGCCATCTTATGGACCTTTTGCAATCTCACTATCAGATATCATTGAAGCTTAGGATGCCTCGGCGCTTGGTCGATGCATTTGAATCAGGAAGCTACAGCAGCGTGCTGGGAATTCCAAAGTATATTGACCGCCTCCGGATGAGTTGTACACGGGCAATGAGCCTAGCAGAGGCGAGAAGGATCGAAAGACTCTTGGGACAAACATCACATGAGTTGGACTCAGATCCGCGATTCAGTATGTTTTTATGTTTTCGGCGCTCATTGAAACATTGTGTAAACTGACGATATATACAGATGAGGTGGATGATGAATCACATCTCATCAAGACAATTGACTATGGATCATTTCCATCCTGGAACAGCAGTACAATCCAGCCGATGCATCTCAACCTCAGGCTTGGACCAGCCCCATCAGTAAGTGAAGCATTGTCTACCAACCCCCATCCGACATTCAAGCTGATACTAACGACGTTTAGAATCGTCGGTGCCACTTGTCTCTGTTATCAGAAGCATTCCATGAACTGCTGGCCTATAAACCTCCCTCCAGCTATAAATCATCGGCCGGGAGCTTGGAATATGATCACATTTATGTTATCGAGACATTGGCACGCCTCAGTAACTCTTTCCCGAAGTTCTTGGCTGGTCCTGATGACGAAATGACTCGATCTGAACTTTTGTACTTTGAGGCCGTCAGCCTCATCTGTACCTTGATGTCTCTATGTGTCGATTTTGATCGATCTTCCGATAGCTCTGACGCTTTGACTCACATCATCAGTGCATTGAAGTTGGTCTTAGTGAACCAGCGAAATCAAATATTGCACGAGAAGGAATCTTCAATAGATCGTACAATTACAATGCTGGGCTCGATGCACAACATAACGATGCTTCGAGACACAACGGCAGCGATTAAGTTAGGTTCTCAATGGATCCTGAACAACAATGAGAGGGAAAAGGCGCGAGATAGGTCGGGCAAGAGTGGTCTTCCCAAGGACTTGGCTTCTCAATTCAAAGACTTGCAGATAACTGCCGAAGCGAGCATCAAGGAAGGCCAGGGCTGGATCTCAGAGCTCAAGACGGAGGTCATGTCCAGGGATTTTGACCCTAAGCTGAAGAGATTCCTTTTAGATGGTGAGCACGAGATCAAGAGCATTCTCGGCATGGACTCACTGCCTGCGCTGATTGATAGCTGGCAATCAAACGTCAAGGGATGGCAACAGGTTAAATGGGCGTAGTTGTACATTTGGCAGGCTGATTTGGATGAGCGATGCATGTACGGAATGTACACAGTGTAGATCGAAGCAAGTGTCGGCTCCGTAGATAGAGAATTAGTAGCTATGGCTAACATGCATAGACTGTACGCATGACGACACAGAGCCGTCATCAGTTCTTTTCACAGAGAACTATCTTACTTTCAAGCTTCATTACATCGGATTAGCGAACCTTGGAAGTTCTGCCTTCCCTAAACCTCGCCGCCTTTGAAGATGTCTTCTGCTTACAAAAAAGGTCGTTTACTCTACTTAAAAAAAAAAAAGATGGCTTCATCTATTTCCTCTTCAAATTCGAGCGCTTTCCTAGCCATACCGCTAGAGATTCGTCGACAAATCTACCGATATTGTATCCCACCAAAGCCTCTCATTGATGTTTCTAGTGGCGTGTGCCGTAAAAACCGCTTCGACTGGTCCGAAGAACTAAATGAGCACCATGATGACTTGGAGGAATTTGGCGACATCCCTTTCATCGAGATTGAACAGGGCGAAGAGAGCGAGTCCGAAACTTCGATAGATTGTGGTAACAATAGGATCATGTACGAGCTCTATCCGAGTAGTCGGAGTGCATTCCCCGGCCTCCTTCTCTGCTGTCGACAAATCACGGAGGAGGTGACGGATATCTTATATGACGATGCCACCATGTTAGTCGGACTTCACGATCTTGGCCAAACTAAACTCGCCAAGTTGCCCAAGGCGAGGGAGAAAATCCGCAAAATGATCCTCATATTGCGGCCGACTCCAGCTTTCTACAATCCCGATTTCCGAATGGACCCGAATATTTGGAATAGTATTCTTAGTAACCTTTCGATGCTCGGAATTATTGCGGAGCAGCCCTCGAAAACCGAATGGCCTGAAGAAGAGCTAGAGAATACTGTCGATAAATGGATCACGCGGGTAACACCCATCTGTGATTACATAGGCCGGTCCCTTGGTAGAGAAGCCGAGGTCGTGGTGGATGCAAATGATGAAGCAAAGACGGTAAACGTATTCGAAAAGGCAATGCCAGGGCGCTGTCGCTTTCAGAACTTTTCTATGGCCGATGTCATATTCAGAAGAGGGAGATACTCTCAGGAGTCTCTAGACTGGGATGATGTCGATGATGGTCCAACCAGCTGTCGAGATATCATCGATGACTGTGACTATGATCTCTACTATTCCGATTAAGGCTTGTCGGTTGCTGTTTCTAGTATACGGGATACTTTATTGTTCGTCAATTTCTTTGCTCAAACTGTTTTAAAGGTGAAGAAAAAATTGCAGACACTGTTTTCCCCTATGTACTGTTCTCATGTAGGTGCTAGTCTAGGATCTTATCAATGACCCTTCTAATGGTCTGACTCGTTACTCGTGCTAAAAGTTATCAATCTCAAGAGACTTGACACAGCCGCAAAGCTCAATTTACTCAAACAAAAGGAGAAAAAGCAGCCGCCAAGCGCCTGAAACGGGCCTCGTCATTTGCATGTGGAGTGAACATCACAATCGAGGCGGGCCCCCTTTTTCTTGGCGCTTTGATTGCGCGTACATGCACGTCACCACCGGCATTTTTTGCGTCTCTTCAACCGGCGATGGCTGCAACTAATAATGCCCGTCGAGTCCTTTCTATACAAATAGGATTTATCTAAGGGCGAGCAATGCCCCATTGGCTTTCGGAATGTGGGATGCAAGAGGCAGATTCGTCGCGTGAGTGGAAGATTACTCTAGCAAGACCTCACAAAGTCCGTCTGGTGCATCCAAGATCCATCCCGGACAGGGTTCCGTCCTTTCTTCCCCAGCTTCTCTTCATCCCTGGCATTCATCAACGGCTGTCAATTATACCTCGTCCCGGTTTTGGGGCGGTTCAGCGACTATAGCGTCTTTTTTTTTCGTCACCAGTGCCAACCCCGGCTATCACGGCCTTGAAACTGCCGGCACGCGCGTCCTCGCCTGGTTATCGCATCTGTGGAGCAACAGACATTGCGGGCTATCAAACGCAGAATCGGAACATTTACGTGCAAATTAGATGTCAAACAATCAAGATGCAATCTGCTAGGGGCAATATTGAAACAAGATGATGGTGCATGTATTTGCACTGCTAGTATGGGTATCCCTGGAGGGATTCCCCTAACACACTGGACCAGCATGGAGGGAGGTGATGGAGGGTATTATATCTAACGGTCTGCTATATTTTATATTCAGATTTAGCGGAACAAATCTCCGATATACATATATACTAATACTCTCAGTCTATCTCTACAATACCCTCCTTAAAAAAACTGACCAGCACGTGTCTAGATACGGGTCATGACTATTACATGATCCCAGAATGCTCATCACGCGCTGCCACTCACCGATTTCACACAGAGGTGTAACGCTCATTGTCTTTGTGTCCACCGTGTTTCTCCTTACTCTACTCGCCAAAAGAGAGCACAGCAAAGGCACAAGACAATATGAGCTCCCCTTTGACCTAGGCATTGCAATTTCAGCACAGGATGGCTTCCATTCAGTTAAACCTTGTGCTTCAGAGCTAGATTATCTGAGGCGCAAAGAGTATGGATTAACTCGAAACGTCATATTTCGCAAGCGTTGCTTTCGCGGCGTTTATAGCTCGGATGCCAACTCACGAGAGACAGTCTCCGAAATTGAAAGCCCATTGTTGGGATCAAGGGCAGACATCTTGGACCTCGACGATCAATGCAGAAGAATCTCACCATCAGATACGCCTGACCAAGTTGCATCCTGTGAACCCATTACGCTTCAGGTAGCAGAGCCATATCCCGTGGCGGATTTTTCCAAAGTCATATTTGGCGTAGCGACGACGCTCTCTCGCTTGCAAGACTCAGTTTCCCAGTTTTCCCATTGGATGTCTGGAACGGGTGCGCTTTTCCTTGCGATTGTTGTTGACGAATCCGTTACGGACGACGACTTGGACTCTCTGGAGTCTATGTACGATAGCCACGATATGAGCCTCACAGCTATTCGACCATGGAACTGCTCCTTCGACGTCAATGAGCAACATTTTGCCATTATCCGCGACCTAGTCGACTACGCCGCTCATGACACCCAGTGGGCTGTCATCATTGACGACGATACCTTTTTCCCGTCCCCATACTCAATTACACAACTCCTTGCAAACTACGATCCGACCGTGCCAACCTACATTGGCGGCCTCACCGAAAGCCCGGGGGCAGTGGAATACTTTGGCGTCATGGCATACGGGGGAGCTGGCGTCTTTATGAGCATGCCCCTGATGCAGCAGCTCGATTCCCATGTGGAAGATTGTCTTGCCGAGAGCCTCACGAGAGAAGGCGACGGACTACTGAGCAACTGCATACACAATTATACACAGACGGAGTTGACGGCTATCCCCGGGCTGTATCAACTTGACATGAGGGGGGATATGAGCGGGTTTTACGAATCAGGCGTTTTCCCACTGAGTCTGCATCACTGGAAATCATGGCACCAGGCCCCAGTCGACAAGATGGCCAAGATTGCCGATTTCTGCGGAGATTGTTTCCTGCAACGATGGAAGTTCGACGGAGACACTGTCCTCGCCAACGGATACAGCATCAGCGTATACCAAGACGGCATAAGCCAAGCCGACATGGATCTCATCGAGGGAACATGGGAAGCAGCCATGAACTACGAGGGCACGATGGGCAAGATGAGAGACAAGACGGAGGAAGGCAAGAAGAAGAGCTACCGGCTCATTGACGCTGAAGAAGTGGACGGCAACTTGCGGCAGGTGTTTCTACATCACGGGGTTGCGGATTTGGATTACGATGGCGAGGAGGAGGCAATGGATGAGGTTGTGGAGATTTGGTGGGAGTTTCCCCGAGACTGATTACATTACATGGGCATGGAGTGAGGAGCGGGCATTTTGGTGCGAATTGGGCTTTCGTTTTTTATTGGTACGCTTGATTGATGAACCGATTGGCAAGGATAGATGAGGGTAAAGGTTCCTGGTGATGGGAGTTTTGACGGCGTTTCGGGATCATGGATATCGTGTCATCTGTACTTACACAGGTATTACACAGCTACCTTATACACAAGATTTTGTAACGCAGCTGGGCATCTCACTTCAGCGTCATACTGTGAGCAGCAAGCTAGATAAGACTAGGCAGTAGACATGAAACCTCTCCGAGCAACATCCCATTTGATGCTACCAAGAGATTGCTGTTTGCATGTATATATCCGATTTCCGGAGAAGTGGAGGAGGACAAGACAACCCGGTTCTTTAATCCTCGACGCTATTTGCGAGAGTGAATGAGGATGGTCGGATCGGATTGGCGGGGTTGAGAGAGATCTGTGGAGATGATGGCTTTTTTTTGTGTAGTGGTATTGCCTATATCGGGCAGGACGAACGAGAGAAGGGCTTTTTCCCTGTAGATTTGTACTAGCATTGCATGGTACAGGTTCTCTGGCGTTATCAACACCATATCTGGACAGCGGCGACTGTTATGAATACTCGTAGGTATGAGTGGTGTTGAAGATATAAATACCGGCAGATCAGCTACTAATGGTTGCAGGCATTTGAAGGGCATTCTTTAGGCGGATTTCTCTGCTTGCTTGCTTCTTCTTATTTCCTTCTTAAGAAGCCAAGTGCAATTATTGAAGCCATGGGCTCACTTCTAGAGTTTCTTCCCGGTGATCTCACCAAGACGATTACAATGTCTCCTGTGCTGATGGGGCTTGGAGTTATCTTGGCCATTATAAGCGCAGTATATACACTTGTAAGACACATCCTTGTTGATGTATGCGGCTTGCAAATCACATATACAGCCTCTTTTCTGATGAGATACCAGCTAACGCCACCTTGTTGCACATGTAGACTTCATCAGGGCGCCGTAACGGCCCAGCATCTAGTCCTCAACGACCTGCAAAGGCATCATCCAAGAATCAAGGTTCTCTGGAGATTAAGCCGTTGAATGGCCTGGACTACAGGGCAGTTGAGCCCACCCAATACCGACCATTCAAGCCCATATTTCACATCACCATGGGTGAGTCCAGTCTCCATACACGCAATGTTGAACACATGTACATGTACATGCATGTATACGAATTAAACTCACGCAAACAAAAGCCCTGCAAGCAGATTCCCCCTCCATGCTCATCACCATCGACTCGGAATACCTCGACAGAGTCTCCCTCCGCCGCCAAATCATCGCCCAGCACGGCGACATGGTTCACGCCTGTCTCCCCGCCGGCGTCGAAGCCGTCCGCGAGCTCCACCAGTTCCTCCTCCGAGATTACCTACCGACCCGCTTCCCAACCATGTTTCAGCTCCGTGACGAGGGCCGGCATCTCGATAATCTCGTCACGGGCCGGTCATTCCCCACGGCGACCCCGGAGGATGCAGCGGCGGCGCTGCGAGTGCTGGGCGAGACAGTGGAGGAGGACATGTTTCTTCTAATGGGCGAGCCGGAGGGACACCGGGCGGTGGCCTTTGTGTGCTGTTTCCCGTCGGGCTTTGATCCGTCGACAAAGGTCGGGAAGCTGCTGAGGGAGATTCACACGCCGGTGCCGTCGTACGACAAGATTGGGCCGAGCATGGAGCGGTTCTTCAGCAAGATTGAGGTGGGCAAGAATGTGAAGCGGACGAATGTGAGTCTTTTTTGTGACTTTTTACTATGTTTCTCCTTTTCACTCCCTTTTGATTTATCATGCTGGAGCTCGAGGTTGGATACATGTATGATTAACCAATGGAGATACTAGTGGTCTATGCAAACGCACAGCGACTTGTTCCATTACGACAGACATGACCAACACAAAACCGACGAACCAGTAGCAACCGAAGAAATAGACATGAGCAAGGTATGTTGGCTTTGTCCAAAACCGGAATCCCAATGTCTCGCATATACGTGTATTTGATAGCTGACCTGAAATCTCCATTCTCCCCCCCAGACATACGCCCGCATCGAGCTCCAGACGCTCAGCCGACTGCCCAAGACACGGGCCATCCTCTTCTCCTTCAAGACATATCTGTACCCGGTAGAGAGCCTCAAGAAGGAAGGGCTGGGGCCGCAGGTGGCGGATGCAATCGAGGGCCTCAAGACGGGCAATGCGCCGGGCATGTGGAGGTACAAGGGCGCACCGCAGTGGGGAGAGCCGATTTGCAAGTACCTGCGGTCTTGATGATGATGTGAAGCAGGGAGTTGGAATACACACATGTAGCGTACAATAACATCAACCGCATATACATGTATGCATGCACCTTTTTTCTATATTTGTTTACATATGCAGTGTTTGTCTGTTTAATCAAGCAGCATCAATGGTTTCGAATGATTCACTGGATCAATGCCCAATATCCGCGAGATTACATGCTAATGCACGCATCAGCTAGCCACATGTACAATCATGCGCCTTGCAGCTCACCGACCAGCCACAGTAACAGCCACGCGGAACACAAGAAGAACTTCAATCAGAGATCAGTGAGAGCTTGTAACTGAAGCCTGTGCAACGCAATTAAGCGCTTAACTGGATAGAATCCAACGCGAATGAATGAGTACCCAGAGCCTATGAGACAGAGAAACATGAACTTGCATCAGGCAAATACTCTCCATTGTTGACCAATTGTTTAGCGCCCAACAGGCTAAGGTACATACATGTAAACTGCCGGTCAACCACAGCTGATCTGACAGTGGAGGACAGACAGTTTCCATTGCTCGGCTGACATGTACATGTACTGATCCAAGCTGCTGTCTCGTGCGGCTCATCTCGATAATATTTCACGCGTCTGCTTATCTCACATTGATGAAGAATTGCACCATTATCCCTCAATTATCTCGTCTCGTCTCGTCTGTTAACCCATCTCCCATCTCCCTTGCCCACACACCGGCAGTTGAGTTCAATCGATCACAAAAATCGTAGGTGCAGCAGCCCACTGGACTGCCCTGGCATTCGCACCTGAACCGCCCTGTCGCCCCCTGTAAAAAACCGCCTGCCGAGCCCAATCAAGCGCCCTGTCGCTCCAGAGGGCTGACGCTAAGCCGCAGCGGCTTTTGGCCCTTTGGACCTTCTGGGAGCCTCGTGATCCACCTTTATCCGTCGCACGGGGAACGTCACCGCACCCGCAACGTACCGACCCGAAAACCGCCAGCGCAGAGAAGCATCAGAATCCGACCGAAGCCCTTGGATCTTCGTTGTTGCTGCACCTTTTGCCCTCTCTGCCTCTGCTGCGTCGCCTGAAGCTGCTGCATCTCCGTCGTGTTCTTCTGCTTCTTCTGCTAAACCCGCCCAGCATCGACGCATCCGGCCAGTGAGTGCCCCGCGTGCTGCAACGAGCGCAGAAGAAAGAAGTTGAAAAAAAAGCTGGACCAAGACAACTTGAGCTGCGAATCGAACCTCCATCGGGCCTCTGCTCTGCTCCAACCAGCATCCGCGCAACCCGCAAGGCTATGCTCTGAGACCGCTGAGCTGGTGCGCGCTCCCGTCCTGTCCGTCTGTCGCTCCAGCCTCGTCCGTCGCCTTTTTGCCCTGCTCTGATCCGATCCGAAACTGAAGCTCCTTCTGTTGGCGTGTAGCGCGCGCCGCTCCACCTCTTTTCGCGCGACCAAATCCCCCGAAGCCTGACCTGACCAAACAGGCCTGTGCATCACGCGGCCAACATGAGTCTCCCATGTGCGTTTTCTGTCTTGTTCTTGTTTTCTATCAATCTCTCTTGTCTTTGCTGCAGTCAATCCCTGTTTCCTTTCCCGTCCTCCGTCTCCCTTTAATTCGCCGGCCTGACCTTGCTCGTTCCATAATCATCCCAAATGGGGCCAATCAAACGTCCCGAATCGAATCGGTGACAATGGCATCACATCCGATGGCTAACAAAAGCATCTGCTGCAGTGTCCTCCGACGAAAACAAGCGCTATACCGACATCATTGATGACATCCTCTCCACTGCTGATCTCGAGACCATCTCGCGCAAAAAGGTCCGCCAGGGCCTAGAGAATGCTCTAGGCGGCAAGGACTTGAGCGAGCAAAAGGCAAGCAAAAGAAAAACCCATGGGGAGTAAATTAAGCATGCTCTAGCTCTAAACTAACCCGCCGGGTGTGTTCTATAGGATGCCATCAAGAAGCTGATAGAGGAGCGCTTCGACGCCGTCTCTGGCGCTGACCAGGGCCCTTCTTCCATACCCGATGCCCCGAGCAACAAACGGTCAGCCACCAACGGCACCTCGTCGCACGACGACCCCTCTGCATCTCCAGAGCCGGCCAAGAAGAAGACCAAGCGGTCCTCGTCCACCGAGGATGCCGACGCCCGCCTGGCTGCTCAGCTCCAGGCGCAGGAAAACAGACTCGCGAGGAGCCGTACCACCCGCGGCGGAGGCGACAAGGCGCGATTGGCCAAGAAGAAGAAGGCTCCGCGCAAGAAGAGCGCCAAAAAGGTCGGCGACGACGACGACAGCGAGGTGGACGCCAGCGGAGACTCTGCTCCCAAGCGCAAGGCTGGCGGTGGCTTCCAAAAGCCCTTTATTCTGAGCCCTACCTTGTCAGAGCTGTGCGGTGAAACCCAGGTAAGAGCAAAAAAGAAGAATTGGTTTGGATTATATATGTGTGATGTGCACTCTGTACTAACTCGGGTTTTTCTTCTTCCCCCTTTCTTTAGCTCTCTCGTCCTCAAGTCGTCAAGAAGCTGTGGGAGCACATCAAGGCCAACGATCTTCAAGATCCCAAGGACAAGCGCCAGATTCGCTGCGACGAAAAGATGCAGGCAGTATTCAAGCAGGCCAAGGTCGACATGTTTCGCATGAACAAGGACATTGGGAGCCACCTCTACCCGGTGGAGGAGTAAAAGGGTGTCATATCTGACCTACTCCCAAAAACACTCTACTCTACATCACATCATTATCATTATCATCACTTGAACCGGTAGCACCCAAGACAAAAGGCAAACAACCTTTTTGTCACATGCAATGGGGTTCTGGCGCCCGGTGGCGTATTCGGGGTTTTTCACAAGGTTGGTTTATCATCTATCATTGATCTTTGAAGTACAATTTTTTTGGGAGGGAGGGATGGATGGACGAAAGGTGGAGGAGGGATAGCAAGGACGAAATCAACTGGGTTTTCAAAGTATCGGAAACGGGACGGTGGAAGGGAACTAGGGCAAGATGGGAATCTCGATCGACCCATGGTGTTTTTAAGCTGTGGTTGGGTTACAATTTTTTTGAAACTTTCAAATCTCTTGGCGTTCGATGACAATCAAGGCCCTGAAAGGAGAAATATATCAAGTGCATTTGATTTGAGGAGTATGCGTACAGTGTCTGTGACGATGATGGTGATGATGATGATTGACTTCCATATATGTGCTGCTATTGTACATGAAGTAAGGGAGATGTAGGTGGGTACTACGCCAAGCAGATGATATTAAAGCTGCATGGATGGTTCTATCTTATACGTGTAAATGATGTTTAATGGTTTATACGTGTATTTCCCCAGGGCTATGTGTGGCTGTGATTAAATATCAAGAAATGAAATGATTCCACATGGCCAACCTCCTTGCCACCAGATATCGTGGCCCAAAGGGGGAATTGCATGTAATCAATTCTACATAAGGTACTGATTATATGTAAAGCAGCTTGCAAGACACACGTCACTCCAGAGACTATTCAATCAGTCATGGAAATGTGACACAAAAAGAAAGTCGTCGAAATCCCGGCTCGTCAGCCTCATTCTATTCTCCGATCCCTCAATTAACTCTCAGCCTCAGGGGACTACTAATAAATGTACAGGCTTGGCCGAATGACTCCCATTCTCAGGATAGGCGAAATTGCTCCCAAACAGCAGCTGAGTCATCAGGCGGACAGCTCGGAGCTTGATTTGGCAGCACAAAAAACCCCAAAACACACACAAAAAAAACAGCCTTGCTGGGCGAATTCCACGCCGCTGATTGGCCCGCACCAGCTCCAGGGTAACAAAAACGCACCCAAACCAGGCCTTACATAGCAACTTAGCCCCCCCCCCCCAATTGCGCCTGCCTCGTTTGTACAAAACCCCCCCAAAAGCTGGAGGGGCCCAAAAAGAGAGGCCAAAAAAATCGCAGCCAAAACTTTTGTGACGAGCGCAGACAAACGGATCCTTTTTTGTCATCTTTCAACTTCAATCGTTGCGTCTTTTTGCCACTGTTTGGCTGTTTGCAGGCGTCCCAACATATTTACATACATTTATTCATATAATCTCTGGCGACGCTTGACATTGTCATTCTTCTCCTGCTTCTTCTTACGTCGATCCATCCAGCTTCTGTGGGGGGAGCAGCAGCAGCAGCAGCAGCAGCAGCAGCAGAATTACGGCTTTGATCTAGAGGGGGCGAGACAAGACAACAACAGCCTTTGTAGACACGCATAGACACGAATTCAACAAACCTCTCCCATCGCATCGAGATTGTCTCTACGGAGACTTGCGACACGCATCCCACATCGAATACGCATACGCTTTCATCACAAATATCCACCATGTCGAGTGCTGAGGGAGCATCTACAACCACCGGCCGAAGCGACGGCGGCTCTAGAGGACGCGGCCGTGGTGGAGGAGGTGGAGGCGGAGGAGGAGGAAGAGGAAACCAGGGCCAGAATCGAGGCGCCAAACGAGGAGGAAGAGGAGGCGGCGGCAATCGAGGACAGGGACGAGGACAAAAGGGCCCAGATTCAGCTTCTGCTGCTACTGCTTCATCCGACGCTGCTGGCCAAGCTGGAGTTGCGGCGCCGGCAACGGGGATCAAGGAGAACAAGGCTGCCTTGGCCACTGCTCCAGAGCCCGACGACGACGACGATGCCGAAGTCTGCTTCATCTGCGCCAACCCTGTTGCCCACCACTCCATTGCGCCGTGCAACCACAAGACATGCCATATCTGCGGTCTGCGCATGAGGGCGCTGTACAAGACCAAGGACTGTGCCCACTGTCGTGTACGTTCTTCCATCCATTTACCAGTTCCATCGAAATGTATGTATACTAACATGATTCTATAGACGTCAGCTGCGTTTGTCATCTTCACCGACGATGCCGAAAAGAGATTCGAAGACTACACAGACAAGGACTTCACCACCACCGACAGCAGCATCGGCATCAAGTACACAAACGAGGATATTGTCGGTGACACCGTCCTCCTGCTGAGATACAACTGTCCAGACGAGTCGTGCGACTTTGCCGGCCTGGGCTGGGCCGATCTGCATCGCCATGTCAAGTCGGCGCATCGCAAGCGCATGTGCGACCTCTGCACCCGCAACAAGAAAGTATTCACCCACGAGCACGAGCTCTTCACCGACAAGGAGCTGGAGAAGCACATGCGCCACGGTGACGACAAGCCGGGCGCTGCCGACCAGACGGGTTTCAAGGGCCACCCCCTCTGCGGCTTCTGCGGCGAACGTTTCTATGACGACGATAAGCTGTTTGAGCACTGCCGCATGAAGCACGAGCGTTGCTTCCTCTGTGATCGCAGAGACTCGAGACAACCCCACTATTTCCTCAACTACGAAGAGCTGGAGAAGCACTTTAAGAAGGACCACTTTTTGTGCTCTGACCGGGGATGCTTGGAGAAGAAGTTTGTCGTCTTCGAGTCTGAACTGGATATGCAAGCGCACAACCTCGCCGAACATGCCGGCAAACACGTGGGCCGAGACGCCAGGCTTGTCGACATCTCTGCCTTTGATATCCGCCAATCTTATCAACAGGAAAGACGTGGAGGGGGTGGAGGTGGTGGTGGTGGCCAGCGAGACGGAGAAGGACGATCGCGAGCAAGAAGAGGAGGCAACAGGGGAAGGGACCCCAATGAAGACAGCATATTGCCCACCGTATCATCTACCGTCCCTCTACGAAGAGACGAACTCGCGTTCCAGCGGCAGATGGCCATCGTCTCGGCACCCTCAGGCTCCAACCGGACGTTCCGTGGCCAGCTATCGGCCCCTACTCCTGCTCCTGCTCCCTCTACCGCCCCCGTTACCCCCACTCTCGCACCAACACCAGCTCAAGCTTTGACGGCTCGGAATGCTGCTCAGGCACCATCAAGGCCCCGGAGCGTTGGCCCAGGCGCCGGCCCCGCTGCTCCCACGAATGCCATTGAGAATCTCAGCCTTACCGACACGGCCAACCTGTCGGCCGAAGAGCGAGCTCGCCTCGTTCGCCACGGCAGCGTCATTGAGCGAGCCGCCAACCTGTTGGGTAACGACTCACATAAGATGGCGGCATTCCGTAGCCACATCTCGACGTATCGCCAGGGAGGCTTCACAGCACCCCAGCTCGTCGAGGCCTTCTTCACACTCTTTGCCGATGTTTCCTCAACGGCCCTTGGAACCCTGGTACGAGAGTTGGCCGATCTGTTCGATGACAAGAACAAAGCCGACAGCCTGAGAAAGGCCTGGCAAGACTGGCGTGCCATCAACGAAGATTATCCTAGCCTGCCTGGCCTAGGGGGCATGCAGGGGGCAACGTCGAGCTCCAGTGGATGGGCAAGTGCTGCGGCCACGAACACAAATTTCACCGTCGTCGGTGCAAACCAACGAAACTCAACGAGGGTCCTGAAGCTGAAGAATAGCACTCGGTTAGGCGGTCCGGCACCCAACCCAGTGAGAAGCGTACCCGGCTGGGTCCCA
The DNA here is from genome assembly GCA_020045945.2 of Trichoderma semiorbis. Lineage (NCBI taxonomy): Eukaryota > Fungi > Ascomycota > Sordariomycetes > Hypocreales > Hypocreaceae > Trichoderma > Trichoderma semiorbis. The sequence continues at coordinate 4,582,367 of CM034697.1, read as the reverse complement.
GCATCCTCGTCCTCCAAGCCGCCATCTTCATCAGCATTCCCCTCTCTACCGCCACCGGCTTCATCATCATCATCATCAGCCGCCGCACGAGTGGCTTCTGCTCCATCTTGGACAGCTTCATCGTCCTCGCAGTCGACGCAGTCTCGAGGACCCCCACCGCCCAACACCCGCGCCGAAGACGCTTTCCCTGCGCTCCCCGCGGCACCCAAGCCACAAACGACCATCTTTGGATACGGCAAGGGTCGTGGCGTAAGGCGGGATTTTGGCCAGCAGGAGTCGAACTTCCAATGGGGAGCTGCGCCTGCCTCGTCGTCTGCGGCGGCTGATGTCGAAGAGCCTGATGATGCTGAGACGACGGGAGGCAAGGGAAAGAAGGGAGGGAAGAAGGGCAAGAAGCAGATTCTGGTGCAGTGGGGATAAACAAGAATAAGGGAGAATGTCGCCGTTTTGTCTCACTTACTGGGATACTGCTTATTCATCTTTTCCATCACCTTTTTTTTGTTTCATTCCTAGTGTATTTTGATAGGATCTGTGTGAAAAGCACGTTGGCTAGGCGTTGGATTGGTTAAGAAACCGTCTGGATGAATGACTGGAGCGTTGTTGCGCTTCTCATTATTGATGTGGGAATGAATGTGAAATAAGACAGATGTATACAGAATAAAGAGTTATGTCACAGCAGTCATGGAGTTGGTAATTTGAAAACCATTGCATTGTATGATTGAAGCTGAAACTAATACAGTAAAAAGAAAGAAAAACAAAAAGAAAGAAGAAAAATTCAGACGCTTTTATGCTGCCATATGCCATAACAAATACACGACAAAACCCGCTCAGCCATGCGACACACGACAAATATCTCAATTACAAAAAATTTTTCTCCTTTTTTCCCATCTAAAACCCTTTTTTCTTGCCCCCTGATACCCCCTATAATCCAGCAGGCTCATAATACTCTCTGAATCGATCGGTATTCTCCCACTGGAGGTTATACACCACATTCCAGCAAGTAAGCAACAACATCGGAAACTTGACCGTCCAATACGCAAGGTACCCATCAGGCAAAGACCCCACGCTGCGCTTCAGCGAGTCCGACATGTCCTCATAATGGTTCCGCTTATTCCGAAGAGCTCGCAGCAGATCAAGAAGTTTGTTGCCAGTGTACTTGCGCTGCTTGCCGAGTGAATCCACAAACTCGCGCGTGAGCACCTTCAAAAAGTCTCCTCCAATGACGTCCGCGGCATGTCTCTCCAGCTCCATCAGGGCCGGCGACGGGGGGTCGCGAACCTCCTTTTCGAGGGAGTCCGAGACGTCGCAGAGGAAGGCTAGGCGCTTCTTAGGAGACCAAAAGAAAGGATGAGCCATGACCTCTCGCGAGTCGGGTCTCTGCTTGGGAGCCGCTTGGAGCATCGACGCAATAAGGTCCTTTGCCTCGTAGGCGAAGTCGCCTAGTGAGTCCAAAGGCTCGAGGTCATAGATGCCCTTTCGGATATTCACCTCCCGCATATATCTGTCACCACAATCAAAGGGATGAGACCCGTTGGTCAGCACGTAGAAAAAGACAAGCCCAAGAGAGAAGATGTCAATGGCTCTTGTGGCCCGTCCTCCGTTTGGCGTCGTGGCGTCTCCAACCAGGATGGTGTGCGAACCACTATGCGTACTACTATCCATGGCCGCAGGATTCTGTCCGTCGTCATCGAGAAGGAGTTCAGGAGCACGCCAACCAGACGTTCCAGCTGCCCGACCTGTCGTTGCTCCAAATGAAGATTGTCGATCCTCCAATTTCTTGCACAGACCAAAGTCGGAGACTAAGAGCCTGGGTCTGCCCTCCTTGTCCAGATTAACCAGGATATTCTGAGGCTTCAGATCACGGTGAACAATGCGCAGCGAGTGTAAGTGGCTGATACCGTTGGTGATTTGATACAGCACGCCAGGCAGGTCCTTTTGTCCAGCCTTGGCGAGATCGCCAAAGTGATATGGCTTCTCAATCACGTCTGCCAACGAGGCGGCACAACGCTCCAGTGCAATGTAAAGGAAGTCGCCACGCTGCACCTGTGAGTAGTATCGGATGACTGCAGATGTTATGTTAGTAACCTGGTGAATAAGGGCCTGTCACAGAATAGAGTTAATATTTACCATTGGGGTGATCGTCACTCTCACGCAGCAATTTGGTCTCTCGTGTGGCAATATCGTAGAACTGAATCGTCATTCTCTTGACGGCAACGTCCCTGCCATCAAACTTGCCTGCAAAGACGACGGTGCCGTTGCTGCCCATGCCAAGCTCCACATCCGTGTCAACCTCGATATTACCCATGCTGATAATGGAGCCAGTGACGGCTTGCATGTCGTTGTAAATGGTCATGACGTCTGGCTCCAGGGTTGGCCGATCACCAAGCTTCTTCGCGTTGCTGACAGCCTCGTCTACCGTCGTGAGGTCTGCTTCATCGTCACGCGATTGGGAGCCATCAGCAGGCCGAGCCTTTCTGTGTTTGACACCACCACGGCGACCTCTATGAGCCTTCTTCTTCTTCTCGGGCGCAGAACCATTGGAACCATCCTGTGATTGTGTATCCGGAGCAGCAGCATCCACTTGCTTGGCCACTTCCAATTCTTTATCTTCTGCTTTATCGCTTGGCTCTAATGACTTGGAAGGATCCTGAGAGTCTTTGTCTTCGTCTTTGTCGTCCGCCTTGTTTTCTACCTTTGGTTTAGGTACTTCTTCCACCTTTTCATCTTGAGGTACAGTTCGAAGAGAAGAAAACTCGCCATCTTTGTCATCGGCGGATTCGTTTCCGGTATCACCATCTAGAAACAAAAAGGGATAAACATCCTTGATTGTACCATGGGTTCTGAATCGGTTATACGACCGCCGAAGCTTCTTTTCATTGTATATCAACGAGCCGATCAAAAAGATGATGAGGACAGGGTTGCTAACAAAGTCGATGACACTGTTGGCAGCACTCTGTGGGAGGGCCTTGACTTTGGTTATAATGGTGGGCTCTTCCGAAACGGTATTTGTCATGGCGTGAGCATTGTTCGAGGCGTTTTCACTTTCCAAGTCGTCGTGATAATCATGATACTCGTTGAAAGGACCGTCAGGAAGCGTTTCCTGTTGATCTCGGTCGCCTCTCCGCAAGGGATTCAGAAAGTGAGTGCCCACCAGCGCCTTTGGCAATTCGGAAGCGTTGTTGAGATCCATCTCCCACCAGTCACGTTGCGATATCTGAGCCATAGGGGCATCAATAATCAGTGGATATGCCCGACCAGACAACGCATACCAACTGCCACCTTCGGTCTGGTTGAGGAAGATGCTGTTGCTTCGCATCTTGGCAATAGTCTCGTCGCGCGTCGGCATGGGAGGTTGAGGGAGAGCAACGAGTTCCGGGTTGCTCTCTACCGTCACTTCCCAAGATCGGCAAACATCGAAAACGCGGGCCACAGGAGACGAGAACTTGTTGCTGAAAAGGGGCATGTCGTTATCTGTCCGGGAAGAATCGAATGCGTAAACCCTGCCGTCGTGCTGACTGGTGATGTATTGGCCATCCATGGAGGCATGGTATTGGTGGTAGAGGTCGCTATCAAAAGTGTTCGGTCCCCACTCGGAGTACTTCAAGGTTGCAATGGGTCGGCCATCTCGCCTCTGGATTCCCACCGTGTACTCGGTTCTCCCCAGGGTAATTGTGCCCATGGAGCTACACTTTTCGTCAAAGGCATTAGGCCGCAGGCAGCTGTCGCCTTCGTTAACTTGGGAGCCGCCGGAGCCAAACCATTTGAGGACGTGGCCGGTAGCCGCATCAAGCGTTACCATGGTGGTCTTCTTGTCTCCGGTATATACGACAGGCGGCTCCTCGCCTGCGTACGGGGCAAGATCTTCCACGAGTCGCTTCATGGTGAACTCGGTTCTAACGAGCCCCGCACCGGAATCTGGAATCCATATATAAAGCCCTCCATCGCGGCTTGGTTCGACGGCCCAGATGTAATGATCAACGGGGTTGTAGTCGTCGTCGAGGACGGAGTTGTTTGTTCGGTAGTGTTTTGTTTCTACCACTGGCTGGTCGACCTCGAGGTGCCAGCGTAACCGACCGGTTTTTCGGTCGCTGGCATAGAGGTCTCCATCGACGGTCGCCAGAAGAACAAAGTCTTCAACTTCCCAGTCCTCCAGACTCCGCGCATTTTGCGGCGATGCCAACCCAGAAGCGCTGGGCCAGTGTTGTCGTGAGGTGTGTGGTGCTCGAACGGACTGAGCCGGAGCTAAAGTTGCGAGGGCGCTCGCATCGCTAGGGACTTTTATGTAGTTTGATTTATCAGATTCTCTGCTTGGGGATTGATTTCGGTTCTGGGCCTTGTTGGAGTAGTCATAGGGGGCCCGTCGATATTTCTGCTGCTGCGGAGGCAAAGGGGTCGACTGCTGTTGCTGTTGCTTTTGCTTTCTGTTGATGGTGTCGAACCTCGCTTCGGCGTGTACGTCTTGTGCGGCCTGGGCGGCCTGGGCCGAATACCAACGGTTGCTGGTGTCGTCGGATAGTTTGTCAAGAGGAACATCTCCTCTCTGTGAGTGAATTCGGATTTGTGGCTGCAGAGGCTGCTGCTGAGCATCGGCAAGTTGGAGCCATGGCAGGAGAATAAAGGCAAAAGCGATGAGGAGCTTCTGCTGCTGAGCGGACCATCGTCCTTGACCCGGGGGCCGTCGAATCATGGTTGAGACGAAAGTCGGTTGGCGGACAACGGATCACATGGGGAGCTGCAGGCTAGAGGCTCTACCAAGAGAGAGGTAGAGGCTGTTACGATGCCAGAGGAGCCATTCCCGGCCGGGATGGAAATGGATGGAATCTCGCGTCGTGCCTCAGGGGGAGGGATTAAGAAAAGCTCGAGGCCCAAAGAGAGGAGGCTGGGCAGGGACCAGTTCCCGCGCGGCAGCCAGGTAGGAAGTCGCCGAAATGACTCGTCGCTCAGATAAAGACAAACTCCAGGTTTCGAGAGAGCTCTGCAGCGGGATATCGAAGCTGTCGTGGGTGATAAAGATGAGGAGACGTGACGCAGGCTGTGGGTTCGATGGCTGTCGGGGTAAGGTAAGGATAGCAGTGGTAGTTTTGTATCCACAGATGAAAATAAATGGACCAAGTCTCTCTTCTTCCCCCTCTCGCTTGTTTGTGCTGTAGTCGTGATGCGCGTCTGCGTGGTACACGATTCAGTATCTGTACCAGCACAGCACACAGCACAGCACAGGTTCTGTCTGTCTGTCGATGCTCGTAAAAGGAGCTCAGAAACTCAGGAGAAGGGCGATGAGGAGAGGGAGAGGGAGAGTGGCTCAGATTAGTCCTCCAGAATCATCCAAGATGGTGTGGTGCGGGTTTGTGGGTTGGCCCGACGCTTGGCTGGGTACTTGTACGCGGTGCCAGTCGCTTAGCGAGTTCTCCGCCCATGCCGGTACCGCCTCAGCAGCACATCGGCAGCGGACCTAGAAGTACCCTAGGCGTATCGGTACGTGTTGGACAGCAATCCCCACGTACCATCACAAGAAACCCCCTTGCCCATCCCGGCTCTCACCAGGGCTGGATCCTCAAACGTGCTCAGCAGCCAATTGCAGAGATTGGTGCGAATAAGAATCACGGCTCGCCCAGAGCTTGCCTTGCATTCCCTGCAGCCCACCAAAAACAACTTGACGCAGGCTGTTTAAAATTGATTGCCGGTCGCGGGCTTACGATACAGTATACAGTATACGAGAATGTATGTACCGTTCAGGTTCCGGCATACGTGTGCACTTTGGATGGACTGTATTACGAAGCACACGCACGCTTGCGGAATTGATGGAACAAAGCAAAGCATCCAGACTCTCAACGCACTGACTCACTCACTAAAATGCTGGGTAATAAGATAGAGTAGTGGATGGCGCGGTAGACAGGCAGATGGGCCAGATGCTGGCTGCCGCGCTTTTTGCCTCCCCCTGGGGCTAGAGGAAAATAAAAGAAGAAACAGAGAAATCACGGCATCAGTTAAAAAAAAGAATACAAGCATAATAAGGTTAAGAAGCTTCAACGTTGGTGGTGGCAGTGGTGAGCAAGCCAAAAAGCAAAAAGTACTCCGTAGCTTCTTCAAAACACTTGTCATTATTTGTGCCAATTTTCCGTAAAAAAATCCGGTGGAAATCTACCCATACATACACGCGCAAAGCACTCCCGGAATGCCCATGCTAGACAAAAGAGAGAGACCAAGCCATCTACCCTATCACCTCCTCGCTCTCTTCCAACACATCCTCCACAATCTCCTCAATCACCCGATCGCTCTCGATGCTTCCTCCTTCGGTGCCCTCCATCTCCTTGGTCTTTGCCTCTAGCAGGGCGGCGTGTGGATCCAATGGGAGACCCAAAACTTCCCGCTCTTCCACCACTTCGGCCTCGATCTCCGCACGCCAAGCATGCCACTCGTCCAGGACGCGGCGACGGGCCTCGACAACTGCGAGGTCGGCTGACGCACCGCGGTCGGCGTCTTCCTGCTCGAATACTCTGCTGTACTCACGCAGGTTCTTGCGGATCTGCTTCTGCTCGTCTTTTGACAGCAGTGTCGGCGGTCGAGGCCGCCAAGCAAACTGCTTGAACTTTTCAACGGGCTCCTCGCGCAGGGCCTCACCCTTGAAGTCGTAGATGTGGTATCCATTTTCCATCTGTGATTATTTATGTTAGTCAGCTTATGCACAAAAAAATTACAAGTTACACCTTGTGTGGACACGATAACACGTACCGCATGCTTCCATGCTGATGCCCACGTGGCGACGAATCGGCCTGAGGGATCCCACTCCACATCTGTGACGCCGTAGTGATCGGCTGTGTTCATGAGCTGCAGGTTAGCAGTCAGGTCCTTGGCTGACTCGGGCTTCTCGCCCTCAAAGTCGACGTCGTAAAAGTCGAGGTCGGAGCTCTGCTGGTTGGCGATGGTGGCAATGACCACAAATCGACCCTTTGGTGACCAGTAAATGGCATTGCTGTTCTTCTTGTCCAGAGTGCGCAGCAGCTTGAAGTTGCCGGCATATGGGCCCTTGGACTTTTCGGGGCAGAAGAAGGAGACGGATGTCTTGGGAGGGACGGCAGTAGGGCCGACGGGCTCGGTGGTGGTGATGAGAGCAAATCTATCGCCCTTGGGCTCCCATGCAAAGTTGATGACGGTGTCCTTGATAGTATCAACGACCTCGACAGGGATACCCTTCTCCTTGACACGGAAGATCTCCAAAGTCGTAGCCTGTGACTTCTTTGACTTGGAGTGTCGGTCAACCTTGACACACAGGTAGGCGGCATCCGACTGCCAGTGCAGCTTAGCGTCGCTAACGTTAAACAAGTTGAGACTTCGCACAACCTCCTTGGAGGGGATGCTCATCATGCCGACCTTGGCGGGGTTGCTGCCAGTTCCGGGCTGCCAGAAGGTGAAGAGCTGCTCGTATGTCTTGACGCCCTCACGCTGAGGTGTTGCGGGGGCCCAGTCAAAGTCAACCACGCCTTCAATCTTGATGCTGGTCTTGTCGAGAAGGTTCATTCGGGGGAGCTCGTAGACGGAGATGGAGGCACCGGGTGTCAGACGAGCAACATACTTGTCGTCCGCGGACCACTTGAACGCAGGCCACTGCATCTTTGGGGGAGGCTTGCCCTCTTCACCCTTGGGGGCATCCAGGTTGGCGAATGACCGGAGAGGAGTAGCGGTCTCAATGTCCCAGATGACATAGTTCTTGCCCTCATCGTCAACGGACAGCGCAGGGTGGCCAGTCTCGGGGATTGAGATGGGTCTGTTAGACCAGGTGACAATGTACTTTTCATTCGGGGAGAAGGCGACCAGGTTAACAAAGGGGTGGGCAAATCTGGCAGCACGAGACCAAGATGCACCAGCCCACAGCTGAACACCCTGCTGGTGGACTGAAGTCAGGTAGGTGCCCAGAGGTGACCACTGGAGGAAAGCCTCAGTCCAGTGCTGGCGATCGACAATGTTCTCGGGCTGGTCCTTTTCGTTGTTCCAGAAGACGCCGACGGATTCACCACGGTACATGACGAACTGGTCTCGGCCACGGCCAGAGGGATCCTTCAGCCACCATCTCAAGTGCTCCTTCTCGGTGAACTCTTCGATAACGGGGGGGACATATTTCTCGTCAACTCTTCCTTCTCGGCCATATCGCTCAATATCGGTAATCTTGTTGACGCGCAGGGTGTGCTTCTTGTCCAGGGGAACGCCATCCAGCTGGCGGGTAGCGGCCTGGGCCTCAGCAGCTGAGGAATATTCGACAAATGCAAAGCTAAATCCCCCCAAACAAACTGTCAAAAACCAGGTCCCAGATTCAATAAACGAGAAAGTAAACCAAAGACCCTGCTTACCGCATAGACTTTCCATCGTCGCCCATGGGCATGTGGATCAGCTCCTCCTTGGTCTTGCCAACAGTGTTGAGCTTCTTCAGCAAGAATTTCACCAGCTTTGGCTTCTGATCCTCCGTGACTTCGGGAAGGCCATCGATGACCACGAAGGTGTCGTAGCCCAGCTCCAGCTGGACCTCGAACTTCTCGCGCAGGTCAGAGATATCAATCTCATCTTCGTTAAACTCGTCGTCGTCGAGGTCAGCCTCGCGCAGCTGGTCGAATGAGGGCGCCATGATGGGAGGAGGGGTGCCGAGATTGCCCCGCTTCGGCGCGGCAAAAGTTGAGGATTGGGGAACGGCTCAGGGGCTTCGTTTTTGAATCTCCAAGAGAGGAGTATCGACAAGAGATTCTGGCGTTCGGCCGGTGCGTTCGAGGCGCAGGGCGTGGGTGTTTGGTGCAGCAGGCGACGGCGGGACTGCAGACGTGGATTTTTTTTGGCGGCGATACCCGAACCACAGCACAAATTTGTTGTTCTAACTTTGAACAAAGTGTGCGGCGGAGAAGCGATGTTCCTGAGCCGCGAATTCTCCGACAGAGGGGCAAGTCACGTGGACGCGTCTTTGCATGGTGGGGGTTTTTTGAGATGGCGCTTTGCAGGTAAAGGAGAGCTCGGCGGGCGTCGTCAGGAAAAACAGGCACCAAGGAGTGCTTCTATTCAGCTTGCAAGGCAGCCCGATATAGCCTCCTTTTACGTTCACCTGTATCTTATCTTTTGGTTGTCACCAGCAGTTCATCATGGTATGTCTCACTGTCACTGTCACTCTTTATTACACGGCTCTATCCCCAGCTCTCTTCTTCTGTTGCCCAACTAAACTAACCTCTGCTAACAATCTCCCCCGCCATACAGTCGTTCTTCCCGACCCAAATTTTCGAGGAGGGCACCATTGAGGAAAAGGGCGAGAATGCGCGTCTCGCTGCCTTTGTCGGTGCCATCGCCGTCGGTGATTTGGTCAAGAGCACTCTCGGTCCCAAAGGCATGGACAAGATCCTCCAATCTGCGTGAGTGCCCGTCCATTACAAATCCCCAGCCAGCCCCTCCAGCCCCTGACCCCTTCTTCCATCTAGTTCCACTGGCGATATCATGGTGACAAACGACGGTGCCACGATCCTCAAGTCAATAGCCCTCGACAACGCTGCCGCCAAGGTGCTGGTCAACATTTCAAAGGTTCAGGATGACGAAGTCGGTGACGGCACCACATCGGTTGCCGTGTTGGCGGCTGAGCTTCTGAGAGAGGCCGAGAAGCTGGTTGACAAGAAGATTCACCCTCAGACAATCATTGAGGGCTATCGGATAGCCAGCCAGGCTGCTCTCAAGGCCCTTGAGGAGTCTGCCGTCGACCACAGCAAGAGCCCTGAGGCTTTCCGAAAGGATCTCGTTGCCATTGCGCGAACAACCCTCAGCTCCAAGGTTCTGTCACAGGACCGAGACCACTTCTCCCAGCTTGCCGTCGACGCGATCCTCCGTCTGAAGAAATCATCCGACCTTAGCCACATCCAGATCATCAAGAAGGCCGGTGGAAAGCTGAGCGACTCCTACCTGGATGAGGGTTTCATCCTGGACAAGAAGATTGGTGTAAATCAGCCCAAGAGGCTGGAGAAGGCAAAGATCCTGGTCGCAAACACATCGATGGACACAGACAAGGTCAAGATTTTTGGTGCGCGAGTCAAGGTCGGCTCAACTGGAAAGCTGGCAGAGCTGGAAAAGGCCGAAAAGGACAAGATGAAGGCCAAGGTGGAGAAGATTAAGGCTCACGGCATCAACTGCTTCATCAACCGCCAGCTCATCTACAACTGGCCCGAGCAGCTCTTTACCGACGCCGGAATTATGTCTATCGAGCACGCCGACTTTGATGGCATTGAGCGGCTGGCACTGGTGACTGGAGGCGAGATTGCCTCTACCTTTGATCACCCCGAACAGATCAAGCTTGGCCAGTGCGACTTGATCGAAGAGGTCATCATTGGCGAGGACACGTTGATCAAGTTCTCCGGTGTAGCTGCTGGTGAGGCATGCACCATTGTGCTGCGTGGTGCTACAGAACAGTTGCTCGACGAGGCCGAGCGAAGTCTACACGACGCATTGGCCGTGCTGTCGCAAACTGTCATTGAGCCCAGGACAACCCTGGGAGGTGGATGTGCGGAGATGGTCATGGCCAAGGCTGTTGAGGGTGCGGCCACACGGATCGAGGGCAAGAAGCAGGTTGCCGTCTCCAGCTTTGCGATTGCTCTCCGACAGCTACCCACGATTCTGGCTGACAATGCTGGATTGGATTCCGGCGAGCTGGTTGCACGCCTGCGAAAGGCTATTTACGATGGTCTGACCACGTATGGTCTGGACCTGATGACTCCTGGTGGTGGCATTGCGGATATGCGTGAGGTTGGCGTGGTTGAGAGCTACAAGCTGAAGAAGGCGGTTGTGTCATCTGCCAGTGAGGCAGCAGAGGTAAGAGTGTCTTTTCCTATTCCGCCGGACCCCATCGTTACCCTTTATATGATAATGTGTTAATACTCATGATGCAGCTTCTCCTGAGAGTCGACGACATTATCCGGGCGGCCCCACGGAGACGAGAGCGCATGTAAGAGGGTGGGAGAGTTGGAAAAATAAAGCAAAAAGTTCAGGCGCCACGGATCTCGACGAGATAGAAGCTTAATGTGGATTGTAGCGATACCATAGACGCATGAACATGGACAGACCAAATACAATGCCATGAACAAAAGCCGGTTGACTTGCATTGGTTAATAATTAACATTCGGCTTGTAGTATTGGATTGAATCGCAGGGCAGGTGTCACATAATTGCGAGCGTCAACTTCAAGGCGTGAATCTGGCGGCGTGGCCCAGGATTCACTTCTTCCTCACTTTTAACCAACATTTCCAAAGCCGTATCACTTTTCGTCCCGTGCCTTCTCCTTTGCTCTGCATTCCACTTGATGAACATTCTTTCATGCTCATTCATTCTCGCTAATCACCACACGAATACCTAACCAACGGTCAACGCAGAGAGCTTTTTCGCTGTTTATTCACGTGTAGAGCAACAAAGCATCGACAACAAGTGAAGATGGCCAATTCAACCAAGGACGTCATATCTATCGAATCGTCCGATAGCGACTCAGACTGCCAAATTGTGGAAGTCCTTCCATCGCCTCCTAAGCGAGGCAAGAACAAGTCGAGATGGCGGAACAAGCTTTCCCGCAAGGCGCAAACGAGAGGCAGAGAGATGACGATGCACCAACTAGACAAAGTCGTTTATGAGGATCGTCCCAGCATGTCATCGGCATCGAAGGGATACGCAAGGCGCCTGAGCGTGGATTTGACGGCAGCGGATTGTGGCCTCCAGGGTACGAACTCCAAGACAGATCATTTGCCTGATATAGAGCCAAACGATGCCGATGCGGTGCCGCATGTTGATCTGGAGGATCCTTGCTCTGTTCAACGGTACATCAACGACGATTCGGAAGCAGCGAGCATTTCATTTCCATGCTTGGCGCAAAGTGCGGAATGCAAACAAGAATCTCATTTAGAAGATGGCGATGAAGATGAATATGAACACGGCCAACGGAATGCTCGTTCTAGGTCTGGCTCTACGGCGACTCTCGATTTTTCTCCCGAAAGAGAAAGCTACAGCGACTCGGATAAAGATACGCATGGGATGTTTGACAAAGCGCTTGAATCAACAGGGTTGGATGGTACAAGAGACGGTACGACGTTGGATGCTGGTACTATGAGAATGATGCCACATAACAGTGGTTACCTTACACCGAGTGAGGAAACCTCTTCAGAAAGGTCGGATCCATCTATCTCGAAGATGAAACTCCAAGATGAAGGAGAGGCTTCTGAAGGAGATTCGTCAATTGGGTCGCCGAATGCTATACTGCAGCCTCACGAAGAAGCATCCAAATCTGGTCATCAGCTTCCCCAGGCAGGGAGATGGGACTCAGTCGTCAACGTTGCTGCTTTCAAGGCTTTACCAGGACCATTCTTTACTCGGCCTAAACAGATACTTGATGTGGTTACGTACGAGTCCATGATGGAAGAGAGGGCAGCACAGGAGGCGAAAGAGGGGAGATGAGAGAAGATGCAATAACGTAGCATCATGTTGAGTTGAGCTTGTTGGAGTTGGTAGTTGTATGTGACATAGACGGTTCAGTTTAGCATTGACATAAGGTGGCAAGGGCAAAATCAGGAGCAAGAGGACAATGTTATGTATAGATCATGGATATTTACAATACAGGGCACTGAGGAGATTTACCGTCCCACATTGAGATGAGATGTCGTGCCATACCTGTTGAGCTCTGGTTATTTCTTGGGTATGGAGCATCTCCTGCTAAGCAAAATAGAATTTCTCACAATCCACTTTGCCACTTATATGTGCATGTAAGCCGGCATCGCCTCACCATGAAGGGGCTGCTTCTCAGCCATGCCCTTGTGGGGGCGACCAGGACTATTTATTTCCCAAGCAAGGGACTGTGGACGTTCTGAGAGGATCTAGAACCCAAAATTGGCCCAGAGCCACGGTCAAGTCATTGCAGACAATAATAAGAATCAATCAACATATGGATATTAATAGCAATATGGCATGTATGTCCTGGCATGTCTTTGATATACTATTAGTGGTACATGAATCTGCAAGATCAGACATGTCATAATCTAAAGGTGCTATTCTTAGGTAGGCGAGAGTTCTGCAGACAAGCGAAAGGGAGCTATAGCAATTTAGAATTCGCCTCGATAAAACGTAAAGGGAGAGCCATGTGGGATTTGAGTCGCGCCGGCGGTGAAGCTATTCTGGGTTCCTGGTAGGGCTGACTGTATACATGTAAGTTGGGATAGTTTTGAAGTTGGTTGGCGTCTGACTACAACAAGTAAAGATAGTAGCATTGAAGCAGTACAGTATGATATAGCAAGGTTATTCCAATCACAAGCTCTGCTGATAGCGGTTGATACAGCCAGCAAGGATACAAGTTGCACAGTCTTGCTCGGCCCCCGAACCAGCCGAGATTGAACTTCATCTCCACTTGGTCAGGGGCTTGCTGATGCGACACTGTGGTGCGGCCGCGAGATTGCAACCACACATACCGTGTGAGGATTGATAGATAGCTAGGAGGGCCCTGGCAACCTGGGCTAGTTGTTTGAGAGGATGGGAGTGCTGAATTGCCCACTGGTGCGTGTCAGATACATTGCAGACTTGATGCTTGTATCTTGACTAACAAGACAAGCTCTTGTGAATGGTGCAACAACAGAGTGAGGTAACACATCACAGCACAGCATATCCTTTCCTCTCTCGGGAAATACAAGCATGAGCACACACACACACACACACCATCCCGCTCGGTACTTAGTAGCTGTAACTGTAGATAAGGTAACCGAAGACCCAACGTCAGACATACGCACGCAGTCTTACTGGCGCTGTAGCTGCAGCATCACCATCTGTATGCGTCTGTCCAGGTTCTGGCTTAGTTCGTCCACAGGCGACTCCGCCCTGAACGCGATCAAGTACAAGCCGCGCTTGTATCGGCTACAACGCACAACTGGAAACGGGGCTAGCACAGACACAATGCAGCGCCTGATTGCACAGCAAGCCTTGCCCCGAAAATACAAAATACAGGCGCTGCAGCAGGAAAAGAAGGGGGGTCGCTAGCCTTGCCAGAATGCTCACGGCCAGGTACCCTGTACCAGCTCCCAGATAATTGCACATGTACCCAATCCCTCCTTGTTTGAAGCATCGATTTGGCGCCTCCTTGGCTCGTCATTCCCTCGATCCTCCGCAATTCTGCATCTTCTCTCTCGTCCTTTTTTTTTTTTCTAGATTCAGCTTCTTTTTTCTGTATCCCTTCCACATTCGTTAGATCAAACATTGAAGCGGAGAGTTTTCAGTCGTTTTGCCTCTAGTATTCTTTGCTTTTGATTCTTCGTTTTTCTCTCTCTTTTCTTCTCACACTCATTTTCGTCGTCTCTTCTTTTTTTGCTCAATTTACTACTGTACAGCCGACCTCTCGACCCTGCGAGGATCAACGCTGTTTCAAATCTCGAGACATCTCTTGTTGACAGTATCGATACACCCGCGGAAGATCATCACATCTGTCGCACTTCACAGCGTAGACAAACAACAACGATCCGTCGTCTTCTCTCTCTACTACCGTCCCCGCCCTCTCATCCGACCTCCTCTATCCTCTTTCAACCGCAGACGAAACGAACAGGGCAGCTGGTTGCCCTGTTGATGCAGCAATGATTCGTGATCATGGCGTTGGAATTGGCATCATCAACGGTGGCTTGGAAACGGCCGCTAACCACGCCACGATCCATGGCCACGCGAGCCCGGATTCTCCTCCCGGCATGACCACGTCCAAGAGCTCCAAGTCGTCCTCGTTCCATTCGCTCAACAGCGACGACGCCAGCGTCCTGTCCGACGTCGGCCACTTTGAGGACATTGGCCTCAACGACGACGGTGTCACCCCAAAGGCTGCGTTACACAAGGCTCGCGGGCCTCGAGACCTTGCCTCTGCCAAGCGGGCGCCGCGCTCGAAGCGGTCGTTTCCCAACCTCAACGGCACTGCGGTGGGATCGAATCCGCGGAGCAACTCTCTTTCTTCCTTTGCCGATCCGCGGCCCGCGACTCTCACCAAGGGATACTCGACATCATCCGTCCCTCAATCTCGCCGCCATCGCAGCACCAGCCCGGGCCTGACGCCGGACCCTCGCGACCCAAGTCTCGCCGGCAAGCCACGACGGGGCAGCTGGCAGGTTAGCCGCGACCGCAAGTCCATTTCGGAGCTTGAGCAAGAGTGCGACGACGATGACGACGATGACGACGACATTCCCGACGGCCTGTTTCTCGACAACGTGCCCATTTCCCCGCGCCCACAGAGTGAGCGACCTGCCAGCCGGCCGCAGTCCATCAAGTCTGTGTCTCCATCGCCTGACCGCCGGCGCAACAACCGAGTTCGCAGTGTTGGCAATGGCACGCCTCCCGTCGCCCAAGCGCAGGGCTCATTGCGATCGCCAAGCTGGAAAACCGATGGCGACAGGCCGCCCCCGAGCCCCCTCCGAGGCAAAGCCCGCAGCTGGACCATTGCGCTTGCAGACTTGAACGCCGATACGAAAGACCTTGTGGAAAAGCTGGAGGAGCACGCCGACGAGATGCATGAAATCGAAGCCAAGAAACATGGTGCACGACCCAACACATGGAATCCTAACCAGTCTGCGAAGATGGAGTACGAGAAGAAGCAGCGCGTCAAGTCGTCCTTTGCAGAGCTTCCTCCGCTACGCCGCTCCAACATCATGATTGACCCGCTTCCCATTTCCAAGGAGAAGGAGGCTGTCCTGAGCCGCACTCGGCCGTCGTGGCTGCCACCCAAAGATCCCGCCGAAGAACGACGCCATCTCCGTGAGTATCAGAAGATGATGATTGCCAGTGTCAAGGCAGAGGAGCGCCGTGAAGCAGCGCGAAAGAACAAGGTCGACGCAAGAGACAACAATGCGGACAGGGCCATGCACATCTGGGAGGACGATATTCTTCCTCGGTGGAACCAGGCTATACGTGAAAAGGCAACAAGGGAGCTATGGTGGAAGGGAGTGGCTCCTCGCAGTCGGAGATCCGTATGGGCAAAGGCCATTGGAAACGAACTTGGCCTGACCGAGGCATCTTTCAAAGCAGCCTTGACCCGATCAGAAGAGCTGGAGCAGAGAGTCAAGACGGACAGGGGTGATGCAGAGGACTTACGGCGCGTCAAGTGGTTTGAGCAAATCCGCAAAGACGTCGCCGAGAAGACGTGGAGGGAGCTTCGAATCTTTGAAGTGACTGGCCCGCTTCACCAGGGCCTGGTAGATGTGCTGAGAGCATATGCCATGTACAGGAACGACATTGGCTATGTGTCAGGATGTAACGTGAGTGATGCCTTTTCTTTTAACCTTCAGCCTATATATGGGTAAAACTTTACTAACTCATACATGACAAAAACAGACCATAGCCGCACTGCTTCTGCTTAATCTACCAAATCCCGAAACCGCATTTATCGCATTGGCCAATGTTCTTAACCGACCTCTACCATTATCGTTTTACACCTTTGACCGCGGCGCGCAAGCATCAGCATTCCACCTCGTGCATGACACACTCAAGATCAAGTCAAATTCCCTCTACGAGCACTTGACCAAGACAGTGCCGGGCGTCCAGCTTGACCAGTACCTTAGCAACATCTTCACCAACCTCTTTACTGCGCATTTGGCCATTGACGAAGCCGCAAGGCTCTGGGATGTTTACGTCTTTGAGGGCGACACACTTCTGGTTCGGGCAGCTGTTGCCATTCTCCTCAACCGAGAGATGGACTTGATGGGAAGCAAGACTGCGGAAGAAGTGAAAGCCGTCTTGTCCAGAACCAGCGCAGGCGCCTCATCGACGCGAGCATTGAGCGAAGTCGGCGCCGAAGATCGATTCATGCAAAGCGTCCGCGATGCCGGAAAGCACTAAACGATCGCTTCATTTCATTTTTTTCTCCTCATCTCTTTATAAAAACATGAGCGAAGCAGTGGGCTTCTTTTCTTCATGTTATTTTGCATATCAACTCACTATCTAGGGGCCTCACCTCCCCCCAGACAATATTGATGCCCACGACATTTTTTGGTCTGATTCCCGGGTGGTAATGTATATCAAGACATAGAAACGGAGATAAGGGTTGGCTACGTGAGGTTGGGCGTTGGTCAGGTTACAGTTTTGGGAGCCCTGGTTGAGCAACGCTGAGCACGTTTCTCTCTTTTTTGTTTTCTTGTTGCTGCTTTTCTCTTCGTTCTTCCTTTTTTACTATTTTGAGAAAGAAAATTGGCGTGAAATTTATATCAAAGCTTAAGCGAGCAAGAGATTTATCATATGGGCACGACTGGAGCTGGCCAATCTTAATCCGTATTATTAGTGTCTATTCAGTCTTTGCTTTAGAGAAGCGGACAAAATTGACTTGAATTTGGGTTTCCAACTTGGTATTTTTGCCTCTTTATTTCACCCCGTCTGTATCACTAGAATAATACCTTGATATAATCATATGAGATGAGGCATTCACAAAATACATGCCAAAATACATGCAAATGCAAATAAGCTCATTTTTATGCTTGGGCTCTTGTGCAGATGATCAACTCGATGAGGTGAGGTTGACGGAATCACAGTCACGTGCGCGGAATGTGTGGGCTTTTACGTCAACGCTCCGTCAACCGCGACAAACTGGCGTCACGACTGCTGGGACTGGACAAAAATAGCCCTACACACTCGCTTTACAACTCTTTGCTTCCGGCATCAAGTGTCTTTTACAGTACAGACATTTACAATCAAATCAAAAATACTGCAACAGCTTGATACCGACAAACTGCTCCATATGCCTTCTGGGTACAAACATGGAGACACTCCGGCAAAGGCCATGGTGCGAGGCACCATTTCCTATCTCGAATCCCAGGGGCTGCCGGTGAACAAGTCCGCCATCTTCCGCCACTTTGACTTGTCCCGATCTCAGGGCTATGCGGCCCTCCATGCGTCGCCAACGCCCAAGAGCGACGACCCGGAATGGGGAGAGACGCGAGGCCGGCCCAGCAAGATTGCCGACTCGGACCTGCAAAAGATGGAGCAGATCCTGTGGGATGAAAAGTACGAGGATGTGAGCCTCAACTGGAGCGGATTAGCTAAAGAAGCTGGTCTGGAGATGAATTGCAACCGGCGGACGCTGCACCGGGCCATGGGGACGCTGGGCTATCGCCGGTGCCTCGTCTGTGGGCGGATTCACACGCATAAGCGGCATCGGGAGAAGCGTTGTGACTTTGCGAGAAAGGCCCTGCGGACGTATCCTGTTAAAGAGGACTGGCGCCGCGTCCGGTTCAGCGGAGAGCTGCACTTTGGCTTTGGGCTCGACGGGAGGATGCGCCTGACCCCTCGAAGCGGCGAGAAGCTGTGCAGCGGATGCGAGCAGGAGCCGGGCAACGTGTGGCCGCGGGACGTCAGGCGCTTGCACGCGTGGGCGGCGGTGGGCTACGGCTTCAAGAGCGAGCTGGTGTTTTACGACTCGTCCACCAGCCCCAAGGGGAACGGCGCCATGTCCATGGCCGACTACTGCGATAAAGTGCTCGACAAGGTGGTCAAGCCGTGGCTCACTGCTTCGGGACCCAATTCGTTTGTGCTGGAGGAGGACGCGGATGTGTTTGCCCACGGGAGCGCGAGCAAGATCAACCTCGCCCAGCAGTGGAAGGACACGCACGGGCTGCGGTGCACGTTTAGTTGTGGCGAGAGTCCTGATCTGAGTCCGCTGGATTCTTTGTGGCCGCCGAACAAGCAGTGGACGTCGGAGCTGCTGAAGGACTGGGAGGACGAGACGCTGAAGCAGGCGGCGAGGGAGGCGTGGGCGGGGTTGGGTCAGGAGAGGGTGAATATGTGGGTGGATGCGATGCCGCAGAGGTTGCAGATGGTGGTGGAACTGGATGGCCGGATGGTGTCGTGGTGAATGAGACTATCCAACCTGAGGAGGCCGGGTGGTGTTGTGGTGAATGAGACTGTCAAAGCTGAGGAGTTTCGGATCGTGCTCGGAACTTCGGCTTTGTGGTTCCTGGGCAGAGCTCGGAATGGTGGGCTTGAGATGATGAGTTCTTTTTTTTTATGCGGAGATTTGAAGCGTTTTCTTTGGGATTTCCTTGGTTTGGATTGATTCATGTTGTTTACTTGGCGTGGCGTACGGGGCTAGGATAAATGTCTAGCAGGATATGATGATGATGGCATGGAGCATGGAGCTTGGAGCTTGGAGCTTGGAATGAGAATACGCATTATGGGTACGATGATGGATTGGTTTGCTGGATTTGGGGATTATACATATGCATTCAGGAGAATAATATCATTAAGGTCACCATTTCGTTGAAAGCAGTGGGATTGGGTAATTTTGATCTCTTTTGCCAGGAATACCAACAAGGCAATTCTACATATGTAGGAGTATTGGTTTGAGGACTGCATCTTCATGTAAGGCTGCTAGCACATGTACCATCTCAGTATTAAGCAGTAAAGAAGTACCTCTCAATACCCACCTTGAACTTGGTATATGTCGGTATGCCTCAAGGTCTATCAATCTACTACACAGGCTCAAAGAACCATATCAGATCTAAGCAACATTCGTCAAAGCTACCACACAGCCTCAAATTGGTATATCAAATATACGCAATATTGGTCAGACTGCATATCCTCTGCACACCTTCTCTTCTAGGTAATAGATCAAGAGACTCGGTTGCATGCTAAATTGGGCGGCAACATACGATGTGGCATTCCAGAGCCTATCTAGAGCACCTGATGCCATCCTTTGTGCCTGTATCAAGTGCATACGGAGTTAGTAGCAAATAGTTCGGCTTACACAATACGGCGAAGCCATTGGCGAGAAGAAAGACGGGCAACACAGTACGGAGTACAACAAAGCAACAAAACATTTCACCATTTCACACTGTACATACGACTTTATCAATCGAACAAATCCCACCAATAACAACCGCCGCAATTACTAAGCTCGGCAAGGGGGCGGCAAAAAAGCACGTGGGTTTTTTTTTTCTTCTTTTTCTTTTTGCGGCGAATCGGGTGCCCCACGCCAGATCGACGGGCAGGGCAGGGAAAGGGGACCCTGGGCGGGTTTATGTGGCCCCTCAACAAAATTCCCAACAGATGTGGGGGAGAGACAATTGAGTGTTATGGTACGTGCCTTGTGAGACTTTTGCTTGGGATGGGCAGATGATTGCAGGTTTTCTCAGTTGGTTGGCTGTGGTTTCTGTATAGAATGCTGGATGCGAGACAGTTGGAGAATCACTTGTGAGAAGTACTATGCCGTGTTAAAGAGGCAAAAAGAAGAGTGCTTGTACCTGTGCATGTACCTACAGATACGGGATTTGTTCCCCAGAGAGGCATGTATACATCAGGTAGCAAGAAAATTGCCTCGCTGCCACCTACCTGTACGAGTATTCGCCTGTTCTGTACCATTTCCACGGCCCAATGGAAAAGGTAACGAGTCGGGGTGAGAAAAAGATAATCTGCTCACGAACTTGCTCGTCTCTCTCTCCCTGCTCCATCCATAGAGCCATGAGATATTTGCCCTCTTTTTTGTTGGACTCGATGATCTGATCTCGTTGCGTGACTTGAAGGAATGACACCAGACGGCACCGCGAGATGCCGAAGCGGGCCAGGGCGGACAGCAGACCATGAGGAGAGGTGGTTGAACAGCGGAGAGGCGGAGGGGGGGAATAGCTTCAGGATTTCAATTTCACATGTTCCGAGGCTTGGGGACTTTTCTTTTTAAGCGTTTTACAGGGACGAAAGAAAAGCTGGGGGTGTGGGAGAGTAAGCCTGATGTGATATGCGAACCCTTTGCATGAAGCAGCTGCTGGGATCGGGGAGAGTAGCAGTTCTAAGCATCGAGTATTAGACGGGATTAGTAGTTGGTATGAGTACAGTAAGTACAGTAACTACATGGAGCAGCATCCATGACACACGAATCGGGCGTAGAGCCGCTGCCATTGAGTCGTATAACTCCAGAAAAGAAGCACACCATCAACCTTTGGCGCCCTCCAGCCCAGAAATCGAAACTCGGCTTCACATGTCTGTCTTCTTCCCTCCTAATCTGAGCTGCCAACCGCCGTCCTTGCTACGAACGACGATCGCCTATCTTGTTTTAGGCTCCTTCAGCCCAGCCCAGCCCAGCCGAGTCCAGCCCCCCCGGCACGTCCGCGCGCCCCTCATGCAGGGTTTTTTTTCCTTCTTCTACTTTTTTTTGCCTTTGCTTTTGCGGCGAACGGCGGCGCACTACGTGGTCTTTTTCGGGAGCGAGTGTGTACGGGTAGCAGTACTTGGGTAGATACAGTAGTCTATGTCCGTGTGTTTCTGGGGGGTGGGCATTGATTATCTCCGTGCGGAGGATATGGGGGGCGGTTCGTGTGTCTTGGTATCAATCAGGCTATGCGGGAATACGATGTAGTTACGACGCCTCTACTGTACATTACAGACATGCCCTGTAAAAGACAAAGTGAGCATACAAGACAATGCAGCTGTCTCTTTGGGAGAATTCGTTAGAGTCAGCCAAGAGCGCCATGTTGAGAGAAAGAATCGGACATGGCTTATCTTAGTCCCCCGTGCAGATTCTTTTTTTTTTCCATGTGACGGTAACGGCGACGCCGCCAAAGATCTTCGCACGATTAATGTCCATCACAAAAGGCTACAATACAGCAAAAGTGATGCGACACGGTCATGGCCGTCCATCAGCAGAGCCGAGTGCTTGGTTTCACGGTGCCCATGTATCTTGTTATTCCCTGGTTCGCGGAGCAGATACGGAGAAGCGAGGAGTAGCATGTACTTTACTTCGTACCGCTACCAAAACCAGGCTACGGGACATCCATCTGTCCAGGGTCCAGTTTATTCTTTTCGGGCCCAGATCTGGCGTCAAGCTCGCCTCCAATTGGCACAGATTTTTCTGCTCCTCTTTATTTTTTCCAGGGGCTCGTCAATCAGGGTCCCCTTTTTGCTGTGCCTGTTTGAAAAGGCAAAAGGACTCAATTGAAGAGAACAAGAACAAACAAGAGCAGTAGAATAAAACAGAAGCACAACAAGATGCAGTGCAAGACAGAATTGAGGCAAATGGACATGTATAGTACCAGAAACATGTACCTGTCATCTTTTGGCCCCAAAAGCAACGCCCCACGCCCTGGCGGGAGGAGACGAGCAGAAAAAAAGGGCTCCAGAGCCGCCCCAACAAAAAATTATCTCCCAGCTGCCATGCCATTGCATCTGCTTCTGCATGTACCGGGCCAGTGGGGGGGAGGCCAAATCGTCCAAGGGGGGCCCGGCAAGTCAGAAGTCACTCTGGCTGTGGTTTTTGCGTGGGCAGGACTTGGGCTTGAGCTTCGGGCTTGGGCTGCTGTTGTGTGTGAGTGTGAGTGAGTGACTTGCTTGGGCTCTTTTTTTCTTTTTTTTTTCTTTTATCCCCGATTTGCCTTGCATTCCTCGTTTGATCCTCTGAAACGGATCTTCCCATCCAATCACTTCCGGATCGGTTGCAGGTCCCCTATTCCCATTCTCCTCTTTGACCCCCCTCAGCCTCTGTCTCTGCCCTCCCCAGGACAAAACAAAAGCGAGGCCACCCCCCCCAGTTCGCCATCCTCTCTCTCCTCGTCCCGTCCCCTGGAGGCCCCGTTCAACCACACGCCTGTCCTATCTTATCTGATAGCGAGCTGTGCTCTCGTCACTTTTTTCTTTTTCTCTTCTTCTTCTTCTTCCTCCTCTTCTTCCCCTCAACTCCTCCTCAGCTTGCCTCGAGTCTCTGAGAGATCTTGAGCAACTTGTTCATAGAGAGCATCGCCATGGCTTCAACCGCTGTGCCCCTGCCTGTAAAGGCCTCTCTCCGGCGCAATGTGACCGACTCAACCGAGTCCTCTGCTGCCGTGTCCCCCATGGACTCCCCCAGACCGTCGGCTTCGTCCACGTCTCTGTCGTCTCTGTCCTCGGTCGACGTTGCCGGTGTCAAGGCCGCCGACTATGGCCGCCTGGTCGACACCTACGGCAACGAGTTCAAGGTGCCCGACTTCACCATCAAGGACATCCGCGACGCCATCCCCAAGCACTGCTTCAAGCGCTCCGCCCTCAAGGGATACTCGTACATCATCCGCGACATCATCTGCCTGGCCACCACCTTCTATGTCTTCCACAACTACGTGACCCCTGAGAACATCCCCTCAACCCCCGTCCGCGGAGCTCTCTGGGCCGTCTACACCATCCTGCAGGGCCTCTTCGGCACCGGCCTCTGGGTCATTGCCCACGAGTGCGGCCACGGCGCCTTTTCCGACTCCAGCCTCATCAACAACGTCACCGGCTGGTTCCTCCACTCCGCCCTGCTGGTCCCCTACTTCAGCTGGAAAATCTCCCACCACAAGCACCACGCCTCCACCGGCAACATGGAGCGCGACATGGTCTTCCTCCCCCGGACTCGCGAGCAGCACGCCACTCGCATTGGCAAGATGGTCCACGAGCTGTCTGAGCTGACCGAGGAGACGCCCGCCTACACCCTCTTCATGCTGGTCATGCAGCAGCTGGTCGGCTGGCCCAACTACCTGCTCACCAACATCACCGGCCACAACTTCCACGAGCGCCAGCGTGAGGGCCGTGGCAAGGGCAAGCACAACGGCCTGGGCGGCGGTGTCAACCACTTTGACCCGTCCAGCCCTCTGTACGAGGCCAAGGACGCCAAGTACATCCTCATCAGCGACATTGGCTTGATCCTCGCCTTCAGCGCCCTCTACTACCTCGGCAACACCTTTGGCTGGTACAACATGGCCATTTGGTACGGCGTCCCGTACCTCTGGGTCAACCACTGGCTCGGTGAGTCTCAAAGTCCCCTCATGTCTGAAACAGTTGCAAAAGTTCCCACTTACTGACCTTTTGTCTCTCCCGCAGTTGCCATTACCTTCCTGCAGCACACCGACCCCACGCTCCCTCACTACACTGCCGAGGAGTGGAACTTTGTCCGTGGCGCTGCCGCCACCATCGATCGTGAGATGGGCTTCATCGGCCGTCACCTGCTGCACGGCATCATCGAGACCCACGTCCTGCACCACTACGTGGCCACGATCCCCTTCTACAACGCCGACGAGGCCTCCGATGCCATCCGCCCCGTCATGGGCGAGCACTACCGCTCCGACGTCAAGGACGGTGCCATTGGCTTCATCCGCGCCCTGTGGACCAGCGCTCGCATGTGCCACTGGGTCGAGCCCAGCGCCGAGGCCAAGGGCCCAGGAAAGGGCGTCTTGTTCTTCCGCAACCGCAACGGTCTGGGGACCAAGCCCGCGGTCTTGCCCAAGCCCGAGTAAGATCTGGGCGGCATGAAATGAGACAGAATAAAAAAGTGTTAGAATCTTGTGTTTGCGTCTGTGCGTGCGAATGGTCAACTGCAGCAAAAAAAGGTAGACTTTTTTTTTGTTTCTTTTGGCTGGCTTGAAATGATTTCTTTTTAATCAGCCCAATGGAAAATCATGGGTCGCGGTGCTTGATGAGCCGTCATCTCTGCAGAGAAGTCCTGAGACTTGGTCAAGCCAGTCAGATATGAAAAAGGGAAAAAAAGGATCATAGAGAGCTAGATGTATATGAAAGGATACCAATAGAGACAACTACAAGCCACTACTTTTCTCCCCTCTTTTCAAATATTGTAGTAGTTGTTCATGTCATGGCTGAGGATGTGTCCAGAGACTGGAATGTAGATTGAGACACGCGAGGTCCGTTCACGATGCGGGGATGCCATGCTTTTAGGATCATCGACCCCACAGTCGTGTGCCGGGTCCGGTCATGCCGGCAATTTTTGGTTATTTCCTCCTGATAGGTGTGGCTGTGCTTTTGATTCGGACATGGGTTTGTCGATCGAAGTTGGGGGGTATGACTGGTGAATGATGTAGGGCATTTGAGTTCTGTATGGAGTATGGGAGGATAAAGTCTTTGTATGTACACTGACTGAGATGATTTATGGGATAAATTCGGGTTGTGATCGTGGACTGGGTCATAGCTGTGATGCTTGAGATGTCGCGTTTTTGAAGATGTCGTCGAAGTTGCAGTGTAGGTAGTGATGTAATTCGTGGATCAAGGTTATTTTTAGTTGTAAAGGTTATGGCCCGGGCCGCTCTTGACTCTTTTCTTTTTACATTCCTATTGAGTAATCTGATGGAGTCTCCAGGGGTGACTTCTCTGATCATGGCGTTTTGGTGTGAAGCCAATCATTCTCCTCGTCTGTCGCCTTGATATATGAAAATAATGACAGTTGATGCGCTGTGTCTGTGATAGAAGACAGCAGCCTCTTCAATAGTCCATAGCTTGACGGTTCTTCACAAGATGGAGCTTCATCAGGTGGAAGGCTCTGCTGCTGGGTCTTACATGGGTGGCTGCACGGATCCAGAGCGTGTATGTAGCCAGCCGCAATTGTTGAGGTGATTCACGACCTCACCCTGCTAAACTGGATAGAAGACGGTCTTCCAAATCGCTGCATTCACATTCAAGCTGAATGTACAATGTAACCACTTTGCTGCTACTGGCTTTTGCTCTTTATTCTCCCAACAACAATCGCCGCCTTCAACACCCTCGTCCGATCAAACCACTCATATATCCTCCCCACCATCGTATACCCCGACAACGAAATGCCATACGGACTCAAAGCCGCATCCTGTTTCCGCAAATGGCCCGCCAACCCTCCAAAAACATGGTCTGAAATGTCCCGAATCTCGACACACGCTCTGTCGTAGCCGCACTCGACGAGCTGGTCCCGGTACTGCTCCTCGGTCAAAAAGGTTCGCCATGGACATAGCAGGATGAAGCCCAAGATTCTAACGGCCAGGATTTGCCATGCGGATGCAGTGTCACTGAGGATCAAGTCAAAGGCCATGACATTTGCGCTTAGCGTCTGAGAAGCACGCTTGAATATGGGCTTCCTCGACGGCGAAAAGTGGTACAGACAGTCCAAGCCCATGAGCCAGCGCTCACGAAAAGCCTCGTCCGCCAACCCGTCGACAGAGGCGCACACATCACTATTCCAGGATTCAGGCTTGGCTGCGTCTACCTAGAAGAGCTTGAAGCAGCTTTCAGAGAGTCCGAGTGCACTGTTGCCGCTGTTACTTTCTCCTTCTGGGATGGCGAGTGCGGCATCGAGCCTTTGCTGCGCTTCTTGGAGCTGCATGGCGTTCAGGGTGAGTCCGACGTAGCGAAACTGAGGCCGTGACGAAGCGTGGATGAGTTCGGCGAGGGCGACGGTCTGGTCGCCGCATCCGAAGCCGACGTCTAGGACGGCGACGGAGTGTTGCGATTTTGCGGTGGATGTGAGGCCTGCGGCTTGTAAGAGCTTTTCGAGCATGTTGCGCGCAGCCTCGTCAAAGTGGCGGATGGGTTTGCCGTCATCTCGAGTCCTTGGTGGATTGAATGTTAGGAATTAGTTATTATACAATTGATGTTGGTTTAAGAGATGAGTAAACTTACCAGAAGCCCAGGTTCATCCACATGGATGGGAGCGGCGTTCTCACGTTGAGCTTCCAGTGGCCCAGTCCGTAAATGTCGGCGGTTCGAGTGAGCGAAAAGGCCGCGATGGCCAGCAGGACAATGACGGTCAGCCATCCGGCTACGAAACCGACGAAGAAGTCGCTGGCGGAGAATGATGGCCAGGGCATTTGAGCGGCTTGGATGGCTGTGATCAAGATGCTAATTGCATGAGGCTGTACAGAAACTTCAAGTGGCAGTACTACAGTTTTATTATAGAGATGGAGTCTAGCGGGGCACAGGCGCATGTTACAATGCCCGTGATGTATTTTGACTTTTGCGTCTTCCCGCTCACGAGCAAAGCATCACAAGAGTGAAAAGCGTCCAATCAGCAACTAGATTCTAGTTCGATCTTGTGTAGAGAGCTGTGACTTGTCATCATGCAGCCACCACACTAGAAGCCTTCGAATCAAGCCACCCGCAAAAGATGAGAAAGGATAATCTTGAATCTTGAATGATCCCTTCACTCTATTTTCGACTAAACATTAAATCAAGCTTCCAGCTCCAGTGGATTCCACAAAGCACGTGCCAACCCCATTTTCCTCCTTTGGTAGGACAAAATAAAGAACAAGAGGCAAAAAGAAAAAAAAAATAGTTCAAGGGTTCGGCCTTGGTGCGGTCCAGCGGGGAGTCTGAAACGCCCTGGCCGGTCCAATCAGGCCAGGCGGTTAGCTGCTTTTTGTTGGGGGGTCCATCCATGATTTTCTACCGAGATAATTTACATGTACTGATACGATTCTTCTAAATACCGTAGCAAGCGCCATGCATGTGAATCCGGCATCGTGCTTACCTTATATTCGCATTCGCTTACACCTGCTGGTTCAGTTTTGATATTTACGAGACAAAAGACGTCATGTAAATCTAGATCGAGGTCTACACGCTCCTACTTGATTAGCTGTCCATTCTGATTTCATTTCACCCTGTTTGCTCTTGGATCAGCTGAATAGTATAGTCTATTGCTCTGCAGTTTGACAAGAGACAAAAGCAAACCGAAGGCATGCAGCGGCATCAGACAAACGGCGAGAGCAAGTCTCGAGTCGCCATCATCGGCACTGGACTGGCTGGCCTCACGACGGCATATCTGCTGCACAACGACAAGCAGAAGCGCTACGAGGTGACGCTCTTTGAACAGGTACGTGTTGATAATGAAAAGACTTAAACTGTCCCCCTCAACTTAGACCTCATCATCTCATCTCAACTCATCACAATCTCAGGCACCCAAATTCTCACTCGATGCCGCCTCCGTCACCGTCAAGAATGACAAGACAGGCACCCTCGAGCGCATTGACATCCCCCCTCGCAGCTTCTGCAGAGGCTACTATGAAAACCTGTGCCGCATGTACGACCACATCGGCGTGCCCTTTCAGCGAATCCAGCTCATCTGGGTCTTTGCCAAAGTCTCCGCCGCCACGCAGACCCAGATCCCGAGCCATGAGGACGCAGAGACGATGCCCGGCAACTACTTTGTCTACGGCAAGCGGCTGCACGAGGCACTGCTCGTCTCGCCGCACTTTTGGCGCGGGTCACTGCAAAACATCTTGCAGACGTTTTACTTGGCCATCTGTCATATCTGGTTCTTTGCTGCTTGTTTCTTGCTGAGGCCGTTGACGATTAAGCCCGAGGCGTATCTGGATGTGAAATCGGGATCCAAGGATGTTGCCAGTTGCGAGTCGTTTCGGCAGTATCTTGATCGGATCCGGTTGCCGCAGAATTACGTGTTGTATTACCTGCTGCCTGTGCTGAGTATCATCTGCAGCTGTTCTCACGCGGAGATGCTGGACTTTCCGGCTAGTGATGTGACGGAATTCATGAAGGGATCGTTTTTGCAAAAGACATATGTTGCCAGCGGCGGAATCAACAGAGTCCAGGCGACGCTGGCTGAAGGAATTGAGGACGTTCGACTGGAAACCCGAGTTACAAAGGTGGACCGAGTTGATGGTGGTGTCCGGATACGCTACGAAAGCACGCAAGATGCCACACGCTCTGCTTCCGAGGAGACGTTTGATCGTGTGGTGCTTGCCGTATCGCCAAATGTTGCGGCCGCCATCTTTAATCCGTCCAAGCCCATGTTGAGCGTCATCCCCACGGTTCCCGTCACAAGCACAGTTGTTGCTCCTCTGTCTTCGGGATTGTCCATTGTGCAGGAACAGACTCACATTCCATCCGGACAATGCTCGTATCGCCGTGGAGATGCTCAAGTCATGGCATTTAGGACAACCTTTTCCGAGAGTGTCGTCCAGACCGAGTCATTACATTATCTCTCTGACGGACTCATTGTCAGGACGAGCCCTGTTGGAGATGCGCCCGAGCTTAAGGGGGCGCTGGACACATCGAGATTTACACGGACGCTGCGCACCACGGAAAGCAGAGGCATGGTGCAGAGGGTCATGGGGACAGGCAAATCAGATCCTGCAGAGGCGGGCGTGTGGGTGAATGGGAGGGATAATGTGTGGATTGTGGGATCTTGGTGCTGGGACGGCATGGTGTTGCTGGAGGGATGTATTATATCGGCCATGAGGGTGGCACGAGATCTGGGTGTGGTTGTCCCATGGCAGCAGTAGATCTTTTGCATCGTTTTGTTGTTGGTTGTTAGTACCTGTTTGCATGGAGATACCTCTGGGTTTTTGTGTTTTGACTTTGTTGACGGAAATAGAGTGAGCGGACTAACGGTCTGAAGCGTTTTGTTGTATTCTTCCTATTCTAGATCAATTTGCTTTATGTTTATTCTTGTGTAAGATATTTGTATAATTGTCCAAGTCGGACTCAAGGAACCCATTGCTACTGATGTCCTTATGCCGCTATGATTGCTTCCTGGCAAGCTGAAAGGTGTAAAACTCTCTGTGTCTTGCTATGCTGATCTATCAAGGAGGGAAAAATTAGCTGCAAACAGCAGGAAACAGAAAGCGGGCTTGACCAAGGAGCGTGGTCACACAGATCCACGTTACAACTCAACACTTTCGATGTTGAAGTTCCCTTTCATGAGCAGCTCAACGATCTTCAATACCGTCTTCCTGTGTGATTTTTTATTCAACTGCGAATCAAAGCTTTGCTCACTGAAATACTATATAGCATGCTAAGATATTTGAGACGGTTAGTAGCAGTGATTACAGTTTACACTGCCGTCAGAAAGCTTCCCGTCCGCCTTTTCCTCATTTAGACTGATCACAGCTAAGGAATCTTCTAATATCAGCAAGTGTTGTCGATTGTACGGTATTGTGAGAAAGACTTCAACTGGTTACACTGTAATAATCAGTAGTCAGATGTCATCAGAGAACTTTGCACCTTGAGAGATGCTAGAAGTCGTCTTGGTAGAGCATATGAAGAGCACCTCGACGATATTTCAGAGTCATTCCGAGTGATTCAGTCTTGTTGAATCAATATTGCGAGTCATGTTGATATCTGTCTTGTTGATTGAGTGCGCGTCTTTCTTATTCTGATAGTGAGGCACAATAGTAGTGAATTATTTTTTTTAATTGCATTACTATTCCAAGTTGGATAGACTCGAGGTGGTCACGTATAAGTTACAAGTTGTCTTTATGCAGCCGTCACAGTTCGCATCTGTAGTATGACGAGATCTCGTAAGGTGCAAAGGGGGCCCGATCCAGTCAGTGATTAGATCACATCACTCGTAACGCCGAGGCCAACAGCCGAAGTGATGAGTCGGCACAATATTTCTCTCCATGGCGTTGAATTGAGTTTGTGTTGGGTGCCGCTGTCAACGCCGTTTATACTTTAAAACTTCCAGAGGGTAAAATGGCCGAGTGGCTGGTATGAAGAGGGAATGTATGTAGTTGAGTGAACAGTCTCAGCTCCAGATACTCTGATGATGACCTGGAGTAAAAGTAAATAGCACAACAGCGTTAACATAAACTGATTTCTTAGTTTACAGTAAAGAGTTGAGCCATCACTTTTCTGATTTCGATAGTTCTAGGGTAATAGCAGGCATGTGTGTGGCTTATCGTCAAGATGATTCAGCCACTCACCTTTGACACCGGCACATCCTCGGATACCACAAACGCAGCAAAACCAAATCCGTCTCCCGCTGACAAAAACTGCCATACAAGTACAGTCATCAAGCCTCAAGGTAATCAATCTTACTGCAGCCAGTAATTCGTCCGACAACAAAAATAAACCAGCCAGCAGCAAATCATCACCCAAGGTGGCGTCTTGCTCTGGTCCTTCCCTCAGGCACAGCCCCCCTTGTCTTGTCTTGTCTTCCCAATCCTTTTTCCTTTTTTAGCTGCGTCAATCCCTTAAAGCAGCATTTGCTGTTTTCTGCCCAGCCCAGCCAATGTCTTTTGCCAAGACCCCCACCGCTGCATGGGCTGCATGTGTAGCGCCTTGGTGATGGGTAACCATGACGCCTTTGACTTCTTGGGGGCTTCGGAGAGATTACAAGAACAGCTCAGCAACATGTAGACACTAATTACTCATTGATTGAGGTTGATACTAGGCAGACGCGGAAAATGGAGGGGGGATCCATTGCTCTGCGTCAATTCCGCCCGCATAAAGAGGCTCAGGCTCAAAGCTCAAGATACAGTAGCAATCAATAAGGAACGAAGAGTAAAGAAACGAAGAAAAAAACAGCCTTGTGGGAAAACGGAGAGGGGGGGGGGGCTGTAAAAACGGATTGACGGAGCAACAATATATGCACTCACGCACATCCCATCTCTCTTCGTGTGGAGCAAGAAAAGACCATCACATCAGCCCGTTTCGGACTTTGTCACAGCATTTTGGTGCTTGGCGACATCACTCCAATCCCCGTTGATTTGCTAAATGGCCCCGCCACCCGGGCGCGGAAATCATGATTTGCGCGGTGCTACGTAATTCTGTAACCCCAACCTTCGAGTACTTGGGCGGCCTCAGCTAGTGTTTTTTTGCCCATTTCTTTTTTTTTTCTTACTTCTTACTCCTGGCCCGACTATGTGGGCTGGTTGGCGGGGTGGAGATCATTTTACTGTACTGTAACGGTGGTGGCTGGATCGTCATGAGGCAAATCGGGCAATGCGATGCGATGCGATGGATCGGATCACAGCTAGCATGACAATAGTAGCATGATGAGTGAACCAACACCACAGATTTGGATGGCTTCAGCTTTGACATATGCCAAGCAGGCTGCCAAGGTTCACGAATCAGCCACATTACAGTGCACATGAAACGCAAACAAAGTAAAAATCATGAACCTCAAAGGTGGATATTCTTGGTATTCTCTATCATTACAACTGTGCTGCGGTTGTTCTTGCTCCCCCGCTTCCCGCTATAGCATAGAATGCTTTCATGTTCCCTATAGATTCCCAATCCAATGACGCCGAGCTGGTAGCCAAAAGCAAGCCAACATGTATACCTCCCCCCAATAGTTGCCATCCCGTGCCGTTTCGTATTCGTTGGTCCTCCTGGGAACCGCTGAGGGTAAAGAAAAAAAAAAGAAAAAATAAACTGTAAAAAAAAAAAGAGAATCGTCCAAATCGAGATCGCCGGCGTATTCCTGTGCGCCCCTCATCGCATGCCCATGGTGTAATAAGTCGACAAAGAAATATTTGAAAACACTAAGCGGGTATCTTTCTCTAAGAAAGGGTAGTAATGCCGAGTACTACTGGTGCAATAGTAGTAGAATTAAGTGTAAAAAAACGCGAGTAAGATGTTTGATGCGGAGCGGATTTTTAGAGACGTTGTGTGGAGAATGCGAGAGAGAAAAGCCAAAGTAAAGTGACGGACAGGGTGGTAATGATGCCCGTCACTGTTCAAGTAAGATGTACTCGTAAGCGGGTTGTCGCTTTACACCATGGATTGGCTGATGCTGGGCTTCCTCCCCCTCGTCGGTGACCAGCTGCTTCGGGAGGCCACGCGGCCAAAGGGGAAGAGGCGGCATCTTCGGCGATACGACCGCTTTGACGTGGTCCAGAAGTAGGCGCCCAGAAAGAAGACCGTCAGGACCACAAAGAGCAGGCCCAGGTAGAATGTATAGTGCTCGCCAATGGTCAGGAACAAGGCGGCATCCCAGCCGTGCCAGCTGCTGGCACCGCCGTGGACAAAGATGGGCGTCGTGACCTTGCCCCGGAGCATGTGAGGCGCCATATCGCCGTGCTCGTCGGACAGGATGTAGACGGGGCGGCTGAGGCGGCCCTCCATGAGGTGACGGACGTACGACATCCACTGGTTGGAGTAGAACATGCAGCCCGTGCTGAGCATGTTCTCGACGTAGGGAATGCGCATCGGCAGCGCCCAGTGCAGGTCATGGCTGGGCACGTTCTCCAGCAGCTGCGTCAGGAACGGATGGCCGGGCTCAGTCGCGATAAAGGCATTGTTGACGCCGGCCGGGTGAGCGCCGGGAGACACGTACGGCAGGCGGACAATGGGCGTCGAGTCGAGAGGCACACGACAGGTGACATCGAGGTCGACGTAGATGCCGCCCGAGTGGTGCAGCAGAGCATAGCGAAGGATGTTGGCGCGCTGGATGTTTTGGGCGTAGCCGGTGTAGTGAGGCAGGATGTCGGGGTAGAACTCGGCGATGAAAGCCGTGGCATTGACGTCGGTCCACAGCTGGTGCTGCCAGTCTGGGTGCATGTCGGTGCAGCTGGTGATGGCGGCCTGGTACTTGGAGACGCTGGCGTTGCCCAGGGCGATCTGGTGGATGATTTTGGGCACGACGACGGGTGATTGGGAATCGAACTCGGTGGACGAGGCGTTCTCCGGGTGTCGATACAGAATGTCGGGGTGGTTATGCAGCAGCGGGTAGAATGTGCTGTACGTCAGGACGATTTCGCCCAGCTCGTGGATGTGCCGGCGGAACAGGACGGTGAACCAGAAGACGGCAATGGCCGTCAGGGCCACGATGTTGCGGGCTCGCATCGTGGGGAGGGAATTTGAAGATGCTGAGATGAAGATCGATCAAGAGCGGATGAGAAGAAAGAAGAGACAAAGTAAAGGCGGAGACAAAAGAGACAAAGAGGGAGCAATGGCGGAGGGAAAGAAAAAGATGCAGTACGTAAGGATGAGACACCAGACGATAGATAAGAAAGTGAGCGGATCGCAATGCAATGCGCAACGCAGATCCCCGACCGAGCTGAGTTTCCCTATTCCCCTTAATCCTCGGTTGCCAGCTCCTTATTTAGTCGACTCCTATAGTGGCCCTCTATCCTTTTTCTTTTCTTTTCAAATCAAAACTTGCTTGTCGTATACTCGTATGTAAGGATGTTTTGTTAGAGTGGTGATGAAATTTGGTGGCCCGCCAGGTTGTTGTAGAGCTTCGGGCCGGGCAAGCGAGGCGCAAGAGAAAAGAAATAGCATTTCGGCGTCTTCAAAGCTGCTAACCATTTTACCTACTATAATTATGGACCTGGCCACCACCCCCCCTTTTTTTTTTTGCCCAGAGTCTGCCGTGGAATCACAGAGTTCGAATGGAACGCCTTCAAACGCAATTTAGCTGGTGGCTTGTCCAAGGAAGAAAAATGTGTCTGTCCATCCCTTGTCTCCCCTTGTTCGTCTCCTCCTCCTTGCCGTGCAGCGGGTATCGCATACCTGAGCGGTACCTGAGCTGGCTAAGGGACATGGCTGCAACGCCAGCCTGACTGCAAGTACCGTCTACCTTGCGCGCGCCTGGGACTGCGGCAGTCCGTAGCTCTGCGACACCTCGGACCCGGCAAATAAAAAGGCGGACTCGGGGCTAGGCAAGCTTCCTTGGCGTGGCTCACGATTTGATGACGCTGCCCGTCAGATGCAAATGCGCTGGAAAGGGCCTGGCGCGATGGCCCTGGGGCGGCTTCACGGCAGCGCCATCAGACCCTACAGCCTGCTACAGCCAACCGCGGCTGCAGGGTGACGGGGATAGAAGCGCCGGTGATTGGGCGTCGAATCCATGGGCGGATCACCGTTGATGTTGGCCCCTGTCCAAGTGCTGAGAGCGAGCCCTGGGGCTGGGGGGTTGCTTGGCAGCGCTGAAACTAGGAAAACTGGCTCAATGATTCTGCTGGTCTGGCTGTGCTTGTGCTAGTACCGTACGAGTATTCTCCATTTGCCTATTCGCCAAAGGAGTGCCGGAGGATTGGCTCAAGTGCTCCGATGCCCATCCCATCCATCGTCTGTCTGGGCACTGACTAGCCCGGGCTTCGGGGTGCCTCCTTGGCCCGACGGACGCGAATAGGATTGGGACCGAGTGCAGTTGCCATGGCACGAGGCACGGGGCTTGGAACTTAGCGAAGTCCGACTATCAGTCACAGAGCAAAAATGTTTCCGTGTAATATCAGCTCTAGTTCTAGTTCTCGTTCTGGTTCCACTTCTAGTAGTCCTGATTCCAGATCTGGGTTGTGGAAGCCACGGACAAGTCGAACAGACGGAGAACGAGAACGAGGAAAAGGATGGAAAACAGACTTGTCCGTGTCTGTCCACGGCATGGTATGATCCCACTAGGTAAGTAGTATTCCGTAGTCTTGTATTAGGAGCCGCCACCCTTCCGCTTATATCAGCGGATCATCGGCGGCAAACAAAACACTTGCTACAATACCTGTCCAGCACAGTCCATACACACAAAAATAGCCTGCTTATCTACGCGTACGTTGAAATTAAGGTATAGTAATACAGGACACGCGGGCTCTCAGATACGCGTTGAGGGATAATTTTCAACGGCGTTGAGCACGGATCCGAGGTATCCAGACCCGATTTATTCTAGAACCTTGAGAGTCCGCGGGAAGGGCCCAGCAGGCCGGTCAGTGGTGAGTGGAATAGAATTTAGAGTTGCCTCGGCCGGGCAGCTCCGCTCAACGTGGCATCAGGCGATGTGCCTTCAACCTCATGGCCAGACCTGAATTACGGAGTCTTCGGCTCGAATCGAGAGGCAAGTCGCTGCAGTGTTGATAATCAATCATAAAGTTACATGTGTAATACAGTATCCTCGCGGGCACGTGAGCTGCTATTTGCACGGCGCTGAGCTAAGCTGCCCAAGAGTGCCGGGTTACGTCATTCTGGATCGCTGTGTCGGCCGCAATTGGCGCTATGGCATCTTAGACTCCGTGCAGGTGCTCCGTGCTATTTCCCTTCCAAATCTCATTCCCTAATCCCTTCCGTGGCACGTGACCCTCTTCTCTCTGTGTCTTTGCTGGCCATCACAAGCCAAAAGCTGCAAAAAGCTTCCTTCAAGATGCTGGTATCGGTCGATTTGCACATGTTTGCAGCTGCAGAGTCACCCGTGACAGCAGCTGAATCTCGACGGCCCTGAAGAGCAGGAAAAGGAAATCCACCGGCCCCAGATGCTCACCTCCATGACGTCGTGCCTCAGCTGGCTGCAGGCGCCCCGGTTCAGGAGAAGCACAACCATCTTGTCCGCGCTGACTCTCACCATCGTCACCATCGTGCTGCTGGTCAATCCTGCGTCAGACCTGAAAGCCATTGGGCATTCGAAGCCAGTGTCTGAGGCGTCGGAGACCGGATACCCTCGGTGCAGCGACCGCACAGACGCCAACATCACTTACCCGTTGGAATCATGGCGGGAGGCAGCTGAAACCAAGTTTGGCGGGCTGATGGATGACAAGTTTACGTATGTGCAGGGTTGATGAGCTTTGGTTGTGAATATAGAATGATACTGATGATGAATCCTGTAGAATTGCTATGTCAACGATCCATCGCCCGCGGGAGCTCCATCGCACCCTCAACACTCTTCTCTCCACCAAAATACCGTCGCTGCACGAAATCGTCGTCATTTGGAACAACTTTGATGAAAAGGAGCCCGACAGCTTCGTCTCCGAGTACGGTGTTGTTGTGCGGTACCGCAAGCCAACCCGCGATAGTCTAAACGAGAAGCTGTGGCCCGACCCCAAATACAAGACCAAGGCTATTCTCCTTTCCGACGACGACGTCTACTACCGGCCCGACGATCTCGAATTCGTTTTCCAGATGTGGCGAAACTTTGGCAGGGACAGAATGACCGGCGCTCTCGCGCGCTGCGCTTCGGCTCTTCCCTCTGGCCAATGGGACTACAACTTTTGCTCCCAAAAGGAACACCAAGATGTTTATGCGCTCATCTTGACCAATTTAGCATTCACACACATTGCATTTCTGGATTATTACTTTTCCGACGACCCTGCCGCCACCAAGATCCGCAATTATGTCGACGAAGCCTTCAACTGTGAAGATATTGGTCTCAACTTTGTTGCCTCTATGTTGACTGGCTCAGGTCCTCTTTTAGTCCGTGCGAGCGGTCAATATGTCAACCTGGACCCTTCAGGGGGAATCAGCAGACATCCAGGCCACATGGAAGCGCGCAGCAAGTGTCTCAATGTTTTTGCCGACGCCTTCGGATGCATGCCTCTAGTCGACGAGGTAGGGCGGATAGAACACGGGGTAAAACACAATGTATGGTACAAATCCGTGTGGAATCGGATTTTCGGATAGGCATCTGCTCGGGAAGCAGCGTATAAGATTTTCACGTAATATTAATGATAATGAAACCGATACGCATGTATATGTACATGACAAACGACATGGCCCCTGAGGAGGGCCTCAAATCATTATACTAGACGAGGAACAAACGCAGAAAGCATTATGAAGGAAACAATAACACCTCACCAAAGGTGTGGTATGATTTCAACTAAAAGAAACACGCCGCCATATCATATCAAATTCGTCGCAATCCAATCACTTAGTCCATATCACTGTGGGCGTTTATCGTTAGCAATGTCCGATATATATCTCGGTGAAAAGGGGAGGGACAATCTCTTACAGTAAAGCCAGTGTCAAGTCTCCGTGGATCTTCGCCTTCAACTCAATCTGGATATCTAGATTTAGGTCGAGCCGCAGCTTGAGCGGGTTCTTCCCGTCATCCTTCTTCTGCGGCTGCATTTGTTGCTGTTGCATCTGTTGCTGCTGCATCTGCTGTTGTTGATACATCTGCTGCTGCTGCTGCGGCTGATACATTTGTTGTTGCTGCTGGTTGCGCTGCTGGTGCGGCACCATTTCCTGGTCTCTCTCGTCATACTGGTCTTCTACCTGGCGCTGGAAGGGGGCCCTTCTCCTCCGGCGAGACTGGGGCTTGGTCTCGGTCTGGGCCTTTTCGCGGCTGCCGCTTGTTCGACGGCGGCGGCGTTCCTCTTGCTGAGGGGGAGTCTTTGGTTCATTGTCCTCTTGGTCTTCGTCGGAGTTGTCTTCGCTGAGCTCGCCTACTTTGCCGTTTTGCTGGCCGTTTTGCTGTTGCTCGCGCTCCTGCTCCGATGCGTTGTCGGAGTCGTTGCCGGCATCCTCATCCTCGTTGTCTTCCTGTTGTTGCTGTTGCTGTTGAGGCTCTGGCTCCTGACGCTCGGACTGTTGACGCTCGGGCTCTTGACGCTCGGGCTCCTGCTGTTCTGGCTCTTGCTGTTGTGGCTCCTGTTGTTCCGGCTCTTCTCTAGTCGGGGAGCTAGTGTCCAGGTTCTGGGGTTTCTGAAGAAATGTTAGTTTGATATGGCTTATTCACAGCCATGCACGGACTGCCTGTGTTGTATGGTTAAACAAACCTCATCTGAAGACATGGTTGGCGAGTTTTAGAGGTCTCGTGTTGTGAACAAATAGTGTATAAGCCAGGAGAGTATAGATCAAACAGAAAGCAAATTGAGACTTTTGGTCAATTGAGGATATGGGAAACGTGAGATATTGTCGTCTTGGAGTTATTCAACTCTTTCTGTATGTCGAAATGAGGCGTAGGTCCGCGACGGCTGGCTTTTGTGGCTCAAGAGCAACATTTGGATCAAGGTCCCACTCCCAAATTGTCTTGATATCGAGTGACGCAACAGCGATGTGTCTCATTCTCCTTTGTCGAAGCTAAAAACAACATAATAAAACCTGGACAAGATGGTCTAAGGAGTCGCATAACTTTTCTCACTCCCCCCTGTCATTTTGGTGGCGCCCATGACGTGCCAACTTAATGATCACACACATATCCAAAACCTGGGAAAAGAACGGCTGTCATCTGTCAGTGGAAAAAGTCCCAAGACTCACGCCATGGGCGTCAAATTCATGCTTGGTGAAGTCATCGGATGGGCTTATCCTGGAAACTGTGACCAGGATTGGAGCTTCTAGCCCCCCCACAGTTACGCCGCGGGATCTCGATCGCCTCATGCAAGGCCCCCCTCTCATGGGGGATATGGGGTCATATGGAAACAAGCATATACGAAGTATACCAAACATGGGAGACGAAACTCACACGGTCCGTCCATAATAAAACGTCATTCTACGGGAGTGTCCCCCGGGATACTGTTTGTTACATGCTAAAGCTACTCGGCCGACTACAACAATGGTCATTGGGCTTCTTGCCATCACGGCGATTCCCACCGTTACGGGTGTGGGCCAAGCCATCAGCGCTCAGAAGAAGGCCAACGCAGCGAATAAGGAAAAGGAAAAGTTTCGCCTGACGGCAGTTGTCGAGGAAGGAGACGAGGAGGAAGACTACGAGACGGATTTCTGTGTGCTGAAAGATGGAAAGGTATGTAGGGCCACGCAGACACAGGTTCAGGTCTTTCCCCCTTTTAGCGGCTGACGGCATGGCTGACGAGAAGAGAACCAGTTGAATGTCAATATCCCGCTCGACACCGAGTTCCCTGGGTACGCCTTTTGCGGCTACTACTTCACGTACCCCAGCGAGGAGAAGCACCTGGGGTTAGTAACCACCATCTCTGACGATCCGCCGATGCTCAACTGGATGTACATCAACAAGGACACGCACGCGGTGGAGTATGGCGGACGTAAAGATACCCTTGGCCACGTCATTGGGCCCTGGGGATGGAGCGAGGACGAGTCCTTCTTGACCGTGCAAGGAAAAGACGAGTGCTTTGTGGCGAAGCTGGAGCGAGACGACAACGGGAGATCGCGGTGGGTGGTGTACTGGGATCCGGATAGCGAGATACTAGCCACGAGTGAGGTGGAGGAGTGCAAGCCGCTGAGGCTGAGGAGGAGGATGTTACTGGGCATGGACAGCAAGTATGTGAGAGACTAGAAAACACTAGGACCTAATGAATGACTAAAAAAAAAAGGTGTGAAAAAAAAAAGTAAAAAGCCGGAGCGTGTTCCTTGATGGCATAATGTGTGGACAGGGGTTTTGGTTGCTTCATCTCGATGAGGTGGCTGCTGAGTGAACAAGCGTCGGGGCCGTCGTCTCGGGAAAAACGGCCGAGTCCCATAATATTTAGCAGGATGCTAATCCATGTCTG
The DNA here is from genome assembly GCA_020045945.2 of Trichoderma semiorbis. NCBI lineage: Eukaryota > Fungi > Ascomycota > Sordariomycetes > Hypocreales > Hypocreaceae > Trichoderma > Trichoderma semiorbis. The sequence continues at coordinate 4,542,778 of CM034697.1, read as the reverse complement.
TCCATACTATGGAAAGGGTCATGCAGGAGGGAATCAAACCACGAGCGATTGCCTCATGATGACTTCATAGGGGTAATGTAGAGGTGAGGCGTGTGTAAATGAAAACAAATTAAGAAAGAAATGGATATGATGGATGAGAATCAGGGTTGAAGAGGGAAAACTGGGCAAGGCTGACGATCGGGGGGGTGGAGATTTGATGGGTATATCATTATGATGCTCCGGGGGCATTGGATGGTGGGATGCTTGGATAGAGTAGAAAGGGCAAATAGCAAAAAAGAAAAAAGCTGCTCATACTTGCTGATAACTCATCTTTACTATTTACTTTCAAGTGCTTCTTTTTCTCTTTCAACTCAAAAACGAATCTCATCCATCTCAGTATATCTCATCTCACTCTCACCCGATTCTCATTGAGGATATAGCCATCAACAACACCAACAACCACAGCAAACATGTCAAGTCAATCGATGGAAAAGGAGCGCACCGACTCGGCAGAGGATTATGGCTCCGACTCTGCCCCCGAATCAGTGCCTCCCCGCCGCGAGCGAAGACAAATGCAAAGGACACAGCGTCGCCCCCAGCAGCAGCAACAAAATGGACCTCTGGACCAGCTGCCCGTCGGCGGCGAGCTGGGACAGGTCGGGCAGACGGCAGGCGGAGTGCTGGGAGGCGTGACGAACACGCTGGGAGGCGTGACGAACAATGCCGTCGACAACCAGAAACAGGGCGACGGCGGGAAGAGCGACACGCTGAGGTTGCGGCTGGATCTGAACTTGGATATTGAGATCCAGCTCAAGGCCAAGATTCACGGTGATTTGGAGCTGGCGTTGCTGTAAGTCAAAACCACCTCCCCCCCTTTTCTTTTCTTTTCTCTTCTTCCCTTTCCCTTTCCCTTAGTCCAGCCAACTGTCCCATCATATCTACATCCGTCCCCCTGGGTATCTCATTTTCTTACAAATGCGGCACCCGCATCTCTTCAGGACTGGCTAGTTATGAGGCTTAAAAAATTATGACCACCAGAGAAAAATAAAAATACTGGACGAATCGGCTAATGACGTTGCGCTCTTGTTCACATCACCAGGAACTGAGAAGACAACGAATCACGTTTCAACAATTACCGGGCTGGGCGCTTTGCTGCCTATAGCGAGAGCCCTTGATCGCTCCCGACGTCTTACGACCTGAATTTTGGTGGATGGTTTTTTAAACATCCTTACGTTATTTTTTGTTTTAATCTGTTACGGAAGCCTCTTTGTTTTTCCTATGTATTATTTTGGGAGGGTCGGGGATGAGATCCGCAGGGGTCATGAGAATGGGATGAGACTTATTTGGATTAGTGTGTGGGAGTGAACCAATTATAGCGCGGGAGGATGAATGTTGCCCTGTTTTTACGGTGGACTATTACGATTGTCTCACGTATGTATTGTCGCATAAAGAATGGAGATGCGAGCAGAATCTCTGCTCCGGTGTCTCTTGTGTTTAATACTATACAGTACATGAACCCTACAATATGCATGTTTCTACCTATTTTGATGATGAAGAGGTTACGATAAGTCGAGCCACATGCAACGCGTCAGCCACAGTGTCACGAGCCACAGTTTGACAATATCATCTGCCAACTTCTCTCGAAACGTGACACAGATCAAGCCACACGTTGGCGCCACGTCCCATTGTCTCGGAGAATGGCTGTCATGTGGCTGTTGACTTTGTCGATATTCGGGAGTTGTTGCCGGAAAACTAAACAGCTGAGGCGGAATAAAAGGTCCATAAGCTTGAACTGAGGCTGCAGAAACAAGTCTCATTCCAAAGTTCCTGCAGCTGGGAATTAATTAAGAAACGTGGAGCAATTCTGCACATAAAGTTGGAAATTCATGGCACATGCATGGACACCATACGCAATTCGTGGAGAAACCCCTGTAAGTGTATAAAGTAGGCCCGTCTTATTACGGGGAGGGATCGGCATGCGGGATGATGTACGGCCATGTCATCATCCACAAGGCAAGTAAGTGTGTGTGTTTTTCGCACATGATGACGCATTTGCTTCTTTATTTCTGACAGTGGTGAGTGTGGAATAGATTCAGCTGCTGAAGCCTGATGCTTGTATCTAGAAGCGGCATTACATCAATGTTGAGCTTGGCTCTTTGTTAACGTGCTTGTCAACGCGGAATCTTCACTGTCATACCACAAATCCTCTTTGCACGACTTACTGCTTTTGCTATTTCTGTCCTGATGCCACATATGCAGTCACCCCCCAAGAGTCCGCAGTTGCCGTCGCGCGCCAGAGATCGACAGGAACGACGACGTTCGTCTAGCCACAGACTCGTCATGCTACCTCGACCAGAAGACAAAAAGGAAGAGTCGCAGAATAGCAGTAGCAGTAGCAGTAACAACACCAAACCTAAAAACCCGGACATCAAAATCCCGAGGATCCAGCCCATTGAGCAGGACGAGCCGCTGGCGTCCCGCGCCCAGGGCCTGGTGGGCAAGTTTGTCGATGAATTCGGCAACATTCTCGACTGGGATGGCACCGTGCTGGGGTCCGCGGAAGGCGATCTGCCCTCCATGGTGGGACGGCCTGTGTCTGAGTCCGGCGAGATCCTGGACAACACCGGGGAGGTGGTGGGTTATGTGTCGGAGAACCACACGAGGCCGAAGCTGAGCGACCTGGAGGGCGGGCTGAAGATCGATGGCGCCGGCAACATTTACAACAAGAACGGCGACATTGTTGGCAAGATGAATCAGCCTTCTACGGGGGAGGGAGAGACTTCCGGACAGCAGAGTGCGGACCAGGGCAAGTCGGCGCAGGATGCGGGAGCAAAGGCGAATGCTGCAACACCAAGTCCATCAGAGGTGTATCTGGATGTCAAATCAACACACGACGGCATCCAGCTCATTATCAAGATACCCACCATTTTCAAAAACGAAAAATGAAAAATTCACTTAGATAGGTGCTTTTGGTATACCAAGGTTGTTGGTAGGGACAATTCAGGCGTTGGTGGGCGTTGTCTGCTGTCAATCTGGCGATAGCATCATCTAACAATGCTACGTTACTATGCAAGATACTATTAGAGGCTATTAATGAAGTTATTCCACATGGTTCTCGAGATCTTCACAACTTCAAAGCTTGTGATTTACAGCCCATTCGTCATAACCATCCCTCAACCACCAATCTTCAACTATTCATCCCACAGTACAACAACTAATCAAGGGGTGCATGATTTCACCGCCACACTTCTTCTATCCAGACTCCCCATAGAAACCTGTTTGAACGTGAGAAACCCAACGCCACATGATAAATGAATACGACACCCATACAGCTAGGCTGTGGCGAGTGTGGCTTGCCCACGATGACAAGGTCGCCTCTCGGTCTCTCTCTGGAGAGGACATCCCTGCCTGGGGCCCGCACTACTGTGAGCTCCAAGGAGCTTCTCGTCCTGTGCGGGAGCTCGAGAGACAGCTGGTGGCTGTTGTCTGATATCATGGTGATATGATATCCCCTTGCTAAACGTGTTGAAACATGCTCCTTCGTTCAGCCACGGTGCTTTTCATCGGGGATTATCCATGTTGGAAAGACGTAATTGGGGTTCCCGTGTGCGTCATGCCGCGTTGGATATATTGCGTTCGATGGGGTATTCATCGAATCGAGATCATCGATTGTTGCTGTGACGCTGTCAAAGAATGGGACATGTTGCCATGGCAGTCAAGCATGTGTTTGTGAGCTTGCTGGAAATGTATGATGAAAGGCCGCAACTTTATTTCCTTGTCAGCTTTCATGTGAATATATGTGTATATATATATGTCCATGTGATAGAAAGATTAAACATTCTCAATTGAGCTAATCACAAACTACAAACTACCTAATTCCTCTTTTCACATGTAAACTCTATTCAATTGCAAAACACCAATTAAACGATTTTGTGAATCTGAGTGTTGAATCCAAAATGCCGTTCCCAAAGCCAGTTGCTGTTCAGGGAGGTTGGCAGGTCAAGGAGAGCCCTCGTCAGGAGCAGGACAATCCAGGTTGGTTACAATAACACCTTTGTTGGCTTACTGTCATTTTGCAGCTATATGTCTAACAAGATTAACAAATAGTCGACATGCGATCTGTCCCTCGGTCTGCCGCTGGTGTCGTGACCGACTCGGGAGATATCCTGGACCGGTCTGGAAAGTCCATCGGAAAGCTTGCCGAGTCAGGAGACCCTGGCCAGCTCGTGGGGAACGCAGTCACAGCTTCGGGAGATATCCTAGATTCATCAGGAAATGTTCTCGCCAAGGCTACCCTCAACGAGGAGGAGGGTGGCGAATACACAACTGAACCTACTGAGAAGGACCAGAAGGATCAGAAGGACCAGAAGGACGAAAAGGGCTGGGACCTGATGGGGAAGGGCAAGTCGGCCTATCAGACAGCCAGCAACCTCCAAAAGCCCGTTTCCCAAGGAATGGACCTGGTTAGTAGGATGCAAAAGTCCAGCGACGATGGACAGAGCTCACCCACTGATTCCTCGATCCAGATGAGCCACCAAGGCGACACCAAGCAGCCACAAGAAGAGCTTGAGGGACAAGAGAAGACACTCGAAAAGGCTCCCGGGAAGGAAGGTGAAGAACCCATCTCAATGGAAGATAAATCGGACGAAGCCAAAGAGGAGATGGGCAAGGGCTTAGGCAAGGATGCAGATGCCGAAGCAGACAAGCTTCAGGAGGAAGCTCCCAAGCCAACGGAAGACGAAGGACTCGACAAAGAGAAGGCTGGCGATTTGCAAGAGAAGCCTGATGAAAAATCAGCCGCCTTCAAAGAGGGTGAAGCTGTTGAGGAAGGCGAAGAACTTGCCAGAGACAAGGCGGAAGAAGGCGAAGGACTTGCCAAAGACAAGGCGGAGGAGGGAGAAGAAAAAATTGACTTCTCAGAGCTCAAGGGAACCAAGGTCAACAAAGCCGGCAACCTCGTCAACAAGCAGGGCGACATTATCGGCCGTCTGGTTGAAGGCGACCCCAAGCAGCTCATCGGCAAGAGAGCAGACGAGAAAGGACAGATCTGGAACGACGAGGGCAAGGTCATTGGCAAGGCCGAGCCATTGTCTCACCATGAGCGTGGCGATGAAAAGGACTTTGCTCCGTTCGAAAACTTCCCCGATGCTGTCGTGGAGGCTGATGGTCGTGTCATGTTCAACGGCCAGCAGGTTGGTGTTGTTGTCGACGGCGACCCGAAGCATCTCAAGGGCAGCAAGGTCGACGAGGATGGTGACATCTTGGATCGACGAGGAAACGTCGTTGGCAAAGCAGAGGCCTGGGACGAACCCGAGGCTGAACCCGAAGCTGTTGTCGACAAGTCTTCGCTGGCCGGCAAGAGAGTCAACAAGGCTGGCAACGTCGTTGATGGATCGGGAGCCATCTGGGGCAGAGTCATCGAGGGTAACATTAAGGCCCTGGTTGGACGCATGTGCGACAAAGAGGGTAATGTCCTGAGTGAGTCTGGAGATGTCATTGGCAAGGCCGAACTTGTCGGCGAAGGCGAACGAGAGGGCATGAAAGAAGGCCCCTTTGCCGAGCTGTCTGGCTGCACTGTCGCCAAAGACGGCACGGTTGTTACGCCATCCGGTGATATCGTGGGAAGACTCACTGAGGGAGACCCCAAGAAGCTCTTTGGCCGTCAAGTTGATGAAGACGGAGACGTTGTCGACAGCAACGGAAACGTCTTGGGCAAAGCCGAGCGCTGGGAGCCCGAAGAGGTGGAGAGGAAGAAGGCTCCCTATGCCGGCCGCAAGGTGAACCGCGAGGGCAATGTCCTCGACGAAGAAGGAAACCTCATTGCAAAGCTGGTCAGCGGCGACGTTTCTGCCTGTTCCGGTAAGGAGGTTGACGAAGACGGTGATGTGGTCAACTACAAGGGCAACACCGTCGGACATGTCGCTCTCCTCGAAGACATTCCCAAAGACACCGAGGAGGACATCAAGAAGCGTGAAGAGGCTGAGAATGACCGCAAGCTGGCTTCGAAGCTGGCTGGATGCATCGAGCAGTCTCTTGACAAGATCCGTCCCATCTGCAAGATGATTACGGATAAGATCAACACTGCGGAGAGGACTCCCAAGGAGGAGCTCGATGAGGAGCAGTTGGTCAGAGAGGTGAAGCCCCTAATTGAAGAGGGAGGCAAGATCTTGACCGAGACCAACGGCACCATCCGCGGACTTGATCCCGATGGCCGCATCCAGCGAAACGCAAAGCATAAGGCGGGCACTAAGGAGGCATCGCCCGAGGAGTATCACCTCGCAGATGTGCTCAAGGAGGTGAGTAACATGCCATTCTACGTGGTTTAACTTGTTAAGAGGATTGCTGGCTAACATGCAAATTACAGCTCACTGGCACCATCACCCAGACCATTGACAACGCAAAGAGCAAGATTGAGGGCATGCCACACGCAAAGAAGGAGCTCAACCCGCTCTGGGGTCTCTTGTCGGAGCCCTTGTTCCAGATCATCGCCGCTGTTGGATTGCTGCTGACCGGCGTCCTGGGTCTTGTCGGCAAACTGGTAAGCTATTTACTTTTTATTCTGCCATTGACGATATTGTAAACGATCCATATGCTAATATGATGTTATAGCTGAGCGGCCTCGGCCTCGGCGGAATCCTCGACAATCTCCTCGGAACGCTTGGATTGAACAGGGTGCTCGAAGGCCTTGGACTTGGAGGCGTCACTGATGCCTTGACTGGCAAGAGTGACAAGAAGAAGAAATAAATAATAATGGATTTTCTATTTGTATGAAAATACGACGTTATGAATGGGAATTATGAGGGTCAGAATGGGTTGGAAATGAACGAAAACGGAAGCTCGGAATTGTATGAGTTTGTATGGACGATGTATTAGTATTTGGTGTTTATTTTCGATTCGTATTAGTATCGCTGTAATGCAGTTAATTCTTTTACCGAAGTTCAATAATGAGCATCTCCCAATGTAGCAGTTGCTAGAATGTCACCGTGCCATTCCCAGGTATGGCGGTGATTGAGATGCCTCGGCTTATTCGAGCTCCAGGGTAGTAAGCATTAGCTCATTTTGACGTCGCGATGTTGCGTGATTCGTATTCACATTTTGCTTGTCTCAATTCTTCAGAGATTCCATTGAGCAGCCGAGTAGAAGCAGTGACATCGAATTTTGTCCAATAATATTAGTGTAAAAAGTCGCTTCAATGGCAAAGATTGTTTTCTTGATGGCCGATTATGGCCATGATCCTACAGGTATGTAGGCAGACTGAGATTCATACCGTCGCATCAGTGCTGGTGAGAGACGAGACTCATCATTCGTTTAGAGACCTGCGGACCCTACACGGCTTTCAAGGACGCTGGATTCAATGTCAGTTTCGCCACCGAGGCAGGCAAGTCACCTCAATGCGATACCAAGATGCTGGAAGGCCTCACACAGCGCCTTTTGGTAAGTCCCCTGCGTATGAAAAGCGCGTCATCAGTGACCTAACCAGAATCACAGGGTGCATCATCCTCCATCGTGAAAAAGTATCGCGCCATGGCTGAATCAGAAGAATGGAAGAATCCCTTGTCATGGTCCGACGAGCAATTCACTCTGGACGCGTTTGATCTCGTGTTTCTGCCCGGAGGACACGACAAGGCCGTGAGACAAGTCATTGACTCGGAGAAAGTTCACCAGCTGCTAGTCGACTTCTTCCCCAAGACGAAGAAGCCCGGGAAGAAGGCCGTCGGAGCGGTTTGTCACGGCGTCATGGTGCTATCAGAATCCAAGAATCCGGATGGAAGCAGTGTCATTCGCGACTGCGTGACGACTGCACTGCCGGCGCGATTCGAGCAGCTAGCTTTCTGGGGCACTCGCCTCTTCTTGGGAGACTATTACAAGACGTACGGAGCGGGGAGTGAAAACGTCGAAGACTCGGTGAGATTCTTTGCAAAAACTTCCATCTTGTGTCAAAACAGGAGGCGAAAATGAAATGCTGACGCTAGAGCGACAATACGATTTAGGTGCGAAAAGTGCTGGCGAGTCCTAAACAATTCAAGAATAGCATTGTGCCATCACCGTGAGTTTCGCCGAGAACCAAAAAAAAGTGTCAATTGTTGTGTTATAATACGAGTAACAATTCCGGCTAATATGGGTTCTTTCTTACAGCTTCGTCGTTGAGGATGACAACTACAACTACGTCACGGCGAGATTCCCCGGCGACGTAGAACTTTTGTCGCAGAAGCTAGTCCAATTAGTGCAAGGCCTTTGATCCAGGGCAAGGACGGAAATAATATTCCTTCTTTTGCCGGTAGTGGTAGTGGTAGTGCTGCCAAGTAAATTTGAGATCGGGGGAGGGCGGCGGAGAAAAAAATTGGATGTCATGCAAAGTGAGATTTTGAAGTATCCACACCACAACCAAGAGATTTGTAAGGGTATGGAGTGGTATCGATTTTTCGATTTGTTTATTTGTCTAGACCCTTGAGAGCTGAGTCTTTCGGGGACCAATTGGCCGACTTTCGTTTAACTCGGTATTCAGTATTCATTCATTAACAATCATGTGTAATCATGAATCAAAGCATATCCGAATGCGTACCACATTACTTTCAAAGCTTTGTGTATATAGAATTGAAAGAAAGCGAGTTTAACACAAAGGGAACAACTACATAATCTTACATCGTATTCGATCTGCATCAAGACCGATGTGGTTCTCGTTTCCCATATGTGGCCGTGTTGCATTCGGATAACCTTAACGAAATACCGCCTCGAACGTTGCTACACGAGATGCTACAAAGCAAAGATCAGCTTCCCGATGCTACCGTGCCATGCAACTGCTTCTATACGTGGGGTCTCCAACATTGGGGTGCATTGTTTGCTTACCGCTGGCAAGGCGGAGCCCAATTTGCGGGCAATAATCCGGGAACCGCAGGTCTAGAGCTGGCGAATGTGAGGCGCAACTTATGCCGTCGGCCGAAAGCATCCCATCAAAAACAACATCAGGTTCACCCCTTGCGATCACGGCGAAAAGTATCCGCGTTGCGTGGGGAAGCGTCAGGGGATGATGCGGTTGTTCCCCTGCATCGTCCATTGCTAGCTTGAGCTTCCCCCGCACGCCAGCAGGAAAAGGGCCGAGATGTCAGTTTTTCCTTTGAGAAGGGCTTAATTGTTGGTTGGCCTAGCCTTGTCGGCACAAACGATGAGATGAGATCCCCCCGGACTGCGAGCGACAGGGGAGTGGCCAGGTCGAGGCGAACATGCCGAATGGGTCGACCATGACATGCTTGTTTTGCTGGCCTTCTCCGCAAACAAGTGGCCCGCGGGCATGGATTGGAGGAGTTTCTGCAGACATTGGGACCTTGTGATGGTCTGCAAATGTTGCCAGACGTGGAATGTCCGTCCGGCCGTGTGCCGATTCTGCCAGCAGGGGCTTCTGGGGTTAAAGGACGAATGATGAGATGATCATGCAAAACTATAAAAGGCCGTGAGAAGCCCTTCCAGTGGTTACAGGGGAGGGAACCGGCTCTTCTAGCAATCCAATTGAGGCATTGGGACCTGTTGACCCTCTGGAAAGATGCGATTCACGCAATTCTTCCTCGGCCTGGCTGCCGTTGCAGCTGGTAGCACCATACCAGCTGAAGGCGTCGAGGCCAGACACTCCTCGGGCTACTGGTACGAGAAGATCCAGCACAACGGCATCAGCCCTTTCATCACCAATGGCAAAAACTGGAAGGTCTTCCGCAACGTCAAGACGGACTTTGGCGCCAAGGGAGACGGTGTCACTGACGACTGGGCTGCCATCCAAGCTGCCTTTGACTATGCCAATGGCACAGCCAGTCGTAGCTCGGGTGCTTGGGGCACGACCGGTGCTCCGGCTGTTGTCTATATCCCAGCTGGCACGTACCGTCTGAGCAAGCCCCTTCAGTCGTACGTCGACACCGTTGTTATGGGTGATCCCACCAACAGGCCGGTGCTTCAAGCCTCTCCCGACTTTACCGATCCCTTCCTCTACCTGGGTTATGACCCCGGTTACGACTCGACCATCAACTTCTACATTGGACTGAAGAACGTTGTCTTGGACTCTACCAAGGTGCCCCTTGCTCACAACATTACTCTTCTCAACTGGGCCGTCAGCCAGGCTGTCCAGCTTACCAATGTTTTGTTCAACATGCCCAATGGAGGTGTAGCACACACCGGATTGTCGATGCCTCAGGGTGGCTCGCCTCTGATGATCAACGACGTTGTCTTCTCAGGTGGATCTGTCGGCATTCGCATGAACGAGCAGCAGTATCACTTCAAGGGAATCACCTTCAAGAGTGAGTCATAACACTCTTCTTCGCATCAAGTCTGTACATGAACTTTACTAACGGATTGGCTTGTGTAGACCAGGACATTGGCTTGAAGCTTGACAAGCTCTTCGAGGGAACCGGCCAGAATCTGCACTTTGAGTCATGCAAGGTTGGCGTTGAGACGACAAACAACAACACCGGATTCTTTGCCCTCATCGACTCGACGGCCAAGAATGTCGGCATTCTGTGGAACGCCGCAGCTTCCCCAACTGCCCAAGGATCAATGGTGCTGGAGAACGTCCAAGTGGACAAGTCTGTCGGCTCTGTAAGTCATCTTTTTATACCATACAGTTTCAACGAAAAAGAAACTAACGCCTTCTATTAGACCGTCACCGCTGGAGGAATCAATGTTCTCAAGGGATCTGTCAAGGCAGGCCAGTCTTGGATCTGGGGCAACGTCTACGGACCCTCAAACGGCCAGCGTGCCCAGGGCAAATTCTTCCCCGCATCTCGCCCTCTGGCACTTTTGGATATCACTGGATCCTACCACACCGTTACTCCTCCCACATTCCAGGAGTATTCCGTTGACCAGGTGATTAACGTCAAGTCCGTTCACGGGCTCCCAGTCGCCGGTGATGGTGTTACAGACGAGTAAGTTCTGGTTAAAGCCTGTTTAGTTGGTTCACTTAGACTGACGTAGTTTATTAGTACCAAGAACCTCCAGAAGATCATTAACCAGGCCGCTGGCAAGAAAGTTATTTACTTCCCTCATGGAACGTACCTTGTCAGTGACACCATTGTGGTCCCTCCTGGAAGCCGGTAAGTAGAAGCCCTCTCGGTAGAGTTGGATCAATATTAGCCATAGGGTAAAAGAAAAGAGACTAATAAAACTCTAGATTCCACGGAGAGGTTTGGTCTGAGATTAGCGCTACTGGCAACAAGTTCAAGAATGCCAACAAGCCGGTTCCCATGGTCCAGGTCGGAAAGCCTGGCCAGCTCGGCGTTGCCCAATTCGTCGACATGCTCTTCACCGTTGCAGACATTCTTCCCGGCTGCGAGCTCGTCGAGGTGAACATGGCCGGCCTGAAGGCTGGAGACGTCGGCTTCTTCAACACTCACTTCCGCATTGGAGGAGCCCGAGGATCCAAGGTTCAGACTGACTGCGATGATCCCGCAACCTGCAAGGCGGCCCGAGTCTGCGCTCATCTTACGACTTTCTCGTCTTCATACTGGGAGAACAGCTGGTGCTGGAGCGCCGATCACGATCTCGACGATGACAACGGTGCTAACCCCTCGACGGCTGGTGGTTTCCTGGTTGAATCTATCCGGGGTACCTGGATGCTGGGTATCGGCAGTGAGCACAACTCGCTGTACCAGATCAATGTCTACAAGGCGCAGAACGTCTTCTTGGGCTTCCAACAGAGCGAGACGCCGTACTGGCAAGGAAACAACTCTGGTCTTCTGACGCCTCTGCCATGGACCGGCTCCCTGTTGGACAGCGACCCAGACTTTAGCTGGTGCGCTCCCGACGATGCCCAGTGCCGCATGGCTATCTTCCAATACATCCACGACTCAAGCAACGTCAATGTTTACGGAGGTGGATACTGGGTCTTCTTCAACGGCATTAACCGTGATGGCTGCTCTGCCGAATGCCAGCAGAACGCCGTCATCTATGCCGACAACCAGAAGCTGTACAGCTATGGTGTCAGCACGCACAACGTGCGAACCATGGTGCTCGAGTCTGAGAGGGGCAAGGACGTGGCCGAGGTTGTTGATACAGCGAATGCAGGTGGCTGGCAGAGCCATGGTGGTGTCATGGCTGCTTATCTGGGACAGAGCGGCTATTAAATAATGCCATCGTTTGTAGATATTACAGTGAAATGGTAATTGAATGAAGAAATGAATGTTTATGATTTACATGCTATCTTCGCCTGTATCTCTATGCTAGTTGCGACCATGCCCTTGTTTCTCAGTAAGCCACTGAAGACCTTCTAAGAGATCCCGATACCATGTCTTACTCATGGCAAGATCCGGAAATATCCAAAAGACGTGAGGATATCCTGCATAGGTATTCAGTTTTGTCGGAACACTAAACACGTCCTAGTTAGCAATGACTTCCTCCATAAACTGGTATTAAACTCCACAAGGGCGGTGTTATTATGTCTTACCCGAGACGATCAAGCTTCTGTTGATAGATCAAGCCTTGGTCTCGCAGGGCGTCATCGCCACAGACCATGACGAGCGTAGGAGGCAAATCCTTGATGCTGCTCTTTTCATCAAATAGAAGCGGGTTCAAGAGCAAGCTATCACGATACTCCTCTGGCTCACCCATCAGAGCACGATATTGCTCGATTTGGGGGTACGGGAGGAAATCAGCATCGCGGCATTGGATATGTGAAGTTTTGTCGCCAACTTTGGGGTCAAAGGGAAAATTTTCTGTGAGGCAGAGCCAAGGAGCGGCGAGAAATTGGCCTTTGATGTATGATTCTCCCAGCTGTAAGATAATGTTAACTATGTGTGGTACATATAGTTTGCAACAAGACGAAAGTATTGCCATGACTTACCTCTCTTTCTCTATGAACAACGCTTGCCGCAAGAAAACCCCCGGCGCTGGTGCCAGCCACGTACAGATCAAAATCCTGTGGTAATCCCAACTCTGCTGCATTGTTTATCACCCAAGTGCGAGCATCCCAGGCATCATTAAACTGCGTAGGAGCCTTCCACTCGGGAATCACACGATAGCCGACGCTGATGACTGTAAACCCAGTGTCCCGGGCCAAAGAGATGCAAAAGGGATCTTCAGTTGAGATTGAGCCCGTCAGGAATCCGCCGCCATGGTAGTAGATTAAGACAGAAGCGTGCCCCTTTTGGGTGGCAGAGCGAAATACTCGAATTGGGATTTCGAGACTGTCTGAGGTCGGAATTGTTAGTGTTTCCCATGTGACTTGATGGTCGCCGAGAGCCTTCATCGCTGCATCTCTGGCTGCATATCGTTGGAGATTGCGGGCACGACGAAATTCTGTTGATATAACGTCCCCCTTGGGCAGAGGGTTCTTGGCTAGGTATGAAGCCCATTCTTCTGAAGGACCGGCAAGATGGCTAAAGTCTGTCATGATGAGTGTTGGAAAATGGAGATGCTCTCTTGATTGGTACTATAAATGCTGTATGTATAATGATAACGCACTGATGATTATTGGCATCGCTATTCGGAAACTACCTCCTATATATAAAGAAAGAATCTACGCATTTGCTTATATGTACTTTAAACGATATGATGCTCGATGTATCCTCAGAGTGGGATTGCCGAGATCAGTAATAAGCGCTTACCGTAGCCCTGCCGTAACAAGATCCCGCTAGTTGTAGTTAGTTGAGGATAGGCTTCGGTTGGTGTCTCATCAAGCAGTTTACGAACGACATCTTGCACTGATTCTGCATGAGATTGACAACTCTTGGCTTGTAACTAAGCCTAATTCTCCCGCGCGGACACCGAAAACTCCAGTGCGGATCGCGACTTTAGCGCGAGACTATGCCGGCTCATAACCATAAACTCCGATACCAAGCGAGCCCTGTGAGCGTTCGGTTCTTCAGAGACATTGCGACGATGATTAAGCCGCTGAGCAATACACATGCCTGTATTGAGCATGGTAAAGAGCCTCTTTTGGTTGCATTGTGCTTCACATCCTTTGGAATCTTTTTTACATACACTCTCATAATTATTATTCAGCACGCCGATAGCCACACATAAGCAACTCTTTTTTAATTCCGCTTGGCGATTATACTGGCCCATTCGCTTTCAATGGCCGACAACCCCGCAGACAAGCAAGTTGTGCTCGTCACCGGCGGCAACCAGGGCATCGGCTATGAAATTGTGAAGAAGCTTGTAGCGGAGCAACCCACCTATCATGTCCTCCTCGGTTGTCGAGCTCTCTCAAAAGGAGTAGAAGCTATATCAAATATTGAGAAACTTGCTGGCTCAGTTTCCCCAGTTGAAGTTGACATTACTTCAAACGACTCAATTGCGGCTTGTGTTGCGCAGATCGACCGCCAGTATGGCAGACTTGACGTTCTAATCAACAATGCTGGCATTGGAAGACATGCAGTAGAGAATTTACCCAGCCTTAGGGCCAAGATGGCTGCGTTGTTTGATGTGAATGTGTTTGGCACTCTAGAGATGACAGACGCAGCCATTCCTCTGCTACAAAAGGCTGCCGATCAAGGCTCAGTCCCACGAATTGTGTTTATTACCTCAGAGATGGGCTCCTTTGGAAATACGCTCAACCCTTCGTGGAAGTATTACCAACACAACACGTCTATACCGTACAAGTCCAGCAAAGCGGCTGCAAACATGATTGGTGCATGTTATTCAACGTTATTTGAGAAAAAAGGCTGGAAGATCAACTGCTGCTGTCCTGGGCTTCGCAAAACGGCATTCAACAATCACCTTTCTGTTGCCATGGACGTGGAAGAGGGAGCCGTGAGGGCTGTAGCATTGGCCACCCTCAACAAAGATGGTCCTACAGGGACTTTTACAAACATTGATGGAACTGAGCCGTGGTAATGGAGCAACTTGTCATTGAGAGTCATCTATTCATACTAGCTAGCCCTATAATCTGCATCGTACAGTATATCATTCCATTCTGGTTCGTGCTGCTAATTCGTTATATCAATTCATTCCGATCCATTAATTGGCAATCTTGTTCCAATCATACAATAATAATTCGCTCTAATCCATGCACAATAAACACCATATTAAAAGCATATTGCTTCAAACGTCTCAGTCTAAAGCGCGTAAGATATACAAAACACGTCGAAGAAGAAAGTAACTAAGTTAGCGAGTAATGCCTCTAGTTCCAAGCAGCCTAAATCGTATTTGGAGGAAGCCTCAGCCAGTCAAACGTGTCTAATAGCCCGAAATTAAAGTCGTTCATATCTTCTGGCAAACTCGTGTCCCATGTCATGTCAAACTCCTGTTGAGTTACGGGCCGTGGAATCGTCGGATTCAGAGCTTGCTCCATCACTCGCTCGACCACCGTCTTGATGCTGTTACACAAATGGGCACCGGGGGCTCCAGGTCCGATCCACTCGAGGAAGCCGATGAGTAAACTGAGTTGCTTTATTATCATGGGTTTTGTGATTTTAGGGACAGTTGGTGGTTCAGTGGCGGAAGGCTGTTTCAAGAGCTCCATGCACAGGATACCTGCTGCAGGCGCGGCGTGTAGCATGACAAGCCACTCGTAGTCGCCTTGTAGGCCTTCGAGGCGATTCTGCTGCGTCCAGAAGGAGAGGGTAAGGGATATCATCTCGAGGCTGATTTCCAGCATTTGAGGGCTGTATAAGCTGTTTCCTCTATATGAGAGTCGTTCAATGAAGAATAGGTTGCTTAGATGCTCAAGTCGCGTCAACAATCTGATGTAAAGGGTGGGGGCGTCGACGGAGGGATTGCTAAAATCATCGTTGTTAAATTGCAGCCCTGTTGGAAATCGAGCGAAAACATCCATTTCTCGTTTCCGCAAAGAACTGTTAATGCGTCAGTTGACAAGTCGTCTCTCAGACTAGGTTCAATGGCATCAGCTTACTCAAAGTCATGCTGGGTGCGAACATGAGGTGCCTGGAGCACAATCTCGAGGATTTCACTCCTTATCCCGGCGATTATATAGGCGGCTCGCAGAAACGTAACCGGATGATTCTTTCCTTCCATGTTCCACCCGTCCTTGTCCAGCCGATGAGGCCGAACTTTGAGGTTCAGCAAAGATTCGTCACTCACATCGAGGGGCAACGGCGTCGAGCAAAGCTTGCTACTGACTAGCGGAGGCCGGCCTGTCAAAGTAGAGACTACCATATCGATGTTGAAGACGGAACAGAAGAGTCTTCGTTTCACCTGAACAGATACTGACTCCTCTGGCACCAAGTTGTTGGGCTGAGCTGTGTGGAGGCCAAGAAAGGTGGCTAAGGCAACGGCCTCTGCATGCTGCCGCCAGAATCCCGCACCTGGGTAGAACTTGTTACGCAAAAGAAGACAGGGAATAGACTGAGCACTGCTTAGACGAATACGAAATACGAGGACGCTTACCTGTATCACCGGTGATGAGTGATTCAGTGAGACCATGCATGTGTAAGAGATACACCATCATCGTGTTGTTGCAGCTCGTCAGGCGGCAAAGGTCAACACTTCTTGAAGCACCATTCTTGTAAACTTGCATGAGGTTCTTCCGGTTGTGATGTCCAAGCCACTTGCGCTGGTCAACAGTGCCGTTCTCTATAAGTGAGGCAGATCCAAAACACCAAAACGTGAACAAGATGCCCAGCCCTTCCCACCGGAAATTGGCGCCGGAAAAGGCCTCAAACCACTGGTCTGGATCCGGAAAGTCTTCTTTAAGGGGCTTGGAACTGTTCTGAAAAAGCAGCAGTGCAAGCTGCGACATTGCCTTATTGGTTCTTTCGCCGTCGAGGAAGTGACCCAGTGCTGTCCATAGAGAAGCGTGAAGACGATCCAAAGCAAGACGGCACCAGGCATCGTTAGGATTCACATTCCGCCTGAGTAGAAACTGTGCTGCCTCTTTAGTTGGGATGGTCCGGAGTACCGTAAATGCGAGCTCGAAGGCGGCTGCGTCTGGAGCCATCTTGGTCGACGTCACGTTGTTTTCGTTCTTACCAGCTAAGCCATCATCAGTTGGATTAGGACCAGCTACATAGTCGAGGTGTTTCTGCGTCTCGCGAAAGAATTCCGGGAAGCTTGATGCGCCAAGATACCCGACGTTTTCATCCGGAGGCGAGGAGAGATCTTCCAGTGTCGACGGGCTTAATGTAGTTGGGTTTGGTCCCGTCGGCTCTCGAGGTTGCCGCTCATCGAGCATCTCTGCCGATTGGCTTCTACTACCACCTGAGAGCAAAGCCGGCGTTACGAGCTGCCCCTGGATAAGATATCGACAGCTCTGGGGTGTGCTCTTGCGGATACACCGCGAGCAAATGGGAAGCCGGTGGTCACATGCGACCTTGCGCCGACGGCAGGGCTCGCAGGCCTGTGGACGGCCATTGCGTCTCCGGGGGATTTCAGAGGGGATGGCGAAGTTGGGAGATGCGCTGTTCATTGTGAATAGTGATATATGGGTCCGGCCACAGCCGCTGTTGCAGCTGTATCACCTCTTGAATATGTGAAGACGGAGAGCCGAATGCCTAACGATGCGAGGAGTGTGCTGAAGATTTGCGGCTCTCGGCCTCGGCGTTCGGCTTGGATTCGGCGTTCGGCTCCATGGTTGGCATTTGTCTTTTAGCTTGACCAGGACGTGGCTGACATGTCTGGTGGACTTTTGGGAGAGGCCTGAGAGTCGTGAGATTGAGGACGTGATTCTACATGCCAAAATTGGCGATGATGGCCGTGGTTGATTATATATGTACTCAGAATCGGTGGTTGTATCTCTGGAGCTTCGATCCATATTAATGGGTGGATATGATATTCTCACGCCCTTCACTCCCTTCACTAGTGGGAGCACTGACACATCGTTACCACCCACACCCTTCTTTGATGAACTATAACCGAATGTTAAGATGTACGGGGTTGGACTGACACCAAAGAGCAAACAATCTCTATTCGCTGGGATACCTTGTCCAACAAAGATAGAGCATGGGCGTGGCTGTGGGAGCAAGCGCCGCTATTGTCAGACACCTCATCATGCTTGCAAGTAGAAGCTAGCTAGGTAGTATAAGGTGCATACATATTGCACGTAACCTCGAGAGTGAGTCTAGACGAAAGAATAAAAGTGTATAATCGTGGAATTGTAGTAGTGTAACAATATTGCCGATTGGCTGTATTCCATCCTCACGTTCTTTTTAAGGGCGTGTAAGTGGATATCTGTAGCCACATCCGGCTCCTCGCGCCGTCCCGTGTTCCGGAGTCCGGAGCGTATAAAGAGACCCGGAGCGCCGATACGGACGGCATCAAACCTTCGGTTACCTCTTCCAGATATGAAAGGGAGACAGAAAATTGCATTGAGGAAAAATGACGTATCGATGGCCTTCTTTAAAATATGCGTATTTATACCGAATTCTTTCCATATTTTACAATACCGTTTGATCATATTTACTTGTCCTTGTTATCAATAATTTCTACACACTCTTTTATCAACTTCTTTTGCAACAATCACAATGGCTCTATCGGCACAGCCCTCTGATAATGTTCTGGGCATGCCGCCCTTCGTGGCCGATTTCCTCATGGGAGGCGTCTCTGCCGCCGTCTCCAAGACCGCTGCCGCTCCCATCGAGCGAGTCAAGCTCCTCATCCAGAACCAAGACGAAATGATCAAAGCCGGTCGCCTGGACCGCAGATATAATGGCATAGGCGAATGCTTCAAGCGCACGATAGCTGACGAGGGTTTTGTTAGCTTATGGCGCGGAAATACGGCGAATGTGATTCGATATTTCCCCACGCAGGCTCTTAATTTTGCGTTTCGCGACAAGTTCAAGAGGATGTTTGGCTATGAGAAAGATCGTGACGGTTATGCCATGTGGATGGTGGGAAATTTGGCTTCCGGAGGCGCTGCCGGAGCGACTGGCCAGCTTTTTGTCTATTCTCTTGATTATACGCGGACTCGGTTGGCGAACGACGCAAAGAAAGGGGGACAGCGCCAGTTTAATGGATTCATCGACGTATATCGGAAAACATTAGCGTCGGACGGCATCGTCGGCCTTTATCGCGGCTTCTTCCCTTCTGTCTCTGGCGCTGTTGTTTACCGCGGCCTTTACTTTGGCATGTACGACTCCTTCAAGCCGCTGGTTCTCATTGGGGCTCTTGAAAACAACTTTCTGGCTTCATTTTGCCTGGGATACTTTGTCACCACAGCGGCAGGCATCGCTGCCTATCCGCTAGACACGATCCGTCGGCGCATGATGATGACTTCGGGAGAGGCAGTCAAGTATAAGAGCTCGTTTGATGCAGCTAGGCAGATTATGGTGAAGAATGGAGTGCGGGCTCTCTTTAATGGCGCTGGAGCGAACATTCTCCGGGGTGTTGCTGGAGCTGGCGCCTTGTCAATCTATGATCAGCTTCAGGTTGTTCTATTTGGCAAGACGTTCAAGGGCGAATGAGGGGCTAGTATTGCTTTGAGTATTTGCTCACTGGACGACTTTTTTTCTTCGCAGAATTTAGTACTATATTAGAAGACGGTAATTATGAGAAGTATTTGTAGCACGTAGAAGTACACATGCACACGTGGTATAAGAAGAAGAAATTAGATTAAAATATAGAGATACTAAATGCTAGATAAAGGGGAGATACTAGAGTGATGCCTTTCTCAAGACCTTCGCATGCAATTTCTATGGCCAGTAACATAGGCACATAGGGAAACAGTCGATCAATCAACTTCTCATGAGTCCGTCGTAGTTGGGAAGCGTCCACTTCACATTCTCCTTCAGAATCCAGTTCCCAACAACATTCAGCCTCAAGAAAGCAGCTATTCCCAGAAGCAAGTTGACGAGCGCAATAGCAAACGGCGATGATGGCATCTTATTCCAAAAGATGGTTTCGTCGCCCACTCCGTGTGTAACCTGATCGATGAATGGCCGGAACTTGTCATCATAACTCTTGAACGCCACGTCAAGGCCATCGGTAGGCTTGCCTCCCTCCTTTGCCTTTCCGCAGTGACGGCTAATCTCTCCGGCGAGGACGTAAGCCCCTACCAGACCGGAAGTTGTTCCCATGCCAGTGAGTGGCGAAGGACAGTATGCGGCATCACCACAAAGGGCGACATTGCCGTTGAACCAAGAATCGAGTTTGACAAGACCCAGACGCTCGCAGTAGAAGTTCTCCGAGTCGAACATGTCTCGAATGATGTCTTTCGACTGCCATCCGGCGTCGGTGAAAATCTCCGCCAGAGCCTTCTTTTGTTCTTCTACGCCATCTCGGTGGGCTTTCTTCATTCGATCAGAAGTCGTGTTGCAAGGGAGATATATCTGGATCTCCTGTGGATTGTGCCTTCGCGTCATGATGGCTCGCCTTTTAGTCGCCAGGTAGAACGTCGAGTTGTACTCTTCTCCCTCTTGAATTGGACGAGGAATTGTAAAGTATGCCGTGTATGC
This sequence comes from Trichoderma semiorbis, assembly GCA_020045945.2. NCBI lineage: Eukaryota > Fungi > Ascomycota > Sordariomycetes > Hypocreales > Hypocreaceae > Trichoderma > Trichoderma semiorbis. Next base: position 4,522,475 of record CM034697.1, on the reverse strand, counting down.
ACCCTTCACTGGACGTAATGCGTCTTGGACACCAGGGCCCAACATGAGCTTGCGAGTGTTCGAGCCCATGCCGTCAGAACCAACCAAGACGTCAAAGTGATCTGTTTTGCCATCGGTGAAATGGACTTCGACACCATCGTTCTTTTGCTTGAAGCTGTCAATGGAGATGCCAAACAGGAAAGTGACCTTGTCTTTTATAACATCGTACATAATACGACACAAGTCACCCCTCATGATCTCATATTCGGTAGTGAAACTCTGCACCCCCTTGCCTGAATTGTTCACTCCGAAGTAGGCTCGTCGTTTGTTGGAGCTATCGACGACGGCGAATCCTTGTTCTGGTACGGCCTTGGCGCGGAAAGCTTGGTCGAGTCCCATCAACTTCAGGACTTCGACTCCAGGACCTCGGAGATCGACTTGAAGACCAGTGGTTCGAAGTTCAGGATAACGTTCAACGACGGTCACATCGTGGCCCAACTTGGAGAGCCAGTAAGCGAGGGCATTTCCAGTGATGCCAGCACCGCTGATTAACACTTTCATTTGTGCCATTGGTGTTTATAAGTTGATGTTGATGCTGGAGTTGAGTGGATTTGGTTTCGGTGTTTTTGTTGAGTTGTTGAGGTGTAAAGGTTGTAGTGATGAGACAGAGATCGAAAGGAGATGATGTTAACAAACTTGTTGAGGTTAGATGAGGACGACATGTAAGGGATATATATATGTCTTACTAGTCTATATGGAACTGCAGTCTCGGTATATTGAAGCCGTAAATCTCTGCCGCGCGATATATCCGCCCGCTACATTTCGGCCGAGGGGGGGCGATCACCGTGTAAATGGGGCATCGCATAATAGTTCAATTAACAGCCCCCTTTACATGTTTTCTATAAAATAGCTTGTGATTCCGCCACTCATGCAAGTGGGTTAAACTGTGCATGAAACGTGTTACATCTGGTCTCAAAATAGTAATTATAACCGCTGCGGTATATCTGCGTAACCATCGTGACATCACGCGACCATTGCTCTTGTACAAAGAGGAGAGTAGTTGTACAATTTTCAGGTGCAAATATACATCATTGGCATGTTACCAACATGCCAAGTCGATCCTAATAAGTCCTTGACTTTCTGAGGTTCAAGAAAAGCCTGTTTCCGCCAAGAAAAAGTCCATGTCAAAATCCAATCCATATGTGTAGTCATCCCTTTCACCAATGCTCATAGATTCGACATCTGGCGTAGGTATTGACATAGAAGTGGTGCCCAGACGATTCTGTAACAGTTCCAGACACAACGAAATACTATCCCTCGCACCCTTCGCAACACGCCCTTCGCCAGATACGCCTTCTTCCGTGGCTTCCGCTTGAGCCGTGATCATGCATAAGAACATGTGGCTCTTGACGTTTGTCTCTCCTTGCCGGATCCGCTCTAATGATTGGGAAGTCATTTCTGCTATAGCCTTCTTAAGCGGATTTATGTAATGTGAGTTGCGGTGTAATGCTCCGTCGAGATACTGGGTTTCGACTTGGGCGAGAAGCTCGAGACTAATTATGCTTGTGGCATATCGGATGCCCTCTTTGAACAATCCTCCTCCAATCGCCATAAGATTGAAGAATCCTTCATCTGGCTCAGGAGATGCTATGGTCATGGCGGTGTCTATGCTAACCTTGAGTGAATAATGGAATAACGGGTTCACCCGCGCTTTATTAGCAAAGGGACAATGGAGCGGAATCAAGAAACGGCGTAAAAGGTAGTCGAGTAAATTCTGATGAAAGGGGGTGATGCCAGATGCTTTGTTTTCTCTTGCAAAGGTATTCCACTGACGACAAGTTTGGAGAATATCCGCGCTCAAGTCAAGCACATCTAGATAAGACAGCTCGGAGTTTAGACCGTTCAGGAGACTGAGAATTCGAAGGCGTGTTGGGAGCGAGTCAAGGAGGATGATCTGCATAGATGTCCCGGTAAAGGTTTCCTTGGGGTGAGGCTTCAGTTCAGTGGCTGATTCTCCTATCTCGTTGTCATTACTATTAGCCGGCGGCTCAGTATCAAATTCATCGAAAGAGATCCTTGAAGGCAATGCCGAATCGAGAGACGATTGAACCACTAGTTCCAGGATTGTGGCCCATAATCTTCTACGCAGCTGCGCCTGCAATACGGACATAGGAGGGAGATGTTTGGGGTCCCGATGCAAACCAATCTGCATCGCCCGGTGGATGAGTGACCCCGACGAAACCCAAATGAACTCCCCTCCGATGGAAAAGACTTGCCGAGCAAGCATCACCAAACAATGTATCTGGAGCCCGGAGATGTTGAGACGGTCCTTTTCCAGTGGCCCAGAAAGCCAAGTTTCAGCTGCATATATCCATTGATGCACCATTTGGCGAAGTCCGGAATCGGATTCCACATGCGGAGCCAAACTGGACCCTATGGCAATCACGAGAAGCACCTGAAGGCGTAGTATGCCTGAAGCAGTCTCGGGGCTACTCCAGAACCTCTCGTATACTCTCCAAAAGGTGGGCTCGTGCAAAATCCGGTGTGTTGACTCAAATGATTGGAAATACAAGGCTGCCATCTTGTCTGCCATCTCACGGGAAGGGGGCGTCAGATCAAAATTCAGTGATGAAAGGCATCTACTAGGCCGTCCAATCTTGAGGGTTCTAGCTACGCTTTTGCACTTCTGGAGCAAGCCGCTGGTCTCGACGATCAGAGCTCTGGTTTCAGCGCTCTTGAACGAGTTAATGTCTCCAAAACCGCAGATTGCTCCGTAGCAGGAGATGATGGGTTCAAACTACACAGCAACATGTGAGCATCCCGAAAATGAAAATGTACAATGTGCAAGCTAAAGCTGTAGACTGTACCTCTTTAGCTATGCCAACCCAGTGGCTCCATCTCATAATTCTTGTTTTATTCAAGATGATTTGGGCGTCCGGCATGCCCGACTCACCAGCGAGGACATCTCTGCCGGCCTGGGATATATCGTGTACGGGAACATGTACAAGGGACCGCTCCAGTCTCCGTACCCGCTCCCTGAGATGATGGAGCTCGGGATCCACGAACCGGGGGCGAGTCGGATTTTGGATCTCATTTGCACCTGGTGTATTCGACAAGTCATTTGGCCCGAGCGTCGATGCCGCAGCATTGAGAGTCTCATTTTCTCGGCCGCCATGATCTGATGTCGTCCTATTACTCGTACTCGTAGTGACGTTACAAGCAGTACTCGTACTCATAGTATGTCTCATTGGGTCACATGTGACAAAGGCGAGGCTGGATGGACAGCTGGCGGGCTTGGCACTGAGGAGCTGGATATTCGGCGAGTTTGCCGATGCCTGGCTCCGGGCTTCTCCTGATGGATCCTGTAGTTGCACTGTGTCTCGGTCGAGACGCAGCGGCCGCAAGGGTTACTTCGGTCACACTTGAGCTTGCGCCGCCGACATTCAAGACATGAGAGCGCGGGTCTCCGGCGGCGGTAAGGTTCGTGTTGCTGTTGGTTCATGGCTTGGGCGTTGTCTCGGCGGTATGGCAAACAGCAAATATTGGGTGGTGGGCTGGAGTCACATCAAGGGATACAGCACTTGGATGGAGCAATGCAAGGGATATTGAGACATGGCGATGTAAGGGGGGAGGGAGTATTGAGATTTGAAAAAGCGAGGCTCGGCCAACTCGGACATGGGTGCGTGAATATGCCGAGGACAGCCACAGGCTCTCGGCCGACAGATTTTAATGATGTTTCTTAGCGCCGCCCAGTGCCGACTGCGATCTAAAGTGTGAATGTTACTAGGGGAATAATTTCCGTGTTTCCTTTGCACCATGTCTGTCTTGTGAGAGGTCGGGTGGAATACTCGTACTCGTAGCTGCTTGTCGTGTGCTCATACTCGTACAGTACTTGTCGTGTGCAGATCATCATTTGCCGTGTCTAAGTATCATGGAGGTGTGCAAAACACCAAATATTGGCACCGTCCTCACCTCCTCAAAGCCCGTCTTGTCGTACAGCGTCTTCCCGGCAGGCGTCGCCAGCAAATAGCAATCCTTTCCTTCGCTCGCCGCCCGGCTGATGCCCCAGTCCAAAAGGATCTTCCCGATCCCCTTCCGCTGCTGCTGCGGATCCACCCCGAGGTAATCAAGATCTTGTGAGCCGGGAAAAGCTCCTGTTAGCTACCCGTTTTGGGCAATTTCGGATAAGGGCCACGGAGAATTTCCCCAGGGGAGGGCAGGAAAAACTTACGCCAGACGTCCTTGATGCCTCTTTCTCCGAACATCTCCTGGTGGTCGGCTGAAACGATAGCGCGGAGCTCTGCATACGCCTCCTGGTCGAACGAGGGTGGCGGCAGTTGTTGAGCGGCAGACGGGGGTTGATTGGCCGCCTTTTCTGGCTGTGGTTGTCCGTATACATCCCACAGAGCAAAGCCCACCACCTGGTCGTTTAGAGAGTCGTCGACAGCCACGACTATGATGGCGTCTGTGGAACTCAGGCTTGCCGTCTTTTTGGCGTATCGCCAGGAATAGGCTTCGCCCTCTCCAGCGAGCCGAGCAGGAAATAGCCGGGCTGCAATGGCATCTGTTTCCGGGTGAAAGGCCGCCGAAGCTATGCGAGCAATGGCGGGGATATCGTCCTCCGTAGACTCACGCACACGTATCGTCATGTTGAAGAGACCGGTAGAGACCGTAATGAGTAGCAAAAGGGACAAAGTATCGAATACAATCCACCTACAAGATCAAGATACAGGCACGAGTATACATATCGCTCTGACTCTAGCGAAGGGTGGTGGATGTGCCGACGCTAAGCTCGCCCAATATGTCAAATGTCAATCAAAGGGCGAAGGTGGATTTCTTTGTCATCACTCGCAGTCATGGAGATTTCGACGAATGTGAAGCTGTTGATCATGAAGATGAATAGAAATTTGGTGTTTAGAGTATTACATGTTGTTTAAGTATCATTGGTCAAGCGCTGATAACTTGAACGTTTCCCTTAAAATGAGATTGATCAATATTGTAAGCCATGGACATTACATGTAGGGCACAAGCCATAGTCTCCTAGGTAAAGACAATGTTCCGGATATCGACAACATGAGATTCAATTAATTTGCGAGAGTTGTGAGATAAAAATTTATCGTAGCTATACTACAGAATAAGCCCCGAATCGTCTTCTTCTTCTTCTTCTTTTTTTTTTTTTTTGAGGTGTTGGAAGTCTAGGGTATGGAGAATCACATCGCAGCGTGATGAAGCTTCAAAATCCCAACATGAGTAAGATCCCACCACATTGCCTTACTAAGCGGGAAAATGACCTGGACTAAGCGGTCGCCACTGCCTTTAGCACGGCACCACCTAATGTTGAGATCCATTCACTCAAAACTTTTGCATAGACACAGATATCCAATTAGTGTCTTTTTGCAACGTAGGGACATGTGACCGAATAAATATGACGGCTCCTGTACCGTGATCATGTAATCTAGCTATATGCAAGGGTCATAATGAACAAGTTACATGACCAGACTGCATTTGTGTTTTCCAGAAGATACCAAGAGTTCAGTTAAGGTTAGGCTATAAAACTTGGTGAACGCGGGAGCACTCATCGAAAACCAATGCAGGGCCAAGTTTACGGTGCTTACAGGCGGATACCGAAGGATTCCTCTCAGGCCGATTAGCGTCGAAATGATTCATTACGGATCTCTCCTATTGGCCAAGAAATTCCTTGCGGAAACGCGAGATGTCCGCCCTCACGCCATATCTTGATGCTAAGCTGAGCTTTCGTTACCTTGAGTATCTATATCCGATACAAGTCGGATATACAAGACACAAATAATTTTCTCAATTCCTCCTGTAGCATCATCTATTTCATGATTATTATCATTAGAAAGAGGCAGAATCTTGTTGGAACCGAATTGACCAGCAGAAAACTGGTGGCATTGACACCAGGTCAGAGTCCACCATAGACTGCAGAATCCCGTACACCACGACGACCCTGATATGGATCATTTACCAAACTCAGTTAGCCACGCGGAACTTAGTTTCTCTTAGCCATTCAGGCACTCACATTTTAGGAAAATCTCTTTGCACGATATACCAGCATCCGGTCGGGTCGGGTCTAGAGTTCTCGGCGGACTGTGGACACCTGAGATGACTGGCGTTTCTCAAGAGACTGCGGCGGATGAGCCAACTTGACTTCTAACATCACCTGGAGAACTGGTTTGCAGAGGCTAGATTTGCTTTAAGCCGCCTAGAGACTCGTCATTTCAAGATGCAAAAGAATGCCTGCCTTTCGTGTCGTACTTCCAAGCTTCGTTGCTCATTGGAGACATTCGCCGAGCACAACAAGTGTAAGCGCTGCTTCACCACCAACAACGAATGCGTTTTCAAGACCGTTGCGCCAAGGCAAAGGAGGAAGCGCACCGACACGCGCGTCACAGCTTTAGAACAACGTCTCTCAGAGCTGCAGGCCTCAATAGACTCGCAAAAGTTGAGACAGTACGACAGTGGCATAGTGCACACCACTACCAACAGAAATGTCCAGGCACAGCCGCCAATTGAGGCTGCAGCGCTAGTTGAAGACAGAAAGTGGCTGCCTCAAGAGCAAGAGGACAAACTGGTGAATAATTATCACTTGCAGTCCTCGCTGGAGACGGTATTCGCCTCGAACCTACTGTCAATAGGCAAAGCCATAGCTCTATTCAACGACTTCATCAACAATGTCCTCACTCAGTATCCAATCGTGGCATTTTCAAGCCACGAAACCTTTGGCTGGCTGAGGAGACGCCAGCCTACGCTACTCCTCGCCATCATTACCGCAGCATGCAGAGCATCTGACCCAGGTCTCTTTCGAAAGCTTCATTTGCAGTTACGAGGCACCCTATCAGAGCAGGTCATGGTCCGTGGGCACAAGTCTGTTGAGCTGGTCCAAGCCATTCTGGTAATGGTTGAGTGGTACGACACACCCGACGACATGGTGCAATTGAACTTTTACACATGGATCCAGATTGCAGGCCTGATGGTGCGTGAGCTGGGCCTCTGGCCGTGGAGCGAGGAGATTTTACCCGTGGGGCATACCACCGCTGAGTGGCGCACATCATTTGCTGCCTATCTGACCATGTCGATGTAAGCGACCAGTTGCATCCCTTTATTTTCTTTCTCCTTTGAGATGTTTGTTTGCCTCAACGTAGACATTATGGAAAGATTGCTGACCCGACGGATAGTGCCGCTGTTAGCCTCCGTCGACCCATGTCAATGGTTTGGACTGAAAGTATGCGGAGGGGTTTAGACGCTTTTGACAAGAACAGTGTGAACGACAATGACAAACGATTGGTTGCGTGGGTGCGGCTGCAGATGATAGCAGAGGGCGTCGAAGCATTGAGAATCAAGGTACAGGTATCATTGGCACAGCCTGGAGCTGATGCTGCAAGTCCTGTCGATCAGCATACTATCTCGTCACTAGAGAGCCGTTTTGCTAGATGGAGAGATGCTGCTCAACCTGTACTGAACGGTAAGGGGCTCGGGTTCATTGCCTGGAGTGGCTTGTTTCCTTCAGCTAACGAATACACACATGATAGGCTCACTCCGGATGCATTTCTTTTACTGCCGCATCAAGTTTTATGAGCTGGCCGTCACATGTAGTCCAGCACGGTCAGCAACACACACAGAGACGCAGCCACCAGCCTTGGCAGCTGCTCGAGACATGGCCTACATCCGAGCCATCATGTCTCTCATACAGTCTAGTCATTCAGCTCTGGATACCCTGGTACTTTTTGACATTGCAACGTATCGCCGCTGTCCCACCGTCACCAGCATCCGGGCACTTTATGCACTGCAGGAGATTATCACAGTCTGGAAGTCGGTATACCATCAACGGGGGTATCTGTCCGAGTTTGTGAACGAAGAAGTGCTGGCACTCTCGTTCTACGCCAGGCAGACGGAAGAGTTCTTTAAGCAGGCAACAGGAGCAGAGGGATTCGCCATTCCAAAAATGGCACTCAACGCGTTGGCCAATGTCTTGCTCTCTCTCGGAGATATGAAGAGTCACAAAAGACAGTACCGGGTGCAGCAGCCGGAACCTGTTGGCCAAGAAAAGCAGCAGGGACCAGCCAGAGCGCCACGTCGGATGGCCAATGACCTGGACGTAATCTTAATTATTGACCTGGGCAACATCCAGGTGCCATCTGCGGAGCAGGTCCAGGTCCAGGGCCAGGGACAAGAACGGGAGCAAGACCGGGACTGGGATGATGTGCGATCGGATACAACACTAGAGTGGCTGCCGACATCCAGCACCAATGACGGGTTCAGCGTTACGCTGGGAGATGTGCTTTTAGCACCAGAATTAGAAGCCATGAAGGCTCCAGATTCGGTAATTGACCCGGGCTGGTTATTGTCAGAGTGACGGTGAGTGTGTCGATCTGGTTGATCCATGCAACTGCTGTACATGCGAGATGGGAATATGCACGCAGTATGCAGTGATGCTCTGATGAGGAATAGTTACGAGCACGGAGTACAGTAATGAGACAGATTTTGTTAGCCGACGAATCAGGCCCTGTCCATCATTTCGTTTCCATTTTCCTGTCTTTTTTTTTTTTAACGGCGACGATAGTGGTGTTGAAGAGTTAGTTCCCCGGTCACAAAGTGAAACCCGGCAAACAGACTAATGCAGCGCAGACAAGGATGCTGCTATTTGAAGTGAGGCTGGAAAAAAGGAAGGCAAAGGAAGATGTCACGCCGGGGCTCGTTATTGGCCAGCCTAGGTTCTTGTTGTTTGATTTTGTGCTCCTGTTTCAAATGGTTGACGCTCTTCTCACCGGCTTTGCACGACACCCCGGATGGAAAAAAATGGAAAATAAACAGCCACAACTGCCGGTCTGGCTTGTGTCACTAGCACCGCATATTAAAGTGAAGAGGCCATGGCGTATGATCCGTGCTGTACATGTACTTGTGAATTCTGGATTCAGGAGAATGCGGCAGAGGAGGGTGATGCCTGGCCAGCCAGCCGCATTCAAAAAAGGAACATCCTTGATGCTGATGATGTAGCGTTCAAATACACGTATCAGGAGTGCAGCAGATGAGATGGAGACTCTTATAGACTACATGTACATGCGCCTACGTGTAAATGTGCATGTGCCAATTCACCCCTTCTGTAGATGTAGGTAGCTGGTACACAGAAAAGCAGGTGCCGCGCTACGGGATGCCGCGGTTCACGATACCACAACGGCAAAGCATCGCCAATCTCAATCTAACCGTTGCGACCCTCCCGCCGCCGGGTACGAGATTTTAGCGTGGGCGGCATGGTCAACAATGCAAAGAAACAAACAAACCGATGGTGCCGGAGTGGCTGCGGCTGAGGGCAGGGGTGGCATTTCCACTGTATACAAGGACAAGGGTCGGGATCTGGCTTCAGGCTTTTGTTTCTTTGTCTGGACGGACGGGAGGATCTAGGCTGGGACTGAGACAGAGGGTACTCGTACAAGTACGTATGTAGCTAGAGGTTCTGGTCGGGTGTGTCTTGGACGCCTTTTCTGGACGCCTTGAGAGTGCTTGAGTGCTAAACGGTTCATTCATTCATCCCCCTTGTCTTGTTTGGGTGTTTTCAGCTAGGCTAGTAGTAGCATCTCGTGCATTAGTATACGTGAAACGCTGAGAGAGAGCGCCCTGGAGCTCAAACCATTCTAGGCTGTCAGTATCCAGATACACTAATGTGCTTTGTCTGAACTGCATGCAACAGGATTGCCTTGGCGGATCTCAGCTCATGACTCGAGGCAATCCATTGACTCCCCCCGGCGACGGACAGATCCCGAACCATCTCCACGATGCTATTGGAAATCCTGCGTGTGTTGAGATTCCCTCACACTCATTGCCAGGTATTCCCGGTTCTCGGGTCTCGTACACAGTGTTTCTTCTCCCCTTACGCACATGCGCTAAAATCCATCTGAGCATCCATGCCCCACAGACATGGGGTACCTAACGGTCACTAAGCCATCTTCAGAGCAGCCTGAGACATCCGCAGCCAACCACAGCCTCTTCAGATCCACTGCGAAATCGCCGCTAATGCACCACGTGATTGCGCCATTCCCTTTCGGACAGCTCCCGCCGTGCCTGCTCAAGCTCAGTGCTCTCAGCTCCACTGAGGGCCGCTGTCTCTCCTCTACCGTTTCGAGATGGACAGCAGCTCGGCCTTCTGCACCGTTGGATCGTCGCCTTGGCAGCTGGGAACACCAAAAAGTGCCTTTTTCCATCGTCATTTTCTCTGCTTTTCTCCTTTTCCTTTATCATCTTCTTTATCCTCTTCTTTATCCTCATATCTCCCCCTATTTTTTTCTCTCTCTCTTGACTGTTTCGATACCGGATTTACGTATATATAACCTTCGCTACCGTCTCTCTGTCGTCTCTCCATCTCTTCTCCTTGATTTTTCACAACCACACGAAAAAGACAGTTGGAGAGAGGGTTTCAACGAGCCAAAAAAGGGGAGGATTACGAACATGGACCAGTCTGTCACTCCCCAGCGGTTCAGATATTCGTGCACCGAATGCCAAAGAAGGAAACAAAAAGTACGCCTCGAATCAAGACGCCCAGCAGTTCTGGATACCTTATATTGACCTCTTCTGCCGTCCAGTGCAATAAAATCTTCCCTTGTGTACACTGCAAGTCGCGCGGAGTCCAACGCAATTGCATCTTTAAAGAAAAGCCGGCGAAACCAGCTAATCCACCACCACAAGCGAGCGGTGCTACCACCAGCAGGACAGCCGCTGGGGTCGGAGCTTCCAAGAAACGGTATCGCGGCAGCAGCGAAGACTCCAACTGCGAAAGTGACTCTGACGCAAATAATGGCAACGGAGGGCTTGATTCCGCTGGACAGAATGGCGTCGCGGTAGACTCGGGTCACCCAGGTCCCCTCGTACCTGAGCAGTCTGGTGGTCTACTTACGCAGCTTTCCCCCAATACACAGGTAAGGCCCCTTGTTGAACATCAGATTGACTAGTGGAGGAAAATTCATATTTATGCGTAAATTCTCCTTTCCAGACGAGACAACCCCGACCTCGACGCAACAAGCAGTATTCCATTTCGGCTGCGGCCTGCCACGAACTTCGCACTGCTCTCGCCATCATTCCAGAAGACCGGAATCACCTGGGTATGTCTGCTGTCAGGGCGACCAATTTCCTCTTTCTATCTCGGACTTATGCTACAACGTTTTCTTTCGACTGACCAGACGTTGCGATTGCCCATTCATAGATACTCTCATACTGAGCTTTTTCCAAAACGTAAACCCGCACTATGGCATGATTCACAAAACTGATTTTAGCAGGGAGTACAATCGTTGGTGGAAAAAAAGGTCCAGAAATAAACCGCTGCCAATTCCATGGACATGTCTGTTGCTGATGATGTGCGCGTGCGCCTGTCAGCATTTACCTGTCGACATACAGAAGAAACTCACGAAAATGCTCGGTCCTAGTTGCCAGGAGTGTACCGAGTCTTTTCATTATACGGCGCGCTATCTCTACAGCGCCATGCCTCCCGGTCATTACCATAAGAACAATGTCTTGTGGCTCTTGCATTCGACGTATTGGTACAAAGCCGAGGCCATGTTTGTTGAGACTTGTCACATTTTCTATACAGCCGTTCGTGAAGCCCAGGAACTCGGTATGTTGTTTCCGTAGCTCAAGTCCTCCATAGTGCTAATAGCCACTGACCTTGTCTGTATCCTCGACTCGTAACAGGATTCGATACCGAACGAGATGCAAATGACGTACCCAACTTTGAACTCGAAATTCGGCGGAGAGCTTGGTGCGTAATCGACTCGTGGGACTGGTGCGTTTTCCGCAGACGTTTCTCTTGCTTTGGATGCGTAACACGTGTAATTGAGACGTTGTCACTGACGTATTTTTCAGGCAGATAGCTTCCGGATTGTCTCGAGATACAATGGTCGATCACAGCATGTGTAATGCGAAACGCCCATCATTGACATTGGAACCGGACGGAGAGTTCTCTCCCTTGATGCATATGAATATGCAGTCAGATCTAATCCACAAATTAGCCGGCCGCTTCCCTTGCCCGGCCCAAATCAAGACACGCAGCGACGTCATGGAATATAAAGGCATGATTGACGAGTGGATGCAGAATTTCCCACCAATCTTTGCATTGACAAACCCGGACACGTCAAACGACAAAAAACAGGCCTGGATCGAGTATCACCGCCACTACAACTACACCATGGGATATATGATGGTCCTGAATCCATTTCGGCCGCATATGGCGCTGCCATATACTGACAAGTCTTCTGCAGAGGAGCTAGAGCTTCGTAGGATTGCGGTTGATGTGACCCTGCTGCTAGTTCAAGTCCTAGACAACTGGCTAAAGTTTCTCACCTTTCGGGACGGGCGATTTCATTTCATCATCTTTTCTCTTGTTGACGCCGCGACTGTGATGAGCAACATGGTACTCAACGACGAAGCCCAGACGCTTCCTCGCCGAGACGATGTTTACCGCGCTATCAAGACTACTCTGGTCCTTCAGAGGAAGCTCTACTTCCTGTCAGCCTCTGCCAAGCTGGGGTTCAGAATTGTTCAGAGAATCGTTAGGCACCTATTTCGCTCGACACCGACAGAATACTTGGACTCATTGGAGAATGGTAGTCATGATGACACAAATAACGATAACACGCAGCCGGTTCTATCAGCTGCACCAGATCAAGCTTCCAGTAGTGCTCTGATGAACGTTCAAAACATTGACCCTGAAGTTCCTGTGAGCCCTAGATTGTGGTGGGATCTACCGGTCAATGAGGTCCCTGCCCCGGTGTCCGACACTAGAACTGGATCACAGCTTGCTACTTATGCTGATTATGGAACATCCAATTATAATAATGCTGCGATCGTGGGACCTGACGGAAATATGGACAACATAAGTTCACACATGATCTCTAAAGACCAGGCAAATACGTCTTCCCAAGATACTTTAGCTATATCCGCGACATTTGGCTCTACTGAACCCACGGCATCTACTACTGATACTGAACCTGCGTCTGTGGATTACCCATCATCAGCATCTCCAAGCTATGTTACGGCCTTGACCCCCGAAAGTACTGCAGGTATAGCCGCACCTGCTGAATCTACGTTATCCCGGCACGCCCCCGCTTCACCGTCAGGCTATGTTTCCGCCGGATCTCCAAGTGCTGTTGCGGCCCCGTCCCCAGGCCCCATTGCATCTGCGCCTCCGAACTATATTGCGACGACACCGGTTTACTTTGGGCCTGTCCCGACTGGTCAAGTCTCGGATGCGCCGCTGAGCAATATTGCCGATTCTTCTTTGCCCTTGGCCCATACTGTTAATGGGTCTTTCCCGTTGAACAACGATGCTGGTGTGTCTTTGCCGTTGAATAACATGCATGGTGTGCCTTTGAACGGCGCCCTAGATTATTCTGCATTCTATGCTGCAGGCGCATCTCCGACTTATAACGCTACCATGCCAACTTATATTGACCCTGCATTCCTCTCGACACTTAGCCCATCCAGAGCTTCTGAGTACATGCTGACTGCCTCTATGCCCAATGTCGGGCCCATCACCGGACTAATACCTACATCTATTTCTCCAATCTTTCCGGATACTACCACTTTCGACACTTCCACGCCACATCTTCCTTGGCCAGATTATAATGATGCAGGACAATATACCACGCCGAAGTCCCAGGAAGCTTCTATAGGGTATGACATTGCCGCGCCATTTAATGTGCCCCCGGCTTATGCTACTTCCGCCCCATACAGCTCTCCGGAAGGCCATGCAAGCACTGACCACAGTTTGAATCCTCCAACCGGATACGATACGCCTTCCTCTGTTTTCTTTACGACCACTAATACCACTTCTGATATTTACACGTCGCCTTCGGAGGGCTATGCTTCTCCGGAGAATCATGGTGCGCCAAGGGATCATACCAGTTCAACATCCGCCGGAACAGCTTTACTTTACTCAGATGAGGATTATAATGCCCATACGGTTTCCACGGTGTATGAGACTCCGGAGTCTTATCACACTGCGCCATCTTATGCCACGCCTAAGGATAATTCTAGATCTCCTGATGTCCAGCCACCCATTTGAACTTGTACATATTGACGGGAAACATGGGCATGCATTATGGATTGGTTGATCCTGACGCGGGCTCCATCGGCGTTATGGCATGGTGTATATCATTGCGTACATCACATTTGGTATCGTTTTCTTGCATTTTTCTCGGCGCCATCTTGAGTTTGACTGGTAGGCCTGGATATTTACATTTCTTTTGTAATAGTGAGCTCGGCTGGGCCTGGGAGGAGACTGGATGCCTTTTGTACACTACCTTAATAACCCAGATGATCTGACTGCATACACACATACCTTACCCAGCAATAGCATATATAGAATGTCAATGACATACACATGTCCCCCTCTAAAGTTTTGCGTTTTTATATATAGCTAATAGCTTACTTCTGCCTCGTCCTCACCTCAAATGCATGTGTAATTGAAATAAACACCGTCAGCCTTAATCTCACCGCGTCAAACCGGAGCACCTTTCCCTTTGCGTATCGTGTTAAGGAGCAAGGGCAAAAGTCCCCGTTCCATTGAGACAGCGAAAGTGGCCTGTTTGCCTCTCTGCCCCACCAATCCATGGATCTTTTGTGATCTTCATGGTTAATCTTCGGAGCCGGCCTCCCCAACCGACCCGGACTGAAATTTTCGGGACATTCATGTGTGAGCTGCTGTTTGCATTGCATAGCCGTGCGCAACCGCCGTCTGCAGAGATCCAGTGACAATTGGAGCTTGGAGCTTATCAAGGTTGAGTTGGGTGTCAATAAGAAGCAAAAGCACGGACGGAAACCCAAAAACCACCGCCGGAGCTCATAGCGTCCATCATTTCCATTCCAGGTTCTCCTGTACAGAACTCACCACTGCTGAAACAAACACCCGACAGCACCTACAGCAACAGCAGCATGGGGTGGCTGCAGCCTCTCCGGGCCGCCCAAAGGTCCCCCCGCCACTCACTGACGCTGCGGCCTACCCCGCCATTCAAGCTGGAGGGGCTCTCAAGGTCCAGGTCCAGGAGCTCCTCGGGCTGGTGTGTCGCCTGCCGTGCTTCTACTTCTGCTGCTACATCTTCTTCCTCTCCTCATTCTGCTTCTTATACACCGTCACCGCCTTCTCTTCGCAAGAGGCCACTCTCTTCTTCTCTTTCATTCTCCAGCTCTTCTTCATTCTCCTCACTTTCTTCTTCTCCTCATTCCTCCGTTTCCCCTCCCTCAGCATCCGTTTCTTCTTCTCTCTTCTCTTCTCCCCTCTCACCGTCGTCGTTCCCGCGCCTTCGTCTTGCTCGACGCTCTCCTGTTGCTCCGACTCCATCGTCTGTTCGCTTCTGCTCCGCCATGTGTCGATCCAGAGCTGGTCTCGAGGGCTCGGCCTCGGCTGCCGTCCAGGGCCGCGAGCTGCTGCCCGCAAACGTGATCCCTCGTCACTACCATCTGACGGTCGAGCCCGACTTTGAGAAGCTGACGTACAACGGCACTGTCGTCATCGACCTCGATGTGGCCGAAAACTCCAACTCTATCTCTCTCCACACTCTCGAGCTGGATATCCATGGTGCAAAGCTCTCCTCTGGTGGCCAGGCTGTTAGGTGAGAAATCTGTCCTTCTGCCATTGCGCAGCTCCATTCGTTACAAAGACAATGTGCTAAGAGTTACGCGTGCCGTCTCAACAGTGCCACGCCTGCCATCACCTACGATGAAGCTACCCAAGTGACCAAGTTCGACCTTGGCGGCTCCCACACCCTCACCAAGGACACCAAGTTGCAGCTGGAAATCGAATTCACCGGCCAGCTCAACGACAAGATGGCGGGCATCTACCGCTCTACATACAAGAGACCAGATGGTACCGAGGGTATCCTGGCCAGCACCCAGATGGAGCCCACCGACGCTCGCAGAGCATTCCCCTGCTTTGATGAGCCGGCTCTCAAGGCCAAGTTCACCGTCACGCTCGTTGCTGACAAGAACTTGACGTGCTTGAGCAACATGGACGTTGCCTCCGAATCTGAGGTTCAGTCCAAGATTACCGGTGGAACCCGAAAGGCTGTCCACTTCAACCCCTCACCTCTCATGTCCACCTATCTCGTCGCCTTTGTTGTCGGCGAGCTCAACTACATTGAGTCGCGAGATTTCCGAGTCCCCGTCCGAGTCTATGCTCCTCCCGGCCAGGATATCGAGCACGGTCGCTTCTCCGTCGACCTTGCCGCCAAAACTCTTGCATTCTACGAAAAGGCCTTTGGTGTCGACTTTCCCCTGCCCAAGATGGATCAGGTCGCCATTCCCGACTTTGCTCAGGCAGCCATGGAGAACTGGGGTCTGGTCACTTATCGAGTTGTCGATTTGATGCTGGACGAGAAGGCGAGCGGCGCCGCCACCAAGCAGCGCGTGGCCGAGGTTGTTCAGCACGAGCTGGCTCACCAGTGGTTCGGTAACTTGGTCACCATGGACTGGTGGGAGGGTCTCTGGCTCAATGAAGGCTTCGCCACCTGGGCTTCATGGTATTCCTGCAACATCTTTTACCCCGAGTGGCGCGTTTGGCAAACTTACGTCACGGATGATTTGCAGTCTGCTCTGTCGCTTGACTCCCTCCGAAGCAGCCACCCGATCGAGGTGCCCGTCAAGCGTGCTGACGAGATCAACCAAATTTTCGATGCCATTTCCTACTCCAAGGGATCCTGTGTGCTCCGCATGATCTCCACATACCTTGGAGAGGACAAGTTCTTGGAGGGTGTTTGTAAGTACTTGAACAAGTACGCCTATGGAAACACTCAGACCAGCGACCTATGGGACTCGTTGGCCGAGGTTAGCGGCAAGCCTGTCCACGAAGTCATGACTGCTTGGACCAAGAAGGTCGGATACCCAGTCCTCACTGTTACCGAGAAGGAAGGCGAGAACTCTATCCACGTGAAGCAGAACCGCTTCCTCCGTACCGGCGACGTGAAGCCCGAGGAAGACACCACCCTGTACCCTGTCTTCTTGGGCCTCAAGACCAAGGATGGTGTTGATGAGACCATTGCTTTGAAGGAGCGAGAGCAAGAATTCAAGGTGCCCAGCACCGACTTCTTCAAGCTCAATGCCAACCACACTGGAATCTACCGAACACTCTACTCACCTAGCCGCTTGGAGAAGCTGGGTAAGGCCGCAAAGGAAGGTCTTTTGTCCACGGAGGACAGGACCGGCATGATTGCAGATGCTGCCGCGCTCTCCAGCTCCGGTTACGGAAAGACGTCTGGCGTTCTTAACCTTCTCAAGGGATTTGACGCGGAGACGGAATTTGTCGTGTGGAACGAGATCATCTCTCGAATTGGATCGATTCAAGCTGCCTGGCTATTTGAAGACCAAGCTGTTCGCGACGGTGTCCGGGCATTCTTGAGAGAGATTGTCAGCTCAAAGGCCCATGAGCTTGGATGGGAGTTTTCCGACTCGGACGGTCATGTTGAGCAGCAGTTCAAGGCTACACTCTTTGGAAGCGCTGGCTTGAGCGGCGACGAGAAAATCATTTCAGCCTCCAAGGAAATGTTTGCCAAGTTCATGGCTGGCGATAAGTCGGCGATTCACCCCAACATTCGAAAGAGCGTCTTTGCAATTGCTCTCAAGTTTGGCGGCAAAGAGGAGGTAAGTTTTTGATCCCATCCTCCCCGAGTAGTAGGGAATATGCACAGATATGGAATTGTACTGACACTATATGCGCGTAGTATGACCAAATCATTGGGCTGTACCATTCCTCGACCAACAGCGATGAGCGCAATACCTGTCTCCGATCTCTAGGCCGAGCCAAGGACCCCGAGCTTATCAAGAGGACCCTGGCCCTGTTGTTGAACGGCGAGGTCAAGGACCAGGACATTTACATGCCTGCTGCCGGCCTGCGCACCCACCCCGAGGGTATCGAAGCCCTGTTTACCTGGATGACGGAGAACTGGGAGGAGCTCTACAAGCGACACCCACCTACCCTGCCCATGCTCAGCTCCATGGTGTCGCTGCTGACATCTGGTTTCACCAAGCCAGAGCAGCTGGCCCGTGTCGAGAAGTTCTTTGAGGGCAAGAACAACAACGGCTACGACCAGTCGCTTGCACAGAGCAAGGACGCTATCCGATCCAAGATTTCCTGGTTGGAGAGAGACCGCCAGGACGTGGCAGACTGGGTCAAGACCAATGGATATTCGAAGTAGGTGGGCTCACTCCTATTTGAAGGGATATATCACGGCAATGCAAATAAATAAAATAAAAAGAGAACGGGAAAAAGAAATTTTGGCCGGACTTTAAGCATATGATACCAGTTTACCATTGCTAATACACCGTGATGAAGATATGTGCCATCGTATAAGCTGTGACGTGCTGTCTGCATAAAACTAGAATTGCTCATATAAAAAATTGTATACATGCCTGCGTCCAAAATATATAAAACAACTAAAACATAGCACGCAATGCTTGGCTGCTCAAAATGCAATCATTCCTTTAAAGTGACGTTTGGAAGAAGCCACCAGCACACGCCGCCTCCGACAATCAAGGCGGTAACAATTGGCTGCAGAACCTGAACACCAGCACTAGTTGCAATGAGACCAGTGAATGAGGGAAAGATGGCGGCACCAGCTTGTGCCAGAACAAAGATGAGGCCTAAATTCACGCCAACTGTAAGCAGCCACTTTCAAGTCTTATCCGCATAGAGTACTTTGGAGGAGAATAGAGGAGAGAAACCTACCTAGTCCGGTAGACTGAACCTTTCGCGGGATAATCTTGGCTGACACCCTCATGCCCGTAGCAAAGTAAGGCCCGAAGAAGAAGCCCATGAGGGCGTACGCGGTGGCGCTGGCGACGAGGTTGGGGAGCAGCCAGAAGAGCAGCTGGAGGACGAGGGTGGCACAGGAGTAGAGTAGGATCATGCGCTGCTCGCCGAAGCGGAAGGTTGGCTCTGCGAGGAGGGTGCGGCCGAGGACGACGCCGGCCCAGAAGCCGGTGGGGACGTAGCCGACTTGTGAGAGTTTGCCGTGGCGGTTTTGGGTGAGGTATTCGACGACCCAGCCTGGATTGATTGGGTTTGTGTTAGTTGACGTGTTGTGGAAGAGGGATGTGGAGGGAGGATGGATGAGCTGAGTTGAAGTGAGAGCAAGACGTGATCATACCTCCTGAGGTGGACCAGGCACCTGACTGGAAAAAGTAAAAGGCGCTCATGAGCCAGAAATTCTTCAGCTTGAGAAGTTGTCCTACTTCCTCCAATGCCTCCTTGTTGCGTCTCTCTTCACGCTGTGCCTCTGCGGACTGCGATTTCATCAAAAAGAGGGTATCCCTAAAGGCCAGGGCAACTGCAACTAAATTCAATGCCGAAGTCCCGAGCGTCACGTAATACACTGTCCTCCAACCATCTTCACGGTCTTCTTCAGCAGTAGCAATAGCCGTCGAGATGAGCGGCCCAACCAGGCCCCCGAGCGCATACATGGCGTGGATGAAGCTCAGCCAGCGATGAGAATCCCGGACAGCGCTGACGTACGTGTTGGAGTGCGTGTCTTGGAAGGCCATGCCTAGGGCCTGGAAGAAGAAGGTGGAGAAGAAGAGGGAGTAGGGGGCCCATGGACGGAGGCATTGGGCAAAGACCTGGAAGATTGCACCGATGAAGAGAAGCTTGCCGAGGTGGAGGTGGGCTGCGAGGAAGGGGTTTGTGAGGGCTGCGAGGAGCCATCCTGCGAAGATGGCGGCGTAGCTAGTGATGACTTGTTTTTAGATACGAGTTTGTATATAAGATAATGGAGGACTTACATGATGGCGATGTGACCTGTGCCTATGGAAAACGCGTCGAGAATGTGCGGCACCAATGGGCCGAGAGTTGCTGAATCCAGACCGGCGCAGAAGAATGAGTAACCGGAGACTAGGATCTTGAAGATGGGCAGAGGGGGCTGAGACTCGGACGTCTCTCCTCCTGTTTCTGGATCTGCGACGGCATTGGAAGAAGATTGTCTGGGTTGAGATTCATGGATGATGGTTTCTAGCTCGATGGGAGCTGAGGAGGATTGCGGCGGGTCTACGGTTACGGTGACTGTTTTGGTACTGGACATGTTGACTGTAGTTGATGCAATTGATGTTGAATAAACAATGTTTCGATGCAATTGGATTCAATCCATCCCATGTCAACCCAATTCATTCACCGGCCGGCGTGAGACTCATTCACGCAGATACGACTGATACGGCTTGATCCTTGATTGGTGCATATCCCCGCTTATAGGCACCCTCCGTGGCTCACCTGCGGCTTCGGTGGCGGCCGGCCGAAGCGGATCCCGGAGCGGCTCTTGTGTGTCATTAGTTCAGTGAGTTTTATGCTTTTGACTCATTTTTTTTTTTCTTTAGTAGGACTTTCTGAAGTATAAAGAGCTGGGAGATGTCGCTCTTCTTTGGAGAGATTTCCAAAACTTAAAAAAGGTTTCGCGAATTGGCGACTCCATTGTGCTACTACTGCTATTGCCCGTTATTTTGTTTTACCCTTTATTTATCAGACATCTCTTTTTTCACTTTAATTCCATTGAATACATCCTTCATTTGCTCTGGTACGTGGAGCTCTTTCTCTCTTTGGTCTTTTTTTTTTTTTTTTTCAGTTTTGTTTGTTGAGGTTTCGCGACTTTATCCAAAGCCTGTTTTTAGCTGTTGTCTGTCTTACGTCAACATATGCCTCAGAAATGTCGTCAGCCGTTCATAGTTGTAATTGTATCAAATAAACATTAATTGACGCCAAATCTTTAGAAAGAAAGAAGAAGAAAAAATCACCATCCCTCACCTCTTCAGCCGTAAAATAAAAGGCTGTGGTGATTGGGTCATTTCCCACCCCTCAAAATGTGTTCTCATCACAGAGAAGAGAGTGACAGAGAAAATACCCCTCAGCCGCCCGAGACTCCTCAAGATGGCGTGCTTCCAAGAGATATTCCTCACCGCACTACCTTTTACGACTCAGTCGTTGAGCGGCAAATGTCTCAGGCTGATGCCAAGCTGTTCTATCAGCGAAGCCAGCTAGACAGCTCTGGTGCTGCGGATCCTGTGTCATCCTCGTATAATGATCCCGTCGCAGCTCTGGCATCAAGCGGCGGTCTCGAATATGAGGGCGACTCTGCGCTGCCCGAGTCTTTTGGCAAAGCTTCTATGTCGGGGCTCGACAGCGCTAGACTCGCAGCTGAAGCCTCTAGAGGAATCTCCAATATCAACTTCCTCGACCCTCAACCACAGGTGACGGCAGAGTTGAGCTCCATTTCCAAGAGCATCCAAGACATTATCGCGCTAAGGCAAAAATACATGGCTCTCTCGCTACAGCAATATGGCGATGATCCTAGAAATGGCGCCGACTGGCAGATTTATCCCCCGGGAGACAAGCCTGGAGATAACTTCGACATGGAGCATGTCCTGCCATTGCCTTCAAGCGACGACAGCATGACGTTCAAGTTGAGCGATGCTGGTGTCTATGAGGTCTTTGAGGGTACCGATTCCGAAGCACCCGCTTTCCAGATTCCAACCATCAGGCAGTTCTACATGGACCTCGACAGCATCCTTACCGCCTCGTCAGATGGACCAAGCAAGAGCTTTGCCTTCCGCCGCCTCCAATACCTCGAAGGCAAATTCAACTTGTACGCACTTCTAAACGAGTATCAGGAAACCGCCGACAGCAAAAAGGTGCCTCACAGAGACTTTTACAATGTCCGAAAAGTAGACACTCATGTGCACCACTCGGCGTCCATGAACCAGAAGCACTTGCTGCGCTTTATCAAGAGCAGGATGAAGAAGAACCCTGATGAGGTTGTCTTGTTCCG
Source organism: Trichoderma semiorbis (assembly GCA_020045945.2). NCBI lineage: Eukaryota > Fungi > Ascomycota > Sordariomycetes > Hypocreales > Hypocreaceae > Trichoderma > Trichoderma semiorbis. Next base: position 4,500,693 of record CM034697.1, on the reverse strand, counting down.
TGACGGGAAGCACTTGACGCTTGCCGAGGTGTTTGCCAGTATTAATCTTACGGCGTACGACTTGAGTATCGACACGCTTGATATGCACGTATGTTATCCATGATATATTAATGATGACGTTGTGAGCTGACTGGAAACAGGCCCACGTGGACTCTTTCCACCGATTTGACAAGTTCAACCTTAAATACAATCCTGTTGGAGAATCTCGACTCCGAGAAATCTTCTTGAAGACGGACAACCTAATCAAGGGCCGATATCTAGCCGAGCTCACCAAGGAAGTCATTTCTGATCTCGAAGCCAGCAAGTACCAAATGGCTGAGTGGCGTCTATCCATCTACGGTAAATCACTGGATGAATGGGACAAACTTGCAGCCTGGGTTGTCGATAACAAGCTGTTTTCGCAAAACGTCCGCTGGCTCATCCAGATTCCTCGGCTATATGATGTTTACAAGGACAATGGCCTAATGGAATCGTTTGATCAAGTCGTCACCAACGTCTTCCAGCCACTATTTGAAGTGACAAAGGACCCCTCCAGCCACCCGAAGCTGCACATTTTCCTCCAGCGCGTCGTCGGTCTCGACAGCGTCGACGACGAGAGTAAGATTGAGAGGCGCTTGTACAGGAAGTTTCCCGTTCCAAAGGAGTGGAACACGAAGCAAAACCCGCCGTACAACTACTGGATCTACTATCTCTTTGCCAACATGGCGTCCCTTAATTCTTGGCGCAAGAAGCGTGGCTTCAACACTCTTATCCTGCGGCCGCACTGCGCTGAAGCTGGTGACCCGGAGCATTTGGCTGTCGCGACGCTTTGCTGCCACAGCATCAGCCACGGAGTGTTGCTCCGAAAAGTCCCGTTGTTGCAGTATGTGTTTTACTTGGAACAGATCGGAGTGGCCATGTCGCCGTTGAGCAACAATGCCCTGTTCCTGTCATACGACCGCAATCCGTTCCCTCAATACTTCAAACGAGGTCTCAACGTGTCCCTCTCAACCGACGATCCTCTGCAGTTTGCTTACACAAAGGAGCCTCTAATGGAGGAATACGCTGTTGCCGCTCAAATCTACAAGCTCAGCCCGACAGATATGTGCGAGCTGGCCAAGAACTCGGTCAAGCAGAGCGGCTACGAGGCTGCTGTTAAGGCGCAGTGGCTGGGGCCTGGCTTTGACAAGCCTGGTAGAGAAGGAAATACCATGGCCAAGACGAATGTTCCCGACCGGAGAGAGGAGTTTAGGTATTCTACCTTGTTGACGGAGCGAGAGGTGTAAGTGTCTTTCCTCTTCTGTTATTGTTGTCATAAGAATATGTTGCTGATCATATTTATTTGCTGTACAGACTTAGCAGATACGCTGCATTTGATCCAAATGCTGAGAAGAAGAGCATCAGCGGCGAGTTGGCCTCGAAATCGTCAATTGGAAACATTCCCTCCTCTGGCGCGACAGAAGCTGCATCAAGCATCACGAGTCCAACATCAGAAGCGTCGTCTCTGCGAAGGACTCCCAGTTCAGCTGCAGACGTGCACATTTCTGGAAATGATCCGATGATATTCCCAGGAATTCTGAGTCGGGATACCAGTCGTCGCAACCTGACCAAGGTTGATAGCTGGGGTATTCAGTCAACTGAGCTTCCCAGCCCGGGGACTGATTGAAGCACAGAGATTTGGGATTAAAGTTCTTTGAAAATTGCATATTAGTATCCATGATAAATACATGGAATGTTTGAGGCCCAGTACTAAACGTACTTTGCTTCCTGTGACGAGATAATACAGAGCGCGGCTCAACAAGCGCCCTCTCACGCCGTCTTAATAGATTGTACTCCATATAGATGAAATACAAAAACAACAGCGCTTCTGAGCATAATAACCATTTTACAATATATCTAACTAATCCCAATATTCGTTTTCGTTCATCTTGAATAGCCAAATAAAGGGCTCTAAGTCCCGATCATGTACATTCAGCAGCATCAGTTCATCTCCAATTGTGAGAAAATGCATATACCAAAAACTGGCCTTCTGTATCTCATTCAAGCGTAATTGGTTTAGTGGTAAAATTCTCCGTTGCCATCCGAGCAACGTCGGGGAGCCCTGGGTTCGATTCCCAGATTACGCATTGGAATTCATTTTTTGCACTTGATGATGATTTTTGTGGGTTCGACTTATCGTGGAGTCTTGATGGACATTGGTGGGGTTGTTTGGCCTTGGTGATGGTGCTTCCGTACCAATGTCACATATATACCCCTCTCATGTTCCTCAATGTTCATAGGATGATGTGTGGAGAAGTGAGAGTCCAGACGCTGTGCGAATATATCGGAATTATTTGGTCATGGCAGATGACAACCTTGCCAGATGGTAAGTGTATTTCTTGTCTCTAAGTAGCGATGCTCGGCATATTAATCCCGCCTTGAGCAACAAAATCGATGAGCCCTACTGGACTTGCTTCTTCCTCTAGAAGAAGCCCCATGTCGTATGCCAATTTCTCAAACAGGTGCCTCAGTAAGCCATTCATGCCAAGTGATTGCGGCCCTCCAGAGGAATGGACTATTTCTGCGAGCCCACGTACATGCTGCCTGGAGGCAGCAATATTGCCAGCTTGTATCTATGCATATGGCATCAATCCGGCCATGTCAGATTGTTTCATTATGAGGCAAGTCCAATGTCATGAGGGGCACTTACCTCATCTAATGTCAAGGTTATAATCGTGGCAACTATCGAGTCTCTCGCCGAGCAATCCCCAGCATCAATGGCCTCTCTAATGGCGCGAATGCAGCGAATTCTATACTGCATCGCCAAAGTAATGTACTCTTCTTTCTGATAAACTTGATGTAAATGGCGACAGGTGGACAAGAATGTAGTGCTCAACATGCCCACGTTGGATTTGGCCAGCTGGATCCAGCTTATCCGTAGCTGGTGGTGGTGGATGCTTGGATCTTTGAGTATCATGCACTTAGATCCATATTGAGTAGTGACTATTGTGATATCTGGCGTTTATTAATCAGCAAGGTGAGAGAACATCTCCGCTGAAACACCAAATGGCAAGCTACACGCCAACTTACAATGGTCAAAGAGGTAGTGCTCAAGCGGCGAAAGTGGCCTAGCAAAGCATCCAAAAGGATCCCGCCGACTGGATGTGAGCTGATCGACAGGATCGGGAATCCTAGCGGAGTACCTCTCAGGCCCAATGTCGACCAAACAGTTGTCTCCCCGCTCTATAGCTTCACTGGCTTGAGTTTTCTTTGCATACGGAATACTCGGCTCCACATTGCTAGCCTGGTTTGCGGCTTTGCGAGCATGCTTCACTCTAGCATGAGAGACTCGAGCGGCATGTGAGTACGCGCGGCGTTGTAACTTGGAAGAAGACCCTTGTGAAGGATGCGACAGATTTATAAACTCAAGCTTGCTCTCCATTGGTAGTAGAGCTCCCGGAGTCGAGCCTCGTTCAGCTACAGGTTAGAGAGCATCATGCAGAGCCAGGTACCGAAGCGGCCCACGTACTATCGTGGGGGTCGAGATAGGAATAATTAAATGAGAGAATATGACGGAGTAAGATACAGAGCACGGTCGAGGAATTGCTTGTCCTCAATCTCTGTTGTGCGTGTGTTTGTGTGATGCCATCATTGGAATTCCGACGTTTACAAAACATTTTGCCGCCTTGATCAATGTCCCTTTGTACTCTTTCCTAATTGGGATAGACCCCGCTTACCAGGATTCTTTCGGGGTTTTATGAAGAATCCTCATCAAGATCACGAGAGTTCAGCATAAGAAACTTTACTTTCCGTACAAATACTCACACTTATGAAGAACTCTAAGGCGTTAATCTCTAAATGTTATGTATAAAATGCTTAGATAACTTTGGATGCAGAGGATCCCCCACGTCTACTCATGTACTCTTTCTAGAATGGGAATAACGCCATCTTGAATACATCGCTTACCACCCTAGACCCTAGAGGATTAGAAGACTGTAGTATCTTGCACGGAATTATAAACGCGTCTTCATTCAACTCTACCATATTGATTTAAAGTGTTTATAATCATTAAATCGAACGCAAGGAATGTTTCTCCGCTTCATTATTACGGACATGATTAATCCGAGGAAGCGGACTTGAAACTGGCTGGAGATATAAGAAGCTTGGAAGGTGTCCAGTCAGTGATCGCTGGTATCCCTTACTCGCCATCAATTCATTCTCACGCTTCTTATTATTGTGCTACCAACAACCCATCTCTGAGTCTCAAACACAATGACTGCATCTAGGGAGGCCAATGTGGCCATCATCATCACTAGCACCAGACTTGTTAGGGTTGGACCAACAATTGCCAACATTGTCAAAGACATTCTGGAAAAGGAAGACGGAAACGAGACAAACCTCTCCTTGGTTGACCTTGCAGACTTCAAGCTGCCAATCTACGACGAGAGCGTTGTTCCATACCAAGTTCCCTCCCAGGCAACCTATGCCAACGAACACAGCCGCCGCTGGAGTGCCGAAATCTCCAAATACGACGCCTACGTCTTGGTCATTCCTGAATACAACTACGGCGTGGCAGGAAGCACAAAGAATGCGATTGACTACCTGAGGAATGAGTGGATTGGGAAGCCAGCAGCCATCATTAGCTACGGCATGACGGGCGGCAAGAATGCTTCGGAACAAGTCAAGGTCTCGCTTGAGGGAACGGAACTTCGCGTGAGCCCTACACGGCCTCAGCTCATATTTGCAAAGAATGGCGAAACACCGGACATCTTTGCTGCTATGCATAAGGGCGAGCTTGGCGAGAAATCCCGCGAGGTTTGGACCACTGAGAACAAGAAGGATATTGTGAAGGCCTTCGAGGAGCTGAAAGAGGCAATCAAGAATCCCCCGGCAACCAAAGAAAAATAAGAATAGATAGTCGACATATGCAATACTCCTATCTCTTAAAGTCAAAGAGTTTTCAATTCTATGCCCAGTTAAGCTCAATATTATCACCCACTTGCTTACTATTGAACCACTCTATAATCTCAATCTTCTCTCTCACCGGTCTTGCGCCATCTAACACACGGCTTCGAACCAAAGCCTCAGAAGCCCACCACACAATTGCAGAGGCAAAGTTGCGGGCAATGCATTGCCGCGGGCCTTTGCCAAAGTGAAAACTCTCTCGCAACATTTCCGGCGTACACTCCAGCCAGCGCTCTGGCACGAACTCATATGGCTTTGGAAATACTTGGGAATTGAAATGCAGCGAGTAAGCTCCGATACCAACGCTTGTACCAGCTGGAATGGTCGGCAGACCTGGAACATTCAGCCCTCCTGATGGGACAACTCGGGGAAGACGAGTGGGATTGGCCAGTCCTAGACGGCAAGCTTCTTTAACCGCTCCTGATAGATAAGGGAGGGATCGAGCGTCGACGCCAGGGTTCTGCATGATCTCTTTATAAATACCCTCGAGGCTAGAAAATAAGTAAGAAAAATATTTATATGTGTAGGTAGTTAAAGCTCACTCACATCTCGGGTGCTTGGGCAAGATGCCAGCAGAAGACAGCCAGAATCCTAGCAACCCCATCTGTACCTGCAAACATGATATCCATGACCTGTGCTATAGTCTCTTCCCGCGAGAGATTTGCAGTAAGAAGCCTTCCTTGGTATGTTTCTTTCTCTCCTCGGGCGATACTGCCATCCACAACCTTGGCTGCAAACTCCTGAACGATATCCGTACTCGTGGCTATTAACAGCTTATTCTTGTCAAATTTTGCAGCCCAAGTATCAACAAAGCTGAACAACCAACTCGGAAGATAAAAGAAGCGACCACCCGCAGCGAAGTTATCGACGAAAGCAGTTGCGCTGAGTCTTTCAGTGCCAATACTCTTGAAGCACTCCCCAATCAGATACTTCGTCAAGGCATCCATCGCCATGGAGCGAAAGAGATTTAATAGATCAACTGGTTTGCCTGCTGCCAGAGATCTTCGGTGCTCTAACTCAACCAGAGTTGCATCAATAAGTTTCTGCATAGCCGGTTTGCTGTTGGTAATTGCTTGCTGCGCAAACAAGGGCGATACGGCCTTGGCTCGAACAGCTCTGTGGGTGTGATCTGTTACTGAGAATATGGTAGGAAAGCCGTTGATATCGAAATTTCTGTATCCAGCAATCTTTCTAAAGCCGCCATTGTCGACATATATAGGATTGACAGCTGCTCCGTCGGAAATGTCGATTTCATTCGGGGCGATGCGAACCATAGGTCCGTATTTCTTGTGCAAGGCAGTAATTACTGTACATTCAATGCCCTTCCAAGTAAGATACTAGTACTAGATTGGAGTAAAGCGAGCGATGAAGGGGCCGGGGATGTGTCCTAGGCGGTCGGTGCTCAGTCCGTAAAGGATTTTCAGTAACAAAATCGAGACTACGGCCACCCCGATGGATAAAGGACTCAGAGTTGTTACAAGCAAGGCTGAATTGGCAACCGCAGTCGCCATTATGGCTTATGTCGATGAAGCGGCTTTATGGCCAGCTTTGATCCATGGATGTTGAAGATTGTTGAACGATACAAATTGAGGGGTTTGCGAAACCAGGTTTTAGTTATGCGGTCATGCCGCTTGAATCCTACGCACAATTGTGGAAATTTACGCATGCCAATACTTATAGTCTCCCTTGCATACGTGCCACAGAGACGCAAACCCTCGTTGCCATCTAGGTAAATTATTATTCTCATGCCACCACATAATTACCTTAATTCTACATATCAGCAATAGAACGACAAGTGATTTGTAGCCGCAACACATTACTTCCAGGGAAATAATTCCGATTGCAATCAAGACCGCTTAACATATATTTTGAGGAGGACAGCGTTGATATTGAATCTTCTCAAAGAAGCTGCCGACACTGGAGATCTTGGGAAGGCCTTGTCTCAGTCGATTTCGCTGCTCAGAAACTCTAGGTCCATCTTCTTCTAATTTTGTATGTGCACCCACTGAAGAGCTGCAACAATATGAGCAACTGTAGGCCCCGAGATGTTGCAAGGAACTATAAAGCTCAAATACTCAGTCGCGCATACTTGTTTACGCCAGTTAGATACTCCTTTGACATTTTCATCCTTGAAGCTGTCCAGGGTCTATTTCCGTAACATAGGACGGTTTTGTCAGGCTTCTTGGAGGCGACCCTTGTTTCTTATACGAGAATAATCATGTGCGAGCCGGTAGCTCAGACCCCCCTGTGATCTGCGATCTAGATCTACGATCTACGTTAGGAGCAGAGGAACTCACTCTTTCGGAGGCCAGCCAACAAATATCTTCTGCCATATTCCTATTTAGGAAAAAAGATCCCAAACGGGGCCGAACATCAAATGCCGGGCCGGAAGACGGCTACTCATGCCGGAAGAGCTAAACTCTTGATCGGTTAGACGTCTCCATAGCTGAGGCGGCCCCATACAGTACTACCTAGCTATTATTTCTCGACGTGGTGTTGTATTCTATCGATCATGCTAGTGAAAATTAAAGATACGTAGTAGGTGTGTATTGGTCTAGGTATTCTTTAAAACTGTAGATCAAAGTACAGAATGGACGCCAACGATGATTGATCTTACGGTCGACATAGAGTTCTATGACGCTTCCTAAGATATCTTAGTGGCGGCTCAAAGGAGCTTCAGTATTTCATTACTGGATCAGACACTGGAAAAAAAATCATAGCTTTATACGTGAAACCCTTCCTTCCATATGCCGCGAAAGCTCTTCTTGTTTTCCATCGAGCTCATGGATACCCGTCAAAAATTGATCAATTAGAGCGCTAGAGAGGTTCGGAATTTTCGGTAAAGAGACGATTTGGGTAAAAATACATTGCTCGATATGGATCGGCGTGGCATTGTTGGATCTGCAACCCTTTTCAAAACTTATGCTCATTGGCTACAGGTGGCTAGAATAAACGTGTTGCATCCATGGATGTTTAACAAGATCCATGGATTCCTCGGCACTTCGGAGCATCCCGAGTGGCCGCTCCGTAGTTCCCACTTTGCCTAGATCCATTACTGATCACAGCCGGCAACGAACTGCCATGTGAAAGCTCTTTGCAAATTTGACTCATATTTCAATCAATCGCGACATGAGTTGTCTAGCAAACCCCTTAGAATTTTCCGTGTGATTTTGGAGTAGTTTTTGCTCTCCTCAGACTCGAGATATCGCGATTACTTATCTTGAATTGTAATCATTCCCGTGACAGGGAGCCTCGCTCTAATCATATAACTGGGTCGGATGCCATACATTCAGCCAATCACAAGCCCGACCTCGGCTGACGTGGGATTCAAGTCCGAGGTTTAATATTCCGAGGTTTCCTTGAATCGAAGCTCCTCGTTTCAATTTCCCAACAGGCAAAGATCCCTTCAATGGTCCAGTAGCTCTGTGTCAAGGCAAGAAATAACTGCGTCAAGATGCCGACTCGCCGCTATCGTTCGGCTATTGCGTGTCAAACCTGCCGAGTGCGCAAGGTGCGATGTAGCGTGTCCATGACGGGAGTGCCGTGTATTAGTTGCGAGCAGGACCAAACGGAATGCATCCTGAAGCCGCGACAAGGCAAACGGTAAGCCATTCGTCCGTGTACTCGTATCATGGGAAACGATGTTGTTTATATCATCAAACCGGGTTACTGATTGATTCCAAGCCACTCGTCCCACAGCCATCGGCAGAGCACTACTGTGTTCCCGGCTCCCCGTCACTATGTTGAAAGCTCGGCAATGCGGGATGCCGCTAACCAAAGCAATGCCAATCCTTCGTCACCCGATTCTAGTCCGGGGGGTGAAATAGTACCATTGCAAGACTCACAAGCGCCATTGGATACGCCTGAGATCAAAGTTTCAGCTGCGTCCAGTGAGCCAAGTGCCGCTGATGAAGAGCAGCTCGGCGTTGAAATGGTAGAAGTGGCCCTGGGACATCCACGAAGGGAGTGCCAAGTCCCGTACTACATCGGTATGTTAACCGGAAGGATCATCGAGGTGCATAATCTCATGCAGCAGCGTGTTATTAACTCTAAACCCATGCAGGTGAGCAGACTGGGGGGCCTACATCAACGATGCATATATGCACAACCGATCACCTCATACCAAAGCATCTCCTCATGCCGGCAGCAAAGCCAACCACCTTAACCGAAGATGAAAAAACCTTTCTCCGCCGTAAAGGCGTCTATTCATTTTTATCAGACACAGCAAGTGATAGTTTGATCCGGGCATATTTTCACAATGTCCACCCGATCATGCCCATTTTGGAAGCGGACAAGCTCCTGGAATATCATCGCTCTAAACGACTGAAAGAGTATAACCTCATACTACTATGGGGTCTTTATACCATTTCTTCCAATGTAAATACTCCCCCTATTCATATCGTCTGTGCTGTAAGTAATTGCTAATAAACGAAACACAGTACGTACCTGCAGAGATATACGAGAATGAAGGGTTTACATCTCGAAAAGCGTTTAAAGCCGAGATGTTTGCTCGTGCAGTCGTAAGTCAACCCTTTATTATTCTATCGTCTCTATTTTTCTGAAAGTGCTAACACGTACATTTAGTGCGTATATAACAACGGCGGGGAAAAGAACAACCTCATCCTTCTGCAAGGGGCGCTGCTATTAGGCTTCTGGAACTCAGACATAGAGGACCACATGCAGCCATGGCAGTGGAGTGGCCGAGCTATTAACTTGTGTCATGTCCTCGGTCTCCACCGCGACATTGATGCCATCGGATACAACCCATCCATAACCGAACGACAGCGTTCACTATTTCGGAGACTATGGTGGACGTGCTTCTGGCGAGACCGTTGGCTTTCTGTGTCGCTAGGCAGACCTTTGCGGATCAACCTTGATGAATCTGATACTCCTGATCCTCTGGTTTCAGACATTGCCGTGGACTTGGAGGGTATACCAGAGTCTGTGACTTCGGCGTTCTTCCCCAGAGACCTGCCACGATTGGCAGAATACTGGATCCAGCTGATACAAATGACGAAACTGCTGGGCAAGACGCTCATGACATGCTACCAGCTGCTACGGCCGAAGCCTACTATTAATCAGATTGACACTCTCGAGGCAGAGCTGATGCGCTTTAATATGCCAGAGCACCCAGATCCGATTCTATCTCGGTTGGCGACATTTTACTATTACCATTTGCAACTGCACTACCAGTCAGTACTTGTTCAGTGTTATCTTTCCTCGCTTTACGATTCACTAACCATCGGATGAAGGGCCATCTTAATCACATTTTACCGACCTTGTAGTGTAGAGGCCCCTTCAGATCTTCCTTCCTACCGCCAGAGAGAATGGCAGCAGGAAATGCAAGGGAAAGCAATGTCTGCTGCCTCAAAGACTTGCAACATTGTCTATGCACTTGCCCAAGGCAATTTCTTTTCTTTTGCCGGACCAATGACGTGAGCTATTTCTGCATTAAATAGTGCTTTTGATCGCCATTGTCCAACGATCTGTATTTGATCTAGATATATACTAATGCTGCTTATTAGGCCCACGCTTCTGGTCCCGGCAATGCAAGTCTACCTTCTCAACTGCAAATTCGGCGACGCTCTTTCAAGGCGACTCGGCTTAAATATGCTAAACATGTGCATGATGATCTTGGAAGAGCTGCAAAAGACGTATTCAGTCGCTTCCGTGTGCCGAGGTATCTTCGGCAAGGCCATCCAGCAGCTTTTCCCCGACGATGCTGCTAGTATTTCTTTAACCCACTCTCTTCCCGAGCAAGACGTGACGCCAGTAGCGGAGCTGATGCCCCCTCCGACCTCTATCCCAGATACTGCTCTTCAGTTGGAGCTCTTCGGTGCCAATGTCACCAAGGCGGATTTTATTGATGCCCTTACAGCTGAGGCATCCATTTTCAGCTTTGTCGATATGCTGAACTTTTCATCATGATCTTACTATGATACCTTATGCGCTTAATACTTTGTATGTATATGTGTGTAGCCTAGGTTGGGCTTTATGTAATATTCCTGTCAAACTACTTTTTAATGATCATAATGTGTTTTTTCTATGCACCTCATGAAGCTTAGACGGAATTCACAAATGTATTTCTTTTACCAAATAACTACCTAAAAATGGTATGACTAACCAGAAACGGCACGGTCAGTGCCAAGGGACGGCCTGAGTTAGATCTCGGGATAAATGGGATGATAATGCTCTAGATTCCTCGGCTGCTTGGCAGACCTGAATCTACCCAAGCCAAAGCCTTGGCGATCTCGGGCCGATGCCGAGCCTGGATCCCACGGGCCGTCATCCGAAAAGGGCAATATGGATAGATGCAATTGAATCGGTACCGAGGGCAGGGCATTGAACTGGTGATGGAGTATATATTAAGTCATGACCGAGTACAACGATTAAATATGTCTTAGCCTGCCACTGATGGTGCTTATCTGTGTCGTGTGCTGGATCATTCACTTGTGAGCCTTAGTGATAACTCAATGAGAACCCTATTTTGACATTCTCTCCTCATTAAGAAGCCACTGAAGAACACTCATTACTCAATTTTCTCGGACGACAATTGCAAATGAGGCCAAACGGTAATCTGGTCATAGCCATACCACTGGTATTAACCTTTTTAGAGTAATCTTTTCATTAATCTACACTTTCTCATTTCTATCCATCGAATACAACATCGATAAGCCCTACACTAACACCTGGGATCATCTTTATAGTATTTACCCGGAACCGATCATCCGCCATTTTGAATACGGTAGTCCAGTCCTCGGCTGTGCGTTCTTTGGCATTGAAAAGGACCAACATCTGCATGTCGAAAGCACCCTGCATCTTCCTCACCGGCAGAGGCGGCCGCTGTCGCTTTTCATCATAGTCTGGAAGCATAATGATGTCGAATAGCGCGATGCGAGCCCCAGGAGTCAAAGCTGGGACCAGTTGCTGAAGAATCTTCACAACATACTTGTCTGGCCAATCGTGGAAGATGTTGCGAAAGATGTATGCGCTTGCGGAAACAGGCTGTGGCGTAAAGAAGTCGTGAACTTGGAATGATATGCGGTCGGCTAGCTTGGGGGCCGATGCCATGGCTTCGTCAAAAGCTGGCTGTAGCTCCGGGAGGTCTTGAACTATGAAGCGGAGTTGTGGATGGGATTTTGCGATCATTGCGCTGATATGACCGCTTGAACCGCCAATCTGTGAGATAAATTAGCATATGGAACTCTTGTGTTAGATCCGTGGGAGATATACATCAACAACAACGGCCTCGTCAAGGCTCTCCCAGTCAAAAGTTTCCACATAGGTTTCTGTATTAATCATACCACCGAGAGCTTGCAACCCTTCAGCGAATCGAGTAGCTCGATATCCTTTTGGCTTGCCTTCCTTCTCATCTGCATTGAGAAATTCCCACATCGGGCGAGATACAACCTTGCCGTCAAAACTCGCTAGATAGAAGGCAGCATGTTCTACCTCTTCACTTGCTGTCGGATGCCCAGCAGACCACTTTTGCAATGCATCTGCCATTACTACACCCGCAGGCCGGACTTCTTCAAGGCAATGACTCATGAAGGATTGCATGTGGTGGTTACGAGCCATATATGCAGAGGCAGCGGTGTGGACAATTCGGTTGGACCCGGGAGACTCTTCTCGAAACAGGTACATGCTCATGCCGAAGCGAAGGAACCGACGAGCCATTTGTTCAGGAAGTTTCGTAGCGGCTGAAATCTCGGCGTAGCTGGCAGAGCCTCCAATTGGAACCGAGCCCCAGAAGTTGAAGCGGTTGAGGACGTCCAATGCCATGGCCTCATTACCCAGCTAAGATTCACAACCTCAGTACAATGAGGATTCAATGTTGACGGGATATATGTCATTATAGCACTTACCCACATGTTTTGTGTGATAAAATACTCGTTAGGGCCCATTGCTAGGTGCAACATATCCATCAGAGCTCCGACGAGTTTTGTACGGGGGCCTTGGACATCTTGATCAGGTGGTAGGGATCCAGGCGCATCTTCGTTGAATGATGGCTCAGGTAGGTTTTTTGCTCGAAGAGTGGCCGTGAGCGTTGTGGTGAGCTCAGTAACGACGGCGAGCAAGGTCTCAAGTGTTTCACTGGTTTGTGCCATCTTGAGTTGACGAGTAGATCTTCAAGGAGACTCTCCCTCTGTATGATAGGGTTCAACTCCTACAGGGACCAGCCTTCTATATCTTTGCGCTGGCAGTTTCTAACAGCGGTCAGGGTACTGCATCTTACATCTATTCTAGGAATGCTAACAGGGTATATATAAGTAATCATCACGGACTCCAACGAATGAACTGCCATTGACAATGAAGTCCTACTGGGTCAAGACATGTAAACGACTGATGAGGCTCAAATCGGAAAAATTACTCGAATTGAAAACATTCCTGTAAGCACTATCGCAGAAGGAGGCAAGAAAACCATCCGGCCGGTTTACCCGTGCATTAGCTCGCTGTTTCTTTCCCAATTGATTAGTTACTTTCTATTCTATTGGTCCATATTACGGAAGTAATAGCAGTTTTCATTGCATGAAGTTGACGGAGTTGCGTTGCTGGAAATAGTAGCCTCCATCTGAACTGATCATGATGATTTCTACTGGACTATATTAGTGGCTAGTGATCATAGTTGTCTACCACTCCCTCTGACGGAAGATTACATGCAGGTAAGCTGTCAACAAGTTTCATCCGCTAGTCCCACAATCTCAAGTGACAGACGGTGTTGGAGACGTTGAGAGTAAGACAAGTTCAACTCTCATTAACTGTGTGGGCAAACGGTTCATTAAAAGCGAGAGTAACTATTAATTCATATCTATTCTATCCTCGGCCCTACTGGAGGCGGCATTAAGTCTATCTATTTAGCACGGCACATTCTTCCACTGTTATCAACAGTCCAAGCCTCACTGCCCACAAGGCGGAGGCCATAAAAGAGAGAGTTGGGGTCATACTTCTTCTTAATAGAAAGAAGAGTGTTGTAGTTGGAGCCAAAGAAGGTCTGTTGGAAGTTGGGCTGCTGGAAGTCGCCCTCGTTCATGTACGCGCCGCTACCAGGGGTGACAGCGGTAAGCTGCGGCACATACTCGTTGGTAATGGTCTTTTGGTCCGCGAGCATCTGCGACCATGGTGCGGTGTTGTTCCAGACAGTACCGATCTGCAGGTGCACCGTGGTGGTTCGCCAGACGGGGAACACTGCGTTGCTGGCTGCGCCGGCCGGCTTGGCGTAGTTTGCGGAGCTGCCCACCATGATAACACCGTGAGCAGTCAGGTTCTGCAGGACAGCCTGGAGAGCATTGTTGTTGTTCTCGAGGACGCTGCGGGGGATCAGTCGGCTGCCGTAGTTGAAGTCGCCGACATCGAGGTTTCCGTTGGGGAGCGGGCCCATGTAGGTGTTGTAGTGGTCATAGTATGAAAGCGTAGTGTATTGGGTGGAGATGGGAGTAATGCCAAGCTCGCTCATCAGGGCGTTGAAATCCGCAAGGACAACGTTCTGGACGTAATCGGACGTGGAGTTGTAGACGGTAACGGGCTCGAGCACGAAGACGGTGTTGGTGAGAAGGTAAATGACCATGGCACCCTTGTCAATCATGGCGGGCAGCATGGCATGGAACCCGGCGACAAACTTGTTGAAGTTGTCCTGAGTAGTGGTGGCGGCTGCGATGGTGATCTTCGCACCACCAATGGTAGCATCGGGGTGAAGTTTGACAGTCATGGACGTAACAACTCCGTATCCAGAGCCGCCTCCGCTCAGAGCCCAGTACAGGTCGCTGTTCTTGGAGGGAGAGGCAGTCAGGATCTGGCCAGCGGCAGTGACAACCTCGAACTCCAGGGTCTGATCAGCACCGAGACCGAAGGAAGTGCTCAAAGCAGAGTGGCCACCACCTTGGGTGTAGCCTCCAGCGACGCCGACGGTTGGGCACTCGCCAGACACGGCGACAAAGCCCTTGGCGTGGGCAGCCTCCAGCATTTCAAAACCTTGGACGCCCGCGCCCACCTTCATCGAAGGGCCAGTGTAGTTGGTGCTTTTGTAAGTCGAGATGCTGATGCTCTTTAGGTTGTGAGTCCAGATACCCAGGGCGCCAGCGCCGGTAGAGCGACCAAAAAAGCTAATGAGAGAAGCGCAATCAGCCTACATGTATACATACTTATGAAGAGAAGTCGCAAAACGGTGTCAGCTTACTCATGGCCAGTGTTGCGCACAACCACGCGGATGTTGTACTTGGTTGCGAATGCCAGGGCGGCCTGGACATCGGCGTCGCACGAGACGTTGACGGCATAGCTGATGTAGTTGCCCAGAACGCACGGCTTAGACTCGGGGGTGAAGGGATCGCAGCTCTGGTTGGCGAAGAAGGGCTGCATCACCGAGGAGGATGTCGTGTAGCTACATATCGCATTCTGTCAGACATGCGCCGGCGAAGAGGGTTGAAACAACGAACTGGGTTTGCGGCAGCTCCCAATTGGCCTGCAGTTGCGAGCAAACGGCCTTGTTATACTTGGGATCATGGCATGGCGTTCCAATGGGGACGGTCGCAACAAGTCGACCTCCGACTGACGAGTTCAGTGACTTCCATGCGGCAGCATTGGGCCACTGAGGATCGCTGGGGAGGTAACGGCACGGAGGAGGAGGAGGGCGAGCAACAGCTTCTGTCGTCAAATTGGACGCGTGCGCAGAAGCCAGCAGCGTGGCCGTGGCCGCCAATTGAAGAGAGAACTTCATCTTGCTATTATCCGAGGCAGATGAAGATCCGGTGAGAGGAGAGTCTTGACATTGAAAAGAGAAACACCAACAACATGTCGCGATGGACAGTATACATATTCCTGCGACAGATCCATTTTTATCGCATGAGGACAGCGTCGTATTACCAATTATGGGGACGTTGGAGACACGGAGATTGGAGACGGTCACTGATCGCACAACAAGCGAATGTGACGTCGCTGCCGCCGAAGACTTGAGCAGCGTTTAGGGCATAAATCGGCTCCATTGCGTTGGATCCAGCAGGTGAACTATTGAATATATTTCCTATGTTTAGAGATGTCAAGAACGTTGAACCGAGGAGGCAAAGTGCCAAGAGGGGATGTTGCTCCGTCCTCTTCTTCACAGAGGCAAAATCAAGTCGCCCTCACCGTGGATTGCAGCCGAGCCAAACCCCCTAGATGGGGGCTGCACTCTGCATTCCATATATCGTAGATCGGGCTTGGCCCAAGATGGACTAAACACGGATCCGGTCTCAGGTCAGGTTTACTATGATTAGGAACATGTCCGAAGCCCCCCGGCAAGCCACAGCGTCCCAAGTGTCGGTGAATCCCAGGCGAGCTTCCATTCCATGTATTCCATGTCTCACAAACTCCACACAGCCGAGGCACGAATCTCGACAACCGTTCGACTTTTGGCCTGTTCAAACTGAGCCCGCCGCCGAGACAACGACATGCCCGTATCTGTGCTTCTGTGTGGGGTAGGCTTCGTGCATTTTGCAATCTCAAGCGGTTCTTCCCATCCCAACAGACTGGATTTTCTCCCAGCGGAGATTGCAAATTCTCCATAAATCCAAGCAGAAACCCACTCGCTAATCGTGGCGACAGGGATCGTTTGCTGGCTGGGAACGGCGGAAAAGTTGCTGTATACAGCATTGGACAGACTCGACAGGGGCATTGTCGCCTGCGAAGAGAGCCCGTCTATTTTATGCAGATCCACATCGCTGGGATTAACAGCAATCTTCTCGAATGACTCGACGACACCACGTGGTTATCAACCCTCAAAAACGTGGCACAGGGACAATTACAGCCGGATCAGCGCATCTAACGCAATTATTCCACGGGGAAGCCCAGAAGTTGCTGCTTTCGTATTCAAATCTCTTTTAATAAACGTAAGCAAGGTTGAAGCTTTGGTCAGCAGAAGCGGCGGCATCAAAAAGTATATAAAGGGCATGTTCTCCCGACTGAAGGTTCGAGGAGAGATGGCTCGGCTGGGGTTTTGTGACCTGTGTTGAACGATAGCTTGCTTTGAGCAGGTTTGATCAAATACTCGGCTAGGTTGCGATAGCATGTCAATTCTTGTTAGTTAGTCTACGGAAGAGGGTTGAAGAAAAGTATGGTTCATCGATTTACGTGGTTGATCTACTTTTGATATCATCCAGGTTCTGTATGCCTCTGAGGAGATGAGTGAGTAGCATGATATCGGGGAGCTACAAATCTGTTCACATTCTTTATGAGTTTGCAATGAGCAAAATTCACTTCCACTTGGCTGGCTTCTTTCACTTTCAAGAGTCAATCCCGGCTACGGCGATGGTCCAGGACTCTCATCACATGGGATATGGTTATCTCCATAGAGCCGTGGTAGACTTCATGAACCGAGAACAGCCGCTGGGAGAGAATTCTGGTATTGAGCGGGGTTTCAATGACCTACAACCAGCACAAGAGAAATCAAGAGCTTAAGTAGTTACTATCGATTGGCTCGTTCGTGGGAAATGGGCGTGGAGTGAAAGTACTTGTATGGCGGAGAATGCCCTCAGGTCCACATCACGGATCCAGAGCCGATAAACAAAAATTTTCCCTCCCAAGAGTGGGAATAACTTGACCGACGATCGGAAAGGGATTCACCGCGCGCGACGGGAGGGAAGAGCGCGAGAAGATCATGGACCGTGTTACCATAGCGCCAATCTTTTGCGGATACCTTTTTCTCAGCGTACGAAGATCCGGGGTTAGTAGGGAGACTTTTATTAGCAAGCAGTTGAGAGCTTTTCAGTCTGCTTCGTCCGTAAAAGCGACTCGGAGGCGAAAATCCGGATTTACAGCGCACGCTTGGCCGTGACAGCTATCAATAGCGGCCCGGTTATAAGTTAGCAGGTGGCTTTTTTGGTGTGTTGTGGTGGCGCTTGATAGCAAGCCTTTCCGACGGACGTGAGATGGAAGCTTCGGAAACCAGCGGAGACGGTCTGATTCTTGAGCTGTGGCTGAAGCCACTCCCCTCTCTCTGGTCGAATGTAGGGGGACTCGTTGAAGAGAATCGTTGGCGAAGAGAAGAGTTGGATGGACCTGAGAATGAGTTGTGTCGTTTGTAATATTCGGCTAATAATTAAGCATTAACGACGAGAAGCCAAGCCTTTTAGAATGAGATGAAATGGCCCTTTTCGCCGAAATTGGACATCAGATATCCCAAAGTCCCTACAGCGTGGACGGTCCAGACCGGTCACTACCGTGACAGGATGCATGAACTCGCCTAACTCAGCGTTCGTTCTAACGAAATACACAAAGGGGTAGGGAAGAGAAGGAGAATGCCTTCGGTTATTGAGACACAGATATTCGTAAAGTCACCAATGATGGCCTCGATGACCTGGGCCTGGCTCAGGGTTATTTATTTACACAGGCCCTCCCCTTACAACCCATATGGTAGTGGTTTACTAGATTCAATCCCCTCGACAGAACCTCCATACCGAATGGAGTCTCATGCGGGTAATAATACCGTACCATACTGGTGAAGTGGGAGAAAGTGCCGGCTGTTGAATCCGCCGTCCTGAGATAATTACCTAATTCTTACGGTGGTTGGCGTAGGTGTAAACTGAGAGTGATGAAGTGGACTCAAGCCAAAGTGTGGAACCACCACTAATAATAATCTTCAGCGCAGCCCAAAGTTCAAGATGCATTCCAGTCAGATTCCATTTCTTTTTTGTCTTCCTTTCTCCGTAAAGTGCGCCATACAGTACAGCCGTTACAGTACGCTCTGAATCTCCTTGCACTCAGGCGCCCTGTCATGCTGCAACTACCGGGAGGAAATTGCTCTAGCCATGCAGCCAAGCAATAGCCAAACCCCGGACTATAACACCATATTTGTACTTAGCCGGTGTCCCAGGGGGGGATGCATGTGTGTGTGGTGCCGAACCGTCCCTTTGGTGCTTCACGTTGTGTTCCACGTAACTGCATCGGGCAACTCCTTACAGCGTCGTCGCGTAGCTATCCGAAGTTGACCTAAACAACATCCCAGACCTTCAAGGGGTTCAGCTCATGCAGTCTTGAGTCTGGTGTATTTCTACTCCTCCCCGCTGCAGATTGCGAGTCTCCACCAGCCGGTTTCACGGGGGAGTCTTCCTGAGTCTTACTACGAGTTTAGTATCTCTCTAGCCCAGCGTAGAGGCAGCCGAAGCTCTCTAGGTCTACAGCCCGTTCTAAGCGGAACGCCAGCATAGGCTTAGAGAGGCGATTTAGTGCCTCCCAGTTCCATGGTTTTTTCCCTTGGTGTTTTTTCTGTTTTGTCTTTTTCGTCAGGGGTCCCTGCTTCTGGTGGAGATTTTCTCATCCAGCTTTTTTTCCCGATGAACCAAACGCCCGCCCGTCGCATCCTCCAGAGCCGATTCAGCACGCAGGGCTAATGCAATGCAACGTCAGCAAGCCTGTCCGGCTTCAACAGCCATGGTTTTCTAGCAATGTTCACGAGTCAGTGAACTCTTTAGCTCACAAAATACAGCACTTGATGCCTCCCAGACAGCCCATATTCTAGAACCAAAGGGCCGCAGGAGATGGCTGCTAGTGCAAAGCGGCTACGCAAAGTGCGAATTAGACCCGTCCCTTAACTCATCAACGCCACAGCTTCGTATTAATTATACTAGGTTCTTTTGCCCTTTGCTACAGTATACTGTATTTCAAATGCCCGCAATAACTTGCTAGTACAGTGTAGCTGGCTTGTTCCCCCGTTCCCCGTCTTGAAATAAAGGGGCGTGCCCATAACCTCCATGTAAAGGATGCATGGTAAAAGCAGGTACATGGACTGCCCGTCTTGACGTCCACCTCGAGTGCAGATCAACCTTAAAAGTGATGATTTGACATCTCATTTTCTTGCCGGCCCCGAAAAAAAAGAAGATTTCTTTGTTCCCCCGGACATCGATCTCGGAAGACCAGGAAAAAAGAAAATGAGGTTGCTTCTTCATCTCTTGCTTGCGTTCCTGGCAACGTTTGCGTTGGCTGCAGACAGCGCGGCCGCTGACAACCCGCTTTCGGTGTTGCCGGCATGTGCGGTATGCTATGCCTTTTCTTTCCTTTTTTCCCTTCCCCTTCTCCAGATATGTGATCCGAGCTCGAAACTAATGACGATCAGCAAAAATGCCTTGCATCGGCCATCGCGAATTCCACCTGCAGTCCGACTGATGTGAAGTGTACCTGCGAAAGCTCGACCATTCAAGAAACCTCGGCCATCTGCATTGCGACCACCTGCACGGTTCGAGAGTCCCTTAGTATGTTGCCTACCAACCGCTCATCTTCTGTAATACTCCAAAAGCGATACCTTGTCTAACTCTTCACGTTAGCCACCAGAAATGCGACAGATACACTCTGCGGTGTCCCTGTCCGGAACAGGACCCCCGACTTCGCCAATGTCACCATCGTGCTCGGTGTCGTGTCCGGCGTGGTTGTCCTTCTGCGTATCGGCTCTAAGCTCTTCATGAGGATGGACTTTCAACTGGACGACTACGCCATCATCGTAACGCTCTTTTGCGGTATCCCCTCGTCAGTGATGAACGTCCGAGGCACTGGCGGAAATGGAGAAGGCAAGGATATCTGGACGCTGCCGTTCGACATGATCACCCGGTTTGGAGTATACTTTTACGTCCTCGAGATTCTATACTTCGCCCAGGTCATGCTTCTGAAGATGACGCTCTTGTTCTTCTATCTCAACATCTTCCCAGGCAAGGCCAGGACACTGCTGTGGGGAACCGTTATCCTCAATGGCGTGTTTGGTGTTACCTTTATGCTTCTTGCTGTCTTCCAATGCCACCCAATCAGCTTTTTCTGGACAGGTTGGGACGGCCAACACTCGGGTAAATGGTAAGTAGAAGCTTTCAGCCTCCGCCTTCTGACACTAGTTCAGTATAAAGCTAACAGCCACACAGTCTCAACAGTAATGCCATCGGATGGGCAAACGCAGCCATCAGTATCGCCTTGGATTTATGGATGATTGCAATCCCCATGTGGCAGATCCGAAATCTCAACCTCCACTGGAAGAAGAAGGTCGGCGTCGCCGTGATGCTCCTCGTCGGTACTTTGTAAGCATCCATCTCTCCCCACTGCGGCAACAAGCTCTTTGTCTAACATGACCCTAGTGTCACGGTGGTCAGCATCGTTCGACTCCAATTTCTTGTGAACCTTGGTAGTTCCGCGAATCCCACGTACGACCAGGTTGACGTCTCTATCTGGTCCACTATTGAGATTAACACCGGTATTGTCTGCACGTGTCTGCCATCCCTCCGTCTGTTCTTGGTCCGCCTGTTCCCCAGCTTGGGTGGCTCTTCACATAAGAACAGCGGCTATCAGAATTACCCGGACAACTATGTCAATAAGTCAGATCACGCAGGCAGTCGGGCGCAGACACTGGTTTCGGCTGTGAAGTCTCAAAATCGTCCGGATCACAGCGGGATCGAACTCAACACAATGTACGAGGTACGGTATAGTGATGAGGACGAGTCCAGATTGGTTAAAATGCAAGGGGAACATGGTGCGAAGGGAGGAGTGCATGTGGGTAGTTCACGGAGCATGGGTAGCAACAGCGAGGTATCACTGTAAATTTTATACTTAATATTATTAGCTAGGCCTTCAAGGATATTAGCCAAGTTCCCCGTCTTATTATAAAGGGGAATTTAAAAGTCATCAATAATTTCATTGTTTTCATGAATACATCTAGCACGCACAATTAGTCTAGGTCATTCTTGCAAAAGTCTCATAAGTTTTTATTTTCGTGTTCATCCTTTGCCCAGTATGCCCACTTGTAGCCCAAGATGGCTTCATATCTTGAACTATGTAAACATACGCCAGTATCATACATTGATTGGCCTATCCCACCAAAATTCTTTAAACTCCCAGGGCCTTGTTGAAAGCATCGGCTGCAGCCTGGCCCGTCAGTTGGGACGCAGCAGCAGAGGCACTTTGGCATGTAGAAACCACTGCAGCACTAGCCTTGCAACTAGAATTGAGTCGGTCACAGATGAAGTCGGAAATAACCTTGATAGCTAGAGCCGAGCCATGGTTAAAGTCAGCCTCGTTAACAGGGGCAAAGGCAGGTTCAGTGCGGCCATCAAGTCCGTTGGCGAACTTGATGCTAGGGTCAGAGCAGGAGCCGAAATCGCCCGTAGCAGCACTGCTTCCATTGCCGGCGTTACCGCTGTCGGCGTTGTTACCACTAGCAGCGTTGTTTGATCCACTGCTGCTGGCGTTATCGCTGGTGGTGCTGGTGTTGGAAGCATTGGTGTTGGAAGCACCAGATGCGGCGGCCTTGCACTGGGTGTTCTGGTCGTCACATTGGCCTACTCCTCCGGACAACTGACCAGAGTTGGCAGCATCGGCACAGGCGTTATGCTGAATATCGCAAGATCGTCCAAGAGCGGCTCCAATGTTGACAAAGGTATTTCCATTAACGGAAAACGGTCGGTTTCCAGTGCCTGAGACGACAGGAGGGGCAGGGCCGCCAAGAGAGCCGGTGAAGGTCTGAACATTGTTTCCGCTAGCTGTAGAAGGGGCACTACCGCTAGAAGCGGCTTGGGTTTGAGTAGCAGCAGCAGCTTGGGTGGAAGATGTTTGAGCAGCCGGTGGGGGAGTTGCTTGAGCAACTGCTTGAGAGGTTGTAGCAGCATTGCTGTTATCTGTTGGGGCAGCGGCGCCTCCTTGAACATTGGCTACGGAGAACTTGCTCAAGTCGACCAAGTCTGTGGCCTGAATACCGCCAGTACCAGTGAATGTCTGAGACACAGCGGAAACAGCAGATGCGACTTCGTCCTGGCTAGCGTCGAGAACAAGCTTGCCCGTTGTGAAGATACATCCAAGCTGGGGATCGGTATCGTCACAGGTGTTGCCCTTGGCTGTGGCATCGTTAAGCTAAGAATTTGTTAATAATCAGGGTTTCAGAATATGTAGCTAAGGGAACATAAAACGTACATCGCCTGGGGCAAAAGTGCCACTCAAGAGGGCCAATTTGGGATCTGCTCCGATAGCCTTGAGCTGCTTCGCCAACTCAAGAGTAATACCCTTGTTTATGGAAGCCGCATTGGCGGATGCCGGGTCTTGATGGGGCTTTACGGCTTCGATTTCGGGGTTCACAGCTTGTTCAGTGCAAGTAACACTCGCGAGTCCGACTTTGCCGGTATTCCTCTCCAGGGCCTGGTACACCAGTGCACCAGCCATGAGTCGAATATCTTTAGCAGCCTTGCCATTGGTGAAAGCCTGATCAGCAGTCTCTTGCTTGAGGCAGTCCAAGTTGGTTACACTTCCAGCGCCACCTGCAGCCGCTGCATTACCAAGCAGGCCAAAGACGGCATCAGTGATGCCCTTGGGGTTGTTGTTGGCCAAAGCTTCATTCGTAATGGTGAGGAAAAGATCGTGAGAATGCTCTTGGGGAACTTCTCGGCGGAGCAAGTTGGAAGAAGGGAGAGGATAGCCGAAAGCCTGGCCCAGCAGCAAAGCTGCGGCCGCAGAGGTGCTTTGGAACTTCATAATGATTGGACGAGAAGGATGATTGGAATTTTAAAACACAAGAGCCTTTTGAGAAAAGAACAATAAAAATTGAATACAAGAATAAAAGAGTGTCAAACTCGAAAAGAATGGACCAGCCTGCTGGACAAGAAGAGAGGAACGAAACAAAAAAAAAATAGAGACAAGAAGTGACGATGGTGCTAGACAATTCACAAGATTCAGTATCAATCGGGTACTGGGACAATATATACAAAATATCTCGGCCCCGGCTTCCCCAAGCCCCCGAATATCGACGCCAATACACGGTTAAGCGACGTTTCTGTAGCCGCTATATCGCTCGTTTCATAAACACGACAGGGCGGTTAAAACGCTTTGCCCAGAAGTTGAACCCAGACAAAAAGATAAAATACAAGGGCAAAATGTGGTCAGATGTCTGATATACAGTATTTCTCATGGATTCTCAGGTTTCTGTAGCAGGTTTGACCAGGATAGCTGAAACGATTACCGTTTCTGGTGGGGCGAGGCAGGGGATTGTAAGGCGTTTCATACGCAGGACGCGATGATATTGGCAGGAGTACTTATAGCCTCGGTTCGCTGTATTAAGCTTAGAAAAGAGAAAAATGACGGCCAACGTTTTATTTCATCGGATGTCTATTATGACGACGTCGCGAGACCACAGGCCCAGGCCGGAGAGATTTGTTAGACTACTTCAGTTTGCAAGTAAGAGGAATGAGTGGGTCTATAAGAACTGTCTTTTAATTCCGTTCGTGTTATACGTGTACCATTATAAAGCAAGCATGGTTACACGTTTACATCTGTACAGGGCCTCAATCATTCAGATATGTATCGACTTCTGGGTGATTACCTGGTTGAAGCGCAGCCTATGTCAAAGAAAACGAGCATGCGAACCCTCATGATAATAAGCCTCCGTGCCAACGTTGGACTTGGTCCTTCCAAGACTTAGTTGCCAGGGTTGCTGTCGCAGGTATGGGACACAGCGCTAAGCGAGCCAAAGAGGCGGCTCTATCATATTCAAACCAGCCCATGGAACAGACTGGAACATGACTGTATACCAGGGGGGGCCTTAAACAGAACCAAATCCCCGCTCACGCTCCACATAGCACGGGCTCACGCCGACTAAGAATAACGCTGTTGCTGTAATATCCGGCCTCGACGAAATATCGAGCTCTACGCGGCCCCGGGTCGCCCGTTTACTCGTACGTACATGCACTCTCTGGTCCAGACCGTTCAAGAGCCTGTTGCGGGAACGCTCCACGTGCTTACACGAACCCCGGCCGGCTCACTAGACCAAGGTTCTGACCGGATCACCAGTTAAGCCGCCGCCAGGGGGGCTTGGCCAACGGGTTTCGGAACGGGCCTGCTTCGTCATGTTCAATGAGAACGGTGACTACAGTACGTTAGAGTTCGGACTTTGATTTCCCGGTTTGACTTGCGCTTGGCAAGTTTGTGCGAATATAGATACAGTTCTTGGCAAACTCCAGACGCGCCATTCGGAGACACTAGCTTGTCCTTCGGAGACGTTAGCCTGCCTTTCGCTGTGGTAATGCTTTGTCAAATAGAGCGTTGTAGTACAACTAGTGAACAGATCTATCTAGTAAAACAGAAAGTTTAAAGTTCCAAAGATGACATTCTTCAATCGAACTAGCAGTGGCATTTCATACGTGCGGGGGAACAACTCATAGAAGCTGGTTTTGCTGAACACATAATATCGTATTCATTTCTAGGGTAGCAAGACATCAAATGCTAAAAAGCTGTACCAAGAATACCTTTGGTGTAATTATCAAAGAGAAAAGAGTCAAGGTTTGATAGGTTTTTCGGGGAAAGATACAACAGCAAGACATGTTACTTATCGTCATTCTAATAAACAATTGAACTATGTCCTTTGACTAACCAACTCTATTGCTGTTCACACCTTGGAAATATGCAAATACCTAAGACACTGAATTCAAATGGCATAAATATATTAATCACTGCATAATAGCTGCCTAATTGGTTGTACGAGTATACAATCTGAGACTTGCACCCCAACTGTCAAAGGCTGCAGCAATAGAATAATTTCGTCATCAAAGCCTTCGGCAAGATCCATCTTCTCATCATAGCCCAGAACCCCCCAAGACGGCGTGGTGGATTCCCATGGCGGCAGAGTCTTCCCATGGCCTAGCCGGCCATTCTGCCACTGTGGTTGACAGCTAAATTGGCGTTTCGAATTCTTGCACAATCCACCATGCCGAAACCGGCTGGGATGCTGCACCCGCTGAGATGGACATACCGATGGTACCAGATATGGCCGTGGAGAATTTTTTCATACCCGATTCCAGGTCAGTAATTGTCACAGGGACTAGGACTAGGGAACTTGAAATGCTTCCTGGCCTTATGAGCGGATACGACACTCCGTCTAGGATAAGCCGTCTGCGGTCCCCTTGGAAATTTCGAAAAGTGTTCTCTTCGTAATCCTTTGTGACACTTCCAGAATCTTGAAAATACGCAAATGCCGTGATCCAGCCGGATATCAAGCGACTGTCTCCGCTGGAACCCTCATGACCCGTCTCCCAAGCGACCCGAAGCCAGAAATCCTTGACCTCCTGTGAGTCTGGCTCGTCAAAGGTTCTTTGCATATAGCGCATAATGGGCTGGAGCAGATTGGCCCAGCGTTGGCATTCGTCGCCGTACTTGTTCAACCTGTTCACCCGACTTGCAAGCATCTCCCAGTCGTGTCGGGTTCCCAGCAGTGTCACACTGGGTAAACCACATCCGCCCATCATGCTATATCCGAAGAATGTTTTCATCGCACCCATCATGCCAAACGCTGCCACAGCCTTGTCATGCTTGGTTGTGGTAGAGAAGTTCGGCAGCATCCACTCACGTAGCTCTGTATCAACAACGTTTTGCTGGATGAGGGAGGCAAACTCCTGAGCAGTCTCTTCAAAGTCGATTTGAGAGAGGCTTGGGTAGAAGACATTCAGCTCTTTCTTCCCTTCGTGGGAGACAAACATGTGCCGCAAGCGTTCGGCATTGTTACCCCCATTGATGAAAAGGCTAAACTGTGAGAGGATGGCCTGCCAAACATCATTAGGTCGGATAACTAGGTGGAGATCCTGGTTGAAAGCGCGGATGAGCCCCTCAACAAATCCATTATTATATACGGATACAGTCTTATCAGGGAATTCCATGTCAACTGCCCTCTTAGAATCGATGGAGGACGCAATGATAGGGAGTCCATGAAAACCGGTTGTGCGGTGGCCAAATGGCCCAAACGATCTCGATATAGATGGGGACTTCGGCCTCCGCGGGTCATTTTCATAGGGACTAACACATTTCGAAGTAACAGTTTCGAGAATTGCCATACTGTTCGTATTGAGGGTCAACTCTTGGTCCATATTACGCCCCTGTTGGAAAGGGGATGGCCATGTCGTGACAGGCATTCTTCGTGGAATTTGCCGTTCTGTTTAATAGATCTGAACTCGCACTTCAGTGAAATGGTTTTAGGCAATGTTGGTGCATATACAAAGAGGAAGAAGAAGCTGATACTTGAAAGGCGAAGAACTGAAAGGGATTAAATACTCTTGAGAATCAATTAGGCAGACGATGGTTGCCTGAAGATAACACGGGACATGTGAGACATAAAGAGATGGAAGATCTAATGTCCGTCACTTCGAGTAACACAGACAGCTGGCTCATTGGAAGATCCGACCAGAGGCTCAGGCGGGGTCAAAAGTGACGTGATCAAATCTTAGAGGTAAATAGCCAAGCCAGTAAAGGTATAATGCAAGGGGGCAGCAATTTTGAGTCCAGATGTCAACAGTTCATTGTACAAGAGCGAGGGGAGATTAATAAACAAGAGGTCTTCCACTAAAGACTACATCTACTACTGTAAAATGCATTATATATTTAAAATTGCCAGCCTTTATAAGCTTATCATATATATGTCTTTTTAAATTACAGAATCTACCTGATTCAATAATAAGAGCACTTAACCAAGGACTGTGCATAAACACTTAGACCAAACCCAAGAAAGCAAAGCTGAAGAGAATGCTCGGTCTTGACACATTCCACCCGGTCCCATTTAGCGCAGTTTAAATAGCCGATCAGCTGTCCCACATCGTAATCTTCATACTTTGTGTAACCGTCCACGTTAACGTAGTTACATGTGTCTCCAAAAACATCCTTGATGCCGGTGGTATATTGATCATCCACAATATCCGTATCGGCGCTGTCGGCAGTGATTGACCAAGTGGCGTCACTATCGCAGACATTGATGCTCTCCTTATACGACGGGACGCCGTAGTAGTTGACGATGATGGTTGGAAAAGGGGTATGGTCAGGGTCTTGGGTTTGTCTATCCAGGACAAGCCACCAATCCGCGATGCCAGTGTCAGTAGAGGGTTTGCTGACGGAAACTGGGGGTTTGGGTAAGCCGGGATCGATAGGCTCGGGGTAGTCGTCGCCTCCCGAGCACTCGTTGAACCAGGTATTGGCGAGGGCGGTCCCTGGATAAACATCGTGATAATCGGCGCGGCCAAGCTCGCCGAGCGTTGGGAAATGGATATTCTGACCGCGGCCGTGTCCTTCAAACCGGGTTCCCAGGTCGATCCAGGTCATGCTGCTCCCTCCTGCGGGGATGAAGCCGCCATTTCTCCAAACTCGGGCCCCTGCCTTAAACTTGTCAACCCATATAAGATCCACTTTACCATCGCCATTGACCTGGAATTGTATTAGTAGTGCCAAGCTATATGCCGTCAATGTCAACTTACGTCGGCCCATTTGAAGTTTGCTCTGTCGAGCCTTTCTGTTGGCGCAAACTTGATCTGGCCCTTGTCCTCTAGGCCACCGGCTTTATTGAGGTGCCCAACAGTTCGAGCATCTTTCTCCATGCAAAGGTAGTCGACGCGGCCATCACCTTCCAAGTCTCCGAACCTCAGACCTTGGTCATATAGACCCCTGCCCCAGCCCTCCTTACACAGCGCGTCATTGACTACCCAGGTTGGGCCGGAAAACGTGGGAGACGTGGCTCCGTCTTTGTAAGTGTTGCGCCACATCTCGACCCGCCCCGTATGCCTTTCGACTGCAAGGATATCACAGAGACCGTCCCCGTCCCAATCGCCAAAGTGGATGCTCTTCCTTTCCCGGGCGATAGAGATGATCTTTCCATGCTGTCCCCAGTTAGGCGGGGACTTGATATTCTCGAATAAGGTGATTTCACCCTCCGCGCTCACCCAGAGATAATCTTGCGTCCAAGTTAGTGTCTCGCTAATAATACAGTCATTAAGAGGTAGGCATATAGCCACATACCATCGTGGCCTCGGCCGAACATATCACAATAATGGACTCCATCTCCCTTTCTCTGAGTCCCGCCAGAGCCTTTATTCGCATAGGCATAAGATTGAACGTATTTCTCGTCAGCTATGCGATTCCAGATGAGGTCAGCGCGTCCAGAGCCCGATATTCGTCCAAAGACGAGCTCTGTTCTATCTTTCAACTCGGGGATTGCAGGGTGGTCCGCTGTAGCCTCTACCCAATGAGGCCGTAGGCCTTTGCCGTCGGCATCGAAATCTCCTCGCTGGTTGATCCAGATTTCAGAGGAGCCGTCCTTGTGCAAGTAGACCCAATCTGATCTGCCATCGCCGTTGATATCGACGAGGTTGACCCCTTGGATCCCTTCAGCCTCACCTTTAGCGGCAAATGTCTCCTCGCCAACAACCTAAGCCAGTCAGTTTGTCTGTTGGTCAATTGAGAAAGCAGCCAGTTCGGATAACATACGAAACTTTGCCAGTATCCCCCATACGTCTCTGTCGGTGCATCGCCCACGCCGCCGTTGCGCCAGCAATAGATATCGCCCTTGTCATCAATAGCGCAATAATCCAGCCGCCCGTCTCCGTCAATGTCGCCGAGACGGACCCTATCTTGAGGACCCCATGAATATCCCTCCTTGATAAGGCCACCGTTCTCCAGAGGCTCGAATTTCGGAGGGTTGCCGCCCCTGTTGATAGACACATACATGTTGCCATCCAGGTTGATGCAGATGAAGTCGTCAAGGCCGTCGCCGTTGACGTCGCCCCAACGGTGTCCTCGAATCAGACACTTCAATCCCACATCGATGGTAACGCCTGTTACAGCGATATTGCCACCATCGTTAAGATACATACGACAAGTTCCCGGCGTCGGATCATCGATTGTGCCCTTGTCAACGCAGTTGATCAGCTCGTCAAATTCTCCTCCCGGGTCTGCGCCCCCCAAGTTCACCAACTGGGCAAAGGATACTCGGCTGCCGGCATTGAACGCTCCGCTCTCAGTGATATAACCACGAACTGTCTGAAAGTGCCTGTAGGGCCCATCATCCTCGCCCCATCCTTGCTGCGTTTTAACAGGGCCGCGTCCAGCCCCCTTTTCTGGGTCACAGTCGACTGTGGTGTCGTCGTCGACTCCAGTATCGATCGGTTTCGTCAGAAAGCCCGCCTTCTCAACCTCGGCAATAGCTTGAGCCCAAACAGCAGCCAACTTAGCTGCGCCCTTTTCGTTGGGATGCATAGTGTCGTGATAGTCGGTCGAAGTATCCAGAAACCCATTATTCAACTCAGCCAACCCAATCTTCTTTCCTGCATCCCTGAACCTCTTATATAAATCCCGATAACCAGGATTAATCTTGTTGACATTGTTGTTTGCCTCATTGTCAAGGTATGGTATCAGAGTTGATAGAATAATTGTGACACCCTCGACTTCCTGATATAGATAATTAAGCAACAACTCCATTCGAGCTGCGGTACCATCCACATCCTGGCCAGTTTTTGGATTGGCATCATTTGTCCCGCAGTTTATGAGGATTAGATTTGGCTTCGTATCGATCCCCATACCGGCGTTTTTAATCATCTGTGACACCACCGCACCAGAATGTCCCTCGTGCTGCCGATCCTTAAACTTCTCAGGATCACCATTCGACAGGCTACCGACCATATTGACTGGCCAGCCTTCCCATCTTAACTGGTCTCGAAGGGGTTTCCGGTATCCGTTCTGCGGGTCTGTGCCAACTCCTGCTGTAATAGAGGCGCCGAGAGGCATAATTCGTAGGTAGAAAGGCTTGTCTGCTGCCGCCCTGGCCGCCTTGGGCCGATAGTGCTGACTCCATAGCTCTGCCAGAGCATCGTCATCTGAAAGAGTATGGTTATGCGTTAAAGGACTGGCTAAGACTGAGGAGAAAAGAAGGAGCAAGTGAGCCAAGAGACACAGCGCGGATCTTGGAGACGACGCCATGTCAAATGTCCACCGCGTGTAGTGGTGATGCGTGATGAATCGACTGAAGTGAATGAGCCAATATTGTAGTTTGAATCTGCCTCTGGTTGGGGATCAAGAGGCTTATATACCTAGCCAAATGATATCCATAGCTGGGCCTGTGTTTTAGAGTCTATGGTAGAAAGCAAGAAGGCTTCCTTTCCCGTAATACATGGACTCATGACAAATTACAGTATGCTTCGGATTTTTCCCATTCTGGAAATCTCATGGGACGGAAATCCTGCCTGTGCAATTATTGGCGCTAATCGAGACTGACTTGCTTGCCAACCTGCCATTAAAAGGCTTTGTGCATGAGATAAAGCGTATTGGGACAGGGATAAGGTAGTAAAATACGCGTGTTTGAATACGCTTGTTGAATACGCTTAAAAACGCTGCCCAAGCCACGATTCTAGTCTGCAAAATCCACGGCTGCATATCATAACTTCGTGGATAATTAAGTCAAGCTGGCCTATCAAGTTAAGCTTATGCTCATGAACTAACTACAATAGTATTATATATTACTTGGCGGACGGTGGTAGGATTCTTCTAATCCTATAAATTCCGCCAGTAAAAAGCCTCCAGCTCTGCTAGCATAGAGCGTATTAACTTATGGGATTATACGACAAGCAACTAAACCGCAAAAAGAGGAAATATGACAGCAGGAGCATTATACTGCCAGCCCCGGCAGGCATCAAGCGTATTTATAAGATTATACTACAGTATTAGACTACTGCTTACAATTTTGACGGCAAGCTAAGCATCCATGTGATCCTTAATCACATGCATTTAACCGACCTGACGGGATCTCTAGTGCTAAGCCTTGTCCAAAGTTTTAGTGATAGTATTCGCTATTCCTGTCAGCCATCTCATTATGGAAGCTTTGCAAATGCGAATGGCGATAATCTCCTGGTTTTGTGTGGTTGCATGTTAGCGATTGTAGTTTTCTGGGGCACGATTTCAGCTGCGTTAATTATATAGTTGTATACAATAGGTGGAGACTCGGCACTTGCACTATTTACACAGGAGAGTGGTGGCAACGAGCGTTTGTGCTCCAGAAAATATTTCTGCATGTGGTAATTATTGAGACCTTAAGATACATGTAAACATAAATACCAACTGTAGCACTAGATACAGCTGCGACTAATTTGGTATCTGCAATCCATTGCGCCAAGATTCAGAATTTTCGGCTCAGTTAGAGAAAAGCTGCACCCGCAGCTAACACAGCAACAAAGCCGAATAAAGTAGGGGTAGAAGCCTGAGCGAGACCTGTAGAAGTCGAGCTCTGTACCTCGGTTGTCCGAGTTGGACTGGGGAAGACGAATGTGCTGCTGGTGGTGTTTGATCTCGAGGGAGCAGAAGTTGTAGCAGGGGCCGAAGTCTCTGTGTGGCTGAAGGGTGGCCTAGTTGTCGAATTGCCCACGGTGGTCGTATCTGGAGCAGTGGTAGTTGTTTTATCATCCCCGGTATCTATATTACCATCTCCGTCCACTCTGAAGTGATCCCAGGCAATGTTGTCCAAAGCTACCTTTGGGGAATCGAAAGCGAGCGAGGTTGAAATGAGGTTCACGGCGATGGAGAAAGCGGTATATCTTCCTTCATCTGGGTTCCATTTGATTGAAAATGGACCGGTGCCATCCTTCGTCGGGAATTTCTCGATTTCCTGATTCTGCACGACATCGCCTTGGTTCATAAGCAGCAGCTGGATGCTGATCTTTGTTTCGTCGTCGTCGAGCTCTCCATCAGCCAGGTGCGAGTAGTCAACTGCAAGGTCAAACGCCGTGTTGCCAGAGATGTAGTCTCCGGCATCGAAGGTGAGATAATCGAATAAGATACCATTGTCTCCCCACAAGACATTATTTTCCAGTTTGTCAGATAAATCAACATTGGCAATTGGGGTCTTGCAAGCTCCCGTTCCGACAGAGTTGACTACGGTTGCACCCATGATTACCGCGCCCTTTGCTTGGGTTAGAAGTAGTTCTCTAGGTGATTCGGCACAACGGAGAAATATGGCATACCGCATATCGGTGTTCGGATTTGGAGAAGCCCATGCTTCCACAGCTATCCTTGTTTGAGACATCGAGATCTTCAAACTTCTCATCGTTAGTATAATGATGCGTTTCTTGATAACCCAAGCATACTTACGGTGAGGGTCACTCTATCGCCGTAGACTAGAGGAAGAAAAGCAGCTGCCGCAACTAGGCTATTATATGTCTTCATGATGTTGTTTTGTAGATATGCGGATTCTGTTGAGTGGAAAAGGTCTGTAAGTGTTGAGTCAAGTTTCGAGATGGAAGAGGCTGAATTGGAGTTGTCACTTGATGGATTATCGCTATTGCCTCACCCTTTATATATCTGAATTGCTGTCTGTTTACTTCTAGCTCTTCAATCGGTATCAGGCGATGTGATACAGATTAGTGCTGTTCGATTGCTTGATTCTGCACTCGGTTATGCTGTCAGGATAAGGCTTTGAACGTGGCAATGCGGCTCAGCTTACCAGGTCCACAGCGGGTGCTACTTTAGGTCGATCAGTAGTAATTGATCTTTCTAAACTTAGACTCTTGTAGGGTAGAATAAGGATGCCCTGTAGGATATGCCCCTGGCAGATTGCCCAATAATAACGTGCTTCAACAACAGGCAGAATTCGCATAGACTGAAACCCCCGTCTAGACTGAGAAAACTGCCTATGCCAAGAACTCGCAAGGGTTTTTCCACGTATGAGTACAGAGGCATCTACGGAGTGGAGAGAGATAGATCTCATCATAAAGACTAGGCTGAGCCTAATGAGGGTCGATCATAAGCCTAAGCTACCTATATCCCTACAAATCCTTAAGCTATAGCATGGCTATGCCGTGTTGTGATTGGTTAATAGGCACGAGAACTTGTCGTCTTACATTGTTGCTGTGTAATTCTTTAGCTTTGCTGATGCTTCTCTGCGGAGCACTACGCATCCAAAACAGCGTAATAAGCTTAGTTGGCCTAGTGTGCCCCTTCCTCAGAAAATAGAAGACCGTGATGCTAGTTCTGAAGCGCCCCCGTCCGCAAAGTGACTGAATCCGGACTTTATTACAACACCGATCCCAGCACTCTGTTTCAAAAAGCATCATAGCTCAAATATCTTCCACAGAACTAGTACTTCTTCTAGGACAGTTACTATTTTTGTCTTGCTCGGTGGCCAAAAAGCGGTCCATCCCACTCTCATCAAAAAAGGGGAGTAGCTTGTTCACTTTTAGCTCATCATCCTCAAGCCGCTGCCATTGATTCGCCCATTCGTATATTTTGCGGAAGCTTTGCGCATATATTGCTGATGTGTTGTTATCCGTTGTCCAACGGGTTCTTTTCCGTAGGGGCACTTGTAGGAAATGACTTGTAACTTCCAATATGTAAACTCAAAATAGAGTAGAACAGTAATTCATCAAGTATTTACTACAAGAGTAAACCGTTTCCCATCAGATGCGTAATATTATGGCCTGTCTCCAAGATATAATGTTATATATCTAATTGAAAGTCAGTTGTAATAATAATCCAGAAGGTTATTGGAGAGATAGCTACATATAGGAAAGATATTTATCTCTAGCTTAAGATACCTAGTAGTCTTTAAACTATATTGATGCAGCAATCTTCCAGTTTAATGTATCAGCCTCCATGCAACGATGAACCTCCACGATTTGGCTGAGGCGGAATACCTTCCCCAACGGGAGATGCAGGATTCTCGACTCAGTCTGCTTTAGTGGCTGTTTCAGAGGTGTCGAAAGGAAGTCCTCTACCCTCTCAGCATAAATCATCAGATTCACAGTACTGGGCATGATTGACATAAGCGAGAACGGCCCGTCAAAATCCCATTTGTTACCGCACTACCTACTAGGCACGCGCTCTCGCCTCTCGCCATACACTTTAGAGCCCTTGGACCCACCGGTCTGCCATTCTCCTTCGTCAGTCACTCAGAGAACTGGGACTCATATATGATGAATTCGTCGTAGAATGCTTCTGGTAGTCTATCGCGCCCATTTACGGGTATTCTGGGCCACGGCTGATGCGTCGTATTGGCAGCTTCAGCCGCGTCATCAAGATCCCGCCTCGTAGGCACAGGTACATCCCATAGTTTCTCCTTTGTTGCTCGATTCATCCTATTGCCGAATGTCTGTGCTTCCTGAAACTCTCCATACACGATATTGGAACAATTAGGAAAACGGGACATATCAACGTAATTGTATTGCGATTTTGAGAGAAATCCGCAATTATCGCATGATTTGTACAGTATGTTTTCCCCGCTGCCGGGTCCGGACAATCGCTATGGCAATTCCATGGAGCGGAGATAAGAGGAACTCACGTTTCCGGATACTCCCAACTACATGTAGGTCCGGATGGAGCAGGCCACTATTGCCGGGCCCGACACTTTTTGGACAATCGCCATGACAAATGCCGCAGATGGGCGGGACCTGTATTCCGAATAATTCTGAATAAGCTCGGGTGGATCAGGGCTATACCAGCAGGGCCGAGATGTCAAACCGAGATGCCAGGCCAAGTTGTGAGGATATGGTTAAGCTTATTACGTGGCTATTTAGATCTCTCTACTCCGTATTTACATGTACTATAATAGCTATTCTATCCCAAGAGGTCAAGACTGATATAGCTCTCAAACTTCACTACCCACCGGACTAATCGTTGTCAGTATCTTTCGTTTAAAGATTACAATTTCCACGTAAACCCATCTCCGTGTTGCCTTATTCAAAATGTTGGCATTTGGAAGATTTGTCGTTCCTTTAGTTACGGTATTCATTGGAATAGCCCTAGGACACCGTACATATATCCCCTCCTTTTGTACAACCTTTTACTAATGAAATTCGCATCTTACAGAAACACTCGAACATGAAACACTGATCGATCCTCGTACCCGATATCCTGCGAACTATACGTTGCCAGTGCAAGGCTTCCCGGGACTTCAGAGCAACTGGAACCCGCGACCCGACTGCGGCGAGCACTCTTATGTAGGACATGGGCGCTTACGCGGCCGACGAGCACTGATTACAGGAGGCGATTCAGGTATGGGACGGGCGATTGCAATTGCTTTCGCGCGCGAAGGAGCTGATATCGCCTTCAATTACCTAGAAGTTGAAGAGTCTGATGCACGAGAAACAGTCTCGTTCATTCGAGCTGCGGGACAGAAAGCTTTTACAATTCCTGGTGATCTGCGAAATGAGTCGTTCTGCGCTGACTTGGTGCATCGTGCTGCCGCCAGCTTGGGTGGGCTTGATATTGTTGTCAGTCACGCTGGCTATGCCTTTGAACAGGCCTATATTGGCAATCACAGCACGGAAAGCTTTGAACAGACCTTGCGAACGAACGTGTATGCGCCGTTCTTCATAGCCAGGGCTGCAGCTCCGCTATTGCCTCCGGGGTCTTCCCTTATCTTCACTGCATCGGATGTAGCTGTTGGGGGTAATGCAAGGCTTGTCGACTATGCTGCGACCAAAGCCATGCTTGTTTCCTTCACCAGGTCACTTGCGCTGCAACTCTGGCCGTTTGGCATCCGTGTGAATGCAGTAGCACCAGGTGGTACGCTCACGAACTTCTTCACAACTCAAGGCGAGACGACGGAAAGCATCAATGGAGCCGTCTCTATGACCCCAGCCGGCCGTTTGGCGCAGCCGGTGGAAGTAGCCCCTGCCTATGTCGATTTGGCCGAAGGAATCAATAGTTTCGCAAGCGGAAGTGTGTATGGTGCGAATGGTCCCACGGGGGGATTCTGAAGTGTAGTCGGGAAATGAAATTGCCTACATGTACTGACTTTCCTTCCAGACCAATTGTAGGTCTTTCAGGTTTGCATTACAGGTAGTGCTGGAAGTTTGGAACATGCTTGGAAGATTGAGAGGAGAAAAAAGTATTCAATTTTCTTTTACTTTCTGTGTCATAATCCTACTAGTAACTTGTTCTAAGATAAATTTTACTTACCTTATACTACATAAAACGTCTTTTGATGAGCTGTTCGTTCATCAGGACAACTCGCAACAGAACAAAGCTAGTCTCAATGGATCGCTGCAATTTCCGAGTCTCTTCAGCTGCTTCAACTCTGCTTTTATAGCCTTGTATGTAGATACAATGATGATGAAAGGAAGAGTATTCCGCCATAATACTACTTATAAATATGCATGACATGCGGGTGGCAGTAGGCAAGGTAGCCCTGAGGACCCCATTCTCCTCCAAATCCGCTGTTTTTGCGTCCACACCAGAAACCCTCTGGTGCTGGTTTGGCAAAGCTGTTGATAAAGACACTTCCAGTCTCAAGTCGCGAGGCAATTCTCTGGGCATGTGCGACATCCTTGCTCCAGACAGAGCCTCCTAGTCCAGTGTGAGAGTCATTTGCACGTCTGTTGATCTCTTTCTCATCGGACCAAGGTTGGAGAGGGACAATGGGGCTTCGGCAAGCTTAGATATGCAGTTAGTCATGCATTTGCTCTTTGTAACTCTCATAACAGACAACGAACCGGCTTCCCTGTTTCCTTGCGCGACAAGGTAACAAATTCGACCGTGAACGAGTTGAGTAAGTTTATATACTTGTTGATAAACTCTTTTCTTGCGTCAAATTCAACCGCAGACCAAGCTGGAAATGCTCTCCGGGCCGCTTCCACAGCATCATCAAGGTCTTGCTCGCTGCCCAATGGCACATCCCAGAGTTCCTCCTCATATACTGCTGCTGCGAGGTTTGCCGTCGACAATGTTCGCGAAAGAGGTAAAGTCAATGGAAGGCTTGATTAGAGACATGGTGCTGAGTTGTGGGAATAGTTTTGATGTTTGATGTGAAGTCCTAGACAGTTTCTCGAAACAAAGTATACATCCTACAAAGTTGCTTGTCTTTATATATCCACAAATTTCTTCATTGCATTCTTTCACGATGGACACGGTTACGATAGATTCACAACCCAATTCGGCGTTAAAGAGACGTAGAGGTATCTTCATCTCTATGAGAATTATCACTGAGTCTAGTATCGGACTTAGAAAGGCTCATCGGTCACTATTAGTACTATGTAAAATTTGTCATTGTTGTGAGTCGTCGGGAACAAAATGCGGAATTCGAAGTACGGAATGCGAAGTACGGAATGCGAAGTACGGAATGCGAACTGCGAATCACGAAATACAAACTACCTCACCTGTTAAACCCGGTGACTGGATGTAGTCTCTACTTTGTTCCGTTCACCGCTAAAAGCGCGCCATAATAAAGCTCGCCCCGCTGCTCTTAGAGTTGGAATCCGTCTCGTCTCGCAACAACACTATTAGTAGGTAGTAATGTAAGCTTGTAGCTGGTGAAGCTCGTCTACAATTTGCCAAGGGCTTCAGCCAGCAGGACGGCCTGAAAGAGTGAAATACGGAGTTTTTCGTTTTTCGTTACCGCCAATGTAAATTTACAGCCAAAGAGTAATAATATTACTCTCTGGTTTGATGGACTTATTGCAGATATTGTTATACCTGTATAGCTTGTAATTGCTGGCCTTTAATCCTGTATCAGCTGGTGAACTGTGGCTGAATTCAGGTGCGTCTTGCTAAATAGCTTCCATAACTTTCCCCGCATGTCTTCACATCTCCCGCACCCGTCTCCCGCATCTTAGATCGAGCGTAACTTTGCGGGGGAGGCCCTAACTCACGCTATAAAATAGCTGTATACTTTAGGGAGATGCTAATATCGTTCCGCGGCAGGTCTACCGGAAGTTCTAGGACGACAAAGTATCGTTAAATGAGTAGAGTGATTTGATGATGGCTTGCGTTGCGAGATTGACAATATTAGACCTCGGGCGCTGCTATAAGATCGGTGAATATCTCTCCACATTGTTCTATCATGGACTTTTCATACATCATACTATCAGAGTCATTTCAAGTTCACTGGAATTCTGAGCACTACCTACCAATCCAGAGATCTACTTCGGTCGTACTCACTCAGCACGAAGTATTCATATCAGAGCCTCGAAGTTATTATGGATAAGATCAATGTGGACAGTTACGGTGACGAGCACGCGAATGATCTGAAGCGGACAAACACTTATCTGAGCATATATCCGGAGCTTTTTGAGAAGCTTTATCTCTCTCCAAAGGCTCAAACGCATGGGGAGGGGGCGGACCATCGGCAACCCAACGCCTGTGGGAGTGCTCGGGTTCTGTGTTGCTCTGACCCCGGTATCTGCCGAATTGATGGGTTGGCGTGGTGCCAGCGGTACTTCAGCAACAATGTGAGTTTACTTGGAGATATCCTATCTGTTTTAGCAACCGTTGCTAAACGAAAAAAAAAAAAAAAAAATACAGCGGTGCCAGCTACTCTTTTGGAGCAACTCTTCTTATGTTGTCAGGAATCGCCGAATTCCTGCTTGGCAATACCTTTCCCAGTGTGGTATTTTTGGCCTATGGGTCACATTTTCTTACTATGGCGATAACCTACACACCGTTTTTCGCTGCTATCTCATCCTACAATGCCGACGGCAGCCAGGAGCAGTCTCCAGCATTTTTGGCAACCTTTGGTAAGACACCCACGATGGCAACCCCCCTGGGCTTGGGTTTTCCTGACAATAACATACCTGAACAGGGTTCTACGCTGTCTGCATGACAACTTTGTCGTTCATATTCCTCATTTGCTCTCTCCGCACAAACGCCGTCTATGTCACCGTCTTCGCCAGTGGTGCCATAGGATTTGGTCTCTTCAGCGGTGCAGCATGGAATATTGCCGGGGGAAATGATACTGTGGGCAAGCACCTTATCGTGGGTACGGGTGCATGTTTTTTCGTTGCGTGTATGGCTGGTTGGTATCTTTTATTCGCCATTATGATGACTGCTGTCGATATGCCTTTTGCAGTTCCGGTAGGGGATCTCAGCACCATGATTAAGGGCATGTCTGATGTAGAACGAAACATCCAGCAGCGGACAGAGTAGCAACGGCGATTTACAGCAGTTTTATTACATGATTCATAATAGTATGTAGCTTATGAACGCAAAAGAAGAGTACTGCAACAGGAACCAAACATGCGTGAATCAGTGAATATAACAGGAGATAAGCTACACATACAACGTTATACGTAACTAATATTGAAGACCAATTCGCTACCCTTTGTAGCGTTCAATAGCTTCAATTATTGATGACTTCAAATGTGCCTTGCACGACGATGTAACTACCGCGCCAACTAGCCGACAAAACTAATACTAGTATTATTGCATTAAGATCTGCCCGGAAAAAACTGAAGTCTAGCGCCACAAGGCATGGTTTTTTTTTTGTTTTTTTTTGCCAAACTCATTGTATAAGGATTTAGTTTAGAGTTTACATCAACCGTTGGTCCGACTTTCAATAGCCGAATATCGGAAGAGTAATTGAAAGAGAACAAAATGTGAGGACAAAGCAAAAACTGTGTCTAAGACCCACTCTTGTGTTGCAGCCACTTTCTTTGTCCATCCCGTAAAGCCATTGGTTACTACTCGATCGCAATTTATCTCTTGAACGGTTTATTATCACTCAATAAGGTCTTCTATATATTGGTGCCAGGCTCCAAATGTTTTTCCATGCGTGTTTTAGATGCCATGCTTCTTTCCTCTTACAGATCCGGGGATGCTTGTAGCTGTCCTGCGCAACCTCCCTAGGAGTAGCTGGTGCTGTTAACGAGCTTTGCTTACCTGAACCTCACATGAATTTCACTATATAATTATGCCTTTTTATGCATTATAGTGACATATGCCTACTGCTATCAGCAAGATACGATACAATAGTTGGAAGGGCCTTACCTGGTGGCTAGGCAAGACCGTAGTCTCTGCAATCACTACATTCTCTCTTCGTCCAGCAGCAAATACGAAATAGCAGACCGGATGCCCAGTCGGAGATATAATCTCCGCCTCCGCGGTGCGCCAAGCTGGGACGAAATGTTCATGGTACCTTGCTCGGAAGGAGATAATTCATAGTCCGACAAAATAGATTGGTAATTAATACTCAGCCATTAAAACTGTAGCCTCTGTCATAAATTTTCCGATCAGCACATCCAACTATCTGCATAGAAGATATATTCTCGTAGACACAATGCCTCACCCAACGTTGACGAGAAGCGAGAGAATCGATATTTTTGTAGCTATTGCAGAAATCCGTCAGTTATCCATATCTTCAATTTGAGTTATATCTTACGTTAATACATCTAAAGTCTTGAGCGGCATTTTCGGACTCTTTACTGCTTTATTTCAAGGCTCCACAGGGGCGCCTGGCTACTCGACACGCGTTATTCATCATCTTTTACGAAAGACAGCCCGTTTGTCAGTGGCACAGTTCCAGTACGTGCAAGAGAGATACTCGGACGATATGAAGTACATGCCTGTTGATTGTTATAAAAACGAAGATATCTGGATCGAAACACCAGCACCGATCTAGTTTATTCTCAGTTCACTCAAAGAACGGGAATTCCCGAGAATAGCATCTTGCTGTCCGATGGGACACGCTGCCATTGGATTGGTTCCCCAGAATGCAAAAGGGTCTTGCTTTACTTCCCCGGTAGGGTGAATCGACGACTGTCTCTATCTTGCTCTAGTAACGATTTACATAGGAAGCTTTGTTCTCCCTTCTAGCAGATTTCATCTGCAGTTCGCAGCAAATTGTGCAAAAACACTTGAGCGCGAGGGACGGGAGGCAGCGGTTCTAGTAGTATCCACAGGTAAGAGCAATTTTCAAGACACGGTCGTTCATTTGTGTCGCATACTAATGCGAATGCATAGATCTCGCACCAGGCTCTCAGTATCCGCGCCAATTGAGTCAAGGAGCGACAGCCCTAAAATACTTGCTTGAAAAGACAGGACGGAGCCCATCAGATGTATGACGAATCATTCAATATACCATGGCGATGAAACTTGCTGAGCGATAGAACATAGATTACACTAGTCGGAGATTCGGCAGCAGGGAATCTGGCTCTCGCCCTCATGTCACATATCAGCCATCCGCTCCCAAATGTTCCGCTTCTTGAACTGAAAGAAGACCTCCAAGGCGTTATTCTCGTATCGCCAATCACAGACTTTGATGCCACGACACCATCGGCAATAGAAAACTCGAAGAAAGACTGGCTCGATCAGGGTGCTATAAAAACGTGGGGTGACAACTATGCGGGGCACAGCGTTCGAGACATATACATTAACCCAGGCTTGGCATCAGAAGAATGGTGGAAAGATATAAAGTTAAAGAAGGCAATTGTTCTGTATGGGGAGTACGAACTCGCAAGAGACAGCATTGAGACATGGGTTGCAAAGTTCAAGGTAAGGCCAGCTCTTCATAACAGGAAATTAAGTTCCGCACATGGAGCCAGACTAAGACGGGTAACAGAAACACAATCAGGAGACAACAGTGATACTTGGGAAGGGTGAATTCCACGCACAGCCCGTCATGGATCTTATGCGGGGCTCCAAAGTACCGAGCAGGCAAGCGGAGGCGTTGAAATTGTGGTTTATACAATCCTTGTGGTTATAAACGCCTTATAAACCATTGACGTTACTAAAGATTTAACAATAATTGATCTAATATTAGTTCTCTTGAGTAGTTTATGCTCTTTACTCAGGAGGAAATTTTTAATCTTTCAAGGATATGTCTTATTTTATTAGTTTAACTTAGAAAGTTCATAATAACTGCCATTATTTCTTCGTTATAAGGCACAGATTTAATGAAGTCCGGAGCATAACATCTCGGCCTTGGCAGCATCGCTAAACGGCCAGCCATACACCTCGTGCATGGTGCGGTCGTCAATTTTGAAGAAAAAGCATTTGGTAGTACCCATTCCAAGGCCTGACGGAAATGCTCCTGCTCGTTGGCAATGAAATTCTTGATGATAGCCATGACTCCCCGGTCCTGAATGCCCTTGATGGTCTCGTAGCATCCGAACATACATTCGGGACTCCGCGGCCCGGATATAAAGTCCTGGACGTCTCCGGTAACTCTACTCCGTACGGATACGCAATATCTATGATTTGGCTTGATGCTTTTAAATAAGCTACTGCTAGCTCTTCACTCTAATGTTCCAAATCACCTCACATTGCTGCATTAGACTCTACACTACAACTCACCACCATGTCATTTGATCCAGCCAACCTTGATCCCATTGCGGATAAGTCTGTTCTTATCACTGGTGGTTCATCTGGGTTGGGCCTTGCCACGGCCCGTGCTTTTGTGGCCTCGGGCGCATATGTGACCATTGCAGACATCCAGCCGCCTCCCGAAAATGCGTTTGGCGATGGACAGCACCGCGTCAACTTTTCTCTCTGCGATGTGAGAGACTCTGCTTCGCAGACCGAAGCTTTTAAAGCGGCGATCAAGTTTGCGCCAAGCCATGCTCTTGACGTTGTTGCCCTTTTTGCTGCTGTGGACGATTCGCCCAACCTTGTCGATCTCGTCAAGGCCTCTGACTCTCAGGCAATCAATGTGCCGCACCAACTCATCTCTCATGACTCAGCTGCCGTCTCTGCTGAGGGTTCGTCTAAGGGCAATGGGCCAGATCTAGACAATCTTAGCATAAAGTGCCTGGATGTGAACTTGAAGGGGATTTATTACTCAACCTATCTCGCCTTGCATTACCTGCAGCTGCCCGAATTGGCACCGTCCGGCTCGGACAATCGCTCGACAAAGTCGCTGATTTTGCTTTCCTCGTTGGGTGGCTACCTCGATGACAGCCACGACAGTATATATTCCGCCACCAAGTACGGCATTCGAGGTCTCTTCCGTAGCATTCGACTGCGATCATACAATGAACTGAATGTGCGCTGCAATTTGGTGGCACCATGGGTCATCAGAACACCGTTGACCGTCCCTCTCCAAGACTTCATGGACAAGAGCGGAATGCCTGAAGGAAAGGGATTGACTTTTGCAACAGTGGACGCTGTTGTTGATGCTGTGGGTCGGTGTGCCGTGGATGAGAATGTTGTTGGTCGCTCAATTGCTGTTATGCCAGAAGGCAACTTTGACCTCGGTGATGATGAGGAAGGACTCTGGGCAGGCGCAGCATTGAAGAGAATTGTGCAGGCAAGAAAAGATGCTGGAGATGTGATTGTTTGATGAGTACGTCTTCTCAGCAGGACATATAGCGAGTAACATCAATAAATCTTTCTTCAATATTATGGCACCAAAAACTTTGGAGACATGCAGCTTTGTCTTGTTCTACAGGTCTGCAGTTAACAAGTCATAGGACACACAAATCTACAACTACACCAGATG
Source organism: Trichoderma semiorbis (assembly GCA_020045945.2). Lineage (NCBI taxonomy): Eukaryota > Fungi > Ascomycota > Sordariomycetes > Hypocreales > Hypocreaceae > Trichoderma > Trichoderma semiorbis. The sequence goes on along the minus strand of CM034697.1, from coordinate 4,456,850 downwards.
TGTAATAGAATTACCCATAATGTAATACTTCAAAACGATAAGAATATATGTACTGTGATCCCGTAATTTATTGATAATATGCACATCTGTCGGGCGCCAGCTAATATATTGAAGTCAAAGTTTATTGGTTGCAAATTGTAGAATATATGCATACTTGAAGTCTGGTATGCTAACAAGGCTGGGTACAAACTAGTGGTCTTCAATGCCAGTAGGACATGGTCCATATCTCTATAACCTACTGTTGCCCAAAATATGTCCCAGCAAAGTAAGCCAAGGTATATACAAGGCCGAAATCAGCCTTCTCTATAGACTGTAGATGGGTTAGATACAGTCAGGGGTGATGAGTCGGATGAGCTACAGTACGGTTTTGTTTCGGCCGCCCGCGGGATTCCGCGGAGGTGTGGAGTCATTGAATGCCTCATGCTCCATGGCTAGCCGGGGGTTGAGCTGCAGTGACAACTCGATATCTTTTTAGCTAGCTTTTAGAGTTGGTCGAAAATCCGGAGATAATTACATACTTGGAGACAGGCTGAGCCCCGGATCAGGAGATAATAACTCCGGGTCCATGCTGCAACTCTGCCGGACGGGGCCAGTTAAAGGGGGCGCGGGTCTGCGTCACATCGCCGGACCTCCGGGCGTTACTCCGGACTCGGGTGGCTTGGGCCGGAGCCACTCACGGCACTCCAATACTCCTGCACCCCCTGCGCGCGGCACTTGGGACGCGATGAAAGGAAGCTGTTCCTTCTATTTAGGTAAATGACTATATTGTGTTGAGTTCTTCAGATCATGTTTTGTTTTGTTCTAACGACAATTGAGATCTCTCCTGCAGTCTAATAAGCACCCACAATGCATTCGAAAGAACCCGAATTCTCAGAAAATGACATACCAGATCTGAGTGGCTACGTTGCCATTGTTACTGGAGGTAAGCTTTATCGTTACGCAGCAGTAAGAGAGGCTTTAAGTCTTAGTAGCTTGCTAATTGTATATGCGGGTAGGCAATTCCGGTATTGGATATGAGACAGCCAACCAACTCGCGCTTCACAATGCGCGTGTCTACATCGCTAGCCGATCTCAAGAGCGAGTGAACCAGGCCATCGGCCAAATGTCACAGGCGGCCATGGGAAAGACGCTTGACTTGCATTTTCTCCAAATAGATCTACAAGATCTAAAGTCGGTCAAGGCAGCTGCCGAGCATTTCATGACTCTGGAAACCCGCTTGGACATCTTGATCAACAATGCCGGTGTACGCTCTGTTCACTCTCCCTATTTTTTCTAGCGAGTACATGCATCTAATTGAGCCATCAATCAGGTCATGACTGTCCCTTTTAAACTCACCGCCGATGGGCTCGAGACGCAGTGGCAAGTCAACTACGTTTCGCCTCACGTTTTTACCAGCAGTCTCATGCCTCTTTTGTTATCGACCGCATCAACTCTGGATACTAAAGATCGAGTTCGAGTCGTTCATGTATCCAGCGATGCAGCCTTTTTCGGCCCCGACACAGTGCAGTGGAACGACGTCAATATGACCTCAACTAAGGGAGTGATGGAGCTGTGGTAAGTGAATTGTGATAGTATTGGGGAAATTACAAGTATCATCGCTCATCAAAGTAATCAATGGAACCAGGAAGAGATACGGACATTCAAAACAAGCTATCATACGTGATGCGAAAGAGTTGAATGATCGCTATAGTTCGCAAGGTACGTTGCCCAAGATCTACTGGATAATTACATCTCATACTAAAGCGCCACAACACCGCAGGTGTTACTGCGTACTCTGTTCATCCAGGCATCGTCAAATCGAATCTGCAAGGACACGACCCGACCCTTATGGGAAAGGTCGTCCGGGTGGCGATGAAGCTCGGAGCTGGTGACACGCCTCTCCATGGAGCACTCAATTCACTGTATTGTGCCACGAGCCCCAGTGCACCGGTACAAGGGCAGGGAAGGTTCTTTGTTCCGGTTGGCAAGCCAGATTCACGTGCGGACAAATGGATCAGGGACAGAGAGGGAAATTCACGATTGGGGGAGCTGGGGGAGAGTCAATTGAAACGCCTACAGTAAATCCGACTGTACTATATGGTGCTTTGCTCTTATTTGGCTGCGTTACTACATTAATTATGGAAACGTTCACGTGGTGGATTGTAATTATTTCTTTTCATTAATAAATATCTTATTTAGAAATATTCCAATTTCAATAAATATTATTAACATCTATTCTCGGCGGAGCTCGGACAGCAGTCTAAATCCGCGGGGCGACTAACTCCGCAGCCTACATGTAGATTGCTATTTGCTTTCATCTCAACACAAGACGTGAATGCACGGCTTCTGTGTTATATATTGGGCACTATTGAACAATTCCTCGCTATGATAGCGAAGCAATGGTTTCTCTCCCACTTAAGCGAATCCAATGGCAACCTCAGCAGAGAGGAGAGAACCCTCTATGAACCCACCTCCTTACGATGAAGGGAGGCGGTTCAGACCTCAACTGTCCTGCACATACTGCAGGCAAAAGAAGTATGTACAAGCCTCCTACTTGCAAATATATCCAATATGTCTCATTCAATTACCTCAAGGCTCAAGTGCGACCGAGGGCATCCTTGCGACAACTGCGCAAAACGCAACCAGTCTCAATTATGCCAATATGCCAATCCTACGGTGCGTAACAGAACTGCTCAAACTCGCCGGGTGACCTACTCTAGCGACATTGCTGAGAGAGTACGTCACTTGGAAAATCTCGTCCTTTCCTTGGCAGCTCGAAATCCCGGTCTGCAGAACCAAAACGTCGACTCGGCAGCGATTCGTGTAGCAGTCCCCGACAATGATGGTGACGTTAGGGCGTTATCGCAAGAAAGGACGATGTAAGTATTCGCGAAGAACGGATATGTTGGCGGTCTCTTTTCTACAGCAGAACTAATACAACCAAAGATAGCAGAGCTCAAGGGCTGCACAGATACCCTCGAACAAACACGCGGCAGCCTCGTTTCAGAGACCGCAGAAGAAGGGAACTATGGCCTAACATTGTTTTTTGGCCTGTCACCGTCGATAAACCGGTCTGATCTGCTGGCATCCCTCCCTTCAAGGCCTGTTGTCGACCGGCTCGTTTCTCGGTACTTCAACACCAAGGAGCCTATACTAAGTATGTGAGGCCATGTTAATGCCATAGCGCTTCTCTAAGGTGTGAAATGAATGCTTATAATACTTCAGTGGTCCTCCATATCCCGACCTTCTATAGAGAGGTAACTAACTATTTGAGACTATATCTGCAAACGAAATCTGATGGCAATCACAGTACACTCAATTTTGGGAGAACCAACATGCAGCGCCTGTTGCTTGGATGAGTCTCCTCTTCAATATTTTGTGCTACTCTGTCTCCTTTTACCAGCGTGCAGGCGATGCTCTTCCGGGCTCGTTGGGTGAGCCAAGGCGTGCTCGCGATAGGTTCAGAACCTATGCTGCACAATGCCTGGTCCTCGCGGACTACACCAGACCAGGTCGATACAAGGTCGATGCCCTCCTACTCTACTCCGGAACAGAATTCATGAGGACCAGAGATAGCCAGATTGGCATTTCTATTCTCTTCGGGGTCATCGTTAAACTCGCCATGCATATGGGCTACCATCGCGATTCAAAACATTACCAGAATCTTTCGGTGTTCGAAGGCGAAATGAGGAGAAGGGCTTGGGCATTGATTTGGCAAGTAGATCATCTTGTTTCGTTCCAAGTTGGTCTCCCTAGAACAATATCAGATTCGCAGTGCGACGCGGGCCTGCCTCACAATCTTGTTGACGAGGACTTTGACGAGACGACGAAAGTGCTTCCCACGCCTCGACCCATTACGGAGCGTACCCCGGTAACATACACAATTATGAAAGGAAGACTCGTGTCTGTTTTTGCCCGGATTGTTGAAAAACCCAACTTGACAGGAGGTGCAATGCACGAGGATGTGACGCAGCTTGACAAGCATCTCCAGGACGCACACACCTCTTTGCCGCCTGTTTTGCGCATCCGTAGCATGAACATGTCTATTATCGATCCACCAGACCTCATCATGCAACGGTATAACCTCGAATTGCTCTATCAGAAAGCCCGATGTGTGCTTCATCGCAGATACTTGACCGACTACCGATCCGATCTAAGATATGCTTACTCAAGGTGGTCGTGTGTAGATGCGGCGACGCAGATTATTCGCCACCAGAGTGACCTCTACGACGAGACGTTACCAGGGGGGCAGCTGTATAAAGATAGATGGTATATATCGTCGCTTACAAGCCATGACTTTCTCCTGGCTGCGATGGTTTTATGCCTGGAACTGTCTTGGAAGAAGACGAGCGACCTACTAAACCTACACCCTGGCTCATTGGCTTCGATACCCAAAAGCCGAGAAGAGCTGTCAAAAATTTTGGAAACCTCGTACAACATTTGGACCGCATTCAGTGAAACGTCAGCGGAGGCCCGCAAAGCATCCAAAGCACTGGCGCTAATGCTTCAAAGTGCTAAGAGAAGCCGTCCGGGCTCTAGGGTTAGAGGAGAGGAGAGAGTAGAAGATCAAAGACCGAGAATGCGTAATGTTAACCGTATGTCGTTCCATATCCTCTTTCAGACTTGCAACCATGCAAAGCTAGTAACACTTTGCAGATGACACCGGACGTCTCTCCTTGGAAAACAGCCAGCCCCAGATGCTCTTCTCTGGCGAAACACAGCCACACGATGCCAGTAGACAACCAGCCGACCCAGACCTGAGCGGAATGGCCGAGCCTACATCGATGGCGATCGAGGACATGATGAACAATCCCGAAGGGTTTGATTGGGTAAGCGCTTTTCTAAGATATCTGTCCCATGTTCCCATATGGCCGCACTTCACCAAAACATCCCACCCTTCACAAAGCCGTTATTAATTCTGCTAGAATGCTTGGGATAATCAAATCCAACAAAACAGTTGGGACTCCACAGATGAGACGTGGATGGCAAGTTTAGCACCCTCCGATTCTCAGTTTACAATGTTCTCGCCTACAGACTAGACGCGCGTAGCCGTAGTTTGCAATGTATAAATTACTCGCTTATCAGGATGTATCAAGGCCTCAGCGGCTTCCACTTAAATAAAGCTAGGTGGACACAAGGATCGATTAACAATAGCTCCGCATATCGTAAAGTGGAGTTAATTGCTATAGATCTCCTGTATTCTCTTCAGATATTAAGTCTACTTGTATATGAAAAGAGAATGAGTGCCAAACTTAATGTAATGTCCGCCTGATTAACAACATTCATGTCTACCGAGTAACTATCTTCACACGGCGACGTCACCCACTGTCAAAATCACTTTGCCCTGTGTCTTGCCCTCGTGTACTGATTTGAAGGCCTCGAGACCATCAGATAGCGGCAAAACTTTTCCGACACAAGGCTTAATCTTTTTTGCTGCCACGAACGAAATAAGATCTCTAAACTCGTCCAGCGTGCCTGCATAGACTCCGTGGATGCTAAGCTGATCAACCAATAGACGGAATGCATCCGTAGGCAGTTCAAAGCCGCCGTGACCACCGCAAACCACAATTGTACCTCCCGCTTTGACTGAGGCAACTGAATGCTTCCAAGTCACAGTGCCGCTAGTATCGAACACAGCATCGACTTGCGTGGGAAGCGTCTCCCCAGACTCAAACATTCTCTCGACGCCGAGAGACTCTGAAAGCTTTCTTTTCTCAGCAGTGCGACCAGTGGCCCATACGCGCATTCCAGCAGCGACACCAAGTTGGATAAGAGCCGTGGTGACACCGCCTGAACTGCCTTGCACAAGCATAGTCTGGCCAGGTCGCAGCCCGGACTTAGTGAAGAGCATACGATAGGCAGTAAGCCAAGCAATTCCAAGTACAGAGCCCGATACCGAGTCGATTTCTTTAGGCAGCGGCAAAAGGTTGGCTGGTGGGATAGCAACATATTCCGCTAGGGTACCATCTTTAATTTCTGACGGGACATTGCGCTTTTCATCCTTTGTCTCATCGCCAATATATCCGGGCGAGATCATGACGGGGTAAATCACGACTCGTGATCCATCTTCAAGAGTTCCAACGCCTTCACAGCCCAAGATAATCGGAAACGTGATTTTGTGCATGCCAACACCCTTTAGGGTGAAAATGTCGTGCCAGTTGACAGTTGCGGCTTCAATTTTGACGCGTTGCCAACCCTCTGGAACCTTGGGCAAGGGTACTTGGCCGACTGTGAGACCTGCCAGAGGGTTGTCATTATCACCCTTGGCCGCATACACTGCTAGCATAGTCTGTGCCTCGGATGATGCCATGGTGTATATGTCGAGAGTTTATGAGAGTATGTGTCGTAGGTATTAGATTCGAGATCAAGAGATGAGAAACTATGTGTATGGAACGAAGGTGAGTTGGAAGATGATATGGCCAAAGTAGACTGAGAGCGCCATACCTATATATAAAACGGCGTTGAAGATTTGGATGCTCTCTGCGGAGAGGCGGAGAAACTTGACTATCAAGCAACCCCATAAAACTACAAGTTACAGTTTTAAAAAAGTACGGTATTTGTGAATAAGCAAGTATGTTGATTATTAGGTCTCCTCACTGACAACATGGTAGGACCCTGGAAAGATTCATCGAATGTGACACTTTGGGTGCGGAATTCCGCATGTTCGAATCTTACTCGCACCAAGAGTATACTGAAGTCCACAAATATGATTCATAGCGCTAGAAATCTCGCATACACTAAATTTGTCAGATAGTCTAATCATACTTCTTATGGTGTGGGATAATGTCCGATTTCCCCTTCCACTTCGCTCCGATTTGTTAATACCATGACATGGAGACTCCGCTCCGCACTAATACGGAGATTTTTATACAACCTCTTCTTAGACTACCCATGGCCTCCAGTCGACTATATAATAATTTTGAAGATCTCTCAAGAGACATTGTGATGGGTGAATGTATGATGCGGATACGGGCTGAGTTCATCCTGTGTGAATGTAGCTACCTAACTACAACTCGATGCTACAGACCATTTCTTTTCACATTTTCGCTTGGCGACTGGAAGTTGGGAGTTATATTATATAGGAAACAGCAATTTACGATCATGATACTATGTCTCGCACAAAGTGAATACCCATAGTGTTTATGATGCCTACTATGAATCGGCTTTAATTATTATAGTCAAGAAAAGGAGACTGCCGTTTATTTACCGCTACCTGATAGGTTATATAGAGAAAAAAAAATGAAACTACTGATAAAGTAGATCAGAATTCGCCTCAAGGAGCTCTATAGTCTGAAGTTGAGAACGGAAGATGGTTAGAGAAACGCCTCTTTGAGGGCGCGATTCACTAATGCAACAAACATTAGGAACCTCGCTGCCGTCAACACTATGTTACTAAATATGATACGCATGAGAATTCACTATTTCATTTAGTGTAGCTGATAATATGTATTCACCCCGAGCAGTGAATGCAACAGACGCGGTGAATTGATCATGCAATATGCCTAGACGAAACCTCATTCACCTCTATTTCGTTTGCTTCTCAGGCTTCCCAGTGAATTCTGTTGTCCAGATTATAATTGCCTTGGTCTACGCAACATTTCAAAGTCTACCTTCTCAGACTTTGCCCTAAGATCTAAGACATCCCAGTGACATATTCGCAACGCTGTAGGCGCCAACGGATTGCGAGTCATCATGATGTTTCTGCTGTCGTCTTTAGCCCGGCGTTTAGCCATAAGAGCAGAGTCATCATCATTCGTCGTTAAAGTGCCGGTATGTAACAGAAATTATCAGGATTGGGTAATACTAACGCCATGATTGACAACACATCAGCTGCGACCACCTGGTATCCACAACCCTCCTCGCTTTTCTACATCTAGCCACGGCCTATCTCAACAACGCACAAAAGGCCCTTCGTTTGTTTTATCCACCGAGCAACAAGATATTGTGAAGTTGTGTACTGAGCAAAATGTTGTGGTATCGGCACGGCCTGGTTCCGGCAAGACGGCCATGGCAGAGGCTATTGCAGCTCAGTATCCGCACCTACGAATAGCCTTTTCTGTTTACTTAAAACTACTACAACTCGAGAATGAACGCCGACTACAGAAATATCCCAATGCGGAAGTTTTTACCATACACAAAATGGCAAAGTTACTTTTCGGATCCGTTGTACGCGACGACGTCGAGCTATTAGAACAGATAAAAAGAGCTGTATCCCGTAATGAGCTCCCGGAAGGGGACTTTGTGCCTTTCGACATCATTGTGCTCGACGAATTTCAAGACTGCGATGACCTCCTCTATTGGTTGATTATCTGTTTCATTCGTGTAAACACACGGAAGAGAGGCGGCCGACCTGCTCACCTCGTCATTCTCGGAGATGAGCGACAGTCCATCTACCGATTCCGCGGCGCTGACCACAGGTACCTCACTCAAGCCCCCAAGTTGTTGGGTGCTATGAGCTCCCACTCCTTTGTCGAACTCCCTCTGAGTGAAAGCTTCCGACTTTCCAATGAAACGGTGCAGTTCATTAACAAGACATTTCTTGGGGGAGACTCATATATAACCAGCTCAAAGTCTGGCCCAAAGCCTATTGTCTTTAGACACAGCCCTCCTCACATCCATGCGTTGGCCAAGAAACTGGCTGCTTTGATCAATCAATACGGCGCCGAAAACACCGCTATTATTGCGCCATCAGTAAAAAGAAATTGGCCTCTGATCAAACTGGTCAATATCCTGGTTAAGAAATATGGCATACCGATTGCTCAACCCCTCGAATACGACAGCTCTGTAGATGAAAGGACCTTGGACGGGAAGTTGGCTATCTCAACTATTCATGGGTTCAAGGGTAGTGAGCGTGATCTGGTCATTCTGTTGGACATAGACTCTTCGTTTTTCAGATATCTTGGCCGGGATCTTCCGGATAACACCTGTCCAAACGAAGTGTTCGTCGCCTTAACACGTGCAGTGGAACAGCTTGTCTTGGTCCACGATGAAAGGAAGAAGTTGATGCCGTTTGTGTCTGTGGATAACCTGTACGAAACAGCCGATGTCATCAATCTGACATCTAATAAGGCCAAAATCGCATCTCCTAACGCACCAGGACGAGCTCTGCAGTTTGGGCTTGATCTACCCCCCAAAGTCAATGTCACGGACATGGCACGATATGTCCGGGGTGAACGCCTGAACGCGATCATTCAGCGTGATCTGTGTATCCAAGGCCTCTCAGAATCTCTGCCCGAGAAAAAACATATTCGTATGGAAGATGTTGTCTGCTCGGATCTAGTAAAAGGATTCCACGAGGCGGTGGGTGACATCAATGCTCTCGTGGTCTTAGCAGCATTTCAGCATGCTATTACGGGGGCAGCAACATTGTTCTGCTCTAACAACCAGATCACTGAAGAAGGATCCTCGCTTTATACAGATGAGCAAATTTCCCGACTTTGCAGGAACGCTTGTGCATATCAAGCTCGCGTTTCGGGCTACCGAGCGCGCTACCTCCAGATGAAAAATCATGACTTCAATTGGATCAATCTCAGGAAACTTGCCCTTGCGCAAAATCGACTTCAAACCGAACTGGGGGGTTCAGCGTCCAATCTGAAGTTTGAGGTTGATGCCAAACGATACCTTGTTGTCGACAAGCAGGAGACATTGCTTCGTGGCCAAGCTGATATCGTTGTTGTCCCTACCACTTCAGACAATGGCGATGATGAAATTGTAGAGTGTGTATGGGAAATCAAGCTTGTCTCAAGGCTTTCTAATGAGCACATCGTACATGCATGCACTTATGCGTACTTGTTGGCTGCTCGGTCCGGCCATATACCCCGTATTATTCTCTACAACGTGGGAGATGGGAAGAAACTAGAGATTACACCACGTGATGGAATAGAAGGGCTACGGCGTATGATTCAAGACGTCCTTCGTCTAAAGTTTACAGCAGAAAAGGGGATGGAAGATGAAGTTTTTACCGAAACGTGTGAGAGCACAGCACAACAAGTTTCGGACTTGGATGATTCCAGGGAATAAAGGAGATTTTTATAGCGGGAGTTATTAGGCTAGCCAGCTAAGAGAGAACTACTATGCCTGCATTACGCCGTTCATTGTGGCTTTTAGAAAACCAGGTAGTGGAATAATGGAAGCCTTTGGTCTCGATAAGATCGGATACAAACTTGTCCTGGGCATATCCTCAGCAGGGAATCTCATGTTAGATAGTAATGATTGCATCTGCTTAATCTTGATTGCCTTTATCTATTGATCCCATATAAAACAGACTAATAGTATGCAAATCTACCTTATTCATGGAACACTTCAGTCAATGACTTGAGAACCACCTTCCCGTTCTGTTCAGCGCAAGTGATAATCGTCAGAGTAGACTCTTGCTTCTTGGTGCCAGTTTCTTTGTCTGTAACAGAAAACACAGTGTGGTGAGCCACTGATCCTCCTTTTGCCTTGTCCGCATCGTGACTAGCAAGAATCTCTTCAACTTTGACGACCTTGAAGACCGATTTGGCACGGGAGGAGACAATGGCTGCCTTGTAAGCATCGCCTGGAATGGGACCCCCGTTGATGCTATCATTGTTAGGAATGGAAAGGAAGACTTAGGTCGTGAAGGAGAACCTACTTCGCTTCAAAATCAGAAGCAAAATACTCCTCAACAGTCTTTAGGGATAACTCATCGTCGGGTTGAAAGAAGGCTTTCACGAGGATTTGGTCAACATAATCACCAAACTCTGTCGTCTTATATGCCATGGTTGTAGATTTATTGGAATGAACTTTGTATGGAATTTAGTAGGCCAATTGTTGAGTAAGAAATGCATTTGCTTCTACTAATTCCATCTATTTAACTACCCACATATATACCCATCGCGACCGCGTGGTGGGCCTCCGACGTAGCATAACTCGACAATAGTATTTGTTTGTCTTCGTCTGCGGGCTGCAACTATTAGCATGTGCATTCACTTCTTGATCCATAATACTCAATCGGAATTCCGCCGCAATGTTTCGGCGATAAAGTGCTGACAAAACGATGTCATCACAGACCTGCGCCGCCTGCGGAATTCCGCGCGTGAATTTTCTCACGACATGACGGCCTTGTGATAACGGCAATGGCCTAAGTTCACGTTATGTAGCACCACTTGATGTAGTTATTACGCTTTTTTATTCACCGGTATAGGTAACGCGGAGATGTTATTGTGGAACAAAAATTAGGAGATTCACTGTCACATCCCCAGACGAGCATAACGCATCAACCCGTTATGCTTGGATCAGCCTCCTCCCATACACGTGATGCCGTATCAGAATCCACTCACTTCAATGCAATATTAATGAAGCACGTAGAACTCTACTCTCTTGAGCTTTGCCCACAAGCGCAATGGTTTGACAGGAAGAGGAGCGTAGGAGAGAAAACTAAGCTCCTACTGACCACATCTCCACGCCAAAATCGTCATGCCATGAACCAGAAAATACGAATTAATTGTCGACTATATACTAGAGCTAACAATTCCATATAAAGCGGCAGAAATATTCCAAGGATACAAAGCAGCCATATCCGGATCCAACGTTGAAGTCGTATCCGTATGATACAAGCATCCACGGTTGGCCTCTTTCCCATCAAGCCGATCCTGCAACCATGATACTGCTCCCGGAACCCCAAGAATCCCATACTTGACGTGGCTCAAATTTGGCGAGTTGGCCCTCTCGTAGTGTACGCTGAAACCCTGATTGCAATAGTCGCGCACCAAAGCGTCTATACCTTGGATGGAAGAGAGGTGATCAACGACACTCTGATACACGTATAGCGGAGCTTTTATCTTGGATACCCCGTCTTGACTCTCTTCGTTCCATGCCTTTATAAGCTCTACCGTCAATCCTGGTATCGACTCATTGCGAAACATGCCTAGAATATCTTGGTATGAAAACAGCGACGAGCTCGCCTGCAGACACTGGTGCAGCGGGGTGTAGAAATACTCTCGCCACTCGGGTTTCAGAGACTGATCAATCGATTTCTGCAGCTCTGGATGCTGACTGGCAAGCCCAAGCAGCGCCGCTGGTATGAGTGCCGCACTCGGCCCCTTGTTGATGCTGAAGATGCCACTCGCATCCCTCAAGCTCGGGAGTCCTCCCATGGCGGCACCGGCAATCTCCAATTCAGGTGCATAATGTTCTTGCATCTCCACTGCTATTTGAGTGGCAGCTCCTCCTCCAGAGTATCCCCAAAGCCCTATCTTCGGATTTGATCCAATTCCCGTAATGTGATGTGACTGCAGCGTAGCACGAATGCCGTCCAGAATTGCGTGGCCTGTCATTTTACTTGCCGTAAATGAGCCTTTTGGCCCCTCGTGATCTGGTACAATGACGATCCATTTCTTAGCGAGCGCCGCCTCTGCGATTAACACCTGAAGCTGAGTGATGTTGGAAATGAGCAGTGGATTTTGTTGCGCTGAAAAGAGCATCGTATACGAAGGTCCACAATCAATTGTAGCAGAATCTTCAGCCATTTGTAAGGATACCACCTTATTGTAGTCAGCGTCGGGAGGTATAAGAGCCGTCAAAACAGCCGCAGTGGGATTCTTCCGGCTATCTGTTGTCCGATATAGAATCTGATAGGCTTTCTGCACATGAGTTGGAGTCCATCCAAAAGCGGAAATCCACGAAGGCGGTTCTCTATGCTTTATTATGTCGCCGGGAGAAAACGCGTCTATAATTCCAGGGACGGCATAGAACGGATCATTGCTTGGAGGCGGAATGAGTTCGAGGCGATGTCTATTGATGGAATGTAGATTTGAGGCCGACACGGCGAGAGAGGCTGCCAGCCAGTAGTAAAGATGAACCATGGCGAATACGATGGCTCTGTCTATGATTGGCACATGGAGTAACGACAGAGAACAAGCAGCGGGAGAGAGCGTCTTAAGCTACTCAAATCACTACCAAGTTTGGGTTGTACAACTTTATCATATTGAACCGACTAATTGGCATGGCGAGTTCCTCTTATATCATTCATATACACAATAGGGGCGTGTGATGTGAGACAAGGTGAGACATGTTCAAATTTCTGCGCACGTTCGTAAGCATGGCCGCGGACACGGGTGGCATGTAACATTGTCATACACGGCTTATAACTACGAGGATAAATTTAGCAGTTGATATTGAACAGTTACACAATATGACTTGGCCAACTTGCGACTCATTGTGTCCCCAGCTTCATAAAGGTACAGACCATCAACACTCTGCCACGCTTGATGCAGTAACAAGCATGAGATGTGGAAGAAAATACAGTCACACAAGGCACCAATTCCAACGAGTGTCCGCATGCCAACACCTCACTCACCCAATGTCTCACAACTCGGATCCTTTTCAACGCGTAGAGTGGCTACGTCCACTTTAAGTCTTGGATTAGCTGCACCAAGGTCCTTCTACGCGGCGGCTTCAAGGTTACTGCGATTACAAGAGACGAATCAAATGCCACATTTCCCCAGGGTGTTGTGGTGATGCGTGTCGATTCCTCGTCACTAGAGTCAATTCGGAACGCCGTTGTAAGGCATGATGCCGTTGTTTCGTTGAATTATTTTTGCAGGGACAGCGACCCAACAACGCTCATTAACGCGATTATTGAAGCCCGTGTCCCAAAGTTTATACCCTCAGGGTTTGCCCAGGTGGTCTAAATAATTCCAGGTTGCAAATACCGCCGTCTCTTGGACCGGTTTATCCACTGAGGTGTCCATGCGAATTACAGCTACGCGCCACTAACTGCCCCTGGATGACTGTGCTAAGGAAACCACGTGAGCATCCCCGCAGCACCATTTGATCCCAGCCGGCGGGCACCTTTGGGAACATCGATGCTCCTATCCGTATTTGATGTTTTCAAACCAGCATCGTCCGTGGTGTCTTCTAGCATTTATTCGTAGCAAAATATACACGAGGGCGATATCTGTGGGGTTCCCTATTACAGCAACTTGAAGATATCAGTTCCAACTCTTCAATGAACCCAACCCTTCACAGATGAAATCCTAAGTCCAGGTTGAAGCTGTTCCGCAGCACTACACCTACCTTACACACCAATCACGAGAGGCGACCATGAGTGCTGCCACCGCTGAAACCAGTCGCCGAGAGAACATGAATGCTGAGCAGAAAAGACACCGATGCCCAGTCTGCCAACAAACGTTTGGACGAGTTGAACATTTGACTCGCCATTCAAGGAGCCACTCGGATAAACGTTCTCTCAAGTGCGATTACTGCCACAAAGGCTTTTACAGGGGGTCTGTACAGTAGATGGCATGATTTTCTGTCTTGACTTCATGTTCTCCCACTCTCTTCATCTAAACCAGGCCCATGCTTCTGGAAACACATCGGCTGACTTCAATTCTCGGATAGTGATGCTTTACGGCGCCATGAACGGCTTCACAAAGAACCAAGGAGGAGCGCATTCCGTAGGGGTGCCCGGGCTTGCCTTGCCTGTGCAAAAGCGCGCAGAAGGTGCAGTGGCGATAATCCGTGTGCTGCTTGTGGAAAGAGGTCAATCAACTGCAATTATCCACAGTCAACCAATGCTAGAGCCAGTGTAGGTGGCAATGCTATGGAAGGAGATTCCGTAACACCGCCCGATGAGCAGGCAGGTGAGTTGAACAGTGGGGAGCACCGAGGGATTCATCCAGCCATCACCAACTCTAAAGAATCGTCACAATCATGGCCTCATATGTCCCATTCACCTACGTATTCGGGTGGAAGCCATGAGGAGCTCAACCCATTTGTTTCCCAGCGCAGTTTCGACTCCAATCGAACTGTCATGACTGCGCCCATCGTGGAGACGACAGGCTTTCAATCCGTGGCGCGCAGTCCACAGAGTGCAGCACAACCTCGAACATCTCTTTGCTCTCATGATAATATACTGGGCCAATCACCTGATATGTCCACTAATCTACCTCCCCAGCCCTTTCTGAGAGATTCGTTGCTAGAATTCCAGCAAGGGGCAGGCTCTGAAGCTCAACAATCCTGGTCCTCAGGGGAGACAGCTTCGCAACCAAGCATGGCGAATAATACCACACAAGTTTCAAGGCGACCAGAACCCAGATTTTGGCGTCAGAGCCGTCTGTCGTCTATCAATTGGCTGCCTGACAACTGGATGCCGGATTTCGATTTCAACTCTGGACAATCACCGCCGCAAGCTACAGGTAGCTACGCTGGCCCTGCGCAAATATCCCAAGACCGATCAATGAGCGGCCCTGATATTGGTAGCGCGGCGTTAAATGTGAATGAAAATACATCACCTTTCAGTAATAACCGAGGGATCATCGCCCCGGAGAATTCCAATAACAAAGGGGTCGGTTACTACTATGTCGACGGAGACGGCGCACGACTGCCTCGTATACGCAAAGCATTACATCAATCTGCTCATCAATCCCCAGTCACCTATACCCAGCTCGCCGACGCTGATGGACCGGAAACTATCTATAACAAATACGGATTCCCCGGCTGTGAATACGGAGCTCACGACGGTGCCAATATCTCATCATCGGGGAATCAGCAGATTCCTATCGAGATCTACAGGGATATATTACATGCTTTTAATCAAACGTGTATAATATCATCATACTTTCCCCCTTTTCATTCTGCTGACTTTCCATCACTAGAGTCAGTGGGTTTATTTGTTCGCCTCTATACCGAACATTTCCAGCCTACTCTGCCATTTATCCATCCAGCGACTTTCAATCCCTTGAGTTCTCACTGGCTACTCGTACTGGCAATGGCTGCAATTGGAAGTCATTATGCTAAAATTGAAAATGTCCAAGTTCTTGTCGTGGCCATGCATGAGTTTCTGCGACGTGCTATAAACATGGTTGTGAGTTTGCGTGTAGCATTCCCCGATCATCAGACTCTGACAGCAATGAATTCTTTAGTTGGAAACAGGCCATAATGCAAATATTGAGAGACTTGTCTTTACGCAAGTTAGATTGCTAAGCTGCATCGGAATGATGTACTGCGGAACTCAGCAGTTGATTGAGCGGGCCAAGGCCTCCAGGATCGATTTGGTTGCATTCTGTGAGACAGAATGGGTCAACTATACAGAGCAACAAGACCAATTACTGAGAAGCCATACAGTCGAACAAGCAGCCTCCGACTGGAAGGCGTGGTGTTGTGCGGAGAGCCGCCGAAGAACTGGCTACACCATATGGGTATGTTTCAGCATCCCCTTTTCGATTTTTCTTGGACTAAATATAAATATCTCAGCTGCTAGATTGTATGTGGTCATTTCAATTTCAGGTGCGCCCTCTTCTATCTTTGGAAGATGCCAGAGTTCCTGTACCATGTCAAGAGGTTCTGTGGGAAGCAAGCACGGCTCTCGATTGGCGACAGCTCTACAGCGTCTCAACAAGTGAGTTCCCCCCTCCCCCACAAGTTGAAGTTGAATCAAATATAACTTTGAAAAATCAGAGAATCTATCATTGCATCAAGTCATTCAGATCTTGTACGTCGAGAAACGACTCCAGTCCTCAACGGGCGAATTCAGTCGAATTCTTTGCATCCACGCTCTTTTTCGGCGAACTTGGGAAGTAGAAGCCTACTTCAAACAGCCACTTACCCTTTGGAGTCCTGCCGCGGAACAGCAAGCCATCAGGCCCAAAGAGATGTCGAGTCCTGTCTGGCTTCCGGAAATTCAGACATATTCCCGATGGAGGAATTCCGCTTGTGACTGCCTCGATGTTCTCCACTGGCACGCAAACAGTGTCATTGGTGCCGCAGGTGGGATGGAGCATCCGACGGTCCTTCATCTTCACCTCGCTCGAGTAGTTTTACTCACGCCATTCCGACATATAGTACAATTGGCTCTTTTAATGACCAGGCAACGGGAACCAGAGAGTGATGAACAAATTACTGAAGCAAGAACCCATATACGACGATGGGCCATGGAAGATCAATATAAGGCGAGGCTCGCTATGATCCATGCTGGAGTTTCGTTTTGGCATGTTCGTCGTTATTCAGTAGATGGCTTCTACGAACCGTCAGCTGTGTTTCTTGCTACCCTTGCAATGTGGGCTTACGGCACATTTGCTCCCCACACATCTAGGCCAATAGAGGATTCCCATTCTCCCCAGAGTGATGAAGATGCCGGATCTCCATTTCCCACCTCCATGCAATTGGATAGGCCTGCTGATGATGAGCTTGTGCAGTTATTTGTGAAAAGAGGAGGGTCTATTCGTGCAAATGTCACGGGCGTTGGAAATATATGCAGCCCAAAGGGTCCTAGTCGTGTGCTACTGGAGGGCAGAAAGCTGCTTATGGATTTAAAATGTTGGGGATATAGTCATTGGATTGTCCGGACTTTGACGCTTCTTATAGAGATCTGCTAAGAGAACATATCATTGGAAGTTTAGAAATACATGCTACATTGACTGGAGCATACACACACCCCTCATCATGGATTGAAGTTAATCAACGATGTAAGAATTGTATTCTCTCACTGGTCCTTCCAGAGTATAGTAGCAAAACACGAGTTCTGTAGACTGGGACTCAATTTACGTATTTCTAATTTGATGAACAGATCATAGTTATACGGATAAACAACAATCATTTCCCCGATATCGCAATCTGAAATTGAATCTCTTTCTCACACCTGCTACGATGAGTTCTAAGTTCGAAATCGAAACTCTGCTCGGTAACTAGGGGACAATAGGACCCTGCTCCACCTCAATGTGCTCAGCATCACTAATAATGTCTACCTTTTCGCGATACTCGCTTTGGTGGGCAAATTCTGTATTTTCTGCGTTAGGACTGGGGATCTTTCTCATAAGAAGCGATGCCATGGGTGGGAACAAAGGCTTACGATTAACTTTGGTATACTTGAACTTCCTCGCGGGAACGTGGTTGTCGAACAACAGATCGATCTCACCAAATGTGCGGTCCTTGGTCTCAGGAAGGCGGAAC
This sequence comes from Trichoderma semiorbis, assembly GCA_020045945.2. Classification (NCBI taxonomy): domain Eukaryota; kingdom Fungi; phylum Ascomycota; class Sordariomycetes; order Hypocreales; family Hypocreaceae; genus Trichoderma; species Trichoderma semiorbis. Next base: position 4,438,958 of record CM034697.1, on the reverse strand, counting down.
CAGCACCAGATGTTGCAGAGAAGATTTGTGCCTGCATAGAAAAGACCAGCTTTGGCTCCCCAGTTCCAGGCTATCATCAAAGGTGTTAGCCAAAGTTCAACAATGGTTGACACAGAATTTACCGGTATGGAAGGAAATGAGAAGTCTTACAGGTCGCAGCAATCATGCGAGGGGTCACAGAATTGTTGAAAATACCCGTTAGGTTATACACAAAACGGCCAATGACAATAGTCTTGTACCTCAGGCGTCCAGATGGCGTTTCTGCCACAATTGGATAGCAAGCAGGACCGACTGTGATCATGTTAATCAGAGTCGAAAATACCAACAAGATACCAATGGCCATCTCAGCGCCGTTGCCGGAGGTGAAACCGAGGCCACCGATCGCGATGAGGCAGCAGAACATCAGCGCCAAACCGCCCATGTAGATGGTTGCTCGGCCCACGTGCGGGAACATGAACCAGCAGATGATGCCACCAACGATGTAACAAGCAGACAGAGAGATATTGAGGTCGAATGCTTGAAGTTCGGAAAAGCCTGCGGCTTCGAGGAAGACAACGGAGTAGCCCAAGATAGCGTTACCACAGAGGATTTGTGCCGCCCAAACAACGCAGTTCTACGTGTAAGACGTCAGCTTTATGTTGCAAAAACATGAGGGCGTGATGGCTTACAATTTCAGTACGACGAAGATTTGTTCCTTGAAAACACTCGATGAAGCTTGCCGAGGCAGTCTCTGCCTTTTCGATGGCTGTAGTGTGCTGGATGTAGGCCAGTGTGGCTTCGATCTCAAAATCGCTTTCTGGGGATGGGGTACGGAGACGCTTGAGTGCTTTTCTTGCTTCTTCGGATTTATCTCTTCGAACGGCATTCCATGGAGATTCGGGAGCAAGGTAGGCGCCTATAAAGAGCGGGATTGGCCAGACCCATTGAAGGGCGAAAGGCAGTCGCCAGGCGATGTTGCCACTGAGACCTGCCACGGCTCGGACGACACCGGAGGAGAGCAGAATACCTGCTCCCCAGCACATACAGACGTATGCAGTAACGTAGGGTCTCAGTACGGTGGGAACGACTTCGGAAGCATATGTTGTGGAAAGAGTCTGGCAACGGTTGCATCAGCTAGGATACCCTTTCTGAAGGCAAGATTGAGAACATACTTGGAAAACACCCCATGAAACACCACACATTGCCTCTCCCCAAGCCAGAACGGGCAAAGAGGGTGCAAACACAGGAATGAAAATCATCACTGCCATCCATGCCATGAAAGCCATCATGGTCGCTCGGCATCCGAAGCGATCTTGAGCGTATGCGTTGACTATTAGACCGGCCAGCTGACCGACAAGCGACGAGTTGGACAGGCCAGACTGCCAGGGGGCAGAGATGTACTTTTTCCCCGTAGAAGGATCAACCTGACCAAACCGGTCCTGAAACTGAGTCTGGCCGTAGAAAGAGGTAATCTACATGTAGGTTCTGGATGTCAGCGGAACCTTTCCAAGCTCGAACGGTTAAGACAAGCAATTCGAAAATGCTACTCACAATAACTAAGTCGTATCCTTCCATGATCAAGCTGGTAGACAGAAACATGGCCCAGAACACGGCTCGTTTGTACTTGCTCAGAGCCTCACGAATCGTCAACAGACGATCCGCGGCGTCGCTCTGCTGTGCGTGATGGATGAGCTGGACAATCTCGGGGTTGTTGAGGTCAAAGCGTTTGAGCTCCTCCTCGGTGGGAACGACCGACTCCATCTTCAGGTCGTTTCCCGATGCCATATTGAACGTGCACGTAGCTGGAACTGGGACTCAACCGCTCTGTTCTCTCTTAATGAAGAGGCGATTGGAACGTGGGGAAGATGGTAATATTTCTCCATAATATACATATACCATGATATACATATACTTCTCGAATCCCCGTATATCTCTGAGGTCAACGCGAATTTGGAACATATGCACCATGTGGAAGGGCATGCAGAGTCCCGGTGGGGGAGACCTGGGGAAGTTGGGGAAAAGCTGGGGAAAGGCTTGGGGCACCGGCATGTGTGGGGGCAGGCCACCGGTGGGCTGTTGTCCTGCGGTCCTCTGAAAATATTCTGTCCAGCTGCAGGCTAAGAGGACTGTAAGATTCAGCTGCCTGACAAGCCCGCCCACTCTCTCGCTCTCTGTTCTCTTAGCAAGCCAGCCATCAACGAACCATTACAATTGATGTATGCTCAAAGCTGGTAATCAAAGCCTCGAATGAAGAGAACCAGAGCAGGGTGTTGCGGGACACGGTACGTACATGGCATAATGCCGCCGATGCCATGTTCCGTGGAGGCTCCTCTCATGCCTGCCCAGGTACAATGGTCCCTAATAACAATATACCCATTTCTATAAAAGTCGACTTCTGCTCTGCCCTCAACCGGCGCCTCGGCATCTTCTTTGAGCGTAGATTCTGATTGGAAGCCCTCACAGCACACCCCTCACGGCAGCCCGGCATGGAAAGGGTCGCTTGCCACACCGGCGGGGTGAAGAACTACATGTACCCACCATGCCGGTATTATGTGTCCCTTGCATAAGAGAGCTGTCGGGTTAAATAGATACGAGGTCGTGCTTTTTGAACGACTGGATGTCTTGTTCTGGCGGAACATCGTTTGACGGTCAGAGCATGATTCGCTGAACAAATCACACAATTAATTGAGACATGGCGTATCCACAGAACGCGTTCGTCAGCACGACCTTTTCGTCGCCGTCGTTTATATCTCGAAGGCGACAAGTTGTGTATGCGAATACATTACTGTACCAGTTAAACGTCTTGAAGGAAACGGGTCGATATGAAGCTTTCAAGTTGAACTGGCACCCTTCGTACTCCGACAAGCCGAACGTGTGGCCTGTACCAAATCATTTATTTTGGGACTCTGATGTTGCCAAGTGGATAGAAGGGGCTTGCTATTTCCTGAGTTGGAAATACAATGCCGAGATTGACGCGGCTGTCAAAGAGCTGGTCGAAATGATCAGATCTGCTCAGCAGGAGGATGGATATCTGAATATCCATTTTACTGTCGTTGATCCCAAGGGGCGATTCACCAATCTGAGGGATCTTCACGAGTTGTAACGTTTCCCAACGCCTTCCCAACCTGGGGTAGAAAATAACTAATGGCGAGCCAAGATATAATGCGGGACATTTGATCGAAGCTGCGCTTGCGCACCAAGATTACTACGGAAACGACTTGTTGCTACAACCAATCCTCAAATACGTCGACTTATTATACAAAACCTTTGGTCCAGGCCCAGACCAGAAGCATGGCTATCCCGGTCATCCAGAGATTGAGCTTGCTCTCCTCCGTCTTTTCGAGAAGACGGAAGATGCTCGACATCGAGCGTTGGCCCAGTATTTCATCGAGGAGCGTGGAAACCCGCACGGACAAGACGGTCGGCATTATTACGATGTGGAAGCAGAACTCCGGGGAGAGGGCGAGCACGAACGCCCCGCCTATTGGACAGAAGAAAGAAGTTTCTGGTGAGGTGACCTGCCCTTTTTTCACAGAACCGCAAGTTGCTGAAATCAAGATCAGGTATCAACAAGCCCATAAGCCGATCATCGAACAAGAAACAATCGAGGGGCACAGTGTGCGAGCAATGTATCTTCTGACAGCCGTAGCTGACCTTGTCCGGATTGACAATACGGACAACAGGGGTGCCCTACGGAATGCGCTGGCCCGCTTATGGACCAACATGGTGGACAAGAAAATGTATCTAACGGGAGGAATTGGCGCGATGAAACAATGGGAAGGGTTCGGAATCGACTATTTTCTGCCGTCTGGTACCGATGAGGGTGGATGCTATGCTGAGACGTGTGCCGGAATTGGCGTCATGATGCTTGCCGAGCGAATGCTTCAAGTAAGTAAATTGGCAACCTCTTGCCAAACGCAAATACTGACCGGGACTAGCTGAATCTGGATGCGAAGTTCGCAGATGTGATGGAACTATGCTTCTACAATGCTGTGCTGACTGGTATGTCAGCGAATGGAAAGCAGTTTACTTATGTTAACCAGTTAGCATCTACGGACACGGATCTGTCGAAACGCGCGGAGTGGTTTACATGTGCTTGCTGCCCTCCAAATATGGCCCGGCTTCTAGGCTACATCGGAGGTTACTTGTGGTCTCAGAAAGCTGACGAAAAGAGTAAATCGGTTGAAGTTGCCGTGCATCTGTACTCTTCGGCAATCATCAAGATTCCCATTGGCGATACTACCGTGGAACTGGAGCAGAAGTCCAATTGGCCGTGGGATGGTAAAATCAACTTTGCTATTCGAAATGCTTCAGAGGAGGCGACTACTATCAAACTAAGGATCCCAGGTTGGGCGACAGATTGGAAGGTGAGCTGACCCAGGCCAACATTGGTCAAGTATCTAACGAGAAAATATAGCTTTCGCCAAGCACGCCTGAAACTGTACTTGAGAAAGGGTATCTGACCCTTTCTCCGGATTGGCTCAAGAGACACAATACGTTTGAACTTGATATTCCCCTCAAGCCACGGTTCATTACACCTCATCCATACACGAACCAAGACATTGTAGCGCTTGCCAGAGGCCCACTCATATATTGTCTCGAAGACTTTGATAACTCATGGGTAGACGACCATTTCAAGAGCCTTGTCTTGGATCCTGCTGGGAATATCACTGAGGAACTGGCGTCTGACCCTGAACTTGGAGAGCCATGCGTTACTTTGACTGCACATAATTCGGCATTCCTTAGAGTAGAGGAGTCTCTTGGTCCCCTCGTTCCCCTCGGTAAAGCGACTGTGAAGGAAAGGCCAGCTGTTCAACAACTAAAGTTTATTCCGTACTGCCTTCGTGACAATCGCGGGGGGAAGGGCCATATGAGAGTAGGTATCCGCAGAAAACATTAAGGCTTTGAATCACGCAATCGGTTCGGGACACCTCTGAAAGTAGTCGAGTACCATAGAATGATACATATAGTTATTATCAAACAGACCTAGCTATCTAGTCTATTTACCATATCTCGCAATTTTCAATTAAGATGCTAAGTGAATTTTAACCAAAATTGTCTATTTAATAGACCTTAGCTACATGGATAGGAATTAGAGGCATAAACATGTAGATAATCTCCTGGGCCAGATAAGTGATTATCCATGCAGCGTGTCTTCTTTATTGACATTTGGTTTAAATCCACAGAATCTCGTAACCGCTCCAATAATACTAACGGAATGCCGAATCGAGATACTGAGTTTGGCATCATAAGATGCAGGGCCCGGAAGCTTGGAGCTTCTCCGCACTTTTGTCGTCAACCGACCTCCATTACCATAGCTCCGGTGGGGGTGGAGAGTTGCATCTGTACTATCACAACTAATGCCGGCTTCATTACTTTTGCCGTGCGCCATAGCTAGACCCAGTAGTCGCCCCAACCAAACCGCGACTGCTGGGCCGCGTCCGTATTGGAGCGCTTCTGTCTCAATTCTTAAGAGGACTTGATCGCGCCGTGCAGACACTTCCCCGGAGAAGTTGTAAGAAACCGTACATGTATCCACCGCCCCCCCTTTCTCCCGTTAGCAAGCTACATATGCTTACCCCAGATCTAAGCCCCTCAGCATCGACTAGCTCAAGGATCCAGTCGTTACAATGATTTTTTATTCATTGCCTATTCAGGAAGCTACCGGCAGAATAACCCAAGGAGATGCGTCAGAAGAGCGATCTGGCGAGCAAGCTCTGCTAGCCGTATAAATTCTAACCATGCGAGTACATTCAACTGCCTTCCTCTTCCACCTAGAAAGTATTGTGCTCAACCGAATTTCACTGTTGCTCTACAAAATGCACCTAGCTGCTTTTCTATCCTCAGTGTTCATCACTAGAACCCTCGCGACAACCGCAGCGGTGGTGAACTTTGCCAATAATACTGGAGCTCCAGAGCACCTCGCTTCAGGAACTTTATACGGTCTCCCTGAAAACGGGAACCAGATTCCAGTAAGTTGAGTTCGGTTTATCGTTATGAAGAGCTGTTTGTCAACTCCGGAATAGGATGAGTTTTTCAGAGACATTGGTTGGCGATATGAACGAGCCGGTGGAGCTCAACTGCCTGCTCCCGCACTTGGATGGATCTGGGGCTTGACCAACTATAAGGTATGAGCAAATGCATGGTAAAAGTAAACGAATGGCTATTATATTAACTCCAAGGTTGGGTAGAATCGGTTCAAGTCAGCACTATCTAATTACCAAACCACCCTCAAACATGGAGGCCAGTTTGTGTTTCTCATCCATGACCTTTGGGGAGCAGATGGAACACAAAACTCATCAGCACCGTATCCTGGAGATGACGGAGATTGGACAAGCTGGGATTCCTATCTCGCTACTCTCTTCTCTGATATGACAGCCAATGGCATGACCAAGGACATAATTGTTGACATTTGGAATGAGCCAGATGGCGCTGGATTCTGGGCGCGTACACAAGAACAGTACTTGGAGATGTGGGGACGCACGTATTACAAATTCCGGTGAGTCAATGGAAAAACATATCTGAGACAGATTCGATGCAACTTAAAAGTGCTAATATAATTCTCTTCCCGTGGCAGTGCTGAATTTGGAACCAAAGTGCTCCTATCTGGCCCTGCAAGTGCTGGCGAACCCCTTAATAATAGTTGGTTTGCGAATTGGTGCTCTTACATTTCCCGCAACGGTAGCATTCCAGACCAATATGCATGGCACATGGAAGGCGGAGGCGGCGATTTGCTCTCTGCCCACGCTGGTTTGCTTGGTTATCTTAAAGAATACAACCTCCCTACTCGCACTATCAATATTAATGAGTATGGAGTCTTCAAAGAACAGGTTCCCTCTGGATCCGCCTGGTGGATTGCTCAGCTTGAAAGAATCAATGCCTTTGGCCTGCGAGGTAACTGGCTCAGCGGTTATCAACTTCATGATTTCATGGCCAGTCTCATTGGCAAGCCTGATTCCCTGAGCAATTACAGCGCAACCTCCACGAGCTATTTCCCCGTTGGCGACTATCAGGTTTACAAGTATTATAACCTCAACATGACTGGAAGCCGGTATGGGACCACGCCGTCTTCAGATCTTGCACTGGATGTCTATGCTACAGCCGACCGGGGCCTCGCACGTGTCCTTGTGGGTGTACGTGTCAAGACGGGGACCTGGGAATTAACTCTAGATAATCTGACCTCCCTTGGCCTTGCAGCCAGCGGCAGTTTGGATATTCACACTTATGGATTTCCTGCAGTTGAGCAGTATCAGCAGTGGGCCGAAGTTGACAGCCCAATCGACTTGGGATGGTATTCCCACCCGTACTCTGATGGATCCGTGACGTTTCCTGTTAACCAGGTTACTACGGATACTGCCTTTGCTTTTGAATTTGCTTACTAACTCTTTGGCTGATATATTTGCGTCCGGTGTAGGTGTGACAGTTTATCTAGCAGGAAGTAGGGCGGTGTTAGCGTTGGAGATAGACAGCTTCAAAAAGGGAATTGAGTAAGTGTTGAGGAAATCTGATGGATCTGAACGCTTGTACGAAAGCTATTATTACTATAGAAACCCGATTCATCACACTTACTTATTTTACTAGTATATAGCAAAAAAAAATCTTAGCTTACCCTAAAGAAGATTGATTGCGTTAAGCGCGTTAGTAAAGATATAATTCCAAATCCTTCCGACAGCCAGAAGTTACGCAAGTGGTGGCTGATGTGCCGATTTAGCCGTCCAGCCACGATACTGAATGATTGCGCAACAGAATTCAAGTCGCGCATATTTAGACGGTTTGAATGTCTTTCAATTTAGTATCTTGCTACAGCTTTTGGTCCAAATTCCACAGTTAACATTGAATCTTCGTTACACCATGGTGCCTTCCGAAGACGCGATAGCCAAGTTCATCTCCTGCGTTCCAGATGCCGACGAGGGCAAGGCGTGGGTCTTTTTAGAGGTAACATTGAACTGCTCAAATTTCGAGGTCAGCAATCACAGCTGCTAATCCCGTGGCAAGGGCGCGGCAAGCATAGACGAAGCGGTGGAGGAATACCTCGATAACCCGGGAAAATATTCACAGCCCGAAACCAGGTCTCTCAAACAAGCCAATGTCGTCCCTGGCTCAGTCGACGAAGCGCCTCCGGCGTACCATGCGCCATCACATAGTAGTTCGTCCAACAACGGCGGAGGACACACCGTCCATCAACATCTACGGACACACACGAACAAAGTGATTGAGGCAGCGAGGATACGCGCCAGAGATGAGGTTTGCGTGTGCTCCCCCCTAACCTACTGAACTCCAATCTCATGAGTCACAGCAAGAAATGCAAAATATTCTCCAGCAGGTGCAACTAGCACACCGCATATTCAACAGTGACATCGAGCCAGAGCACGATGTGGACGGCTTCCTCTGTGGGTGTGACATTCACCAATACCAGGGTCTAAAGATACGACGACTTGGCGTGCAGAATAGGTGGTCAGAAGCCGTCATGTACCCGGGTAAGAGACGCCAGAGGCTCTCAGGGGCCCTCGACTGCTCATCGGCTCGACTGACAGATATGTAGGTGAAAAGTCATATCATGACTGCTACCAAACAAGGTTCGGTTACTATTCCAAGAATCCGTATAAATTGCGCGTCACCTCGCCGTATGGCAACTATAGTTCGAGCTGGGTAGGTATGGCGCGTCCCATAGCCAGATATTACAGTCTTTCAGTTCATCAGACTATTAGCTTGAATGCACAGCTCAACGGGGAGGCCCAGTCTGCCATCGATGCAAGGGAGCCAAGGATGAATATTTGGGACCTTGAGAATCCTGATACTTCACCGTCAATTTTAGCCAGCGAAGCTTCTTCATCAACAAAAAAGGGGGATGAAAAACTAGCCTACGGCAAGTCCGAGAAAGGGGGAGAACAAAGCTCAGCGAGTACAACGGCCAATAGCAACGGCGAAGCATCTTCATCTAGCAAACCATCAAGATTCGGAACGCTAAAGAAGGCCTTTTCAATCAAGTCTGCCGAAGAGAAAGCAGCCATTAAGCTAGAAGCGGCGCTGGGCCAATGCAGACAATTACGTGACGAGATTATACAGGAGGAAAATAGCAGGTGGCCAGACGCCGAGTGGCGACAGATCGTGACCACCTACCAAAACAACGTTGGGATGGCCAATACAATCGCCCAAATCCGTCAATTCAAACCCATTCAATATCTTCATATGCTACAGGCAGGCTACTTTGAGCCCATCCCTGTGGCGTGGGCGAACCAGATATCCAACCCACTCAAGTTCACGGTTGACGCAAGTGCAGGGTGGAGAGGCATTACACCAGCCTGGAGGGGCTACGACGATACAGCAGAAGAGAGGCTATACTGGGTATTGAATCACAGAGCCGGGGCCGGACAGAGGCTGAAGCCCGACATGATCTCCGCACTAGACATGGCCCGACGAAGGATGGCATCTGCCGTAGAGCCACCCCCAGCGTATTTTGCGGCAGACGACACTTGCCACCTACAGCATACTTCTGAAGGCTATTCTAAACAGGTTATGCCTCCGCCATTTCGACCCTATGATGTTCCAGAGACTGCGTCAGACAATAGCGTGATATTGGTAGACGTATCTGGCTCGATGGACTTTGAGCCAATGCGGCCACTATACGACGAGTATCTCATAACAGGATACACTCGATCTACTCAACCCAAAAACAGAGGTAAAAGGATTCCATCTCCTTCAACAAGCTGGCAATTGCTAACCATGTTCATTCTGTTTCAGATACTGCCAAAGCCATCATCCGCCGATTCACAGACGCCCTTGCCAACCACGATCACAACTTTCAGGGTTACCAGCTAACCACATTTGCCAACCATGCAGAATATATTGGCATTCTAAACCACCAAAATTTCGAAAAGGTTTGGGGAACAGTCAGATTCGGAGGCGGCACACGCGTCATGACGGGGTGGCAAAGGGTCAAAGAGCTCCATTTTCAAAAACACTCAGCATCAGCGACCTATCACCCGGTATACGGCTGGCAAGCGGGCCCGGAGACCCCCATTCTAAGAGTCCTCTTGCTACTAGATGGAGAGGCCCAAGACATGGACGAGTTTGAACTTGATTTACTGGGTCTCTCATGGGTTCACGTCACCATCTTCTTGGTCGGAGTGGACGGCTGCCCTCATCACCATAGGCATGCAAATGAGTTGCAAAGAATAAGCGAAGTCAACCCACATGTGTCTTTTGTTGATGCACAAGGGAATACGCCAGAAAGGTTTGTGACTCATGAGCTGCTGAAGAGGCACTTGGGTTACGATTTGTCCATGCAGGAGTTTGAGAGGATGGAGCACCCGCCCGCTTATACAGCATAATTTAAGCCGTTATTCATATTACTATGCCCATGTCACGACCCATGCTCTTATGTGAAACAACATTGAAGGTATGTAACATTGTCATACGCGGCTTTTTCCTTTTGGATATTCTGGTAGTGAAAACAATATTCTATGTTGCGCAGTTTTACAATAAGACCTGGCCAAGTTGCGCGACTACATACTCACTGCATCTCCAGCTTCATAGATCCCAGGCCATCCAATCATAAGATTCGGAACCAACCGCAGTCACACAATAAATCACTTCCGACGAGTATCCGCATGCCAGCGCCTCAATTCACCCAATGTCTCACAACTCGGATCCTTTCAAACGCTTAGAATGGCCATGTCCACTTCAAGTCTTGGAATAGCGGCACCAAGGCACGGATTTTACCCGCCATCCGGTCATCCGTATAAAGCACAGAATACCACGGCTTGCGCTTCTCTCCACTCCGCACATATCGTAATAGATCCAAGACATGAGCAGCACTCGCATTACGTCAAATACAAGATCTAGAATATCGTTAAGCATTAGAAATCAAGTACGGAACAAGAGTAACCACAATCGCACACTTCATCCCAGATTACGAACCCCGCCAAAACGACCATCTATGGCAACTTTTCCCTCCAAGTATAACTAATCCGTCCTACGTCGGCACTCCAAAACAACGAACATGAAATCACACGATCAATCTCACCGGCCATTCCGTCGGATATTGAACAAGGACCTTGCAGATGCCTTTCACCCGGCCCTATCGGGAACCCCCTCCACCACCACTAGCCATGCAGCCGGGACGATCTCCAAGTGTGGGGAGCCAGTCAAAACAGCCGGACGAACTCCAAGCTAAAGGGTCGGTGATACCCAGATGCAATGTCGCATCGAATACGCAGAATGGATTGCCGGTTTGTAAAAGTGAGGGGTAGCTTCATGCATGCGAATGTCGGTCCATCTTTGCATAGTCCGGGGTTGGCTATAAAGGGCAAGTTGACAAATTAAAATCCGCCGACACCGTGAATATGAGTTGCTCATTCTTCTTCATGATCAGGGCTTCTAGCTCTCACGATATCAAATAGCAGCAACCATGGTTTCATCAAAGAAACTCCTCTTACAACTCACTTCCTTGCTGCCAATCGCCCACGGCGCTGCAATTCACCAGCGATCCGATGGCACCGCCCAATCCTCCCCCATCGTCGACCTAGGATACGCCAAATACCGTGGCGTCAGGCTCGATGCAGGAGTAGATCAATTCCTAGGCATGAGATTCGCCCAAGCTCCCCTCGGCAACCTCAGATTCCGCGCACCGCAAGATCCAACTCACGAGAAATCTATCCAAGATGCCTCCAAGGTCTGTCAAACCACGTCACCCTCACAAGCATCAAAACCACCTCACTCTCATAAACATCACATCGACCAAGTTAACTAACCCTCAAACAACAGTTCGGCCCAATCTGCGTAGCCGTCGGCCAAACAGCAGACGCAAACAACGCAGAAGACTGCCTCTTCGTCAACGTCTTCAAGCCCTCCAGCGCAACTCCCAACTCCAACCTCCCCGTCTGGGTCTACATCCAAGGCGGCGGCTACGCCCAAAACTCAAACTCCAACTACAACGGCACCGAAGTCATCAAGCAGTCCGGCGACGGCCTCGTCTTTGTCAACTTCAACTACCGTGTAGGCGCTCTCGGTTTTCTCGCCAGTGAGCATGTGAGAAAGGATGGAGATCTCAACGCAGGCCTGCTCGACCAGAGGAAGCTCCTCCACTGGGTACAGAAGAACATTAAAAAGGTATGTAAACCTTTCACCTTTAACAATATTCAAGCAAACTAACAGCATACTCAGTTCGGCGGCAACCCAAAACACGTCGTCATCCAAGGCGCCTCCGCCGGCGGCGGCTCCGTAACGCACCACCTCACAGCCTACGCCGCCAAAAAAGACAATCAACTCTTCGTCGGCGCAATCCCCGAGTCTCCCTTCTGGCCAACCCTCCGCACCGTCGCAGACATGGAGTTTCAGTACCACCAGCTCCTCTCCAACACAAACTGCTCGTCCCTCGACTGTCTCCGCGGCCTAGACACCCAAGCTCTCTTAAACGCAGCTCCCAACGCGCCCTTCATCGGAGCAGCAAGCGACAATCCTCTGCCCTTGTGGTATTGGCTCCCCGTCATCGACGGAGATCTCATCACAGACCATCTATACAATCACTTCGAGCGCGGCAACTTCATCCGCGTGCCCGTCCTCGTAGGCGACGACACCAACGAAGGCACATACTTCGCCTTCAACGCCACAAACCCCTCCCAAGTCGAAACTTTCCTCAAAAATAACTACCCCTACCTCCAAGAATCCCAACTCAAAAGCATCATCCACGCTTACCCCCTCGAACCTCCCCTGCCCAAACACGCAGCATACTTCCCCTCCGCAGAAGCCGCCTACGGAGAATCCACATTCACCTGTCCCGGAAACACCGTCGCCGCCTCCGTAGCCAGATTCTTCGACCCCCATCGCGTCTGGAACTACCACTACAACGTCCTTGACCCGGACAACGTCGCCAACGGCCTCGGCGTCCCTCACACGTTCGAAACGAGCGCAGTGTTTGGGCCCGGATACTCAGGCACCCCAGCAGCGTCCTACTTCACAACCAACGCGGCAATCGTACCCGTCACCATGCACTACTTCTTGAGCTTTGTGACAAAGCTGAATCCAAACGCAGCAAAGTATCATTTGGCGCCGAACTGGGATCCTTGGGGCCAAGGCACGGGGCAGCGCATCAGACTGCAGACCAACAATACTGCAATGGAGCCTGTGCCGTTTGAACAGATAGCGAGGTGTAACCTTTGGAAGAGTCTGCAAAGCTACACCCAGATGTAAATAAAAAGAAAGGGTAGGAAGGATTTGCGAATAGCTGAGCAGAGATAGCTGAAGAACCAAGAAACGTATTAAACGAACATTCGCAATATCCCTTCAGCGTCTACCAATATTAACCATCATGCAAAAGGCAGCAAGGGAAAAACAAGCGTGAATGATTTTATTCATATAAGTCGTATATTATCATCTTTCTAGGGCTGTAGGGGGGTAGAAGTTCGCGGAAATGGTCCCCATACAAATATTGGGGGTTTCGATTCTTAGGTAGGTGGTTGTAGACTTTTGGCCACATACCGTAGTATGCACAGCCGATCTCTGATACAATTTCATCTTCATCAATGTGTACACCCATTCCTTCATGTCGGACTCGATGTTCGACGCTCAATGATTCATACTCAGACACTGTTGCTATTATCGGCTTCGTTCTTATCATTCGCATTCTGGCTCTCCCTCATCGATAAGACAATCGATGTCAGCTGGTCAATCTTCTGCTGCAGTTCCATAATCTGAGCCTCAACCGGTGACGGCGCATCAACATCGTCCTCTCCGCGATTTCGGCTAGACGGACGCAATTTCATCGCAGATCTAAGAGATGCAATTGGGGGGCGGCCGGCAGCAGATGAGGGTCGACCGGCCTCCGACCTACGGCGTCTTCCCTTAGGCTCCTTTGGGCCCTTGAAGCCGCGGAACTCGTCATCGTCATCGCCCTTGTACTTGAGATACTCGTAGAGTTTGATGACGCCCACAATGGGCGCGTGGGTCACCTTGAGAAGCCAGATCCTACCTGCGCGGTATTTGTGGGACCTCGGGAAAATGTATCGCCATGGACGGAACAGAACCAAGGAAACAAGGTTGAAAGGGGGGTAAAAGTGTGTCAAGCGGTTGCTGGTTGAGGCCTCCAGCACGTACACACTGTACACGTAGAGGTACTCCTCCTTGGCGTGGGTGATGACGCGAGAAAAGCTGTTGGAGAGCATACCGGTGAGCGAGCCCATGAGAAGAAACGACGACAAAGTGATGAAGATGATCATCAAGGGAGGTCCAAAGATGGGATCAATCTGGTCCATGATCTCGAATCCCACATAGCTCGAACCATAAAATATCTTGGTCAAGATGCCCGTCATCTTACCAAAGCTAAAGATATCTCTACCCACGAGGGAGAAGGTGGTCAGGAAGCCAAGGTAAACAACAATGACAAGCACCATGAACTTGATAAAGTCCTTGCCCATCTCCTTGAGGCAGGGAATAAGCGTACCCCAGTAGGGGCTCAGGCTTAGGATGGAGCAAATACGGGGGATCATGAAGAGAGCCTCCAAGGCCAGCACGTCAAATGCCAGGTCATTTAGGCGCAAATCTTGGCGCATGATACCGATAATTCCTTGGTCACGATTAGCACTCGGTGTTTCTTCTGTGAGCAAGAGAGGCGACACTCACTCAATACAGCAAAGATGGTGCCAATTAAAATCATAATCATGTCAAACAAATTCCAGATGTCCGTCGCGTAAAAGATGGCTCCGGCATCAATCCATTCACTCAATTCATCGTAAAAGAAGGCAGCCAGCCAGAAGAACAAGGCGATTTCGGGGCCAGTCAGGCGGCTTTCGTCCCGCACAATGAGGACAGAGTAATACAAGCACATGAAGACAACAAAGAACAAGACTTCCCAGCATTTGAGATATTTGGGCACACGGAGTCGGGAATAGGGATCCGACGTGAATGGGTTATAGAAATGGGGGTGCTTGGTCGAATTGAGCGACATGGAATCCCAGAAAACAATATCGCCATTCCATATGCCCACGATGATCTTCTGCACGACGTGCTGGCTAAGAAATCTCTTAGCGTCGGCAATAGCAGCAATCTCAAGAGCATTTAGACCTTCAAAAGCGGCGGTTGGGTCATCATCATCATCACCTCCGTCATTCTCGTCATCCATGCTAAGATTAGTCAAGCGAGAAAGAGACGACAGAAGCTGTATCTTCTTGGACGAACTTCCCGCAGGGAGATGAGCATCTGAGCCGTCAAAAGAAGCCAGCACGCGAGGAATCAAGGGAGTGCCCTCGCCAGCTTCGGGATCCGATCCGATGAGGCGATCAGGCTCCTGCTGCTGTTGCTGTTGCCGTTGGGCCTTTACCTTCTTATGGTCAGGGATCTCGTAGAGGCAAAATGTCACAGCCTCGCGCTCTGAGTGGTGGGTCAGGAATCTCCAGGCTACAATCTCACAGGCATTAGAGCGAGCCTCGCCGACGCCTTGGTTATCACGATCCGAGGCATAGTGCCATTTGAGCGCTCTAGCAGTGGGTGATGAGTCAAGCAAGCACAAGAGGGTCGGCATTGGGCGTCAAGAGAACCTACAAAAGAGCATTGACAATGGCCGGGTTGACGCAGGTATCGGCCAGATGGTCAACCAAGAGGCGCAGCGAGGTGCCGGCCGAAGTGGTGCGCAGCTGCTCAAAGGTGCTGGGCAGCTCGATGGCCTCGGTGATGTACTGGCCCAGCTTCTTGACGACGAGGCGGAATGAGTCGTCCGGGCCGATGTAAGGGGGCTCGATGTAATCAAAGCGGGCGGAGAAGGGACTGCCCTCGCGGACCGGCGGCGGCTTAAGCTTGACGCGGATGGGCATCTCTGCTGTATTATGGCAATCTCCAAAATCTCGACAAGAAGAACAAAACAGGACAAAGGAGATGATGGTGATGATGATGATGATGATGATGATGATGCCAAGGGGATCCCCAGCAGGGCTGGACAAGAACAAAGAAAAGAAGGTCGAGAGAGGGGAGCAAGAGCCAGACGAAGGTCGAGACGTGATAGATTAT
Organism: Trichoderma semiorbis; assembly: GCA_020045945.2. Taxonomy (NCBI): domain Eukaryota; kingdom Fungi; phylum Ascomycota; class Sordariomycetes; order Hypocreales; family Hypocreaceae; genus Trichoderma; species Trichoderma semiorbis. Next base: position 4,422,980 of record CM034697.1, on the reverse strand, counting down.
GTATGGATGGAGCTGTCGAGATGGATGGGGAAGCTACAATCAATTGATCTTAGCGACGTCAATCTAGCGCGGCGTGGCCTGTGCGTGGCGCAGGTGACTGTCGATTGCAGCAGCGTTGCGGTACGGGATAAGTACTTTGCTCCACGCGGTGCTGCTGGTCAACAAACAGAGCATCACTCCGCTATTTTGCTGCCTGTACAACCTCAACTGTGGCCTTCCCATCTAAGCTGGCCGAGGTATCCCACAAGTACTCTCATGCAGCACCTGCTGCTAGAGCCGCTATTACGGGTCTGGTCCCCTAAAACATGAGGTCAAGTGTCGCATCGCCCACTCGCACATGCCAATGAGAAGAGCTGCAGCCGCCATGCTACCGGACATCCATTGGTGCCGTTTCAGCCAGCAACCCCTGTAGCACCTTCTTTTTATTTTATTGATTTTTATATTTCTTTTCTAGGAATTGGTGGTGTTGAAAATTGGAAAGCGAATCAATTGTCAGATTTAGCTCTCGAATTGGGATGATGCAGCAACTCCACCGCTCTATAACTATACGTCATCTTGGAGGCTCACATCGATCTCACTACAGTGCATACAAGATAGGAATCGTAATCGCCTTAGTCCGTAATAGTACCCAAGTTGCAGCAGGGAGAGTAAAAAGCAGCCTTTGGACGTTGCTGGTGGATCAAAGCTGATTTTGTGGTCTCGGCTCGGAGAGGCAGTGTTCCAGACACTTGACAGCATCTCGAGATACGGCACCTCCAGATTACTCTGAGACCGGAGTCCGGGTACCGGAGACATTACAAAAACCCCAATTGCCTTGCCTCTGTCTTGTCGCCACCACGCTTCGCTTCTCCCAGTGCCTTTGCACCTGTTTCACGCTCATGGTTGCCACGACGCAGTGTTTTATTTTGACGTGGACTCTGCATCGTTTCATGCTAATAACCCTCCAGCCAGGTTCACAGCGCTGCTCCATTAACACCAGAGTACATAGGTGCAGTATACGCGTAATTGCACATCGGGCGGTGCCATGATTCAACGCCCGCTCAACTTGTACTTTCAATCCGTAATAAATACCCGCGCTACCCAGCGTGTAATATCGCAAACGCCCAAAATCAATGCATCCATTGATCTCTCTTAATTGAGCGTTGCCCCCCAGCTACTGAGCTTGGCCTAGCTAGTCCGGGCCGTTGCTACATGTAATTAGGGCCACCAATCGGTAGCCGCGAATTCAGGGGGGCTTGACTCAGGCAAACAAACAAAAAAAACACCACGGGTTCATGTGTCGTTGAGTTGTATGATAGCGCATGGGCCGTAAGAGTCTGTGTCACTTTTATTCCGCACAATTCAAATTTGACGCTCTCTAGACCTCCGGTAGCGACGCAAGGGGACGGACCTGAAGCAAGTTGCCGCTGAAACATGCAATGCAGCCGCCTCAAAAGAGTGAGAAGCTCCCATAGTAGACAATGGCAGTGTAGTCGCAGTGTAGTCTATTCATGCAGCACTATTTTACTCACAGCTCCTTCACTTCACTTCACCTCGCCTCATCTCACCCATCTCACATGCTCCCCCTCTGTTTGTTTACCGTAAATAATAAGCTCCCAATGCCTATTTATACCATCAACCCACCCTCCACGCAAGATTCAATCGTCCCGCTGCACCCTCCATTGGCCGCATTGCTCGACTAATGTATGCCAGTTGGGCCTTGCAGGGGTCAATACGAACAAGGCACACTACCCGAGCAAAAAAGCACGAGTAGCGCCAGTGCGACCTTGATTTCCATGTTCACAAATCTGCATCTGCCAAACACCTTCATCTGCAGCTTCTCTTCCCTCTTACACGTCATTCTCCCACTGGTTCGGCGTTTGTTTCCTTTGTCCGTCAAACTCTCTCCTATTTTGCGCCTAGAGTTGTTATAGACAACAAACCACCAAACAAGATGATCGTGGCCCCTCCGCCGCGATCCTCCACTCTCACAGCCCTCGCCGTGTCCTCGACCCTCCTCCAGATCGCATCGAGCCATGCGCTGCCCCGAGAAACAAAGACAGTCGCCATGCGCGAGCTCAACGTGGCGCCGTGGCCCATCGCCCCAACGCCAGCGCCTTTTCTCAGATCAATGCCGGAGCGTCATCTGCTGCAGCAACGGGACTTCAACACCGTCTGTGGCTTTATAGGGGGCGATCCCAACTTCCCAGCCACGTGCCTCGCCGGATCGCACTGCGCCGTCGACGTCGAGAACAAGGCCATCGGATGCTGCCCGGACGGCGCGCCTTGCACCGAGGGCATCTTCACCGGCTGCGTCGACGTCAACAGCCCGCCGCAGACGGAGCTCAACCCTTACGTCTTCACCTGCACCGGCGCCGACGTGTGTTATCAGAACCACTTCGACGGGGGCTTCTTCCAGTTTGGCTGCGGCGCCTTTTCGCATCTGGCGACGACGGTGGCTACCACGGCGGTTAGTCGCTCGCCGCTGGACTTTAGCCATGTCTCTTTCCAGCTGACGGCGACGCCCACGCTTCTCTCCGAGCCGACGACGATTGGATCGCGGACCGGGACCGAGTCTACTTCCAAGACCTCCAGTCGCGCGACCAAGACGAAGGGCACATCCGACACCTCTAAGACGGACACGGCCATCTCAAGCGACTCAGCCTCAACCGGAACCTCGACGTCCACCTCCACCTCAACCCCTGATCCCGCCGCGCCGACTTCTAGCGGCAGCTCAAAGGCCGGACCCATAGCCGGAGGCGTGGTCGGTGGTCTCGCCGGTCTTGCACTCCTTGCCGGCCTGATCTTTTACTTCCTCCGCAAAAGAAGAACAGCCACGCCATCCCAGTACATCACGTAAGAAATAACATGCGCCAGTGCTTTTCACAAAGATGCCAAGAAGCTAATCATGACAAAAACAAAACAGGCCATCAACTGAAAAATACGACAACTTTGACCCTCGCACATACCCCCCCAACACCGCTCTCTTGACGGAAGAAAGGGGCATCCACGGCGACGAAGCTGAAATGACCCCGATCACCCCAAGACCTAGCCAACCCGCCCCGCAGCTCGGCGAGCTTGGTCTAGCTGTGCCTCTCGATCCTGGATACGGCAGGCCGTCGGACGAGATTCCTCTGACGGAGACTGCTCCAAAACCAAGCTTCGTTCCGCCGCCGCTGGATCCCGAACCCGAAGATGACAGGCCGTATAACCCACGGAGAAGAGGTGATGGCGACGGCGCCTCTTTCTGGTCCCAGACCAGATCCGAATCTCGGTCTCGTGGCCGGCCGTGGGTTTGAGGAATTCGGCTCTGAAATGATACCCCCCTTAAAAAGAGAAAATGAAAATCCGTTTGTATATGCTGAGTCATAGCGGCTGCCACTTTTGTTATACCGTTTGTAATGTTTGAATCCGAAGATCACCCTCGAAATACCTTCTAGAAATACCTCTCTACACATAATGACGTTCCCTTTCTCCACATGAAGAAAATGGAATTGACACTCCTAAACCTCCACATATCACACTCATACTTCATCTCTGCTTGTCTTTCGCAAATTAATCACGTTTGGCTTGGAAAACTGCTGGCTTTGGCATGTTATCTTTCTTTTTTATCCCTTTTTGCGCGTACGTACATTGTGGTCGATTAGATACGGCTGGGGGAAGGGGATTACGACGTTGACCGGCAGATGGGGCGTTGGAAAACTGCTTGTTTCGAATCCATGAACGTTAGCATAATATATTATGGACATACTGTCGATATCAAATGCATTTTTCCCCATCACCAGAGTAAGAGGGTTTGAGAAAAGAAGTGAAACAGCATATATTTTACAAGATATTTACCTGTTTGATGCATGTCATGCCGTCACACCTTGCCCGCCAACGGACCAGATCCTTATTGACGATTCATCAAAGATTCTGCTATGATGATTGTATCCGTCAAGAGTAGGATCAGCCCCCGCAGAGGCAGAATCCAAGTCTTGTTCTCGCGGATACCCCCAGCCCCCCGAGCACGTTGCAGCAACAGAGCCGCTAGAGTGTACAATCGTACTTCCTACTGGGGACTCATGGGCTTTCCACGTCCAGCTGGGATCAATGGCATCGTTCTGCATGCCAACTCCCTCCCATACCGCCACCGTACCATGCTGGGTGCCGGCCCAGACCTCAAAGCCGGTTTCTGCAGGAAAGACGTCAAAGTGCAGCCGCTGCTGCGTGGTCGACCTGCGTCCCTTGAGCACGGCCAACAGCTGTCCGGTCCCCCGGATATCGTACACCAGCAGCCCGTCAGCCTGACGCTCGTTGACGACAAGGTACCGCCCGCAGGGGCTCCACGCCGTCTGCACGACGCCCTGGCCGCCCAGGCTGATACGAAACGCCTTCTGGTCGGCATCCGCGATCGACCAGTTCGCAACAACTCTATCAGAACGGTGGAGATCGTACGTGCCCATCCAGCGGGTCCAGGTGCCGGCCGCAAGGATGGATCCGTGGCCATTGGCGTCTGCAGGAGGCGATGACGCCAAGGCGGCCACGGTGCCTTTCATGCCGACGCCGCTACCCTTGGCGATGTGGCGCCGGGATGGAATCGTGGGAACCGTCACCGTTGGGCCATCCGAGCAGTGGCCAGACACGTCAAAGAGATCGATACGGTTCGCTGAGCCGCAGACGAAGTGAGTGCCAGGGTATTCCCAGAGCAGAGACGCAGGGGTGATGTACTGCTCGGACTCGTGCCGGATAAGCTTATAGGTGTAGAGGGGGGTTCGGCTGGCGACAGCAGCAGCAGCAGCAGCAGCACCCGTCGTATCCTCTGGCTCTGGCTGAGGAAAGGCGTGGTAGAGATGGAGGGGATGATCTCGACAGCCAACCAGAAACATTTGCGAGGCCGGATTGGCCAGGGAGAAGTAGGGCGCGGCGGCGAGGGTTTGGGTGGGCTCTGGGAGCTTGATGCTGGCCTGGCAGCCCAATTTGCGCGCTTCTCCTGCAGGCTGCAGGAGGTCTGCAGGAAGGACAAAGGACGAGACGGTCTGGTCGGATGATAGGGCGAGAATGACGGTGCCGTCGGCTGTCCATTGCGCAGACGAGTAGAAGCGTCGGTTCAGCGTATTGAGACCGGCATCAGGGCTTTTCCCGCTGTTCTCGCTGTCCTTGCGGTTTCCCTCTCCCTCGCCAGGTACGAGTAGAGGCTTCTCATCCAATTCCGGCTTGCTCACGGCGAGACGCTCAGCAAGCAGGCGAATGGCGGGCGCCTCTTGTTGCCCGCCATGAGCGAGAGGCGGTGCTTCAGGTTGGTCTTGGGCTTGGGCCTGGTCCATGGTCATGGTATTTGCACTGGCATTGGCACTGGCACTGGCATTGCTGCCCCGGTAGACAAGGCTCGAGCCGGTCCACATTCACCGCTGCATGATCGATGGGCTCCGTGCTAGAAGTTGGTGGCGATGAGTGTCCAATCCAATCAGCCGGATTGCGCCGTAATCAGTGAGTTGTTCAGGTTTGACGACTTGAGGTGCTGAAAATGCAAGGGAGGGAAAAAGATGGGCGGACGCTAAAAGCGGAAGCCCTGAAAAATCAAGGCTACTAAGGTACCTAGCGCGTACTCTGTACTTGGACGCGTGCCTTAGTACCAACCTGAAGGTACCTTGGGGAGATCTAAATGGGCTGCCCTACCCGACCGGACGACGTCATTCCAGCACCTTGAGGGTCCTTAGTCGAGTACCGAGTACGGAGTGCGTACAAGGCAGTACTTTGCGATTGATGCCTCCAAGAGGTTATAGGTGCTGACGGCCCTGACAAGGATTGACCTCAATATTGGATCTTATGTACTATTGACCCTATGTACGTATGTAACAAAAGGTCTGGAGCTCATCACTCGCACTGAATTGGGATTTCCATGACAATTACTAACATTCAATGGAACATTCAAACCTTCTCCTTAGTGCAAAGTGGTGGTGTTAGCCCCCTGTGGCCCTCGATACGGGGTACATTAGCTTCTCGGGGCTTTCAGAGGCAGCAGCTGCTCCAAGCACCAACATGTAGGGTGACACTGCAGCCGTGATGGGATCAGGTGGCTGAACTGCTTGATCCGTGCCGATTAATTGCCTGCGAGCACTGGACCTCGAATGCTATAGATTTGGTGAGCTCCCCTTCCGACTACGGGCTCTGCACAAGACTTCCAATGAGTGGCATAATCCCTCCCTATGAGAATGAGATCAATCCCCCCCGTAACCGCAACGCCGCCCGCCCGCACGCATTGACTCATTCTGTCCTTGTCAGTCATAATCATTGCTGAGTCCCCCCTTACATGTATCGTGTACCTGGTGGTGCTCCCTACGAGTACCAAGCCAAGACCTGGGCTGCCCGTATTCTCTTCCCCCCACCCCCCAGGAATGGATAGCAGGCACCGAATGATTTCCCCGACCAGCCAAAAGTTTCCTAGCACTCGGGGCTGCTGCTAAAGGGACTGAAGCGCTGAATGTGGGCGGAAGAGCTCCGTACCCCGTACTCGCTAGCAGGTACAGGTACTGCGGCGCTAGCCCTCAGCAGCACCCGTTAGCCCGTTAGCGGTGCCGTTAGCAGTACTGGGTACCTCGACGGGGGCACATGGACCGCTAGCAGCACAAGCACACGCACAAGCACAAGCTCACCATCTCCCATCCGGCCGGTGACATTGAACCTAATCCCATCCATCCATCCCAATCCATTCGCCTTACCTTTTCGCTGCCTTGTCTCACTTCTGCCACGCTCACTTTGCCCTGACCTGACCCTGAGAAGCTCCCAGCGAAATCGTGACCCCCGGCTGCCAGCTTCAATCAACTAAATATCAATCGACCGCCGACCGCCCTGCTCTCGCCCGACCATGAATCCCGCATAGCCCGCCTTGCAGCTATTCTCCTCGCCCCTCGCGGCTTCAGCCCGACCAAAGCACCAGCCAACAAAGAAATCCGACATCGCAGCAGCAACAAGCCTCGCCTCGTCTCTCCCTTAGCAAATCGTTTCTACCTGTCCCAACTGAACGCGACTCCACAAAGACCAGCCGTTGACCCCATCGACCAACTCCTGCTACGACCGAGTCATCGTCTCTTCGTCTCCATCTCCATCTCCATCTCGACTCCTCCATCGATGCCAAACACGATGGAGACTTCTCCCTTGACAATGGCCGTGGCCTCCACTTGCGACGCCCTCAAGACGCCCTCCTACATGGAGCTGATAGTTTCCATGTGAGTCGCAAATCTCGTCATCTCCAATCTCGTACCTCGTCTTGGTTCTAACCAGCACATTGCAGCGTCATTCTTATCGGTCTCTTGATCTCGTACCTGCCACAGCACTATCGCATCATTTCTCGAGGCACCTCCGAAGGCATCTCCCCCTACTTTATTCTTCTCGGCACAACCTCTGCCACCGCTGGCTTTGCCAATATCCTGACTGTGGCACCCTCCCGCAGAGCCATTGGCTGCTGCAAGGAGCTGGAAACATTTGAGTGTGCCGCCGGACTGCTTGGTGTCGCCCAGCTCGGAACGCAATGGCTATGCTTCACTGCCATGTATGTTGATAACCCCCTGTCCCCTGTCTATCCCTGATGACCTCCGCTAACTCCCCGATCTCTGCAGCCTTGTGCTGTTCCTCATCTTCTTCCGCTATCGCGAGGCCAATGTGCCCCAGGAGGAGCTTGGTGGAGAGAGCCCCAGATGGCAAACGGCCGTCGCCGTCGGTGGCCTCTGTATCCTTCACGGCCTGGTTGTCATTGCTTTGACTGGTGTTTTCGCCATTGCCATGCCTGACCAGCTCAACCTGTGGGCCAACTTCCTCGGTGTCATGGCTGCCGTTCTGGCTGCCATTCAGTACATTCCCCAGATTTGGATGACCTACCACCTTAAGCACGTCGGTAGCTTGAGCATCCCCATGATGTGCATCCAGACGCCGGGTGGTCTTTTATTTGCTGCCAGTCTTTTCATGCGACTTGGCATGGAAGGCTGGAGCACATGGGCTATTTACCTGTTGACGGCCGCCATGCAGGGCAGCGTGCTGGCCATGGGCATCTACTATGAAGTTGCTAGACGCAGCGACGACTATGCGCACAGCTACGCCAGCAGTGCGCCCCAGTCTCCCATCGAGCATCATGCCACGCCACAGCGCCCATACGCTCCTCGCACCTACTCCGAGGGCTGGGAGCGTGGCCTGCCGGGCCCCTTTACGGGTCACCCCGAGCGATACGCCGAGACCGAGGAGGACCTGGACGACATCGAGGAACGAGAGGAGCGAGCCATTGCCAGAGAGAACCAGCCGCTTCTCCGACCTGGCGGCATTGGCAACCCGCACAAGAACTATCACTCGACCTCACGCCACTAATCTAGTGGTGTTCCGTTGATAAGACACAAGACCGCCTTGAAAAGAGGCGTTATCTTTTAACTAACTACCGTTGCTACTGTTTGCATTTGAGCTATAACTTGTACCATTGCAGAGATAGAGCATCTCAGTGCGAGTAAAGGGATATTGATGCATTGCGTGATGTAGGGAGGACCCCCTTTTTTTTCTTTTTTTATTAAAAAGAGCTTTATTTTTTCCTTTTGATTCGGATATGATGTAAGATTATATATAGTAGTCGTCTATGGAGTAGTCTACTTTGCTTATTTACCTGAGCTATGAGGAAATTGAGGCCGTTTATTTGGGCCGACGTTATGCATTGCAACGCTGACCGTTAAGCGAAATCACAAAAGTGCTTTTTTCAACCCAGATTATGCGCCCACATGTCTCCAGAGGTACACGTAGACTTGCAAGACTCAGCAGCTTCACATTTCATCTTTTGGGTATATGATTTCATATGTTTGATTTAAAAGCCTCCATCTCCTCATCTGGGAGGTGAACGATTGTTCTTCATTAACTCTAAAGAAAGAAAAAAGGATATATATAATCCACCATCATAAACACGTAAAATCCGTTGAGTCATTAAAACGGAGTAAAAATCAACAATACTTTATAAACATCCCACCCTCTAAAAATTCATCTCACGAACATTGCTCTTCTTGTCCTGCCCCTTACCTCCAGTATGTCTCTCCTCATCATAACTGCCCTGGCTGCCACTGTCATCCGCAGGCTGCAAATCGTCGTCGAGATCCCCGCCAACTTCCATCCACCGGTCGCTCGTTGCGGGGATGGGCGAGATCTTGCACAGGATCCAGTACATGCCGAGCGAGACGATGAAGCCGCAGAAGAAGTTGAGGTTGTAGATGTAGGTAGCGCCAATGGGCACTTTGGTGCCGACCGCGCCGGCAAAACCAACGACATTAATTAAGATACCAGAGATGTAAGCTGCGTATGCGCGCCAATGGATCCCCCAAGTGTAAAAGTAAGGACCGGTGCTGCGGCTGTCGTATAGCTCCTTGACATCCAAGTACCCCTTTCGCACGAGGTAGTAGTCGGAGACAATGACACCGGCGATGGAGCTGAGGAAGACGCTGTAGGCAGACAGGTAGGTCGTGAACTGGTTGGAGCTGCTGAGGAGATTGTACGGGCACATTGCTAGACCAATAATAGCGCAAATGTACGATCCGCGGCGGATGTTGATATATCGGGGGAGAAGTGTCGTCATATCTGTTCCTGCAGAGACTGAGTTGGCTGCAATGTTGGTACCCAGCTGAGCCAGAGCAAAAGCCAAGGAGATGATGAAGACGCCGAATCTCTGGCCGGAGCCACCATCGTCGATGAACCGGCCAAGGAGATCCAGGGGACTCCAGATTGGCTGGTCATAGATGATGGTAGACGACGACGAGACGATGATTCCGATGAAGGAGGTGATGGCAAAGCCCAGCGGAATGGTAAAGAGCTGCGACCACAAGGCATCCTTGGGCTTGCGCGCAAATCGAGTAAAATCGCTGTCGTTGACAACCAGCGTGGCAAAGTTGGCAATGGAAGACATGACTCCATTGACGAATTGCCATCCGAGCTCGCTGCCGTGAATGGTAGCAGGCTGTCTAATGATGGGGCCAACACCACCAGCTCGGACGCAGGCCCAGATGAGGAACGCAATTCCCGCAACAGGCACAAAGTAGGCCTTGACGGTAAACAGGTGCCGGACCTTGTGTACCGGGAACCACAGAGCTGGCAGAGAACACACCCAGAATATGACAAATGAGACATACTCGGGAGTGTTGGTGGCGCTGGTGCCAAAGCTCCCCGGCATCTTAGTGGCATCCCAGGATTTCCAGATGGAGCGGATCATGAGATAGACACAAGTGCCACCGATGTAAGATTGAACGCCATACCAAATACATGCTGGCTTGTGTTAGCGGTTGTGTAATTGGCGAAGAAGCCGAAGAAGCCTGGAGGATGCCAATGTCTCGGCGTTCCACGTCAGATTTCACTTACCCATAGCAGCACGATTAAAAACCGGCCATAGACTGCCCCAGATGCCAAAAGACGATCGGCCAATGACTGGGAAACCAATGTGGTACGTGGCTCCGATGCGTCCAGTGGTGACAATGAAGCAGGCCGAAATGGAGTAGCCTAACCAGACGCAAATCCACGCCTGCCACCAAGAGAGACCAGCGATAATCATGGAAGACGAAATCATCCACGTGTTGATGTTGAACGAGTCGGCGATCCAAAAGGCAACAAAATTCCAAGGGCCCCATTGTCGGCGCTCCTTCTCCACGGGCTTCAGGTCATGATTGACTAGCTAGGAGGAGAGTCAGCACCACGTCTCGTCTCGCTCAGTCTCATCCCATCATATCTGATGTAAGTCTCGATTCGGCTATGATGCTCAGAACAAGGGTGGCGCGACATCACGACGGATGAAGAGAGGGGTTTCAGGTATGAGATGAGGACGAGGAAGGAGAAGAAAAGGACCGCACCATCAGCTGCGTAGTCGTCAGGCCAGGCTCGGCCTCGACAGCCAGCTTGTCAGCCAGATTTCTGAACCTCTGTCGCAACGCCATTGTTGATGGTCGGCGAACAATGAGCCTTTCAAGCAGAAAAAAGGATCAATTGCGATCGAGAAGAGGGCATGAAGCGTATTTTAGTCCTTTTCAATCGAAAAAACAGTTAATACCAAAAATCGATCGACTATGTATAACACGCAATGGAATGATCGACGCACAGATGACGTGGGGAGCCAGAATTATATTTTCTCAAGATGGAGGGTGGCAGACGTCGTTTGTGGGGGTTTCGCAAGGCGATGATCCACTGGCCACTCTCTTTTCCTCTGATGGACACGCGAGTTGGGAGCCTGATGCCACTTTGTGCGATATGAGGCTTTGTATGTACTCGTACTCCCACAAGGATGTGCTGGACCGTGTGCCTTAAGGATCGGCGCAGAGTCGTCAGAGGCTTGAACTCAGCGGCAGCGGCGCAGAGGCGGGAGAGTCGAGAGGCTTTATTTGATTTCCTCTTCCGGCGAGCCACCGGCTGGACAAGCAAACAAGATACAGAGCAGATGCGATAAAAGAAAAAAAAGCGGAGTTGGAGGGCGTTGAAAAAGAGCTGATAGTCGATCCATGCTGACTGACTGACTCCAGGTTGGCCCTAACGGCACAACACGACACGATTTCTCCCTATCGGCGTCGAATGCTAGGCCTGTGGCAAGGCAAAGCAGGGACGGTGTTTTTGACCCTCAGCCCATCTCAGGCCAGGGCAAGGCCCGTCGGCTGCCTAGCAAACGCCCATCTCGTGGTCCCCGAAGACGATGATACCCTGCGATTGGTGGTGATGGGTTCGACGATAAGCTAAACCCATGGTCTGATTGAGATAGCAGCAGCGGGACAGGGGTTGACTAGTCAGAGTGTGGAGGAGGATCCGCCATCCCGCAAAAAAAGAAGAAGAGAGGAGGAGAATTCGATTACCCCATCTTATCGAGTCAAAGGGAAACTGGGTGGGCTTTGGCGCGATAACTGCCGGATGGCTCGTTATCTGCTATCTCGGGACAGCCAGATACGCGGGAGATAAGTCGAGATAGTACTCGTAATAGCCATACTGCAGATAGCCAGACGGGCTATTTTGTGGATTTATACGTGTATGTTGAACAATAGCGCGGGAAGCTAACATGTTAGTTTCAGATTGCAAGACAAAGCCGTGATTGTTCGTTGATACATGTGCATAGTAAGTAATAAGCCGGACGGGAATGGGATGGGGCTGCAGTTTTGTGGAGGAGGGGAATTGCCGCACAAACCACAGCACCTTGGGATGTTCATGTGATTTGATGCAACGGAGAATCAGCCAGCCACCACATGCGAGATCCGGCCAGAGGATTTAATGTTACTTTTGCTTTTACTAATATGGACCCTGCAGCATGTGGTTGTCGGCAGAATTCCGAGGGGATTCTAGAATGCTGAGAGGCGCAGGTATGAGTTCAATGGCTTTTTACTATTTCACGCAGCTGATTATTACCACGCTATCCAATTGATGTAGCAGAGCAGAGGCATTGTGTTGTAGTTGAAGCTGTCATCCTGATACCGTCAACTCTATTCATTGCTATTTCTATGCTTATGAATAGATGCAAAGAAAAGGTCAGTAATTATCTTCAATGTTATCTAGCTATCATTGAATGGCTTAGTAGTAGCATTGAAGCATTGTAGCTATAGCTCCTTTATATGCTGGTGCCTATATTCCATCTTTCCAAGATACACACACGGAGGATTTAGTACTGCTATAATATCATTGATAATTGGTAGTAAAGAGTATTTCTTATTTAAGAATCAGTGTCCATTGCCTTGCGTCTTTCTGAGATTTCGAGAAAATAGTCTATTATTTTATTAAGTCTGCCTGGATAAATCATGAAGCTTCGCTTGCTTATTGTTCAAGGTGAGACCAAAGCGCATTCTTTATTACACCACAAAATCACTAAAATGTAGGAGAGTGTCTGAATATCAAGACAGAAACTACTCAAACCTGTCCTCAGCTCTTTATATAGAGCACCAACTTGATGCATCATAGACTCCTCTTTGCTATTGTCTTAATGGTTTTTGGACCCAAATGCCCATGCATGTTGGCTTACCCTGCAGCAAAATCTTAAGTGGTTTGTTATCGGCTTATCGCATACCCCCCCGCCGGCCAACCAGCGACGCGTTGCCAGTCACTAGCCCGCTTTTTTTGTTTTCAATCCCCCACCATCTCCCCTCCTAACTACAATTTTTGGTGCAAGCATCGCTTCTCTCCCAGGAACCGCGTCTGGGAACTGAACAACGGGAAAAGAGACGAGAGAAAAGGAAAAGGAAAAAAGAAGCAGAGAAACTCCTTTTCCACCTCTGTGATTCCGCCCTCGCCCATCATGGAGGACCAGCTGGCGCAGCTCCTGGCCAACACGCAGCTCCCCGAACAAGCACCCCGCCAAGCTGCCGAAATCGAGATCAGACGGGCTGAGTCGAATCCCGCGTTTCCCATTTCCCTCGCTCGCATCGGTGCGCACTCGTCCATCGACACCAGCATTCGCCAGTCTGCCCTCAGCACTCTGCGCCTGTTTATCGAGAAGCATTGGGCCGTGGAGGAGCTCGACGATGAGCCCCATGTCCCCATCTCGGACGAGGCCAGAGAGCTTCTGAAGCAGACACTGCTCGAGGTTGCCCTGAGCCCCGAGGACGACCGAAAGGTCAAGATTGCAGCCAGGTAGGACTACACAACAGTTCTCGCGTCTCACATTGAACGACCCAGAATTCCCTTACCGAGTCTAGGAGGATGATGCGTGCGGGTTTAAACAACAAACAGTTGTACTGATGCCCTCTCTTTACTCCAGTTATGCTGTTGGCAAGATTGCCATTCACGACTTCCCCGACCAATGGCCTGCTCTTCTTCCCACCATCCTCAATGTCATCCCCACAGGCAACGATTCTCAGCTCCACGGAGCTTTGAGGGTGCTTAGCGACCTTGTCGACGAAAGCCTCAGCGAGGACCAGTTCTTCTCCATGGCCCAGGACATTGCCAAAGCGCTCACCGAAGTTGCGCTCAACGAGAACCGAAAGCCGATGCTGCGCGCCCTTGCCATCTCCGTCTTCCGAGGATGCTTCGACTTGATGTACATGGTCAAGGATGAAAACAAGGACGTCAAGGTCTTTGCCGAAGAGCTGCTGCAACGGTGGAACCCCTTTTTCATCGCTGTGCTCAAGGGCCGTCTGCCTGAGGGCGACTCTAGCTCCGGTGCTCAGCCCGAGGCCTGGAACAGTATCATTGCTCTCAAGCTGCAAGTCGTCAAGACTCTGCTCCGCATTCGCCGAGTCTTCCCCAACCTTCTCCTTCCCCAGAGCACTACCTTCTTCACTGCTGTGTGGGAAGAGCTCAGCATCATGCAGGGAGCTTACGAGCAGCTTTACATCATCGATGAGGTGCAGTCTCGATTGGAGGACTCTGACAACCTCCCATATACCCTCGATCTTCTCATCCTAGAGGAGCTTGACTTCCTTAACCAGTGCTTCCGCGCCCCCCCTGTCCAGGCCGAACTCGACAGCCACCTCCAGGCCCACACCTCCGGCCACGAAGTCCCTTGGATGATGGATCTTATGAAGATGCTCGTTGGGTACTCTCGGGTCACTCGCGAGGAGCAAGAACTCTGGGACTTTGACTGCTCCTTGTACTTGGCGGAGGAGACTTCGGTCACTGCTAATTACACTGCCCGTACTGCCGCTGGTGACCTGCTCATCAAGCTAGGCGAGTGGTTCAATGAGAAGACGGTCGACGGCTTGTTTGGACACACAAAGAGCCTCTTTCCCGGCGAGGGCCCTTCTGCCTGGAGAAGTCAGGAAGCTGCGCTCTACCTCTTCGTCATGCTTGTTAGCGATTTCCAAGATTTGAACAAGCCCATCCCCGACGTCGTTGCAAGCGCTTATTTGGAGCTTGTCGACTTTTCCATCTCCCAAGCTAAGCAGCCGCTGTTGCGCGCTCGAGGTTATCTGGTGGGTGGCATCATTGGCCGCTCACACCAGACCCCGCCCAACCTCGTCGATGCTATTGTCCATTCCATCACAAATGAGGAGTCTGAGGTTGTGCAGGTTGCGTGCATCAAGGCCATTGAAGGCCTTGTCAGCTCAGGACGCGTTGCCCATGACCGCCAGACACCCATCATCGCCTCCATCCAGTCTTACATGAACAGCAAGGACCCCGAGGAAATGGAGGAGGCTGACGAACTCCTCGTCACCCTGACTGAGGCTCTCAGAGCCGCCATCGGAATGGACAGCCAAATCGTCATTACCAGTGAGATTCCGTCGGTGGATCTTCTGTTCTTGCTGGCCAAGCTTGGAGCCAGCAACTTCCAGGTTACGATGCTTGTGACAGAGGCATTCGAAGACATTGTCACCAGTCTCTCAGACGCCTCTTCATATGGCGCTCTGTGCCAGCGTATCTTGCCAACATTGACTGGCGCCTTTGACGTGGCCAACCTCACAGAGGACAACCCTCTTGTTACGGTGAGTTGGCGACAACCTCCTTCAACATGAGCTGAAATCACGTACTGACAATGATTTGACATAGGTTGCGACTGAGTTGCTCGTCGTCTTGACAGAGCATGGCTCTGAGCCCCTCCCAGAGGGCTTCGTAGCTGCTACACTCCCCAAGCTTAACCGCCTGCTCATGGAGTCTGGAGAGGGCGACGTTTTGCGACCTGGATCCGAGGCAGTCAAGTGGATTCTGGTTCACGACCACCAGCAAGTCTTTAACTGGCATGATTCCAACGGCCGGTCCGGTTTGGAAGTCTGCCTGCACATCATTGACCGACTCCTGGGTCCTTCCATCGAGGACAATGCCGCCTCCGAGGTGGGAGGACTCGCCGCTGAACTTGTCGAGAAAGCCGGACAAGAGCGCCTGGGACCATTCCTGCCCCAGCTCCTGCAGGCCGTTGCTAACCGACTTGCTACTGCTCAAGCCGCCGCTTTCATCCAGTCTCTTATCCTCGTCTTTGCCCGACTGTCCCTGGGCGGTGCGCAGGATGTTGTAGAGTTCCTGAGCCAGATCCAGATCAATGGCGAGAGTGGGCTCCAGGTCGTCCTGGCCAAGTGGCTGGAAAACTCTGTTAGCTTTGCTGGATATGACGAGATTAGACAAAAGTCGGTTTTAAGAATCTTGGAGCGAGCCCCCTGGTTTGGGCAGGACAGATTTGCTAACATGTTTGTAGTGTGATTGCTTTGTCAAAGCTCTACTCGCTCAACGACCCCCGAGTCGCACAAACCTCAGTCAAGGGCGATTTGATCGTCGGCGCCGATGACGGAATGATCAAGACCCGATCACGCGCCAAGAAGAGTATGTCCCGTGGTGCCTTCACCATTTCCAGTACAGACGTCATGCTAGACCGACTGTATCACCAATACTTCAAAGAAGATATCAAGACTAATTCACCAACCAAACGAATAGACCCCGACAAGTACACCATTATCCCTGCCACGCTCAAGATTGTCAAAGTCTTGATTGAGGAGCTCCTCTCTGCTTCTGGTGCTCGTGCTGCCGCTAGTGCCGCGTCTGCCGCCGTTGCCAGCGCAGAATTCGACGATGAAGACAACGATGAGGAGGGATGGGAAGATGACGACGACACCCTTGACCTCTCCCTGGGCGCAACTAAGGCGGAGCTCATGGCGTTTGGAATGGACTCGAGCTCACGACAGCGCGATGACGAGACGCAGCAGTATCTAACCGAGTTCTTCATCCGCTGCGGCCGAGAGAATGTAGCTAACTTTCAGGAATGGTACAACCTGCTGTCGGACGACGAGAAGGCCAAGCTGAACGAGGTGGCTGCTGCTTCGGGCTAGAATGATAGGGGAGCGCCATATTAGACAGCTGAACCTTGCTTGGAGAAAAAACTCCCCATCCTTTTCTTCATTTTTTTATTATCCAAACGAAGTGAACAAGGGGAACTGTCTTGGATGGAAAAAAAAATCACTTTATGACAGCGGAGAGAGACAGCAACTGAAAATAAACAAAAACTCAAAGTAAAACAGAGAAAAAAAAAAAAGCAGGCAAAGATCACGATTGATACGAAAAACGTTACGATGGTAGAGGCGGTAGTGATAGATACCTTGATAGTATAGAAAGAAATAAGATATTGTGCAAGGGAAGAAAGCGCCTTGTATCAAGCACCAGCGTTTGTATCACGATGGCCGTACTTATGTTCATTTTGTCTCATATTCAGGAGATAAGACATGTGTTGTATTGCCTTGCATGCTTTTCACATAAAATTAACGATTGTGAGGCTTTGATACGGTAGGATCATCATAAGATACATTTTCCAACGAGTGATAACTACCTCTGTAGCTGCGCTGCCCATCGCTACCTACACCACACAAACTATGTAATAGGTGTCGTAACAAGTACAATGAACAAATACTCATCAACCGCTGCTCAACTTACTCCCCATCGTGCGCTGTCTTAAATAATATCGCCCGGGCCGAATCCTCCCGATCCAGAACCAAAACCACCTGGGCCAAAGCCAAAGCCTCCGTTGTTGCCGCCCCTGCCGCCTCCTCTCCCGGGAAATGGAGGCTGCTGCCCTTGAGGGTACATTGGCCCATCACTGGGATCGACCGGATCGTACCTAGCTCCTGGAGGCCTTTGCGAGTTGTATCCTTGGCCATACTGTTGGCCTCCATAGCCGCCCTGTCCCGTAAACAGCGGATCCCCAAAGGTGGGATGCATGCCCGAAAAGCCACCGGGCCGAGGGGGACCTCCGCCTACAAACGATCCCCTGAGCGGATCGTGGGGCCCAAGTCCTTGGGGATTGAGATCGTCATGTCCTATGTTGACGGGAGGCATTCGCAACCCCCCCATGTTTCGCGGTGGAGCGTTGATTTCGTGCTCATCCTCAAAACCAGGAGGGGGAAAATCACCAGGAATGGGTCGCCGAGGAGCACCAGCATTGGGCAGTAAATCGGGATGCGGATAGGGGTGTGGTGGCTGTTGTGGTCGAAATGGGTCTGATGCCTGTGGAAGAATCGCAGGAGGAGGGTCAAATCGTCTGGGTTGTTCGAAGCCGGGAGGGCGCTGTTGACTGCTCTCTTGGATGTGTGTACCCGGAGTCTTTTGTTCCACGTCTTCCTCCGTCTCGAAATAGCCCTCCTTCTGAAGCCTTGGGATCAACTTTTGCACGAGATTAACCCTCAGATCCCGAATTATCCTCTCAACAACTCCGGGCGAGAACAACTTCTCCAGTGTCGTCACAAGATTGCTTCGGTCCTCCTGTCCCTGACCATCGAGGGGAATGCGAAAGGGCAGGTTACTAGCGAAAACAACCTTTCGAGTCTCATACTCGACCCGGTAGATCTTCTCGTCGCCGACAGCGAGAGCCCGGATCTCGACCTTTGCGCCCATGCGGTCGACGCGCAAGACAAATGTCATAGCCGACTGCTTGTGCCTATATACAAAGGATAGAGCGCCGAATCCATTATTCCACTGAGGGGGCAGACGAGGCGCCAGAGTCTGGCATTCCTCTGTGAGATATCATTAGTTATTCAGCCTTGTTTATGGACAGGGTGATGCGAATGAGGGGCAGCAAGCATACCCAGCAACTTGTCTTCGTTAAAGCCGTACAGCCGAAAGTCGAGAGAGACAAAGTATGCGTGTGCGAGCAGCGCTACGACTTCGTAGGAACTTGCGATGTCGGACGATTCGTCGTTTGGCTGATGCGTGGGCAGAGCATCGGCCATGGCCTGGAGCACCGAGTCTGTGCTGACCGGCGTCTGCCGTGGTTCCGCCATGATGATGATGAGAGTCTTGGAGATGTGATTTCAGAGATTGTTTTTAATAATGTGTTGATGCGACTTGGATAAAGATTGAGAGAGTGGTGATAATATGGTACAGAGTGTTGATACGTTATTGGATGGATGTTGAAGTCAAGTTGCACGTTGGAGGCGTCATTGCCACTGCTGCCTTTAAGACCGGGGAAGCTCAGCCCTACGGCAGCCTCTAGCTTCAGCGAGCTCTAGCGAGCTTCAGTGGATCGCCGTATCACCAGGTAGCGATTACTTGATACAGCAAGCTACAGTGCGTGCTTGTGTTTGAATGACTGGTACTGAGTACATCCAAAAACTACCTATTGAACGCTGCTACTAAATTCTCGTGCTACTTACTGTATGACGAATTGGAGGCCCATCATCAACACTCATTCAATCATTCACCCATTCAATCACATGACACTCCAACAACTCCAACTCACCTCCATACAACCCCCCAAACCACCAAAAACCAACCATCACCACCCAAATGTCAGCCTCACCACCACATCCTCAAGACTGCTCTCACTCTCAAACTCACTCCCTCCCCTCTCACACCGCAAACCCCCTCCTCTCCTCCTTCACGTCCTTCCTCACCATCGCCATCCACTCCCTCCTCTACCACCGCACCCTCTACCCTTCAACATCCTTCCTCGCAACCCGCGCATACAACCTCCCCGTCCACCAATCCCGCCACCCCGGTCTCTGCACCTGGATCTCCGACGCCGTAACCGCCATCGCTGCGCAACTTCGCGCAGGTTCGGTCCGCCGCATCGTCCTCGCTATTCACTCTCCCCCAGGATCCTCACAGCCCCCAGTCGTGCGCGAGAGATGGGTTTTCGACGTGCATCGCTTCCCGGCCTGGGGGAACAGCACTGAAACAGACGCGCCTACTTCTCACCAGCAGCAGCAACAGCAGCAAGAGGATTTCGATGACCCCGTGCCGGAAGATGTCGATGACGGTGCTACTTCCGAGAAGCTCAACTGGGCCGACATCCACGAGGCCCTAAGAGCAGCCCTCCAAAGACTCGCCTACGCAGCACAAGCCGCGCCCAAACTCCCCCCAGGATGCACATTCACACTCGCTCTCGAACTGCGAGACGAAGCTGAAGCTCCCATCGGTGTAAGTCAGAAACCCGACAAAAGAAAACGAGAGCTGCCCAGCTAACAACACTCTTTCAGTATCCCCAACCATGGATCCCTTCTGAAGGGCCTTTGCAGCCTCCCACCGCAGAGAAACCTCATCAAGGTGAATCGTTAAGGGGAGCTGCCACGAAACCCGTGAGATCTGTGAGAGCGGATCCTCTTTTCTTTGAGTGCTGGCTCGAACAAGGTCCTCCTGATACGGAGGGTGTAAGTTCCAGTAGTGGTATTGTGACGAATACATCATCAGAAAAAATATCACAATGAAAATGAGAACATAAAAAGGAGATCAATAGAAGTGTGAAAAAGAAATAGAGTAAAAATTAATGTAATGCGTCTGCTTCGTCATAACATTCTTCATCTTTGCTATGATCATTCCGTAGTCTCTCTCTACCCTACCCTTTCATGTCAAAAAAATTAAAATAGAGAAAATAAAAAACAGCCCCATTCTAAAACACATAATCCCACCCGGGGCCATGAAGAAAGAAAAAAAAAAACAAGAAAGATTGGAAATCTCCCTCCCAAATTTCATAAAAGACAGAAACCCCCCTCGCCCAAGACTCCCCTATTTCGCATGCTTTGAACCCTCCCAACCCCCCTTTAAAATTCCAGAGAGAGCCCATCCTTGTTTTCTGCGGAATAAGTAGTATACAGCAGTTTTTCTCTTATTTTTTTTCGGTACCATCATCGCCCTGCGTCTATTAAAAAAAAAGAAGATTTTTGGAAGAAACGTGGAAAGAGAAAAGTAAAAAACGAGCCCGACATTACCACATGCCATCATCATAAGAGCCGAAAAAACATCAAATCAAAATCCTCTCCAAAATCAGAGGAAAGAGAGAAAAAAAAAAAGAGAAAAAGAATAGAAATCTCCTCATTATCGCCGTTATCAAGCATCATTAGGGAGCATAGCATCGTCCCCTTTATTCCGTCGTCCCCTTCAGCGCTGCCCGCAGGCTAATCATTTCGCGCTTCAATCGCGCATTCTCCTTTTTCATCTTGGCAAGTTCTTCTCCTTGCGTCTTGAGCTTGACAATCAGCTCTTCTTTATCTTCTTTGCCCTTGCCCTTGAGCGCCTTGACAATTTTTCCGAGCTCGGTATTGAAGCGCTCGTATAGCAGCTCGTTTTCTGCCACGGCTTCTTTGTGTAATTGATCGATGGACCGCATCTTGGACTCGGTCGTCTTGAGAGTGATTTCCACGTCTCGCTGGAGCTCATCCTGTCTATCACGCAGCTCTTGCATCACACCGGGCATCCTGTCCTCTAGCGAGGCTACCGATGAAGCCAACAGCTGAATGTTGGCTGCTTCGGAATCAGTCAAGCTATCATTGTTCACTCGTGCCATTTCCTCGCCAATCTTGAACAGTTCCGATTGCAGCATGGCATCTGCTTCGCCCACAGCAGTCTTCTCCGTCTGCAGCCGCTCTCGCAGCTTTTGCGGAGATTGCAGCCGGAGCTTCTGTGCGGGGGTTCGCGTCGGGCTGATAGTTACTCGGACCGGGGTTTCGCCAGACGAGCTTCCGGGCCGGATGGGCTTCGGCGGCAACAATGTGGGAATGTTTGACGTGGACAGCGTTTTGGTGTGCGTCGGCTTCGGTCTCCTGTAAGGGGGCGGATCCTGTCTGGTCGGCGAATTTCCACGCATTGCCTGTTCCAGCTTGGCTTGAATCTCCTTGATTGGCGAGCCTGCTCTGATCCGGACACTGCCGTAAATGTCTACCGAGCCCATGTTTTCCTTTTGCCGAGGGGATTTGAGCAGTGACGAGTCGGGGCTCAAGAGGGGAGTCTTCACAGGGATCACATTGGGACTGCCATTGACCTTTTCCGAAGTGTTTTGCAGCACTTGCAGCGCATCTTCCCTTTCCTCCGCCTCCCTCTCTTCTTGAATACTCTCAGTCTCCATCAGCGACGGAAGATCCGATAGAGAGCTTCTCCTCTTGGCATGTCTCCTCGGTGACCCGGGAGTTGGCGGCTCGGAGACGGGCTCTCCAATCGTGTCGAGCGGGTACTCTTGGCGATGCGCGCTGGGCGGTCTGTTCAGCTCCTCAAAGGCACTAGCTACGTGGACTCTGTCTCCGGATCCCGGCCTGCCTAGTGTAAATCTCTTTGAAATGTTGTTGTCGTCTATCGACCGTTGACGTAGAGCCTGCTGCATCGTCGCCCTAGACATGCTCTGGCTCTCGCCTGACGCCGAATTCCGGTGTTTGCCGAGACTTCTCCAGACAGAGTTGCGCTCCTCCTTGGAGTTTGAGTTTTGCCGGAGTAGCATGTCCAGCCCGAATTTGCGGCGCAGAGACGATGTGTTGGAGGTCACGGATCCCTGGTGAGACTTGTTGCCGCTGCCGAGGCCAGGGCCGCCGTTGGCGCGTGCCTGGAACGACTCAATCAGAGCCAAGTCGGCCAAACTAAAGCCAGCATACGTGGGCTCGCCAAATATCCTATCGCAGTCGTCCACCAGTCGATCCAGCAGGTTGATGTAATTCGCCGCCGTGCCATCGGTAACCAGCATCTCCGAAAACGCCAAGGTCAGCGCACCACGGTCGCTATCATTGCTACAGCCGTCCAAGAGATCCGCCAGCAGCTTGATGAGTGCCGTAAACGCCCTTCGGTTTTGCGGAGCCAGTTCTTTGAACAAGAAGTTGACAAAGTCGGCGAACTCGCCGGGGACTCTCTTGTTGGCTCGCTCTTGCAGAGTGTCTAGCATCTTGATCGTCGTCACAGGCCCAATCTGTTCAGCCCAGGCAATATGGAGAAAATTCTCGAAAGCTGTAAAGACAACTTCGGTTCCGACGTCGTTGGCCACTTCCACCTCTGAAGGATTCTCAATGAGTCGATTATACAAGTCGTTTACCAGTAGCTCATCGGCCATAGAGCGGTGCATCAACGTCCTGCCGTGAATAGAGCCCTTGCGGTATTGAAGAGCCGTTGTGAAGGCCTCAAAAGTCTGCTCTAACCGAACAAGTGGGTTTTCTGGCATGACCTCTTCCAACGGCCGGCGCGAGTTGTCCCTGCCCCTGATAGAACCATACACGGAGTGGTGGCTGTCAGCTCGTTGGATGGAGGGTTGGTGCTGGTGCTTGATTTCGGAAAGAGTTGTCTCGGAGGCGTTGTTGGAACCGCCACTCCATAAGCTGGTGAATAGCTTGACAGGGGACGCTGCTAGGAAGGAGCGTGTCTTTTCTGCACGATTGAATAGACATAGCGTCCTTAGTGTTTTGGAATTGTAGGAGACCATGGGGGCCGTGAGATTTCGGTTAGACACGTTGAACTGGGCGCTCAATAGCTGCATTACTGGACGGGGTTAGTATTCGAGAAAACGGATGACAAAAAAGAAAGAAACACTCACTTCGTCTTGACATGGTCGGAAGGAAATCTTCCAGAGCCACATCGTCTTGATACTGCTTCCCATTAAGGCCCACGGTGAGCAGCGAAATCCTCTTCATGTTCTTGCTCGCCACATTGATGACAATCTCGATGCCATAATGGCCGACTGGAGCTCCCTTAGTTCCCTTCTCATGGTCCACCACCACGCGGATAAAAGCGGGTTCGCGCCGGCCCTCCACGAGCTGATCGGCGCCCTCCTGATATATCGCGGCGTGCAGACCCAAGTTGTTCTCAGGCATCCGGACTGAGCGCAAAGTCCAGCGAGGGTCTTCCCTCTCCGTCTCGGAAAACCGCGCCTCGATCCTTGCCTTGACGACATCTTCGCTCCACTTTGCGGCTTTGCCCTCAAAGGCTTCCTGCAGCAAGAAGCACCGCGACGTGATGGCCTTGGGGACCTTGTGCTCGCCGGGGTGCATGCCCTTCATCTCTGCGCTCGACGTCATCCAGACGAGGTGACCATCGGCTGATTCGGTAAAGCGAACATCGGCAAGGTGATGCCATCCGGTAAAGATGAATTCGTACACGCCCGGGCCACCGGCAGCGTTCGTCATGGAGATGAGCAGCTCTGCCGCTGAAGGCTTGTCGATCTCACGTAGCAAATCTCGGCCCGTCATGTTATTGTCGCCCGATTTCCTCAGCATGACGATATAGTCGGAGAACAAGAGGAAGATGCCCGCGTCGTCGGAGTCAACAGTGGCCTGGTACGGTGGTGAGAGCTCTAAAAAGTCGGCGGCTAGGATGAGGCGGCCCTGGGGCTCGAGGTCGGCAGGCCACGCCTCAACCATATTTCGAAGTCGGTTGGCGACATGAGGCTTGTCGGGCAGGGGGTCGTCCATGGAGCAGATGTTGGTGATGATGTCTCGTGCCTTGAGCATGGGCTGCAGCGCCGGGTGTGTGATGGGCAGTGAGGCGATAATCTGGTCAATTAGAAGGCTGTAACGCGGCAGCCTCTGGACGGGCTCAATGAGGAGTGAGCGAATGGTCTGCTCACCCGCCTGGCTCACGCGCTGTCGGAAACTCGATTGCTGGTCTAGAAAGGAATTCAGCAGCGTCGGGAAGTGCTGGCTAGCCTTGATGTAGTCTTGGTAGCACTGGGTAAACTTGGGAAACCACTCGAGGAACAGTTTGGCCATGGCCAAGGCACCAAGCGGATCCTTGACTCGGGTGGGATTATTGGGGGCCTTTGTTGACGAGAGGGTCATGGTAGGTATTTCCATATCCTTGACGGCGTCCTCTTCCGTCTCGTCCATGATCTTGCGCAGCTCCTCGACAAAGGCCGAGTTGACCTGGAGAATGCCGTCTGATGACTTGGGGAACAGCTTCTCCAGCTCCTCCTCGGACGGACTCAGACTCTCGGCGGGCCGGGCTTTTGACTTGTTCCTAAAGTCGTTGGCCACCGTCTTGACCAGCTCCTGCACCTTGAGAACATAGCGCTCCTCGGTGTCGACGAGCTCGCCCATCTTCATGCGCAGCTCAATCTTTTGGTCCTTGGTAAAGGTCTTGTTGCGGTTCAGCGGCGTGGGCTTGGAGGGCGCGCGTCGCAGCTTGCTGGTGGGCAGGAAGACAGGCTCGCCAAACAGCTTGACCAGCGGTGTGTACATGCCGTATTGGCGCAGCGTCGGGTCGATGATGTCGTCTTCATCGTCGGGCATTTCCTCAAACTCTGATAGCTGGGGCGGTACTATGGACCCCGGCGGTAGGAGCAGGTCAATGTCGACGTTGCTTATATGTTGCGTCTGTAGGGCCTCGTCCAGCGTGGCAACGACATCGACGGTATTTTCGCTCTTGACCATCTCCTTTACCAGGTCGGCGGCGTGCTGCTCGCTGAAGAGGGCCGGGGCGCTGCCGGGGCGCTTCCCCTTGGGCGGGTAAACGTTCTTAAGATGGTTCTTTACATTTTCAGGCAGCTCCTTGAAGTAGCGGAACAGGCCAAATGCTAGGCCGCGGTAGACCTCGTCGCCCTGGAACTCACGCGGCAGGTGGTTGACGACGCTGTAGAAGGGCGAGCTGGGGGATATCGTGATGCGCGGGAAGGACTGGAAGCCGGCGGGTGTGAAGACGTGGACCTGGACGCGGGAGCTGTTGAGGGTGTAGTTGGCCGTGGTCGAGGGCCCGTGGAAGATGAGGACGGGCAGCTGGCCCAGCAGAGGGTCGGGGGCGTGGTAGAGAGCAATGTGCTCGGGCGAGAGCGCCAGCTCGTCCGTAACCCGCACCATGGTGTCGTGTGTGGTCAAAGGGCGGCGCTCATAGCCCGACGGGGACTGGGTGGCGATGTATGGATAGGTAGGTAGTAGAGATGAGATGATTCGGTCTGTTTGTGTGTCTTGCTCTTGTCTTGTTGTTTCGTGTGTTTGTGTTTTGGTTTGTGTCGGTGTCTCGTCACCAGCTTAGGCTACCCGTGGCGTGTCGTTTTCTCGTGAGATTCGTGTTTGTTTCGCCTCGACAAGGTCACGGCTTGCTCGCTTCGGGATCGCTTTGTTTCGTCTGGTCTGGGACAAGCAGCAGAAAATTGAGAGATGTGGGATGGAGAATGCGGGATGA
Organism: Trichoderma semiorbis; assembly: GCA_020045945.2. Lineage (NCBI taxonomy): Eukaryota > Fungi > Ascomycota > Sordariomycetes > Hypocreales > Hypocreaceae > Trichoderma > Trichoderma semiorbis. The sequence continues at coordinate 4,397,273 of CM034697.1, read as the reverse complement.
AGATCTGTGTCCAGAAACAACGGCCCAGAAAGAGTCAAGGCTGGGAGGGGTGACATGGGCGGCCAGGGGTGGGCCCAGGCTATTTGTTTAGGTCCCGTCACCGAGTAAACATGCTAAAGCCGTTGGTGGCTTGATTCCGGCGGTTGGAAACCCGATGTCGAAAATTAATTTGATATGGACAAATTCAAAATTGCTAGTAGATAGCAGCGGCGGTTAGCTATCCACAGGCTCGGTATCGGGGATCTGCAAAATGGCTGGCGCCTCTTTTTGGTTGCCCTGGAAGCAGACGATTTGAGTTTTGGAGAATTGAGTTTTGAGGGGGAATGTACGGAATTGATACTGTAAGAGCAAAAGATAAAACAACATGGATAAAATAAAACAAATTGGGCAAAAAGTAAAAAGACAACATGAAAAGGACAAAAAAAGAAGTTCCAGAAGCGAGCTGCTCCGTGCCCCTAGCAGATACGCAATAGGTGCTTAAACGAGAAAATAAGATGAATGTGGGCAACGGCCGGAATCTTGCGAAATCATATGGACTTACCAAGGGGCCTTGTCAAGGCACGGCGTTAAGAATCGATGATGACCTGTACCTGTACCTGTACCTAGTGCAGCTGGCGGCTAATAGCACCAGTCGCATTGAAGCATCGTACTCGTACTTAGTATTTACTACAGCCAAGAGCCCAGAACATAATCGTAAGAGAAACAGTCAGCAGACAAACATGGTGAGAAAACGTAAGAAAGAGAAAACATGAAGGATCAATCGATCCCTGGCCCGCTCGAAAATAGACACCGCTCTCGGAACATTTCACAGGGCATGTCCTGCAAAACTCGCAAGCTGAAAGATTGCCGTCCCACGTCCCTGAACCTCCCCCCCAGAGCTCTGTCTTGGAGATTGAACCCCCCCAGCAACCGCCCCCGCTGTTTTATAATGAGACAGGCCCTGTGAAACGGAGCAGCTCCCCCTAAGACCCCGCTGGAACGCCGTGCTAGTGAGATTTGAGGGGAGCTATCGAAGCTGGAGCTCAGCTTGGAACCCGACCTTGGCGCGTATTACCTAGTAGTAGTTTGCTGTGCGAGTGAGTACCTTGCGAGTACCGCTGTCTCCAGGAACCCCGCCAGTTGGCGACCCAGGCGCTGCGATTCTTTAGCGCAAAGGACGGGTGTACAACGAGGTACAGCAACTGCTCATGACGTCGTATCATTGGCTACAACCAACGCCGTACCTCAAGCAACAGGCTTTTTCTCATTCACCACCAACTCTTTCAGCCTCATTCATCTCATCCAATGTACAGTGATTCGCCTTCTATCTTACTCTCTCACTCACTCAATCCACCCACTCAATCGCTCAATTACTTACATACAACACTCACCTACAACTGCGTCATTCCCTCATCTCAACCACCGGCCCACGGAAATTTTAAAACCCCCTTCGCACCTCATTCTATTACGCCCCCGCTCCCCATCTCACTCAACCCCCAGTCCCTACCTCTCTCGTAATCAATCATATCGGCGATATTCATAATCAATCACCATTCAACGCGCTCCACAGCAAGCCCGTCACAGAACAGCACACAAACCGAACAAACATGTCCAGCAGCTCCCAGACCACCCAGAAAATCCCCCTCCACCACCGCCCAGACGACACCGGCTACCGCCTCATCGAGCTTCCCCCCGAACTGGAAAGCCTTCTCGAATCGGAAAATGCTCCCGTGTATGTCACCCCATGAACCACCATATCATCAATTATTCCCTTCTTCTACACCTCTCTCTCTCTCTTTAACCCGTCTACATACTCATCAATCTCTCTCTCTCTTCCAGCCTCACCCTAGAATCCTCCGAAACATCAGCCCTCCTCAAGACCCCCGACAGGACATACTCCCTCCGCCAGAAAAACACCTCAAACTCCGTCATCCTCCTCTCCCCCACAACCTCAGACCAAGGCATGGCCGCCATCTCCACCATCCGCGAAACCGTCGAGCTGGACGTGGCGCCCCAAACTCCCGTCGCCTCGGGTGGCCCGCTCAAGAACACGGGCAGCAGGGGCAAATGGCATGAAATGTTTGGTAAAGGACGATAGGTAAATTCACTAAAACCCACTAAATGCAATCGCCCAATTCATTCTTCAAACGTGATTCCAAATGATATATACAAAATGCAATGGCTTTTGTAGTATTAAGTGTGATCAACGGCAGCCACTTATCCTCAACCCTCACTACGGCCTTTCGCGTTAGTTTCACTTATTGCGCATTTCGTCGAGCCACTAGCAGCCTTAACCATTCTCAAGTACCCTCATGGATAAACCTACAGTGTTGCCATGATATATTAAGCAGATTTCAATCAAAGAAAAAATGACACCCCACCACTTGAGAAAGCACTGGGCATAGCCCTATATTAAACCAACGCTCGCCCCTATTTGACATTCTACGCTATTATCAACATATCATCTATTCCTCGGAATTCTGTCATCTGCGGTGCGGCCGGTAACCAAACCAACCGCCTTGCCTAACCTAATGTCGTAGGCGTTGATCACCTCTCCCATCGCCTTGCCTAGGATTCTGTTGTCCCTGTACCCAAACCAACCGCCTTGCTTGCCCAGGATTCTGTTGTCCCTGGCGTTGATCACCTCTCCCATCGCCTTGCCTAGGATTCTGTTGCCCTTGGCGTTGATCACCTATCCCATCACCCCCTTGGAGATTCTGTTGTCCTTGGCGTTGTTGACCTCTCCCATCACCCCCTTGGAGATTCTATTGCCCGTGGTGCTGATGCTGTCCCCAATCGCCCTCCTCGGCGATGGCAGGCGGCATACCGAGTCCATACTCAGCCGGGACCTCCTGCTGTGCTTGCAAGTCTGGAAAATGCCCCTGCGCTTGATGCTGTGGGAGTGCGTGCTGCTGTGTTCCCAGTCCGTCGAGTGACTGATACTGTCCAAGTCCCAGCTGCTGTACATCCAGTTGTGAAAGCTGCCTAAGCGTTTCGTGGTGTGAAGCAAACAACGCTTGCTCCAGTGCTTCCCATGGCGAGGGTTGCTGTACCTGTCGGAGTGTTTGCCGCAGTGCTTGCATCTGTATCTCCTCCAGTGTCTGCTGCGGTGCCTGCTCTTGCGGTGCCTGTTCTTGCGCTCGCCGTTGTTGCTGCCGCTGCTGTGCCTCTTGTTGTGCCGTTTGCGATGCCTCTTGCTGTGCCATTAGCTGTGCCGTTTGCAGTGCCCTCTGTTGTTCTTGTTGATGAAACTGAGCCTGAGCCCTAACTAGTAGTTGCAGTTGTTCCTGTCGCCGTGCTTGCATCAAGGCATGCTGCTGTCGTTGCGCTGCTCCCGCGTGCCTCTGCTGTGCCTGCTCTTGTGCCTGCATCTGCTGGAGTTGTTGTGCCTGCAGCTGTGCATGATGATGTGCGCGTATCCGCTGGAAATTTGCCTGTTCCCTCTGCTCTAGCCACTGCTGCTGCTGCATGGTCTGCTGTTGCTGAGCAGTGGCTTGTTGTAGACTTTGTTGTCGTTGCTGTTGAATATGCAGTTGAACTTGCCGTTGCTGCCGTTGCTGGTGTTCAACGTTGATTTGCCGTTGCTGAGCACTATCCTGCTGTTGTTGCCCCCGGAGCCACGGCGGAATTACAGGCTGATTGATTGCACTATGTGGAAAGACGAATCGAGCCTGTTGTTGTGTCAAATCGTTGGCTGGTTGAGCTGGAATCGGGTTCGGCACCGGATTTGGAACCGGGTTCGGAACGGCGAGGTGCGGTCGAGGTGCTCGGGGTATCTCAAGGTTCCTGGCAGCCACTTCTTCATCCGGTTCTCTTTTTTGACGCTTTTTAGGGTTTTCATCCTCATCTGACGATTCATCCTCTGAACCGTCTTGCTCTGCGTCTAGTGAATCTACCTCTGATTCATCGTTGTCGCCGTCTTGAGAGGCATCTTCTTCTTGAGAGTCGTCTCCCCAGTCGTCTTCAGAGTCGTCTTGAGAGCCATCTTGAGAACCCTCATGACCATTCTGGGCATCGTTCTGGGCATCAACTGGCGGTGCGTCCTCTTGTATGTTCTGTAGCCCGTTCGGTGGCAACTGGCGTGGTCCCACTCGCACCAGGTTTTGTTCAAACATCCTGACTATCGGCGCACGATGCCTCTTGTTCGAAGCCGGAGGCGTAGGCGGTGCCGGTGCTCTCGGTATCTCCAGATACTGAGCGTCAATCTGTGGATGTTCGTTTACTAATCGTTCGCGCGTTTCTTTCGCGGCAGTATCAACTTCTTGAGCGTAACGATGCTCAGCATTATCATATAGGGGGCATCCCGTCGCTTCCGCTTGTGGTTTTGGTTGATTTTCCTTGAAATGGTTATAATCGCAGTTTTTGGAGCATACGTCGCATTGAATATTGCCGCAGCGCGTGCAAGACACCTTGTTGCACCCCAGAGTCTTGATAAAGGGCGTGCTGCCTAAATAAACAAAAGGTTAGCTAGCTATACAGGGCGGAAAGACCTATCCAGGGTAGAAAGACGAGCAGGTGCCTTACACTTGTTGCACTTTCGAATCAAGGCGGAAGACATGGCCTCTTCTATCTCGTGTCGCGCTGAGAAGCCAGCCTTCTGGGTGGCTTCCTCACACGACAGCGGCACATGTGATTCGGCCTTGCATAATCTACAGCTCACGACCAGGCAGTCTTGATTCTGACAAGGGAACTCTCTATTCTCCTTCTCGGGGACACATATTGCAGCGAATGAGCAAAATGGACACTGCACAAGTCCTTCGATGTTTGCGGCTCGTAGCACGGCATCCTGTTCAATACGCTCGAGGGCAGTGACCAGGCCTTTGTCTAGGAATTTCGCACGCTCTGTGAGTGAAAACGGCGCCGAGCATCCTCCCCCCAAAGACAAACACGTTATCTGGTATCGAGATTGTCCAATCATTTCCTCCGCCTGTTTGCGGGGACACTGTTTACAGAAGAGCTGAAGATAGTTAGTTTATTGCGTCTCGACACTCTGTTTGGGCACTTACATGATGGGGCTCGCCACTGCAGCTGACCATTCTGTTCAATGGGAAGTTCGCAAAGCAACATTCGCATTCTCGCAAAAGTCCATGCTCCTTCGAATACTCAAAATTCTTTTTCTCAGCTTCTTTACATCTTTGGCCGTACTTCAGATATTCCTGATGGACATAATAGAGTCGAGACTCATATAATTCTTGCCGTATCGAATCATCTGGATCGCCGGGTACGTTTTTGTATGGGACGTACGATTTTAAGTCGAATATCTCTCGCATACGCTCAAAGGCCGCCTTTTCTCCAGGTGCTGCCATGCCCTGGAGGGCTAGATAGGCCAAGAACAAATTCTGTCTGTTCTGTATCATGGTCCTAGAAATGACGACAGGCGAATGCTGGGGAAATTCTTCTCGTAGCAATTGGTACCTAAGGGGCTAGTTAGAAGTTTGCTCAGCGATATTGACAGCTTGTCGAGTCTGGCTCACATTCTGCGTATCTTATGTTCTGTTGCTGCCTCCCTCGTGTCGTCATCATATTTGCTCCTGATGTCCCTCATATCTTGCATCACGTCCCTCGGTTCGCGGCGATTCCGCTCAGCATCTTTCTTTTTCTTTCGTCTTGGGTATTTAGATCCCGAATGCTCTTGCTCAACAATGTCCCCAGCTATGTCATTAGCACAATAATACCATTTTTCTGCCACCGTTTTCAAGTACTCGGGGCAAATGTCTTGGAAAATCGTCATGAGCTTCTGCAGGCAGGCATTCTTGGCTTCCTGATCAGGGGGCTTGGAATCCATGCTGCCAAACGGAAACTGATCCATTGAACTCTGGGAAGCAGCTTGGATACTGTTGTGCTGGAAAGTAAAAGTAGTTTCGTCTATAAAGGCTGTTTGTTAGACACTTTTGCCCAGTTTCACAGGTCAGTTGTAGTTAGAGGGCAATGGCAATGTGGCCAGTGGACACGATTTGTTTACTTGATATCTCAAAGTAGGGAGAGCACCACACTGTAGTTCCCCATCAGCTATTCGCTAGAGCGTAGGGAGCTGAATGGCCGTAGATGACAGGTTTATTGATGGTTATCAAAGTCATATAGCCATGTCTCAGTGGCCAAGGTGTTGTATCAAGGAATTGGCTTTGGGTTGAAAGGTCGGGCATATTTCGGAAAGATTCGGTGCAGTGTATACATTTCCTCGGAAGCACCAGTCACCAGGGCAGAGAAGAAGTAGTAAATAGAATAATAAAAAAGTAGGAGAATACGAAGAAGAAGATGATGATGATGATAAATCCCCCCTTGGGCCCAGCAGTGAAGCACGATGAGCAAAGACAACAACTCACCAAGGATTAGAAAGATGTCATTAGAAGCACAAGGTGAAATATGCCAACCGGTAGGGAGAAGGTTTTCGACGAGGAACGATAGTGAATTGCGATGCCCAGAGGGTTTGTGGATTATAGAAATTAATCAAATGCAAAAGAGCGCCGTCAGGACACTAAGCAGGATGTATGTGCTGAATATGTTTGGACTGGAGATGAATATGGAGGCTGGCAGCGCTGGTTGAATAACAAGTCCTTGCTCGTCAGATGTACGAGAGATGGCTGCCCAACGACAAACGCATCGCTGTACAATTGTATCAAGGACCCCCGCGAGACCAGCGCTCAAGGAATGTGAAGATCAATGCTGGAACCGGAGCTCCCGACGATCATCCACAGAACAAGAAGCACAGCGTCGGTTGCTATTCCGACTGCTCTTATCGCACCTAGTCAAGTACAGTAGTGCCGGCAGTTGGAGTCGCTCCACTCCAATCCTAGCTGGGGGAGTTCCACCTGTATCGTATCTTTGGGCACGAACGTACAGCAGAGAAAGAGATGAAATAAAAAATATCCAGGCCGTAACGATAGTGATGGTCGCTGCCGAGTGTCGATACGGAGAGAAGGTGAAGTGAAGCGATCCCGCAGTGACGGCCAACGGAAGAAGAGTGAAAGAGTGCCAGAGTTTAAGAGTCGAGGTTGGGAGCGAGGCACCTGATTCAATTTATGTGTCGGGAGATTGTTCCCTTGATAGCCCGGCGTTAAAGTCCAAGTGTAACAAATACTCGAGACGGTGGCGTGTTGTAGCCGCGGCTGCGGTAACATGTACCTGGGCATGTGGCTGCTGGCTACTGCCATCCTATGTTCAGCTCAGGTTGCACCACATTGGAGAGCAATCTGGATGACGTCCAGGGATGTACTCGCATAGGTACCGACGCTGCAGCACTCCCTGTCTTGGATCATTTTCAGCTGGCAGGCTCCCCTTGTCAGTTCTGTCCAGTTCAGTTCAGTGCATGTATGTACATACTCTGTATTAGCTGCTGATCGACCGGCACAATGCAATCGGCAAAATTGCCAGAATCGGGATTTACTTCATCGCTGCCGTCAGACTCTCAATAAACCGACTCGGCTTTCTATGTACTTCGTAAGCATCAGTAACCTGCTATACTGAATACAGGTAAGTAAACGCAAGATTCGTTGGTACCTGGCGCCATGCAGTACCTGCTTTGTATGGACTGACCCCGATGAGAAGAAAAATGCCCCAAACTTCTCATATAATCTCAACCAGGTATCCATGTACAATAACAAGGTCCAATATGCCTTTTCCAGGCAGAAATAGCCTTCTTCCTATCTAGGTAATCTAGGTTTGTTTGTTCAAGATGGGCCATGCCACCAACAAACTGTCCGGTATAAGCGGAGGATTGTCTCCGGCAAGACACCGCCATATTTCCAGTTGTCAAAGTAAATAGCCAGACAGCACTCAATCATCATTCATCCCATGCAAAACATTCATTCCATACATCATTACAACTTCCCATCCTCCTAGTCGCCATCTGCCTCGTCGTCTTCGCTATCAATGGCTTGCTGCCTTCGCCGTGTTGCTCGTGGCTTACGAGCTCTTGGTGCCGGAGTCTCTGATTGAGTTTCCGTGTCTGGAGCATTCGCTTCCGCCTCACTCTCATCGCGTCCATCTTCCATGATAAGGTCTCCATCACCGCCTTGATCATCTTCCTCGAGAGCGGGGAAAAAGCTCGATGTCTCATGCGCCCGGTGGTCTTCACCGTCCTCTTCGTAACCTTCAGGCAGAAATCCTCCAGCCATTTCTTCGTCATGAAGCTTGGGCGCCTCGCTGGCCTGGGCCCCCCCACGGGAGTGACTAAAGACTGAAACACTCTCGTCGATCTCGCCATATTCTTGCCGGATCCTCTCCACGATGCGCATGCCCATAAGAAACTTGCGCCACTTACCCAGTGCTGCCTTGCGCCGCTTCTCATCTTCTTTTCTCACACGCTCCGCTTCGTCTTTCTCTAGCTCTACCATTACTCTATCATGATGTTCTTTCGCAATAACGACTCCCTGAATGACGGGGACAGCCATCCGGTGGCCAAACTCAAAGTCCACCACGGCCTCTGCGTAGTCGATCCCTAGTCTCTTGCAGACTTTGACGACACCTCTAAAGGGAACGTGTACTGCGCCTTTCGGGCACATGTGTTCCGCAAATAGATCGATATTCCTATACCAATGTGTTAGTCCTCAATATGTGATTCTACACATGACATGACGTACCCGTATTCGTTTTTGGGAATGATGCCGTCCTTGATGGGCGGCGGTATAATCCAATCAGTCTGGTCAAAGCTGAATAATCCTTGAAGCACCTTTTGTCCGGTCATGGCCTCGGTTTCCAAAATCTCCCTCTTCCGGTTGAGTGTGGCAGCCCGGTACGGAACTCTCTTCAGGGGCTCTTCGCCTGCAATTGGAGCTCTGCCTTGCTTGTGCCAGGTTTCCGCGCTTTTGACAAGGACGACATCGGATCGGAGGTATACGTCCTCTTCGTCCACTTTGCCACCCTTTCCTTTGTTCTTAAACACCTTGACTGGTTCAGCGCCAGGCCTCAGCGCTTCCTCACGTTTCAGGTGCCTCTCTAAGGCAAATTCCTTGGATTGCTTGTAGTACTGTAGCGTCTCTTCGCCTTCTTTGACCTCTTTCTTCTCAGCCTTTGCTGGCTTGAGGTCCGTGACGTCTTCTTGTTGGTCAACTTCTGTCAAAGGATGGTCCTTGCCCCCTCGCCTGTAGCCAGACATGGCGGATTTGAACCAATCGAGCATTTCGTAGCGCTTAACCTTGCCATGACGGTCATAGATCGGGATCTTCACAAGAGGCATTCTCGAGCCCTTGGTTCGCCCTGGAAGAACTTGTCGCTTTAGATATCTCACCGTGACATCTTTGGCGGTTCCGTCTCTAGAATAGCCCACGACATAGGCAATGACTTGCCTGGCTCTGTCAGCTTTGGCACCGCGAGGCTCAAATGTTTCGACGAGATCCCGGTTGACAGCGATCGTCCCTTTTACAATGGGGTCGACTGAAAGATATTTTTTGGTAGCTGGTGATAGAATCTCGGTCCAATAATGTGGGAATTCCAAGTCCTTGTCGAATTTTTTATCCAATGGTTTGATTGCGGTGGCAAGATTCATGTCGATGGATTCGTCGTCTGTATCCTTATATTCGAGTTCCAAATCGTCTTCAGAATCTTTAGTGGTGGGAGCGGCCGATTGTGTAGCAGAACGAGCAGAACGTGACCGAGCAGGAGTCTTGTTGACTCTTGCCTTCTCCTTCCCTTTCTTTTTGTCTGTCTTTTTCTCTACCTTCTTCCCAGTAGTACTCTTCTTATTGGTGACCTTCGATGGTGTGCCTTGTTCATCTTCTTCATCCTCGGCGTCTGCGTCCTCCAGTTTGTTCCATCCAAATCCTAGTGGTTGCAAGCTAACAACCATTCGGGCATCGATGCCCAAGCCTCGAAGTAGTGCAGTAAACAGCTGAGCTCCAACATCTCTGCTCCCTCTGCAGTCGGTGGCGCACTGCCGAAAATCCTCTATACTCTCTAATCGCTCGCCAAATGCTTCGTAATCCGATTCGTTGCCCTTGTATGCTTTTGTGAGTCTATCGAGGCGCTCCAATGACATGTAGCCCCATTTCCGGAGACCAGGAGCCGAGACTCGAAATCGTTGTTTCCACCAGGCGACTAGTGACTTCATAAATCGAAACAGAGGGTCGCCATGGCTCATATCAATGGCTCCCTCTTCCAGCCGCTTGGCCGTTCCACCCCAGTCCCGAGACTCTTGCTTCGCTCCTCGCTTCTTTGTTGCAGTCTTTTTGGGTGGCGGCTGGGGGTCTAGGCCACTGTTTCGTCTCCAACGATCTACCTCATCCCAGAGCCTAGGAGGGATGTGAGAAACCATGATTGCCTGAACTTCAGCATCACATATCCATGAATTCCGAACGGCATTGTGCCACAGAAGACACATGATGTGAACACAGTGCGTCGCATTCCGGACTATCCGCTCTCGCTTCGAGGGACCCTTTTTGTCGCCAAACTGATTTGTCAGAGATATTCGAGTGTCCCGATTCAGCGTCAGCTCAAGATCACCGGATGGTACCGGAGCATCTGGCTCAAATGTGAACTGGGGAGGGGCTTCCACATCCTCAAACTCAATGTCGTCATCATCGTCGTCATCCTCACCAACATCCTCTGTTTTCTGCCGCTTGGCGAGAGGAACATCTTCAAAATCGCTGTCAGACAATGAAGAGAGTGGACTGTCGCTATCACTGGCTCCGTCAAGGCCTTGCAGGAGTGAATCTGAGCCTCCGGGCGTGTGTGAAGAGTCGAGATCGTCGTATAGCGTCCTCTTTCGCGCACCGGCTCTGGGACTTGCCTCACTGGAGCCTTTATCAGCTGTGACCGTATCTTCGGGCCCAGAGGCTCTCAATCTTTTGCGTGGCACATATGGAGGCATGTCTTCCCATACGCGATTCGGTGATGCGAAGTCGAGTTTTGGTCAGAAGTCACATGTCGTCATTGACGCGAAAATGTACGCGGGATCACGTGCACTACTTAAACCATTATCATGAGCGTTTGCAGCCACCCTAGAGCTCAGTATTGATTTGTAACGGCAACTATTTGTCAAGAAACAGGCCTCCCTGATAAGGTAGTAATTCACTATGGAATGATGTATCGAAATAACTGATCATGATGATACTGTCTTGAGTAAATCCTGTATTTGCTCAGAAATGATATTAATTTACAATGCAATATAATGTCAAAGTCAACAATGCAAGTACTCTATGATATGTCGCTAAGCTCGCCGACTTCTTATGTCCCCAATGCCTATTCAAAACGCCCATATTACCTCTTATGTATGCCTTCTCAATCCAGTGTCTTTCGTTAAACCTCAATCAAATCCGCAGGCGCACCAACGCCCCTCAGCAACACTAAAGTATTCCCGCTCTGTATCGACGCCCCGACCTTCTCGCTGTAATCAAGAACCCTGCCTCCTTCGACATGGAACACCCGTAGCTTGTCTCTCTCGTCTGAGCTCTGGTTGTTGACGTTTTGCACCTGCAGGCTCTTCGCCGCCGCGTCCAGTACACGGCCGACTACCCAATCCTTGGAATAGTAGAACTCTCCCTTGGGGAACTTGGCCTTTGCCGTCTCGGCCTCGGCCTCAACGTACACGTAGATGCGCTTCTCAGGAGCCAACTTGTCGTCACCCTTTGCGGTTTTCTTCAGGCTGTTGACGGCGACCATTCGCGCTGCAGCTGAGCTGGGCTTGGGCTTTGGCAGCGCTCTGCCAGCCTGCTCCTTCTTGGCCGTTCCCCATGCTCGAAGCCTGTCCAGCGCGGATTTCGTCCTTTGGGCAACGTCGATCTGAATAGGCCGCGCCCCGATTGGAGTCAAGTTCTTGCAGTTGTGATCATCCTTGAAGCGGTGCTTCAGACAGTAATCCCGATTACATGTTTCGCAGTGAACGCCTGGCACTAGCGAAGTGCCGATGGTTGTCTCGCAAGATGGTGACGCGCAAGGCTTCTCTGAGATCTTATCCCGCAATGTCCTCCCTTGGCCGATGGAAGGTTTTGCCAGCTGTGCCTGTCGTTTACGTTCCGCCCAGGCTCCCGGGTTTGTGCACTTGTGAGCGGACTCTGAGCGGTGATCCAGGCAGAAGGTCTTGGTACAGGACTGGCAGAAAAAGGGGAGGAAATCAAGCTGATTGCAGTATTCGTACTGGCAGTGTTTGCCAACCAGGCTGGCGTCTTCCTTGTCCTTCATGATGTAGCTCGTTTCTGGAGCGTCGGAATCCGAACCTGACGCCATCTTGGAGGACGTGAATGATATAAATAAAATAAATATGTCGCCGCAGTCTTGCTAATCCAACTCATGTGCTGTCAGGCAGAGCAAATGCCGTCACCTTGTGAACAAAGGCGAGCAATCCGGCGCGGCTGACGGCGTCTCCAGTCGGCTGACCAAACGTGGCAAGGAAGCGTCTGGAAACCCCTATAACCGTCTGCTAAATTAGCGACCGCGCGCTGAAGCCCGTGCGCTGTGCTCGCTGTGCTCCGGGACACTAGCGAACGACGCTGTTTGTAAGTCTGATGATGAGCCCGGATATGCAATACGGAAGGGAATTTGACAAATGATTCGCCAAGCGACAGGGGACAAGAGGAGCACGAGATGAGATGAGATGAGGCGTAAATAAGGCTGCTGCAGGGTCGAGTTCGCATCGCGGGGCCATATCCGAGGCCCCACCAGTTTTGTGCCATGAGCATGAGCTTACATGTGTAAGATGGTCACCGAAATAAGTCAATATGAAGATAGACCATTGTACCAACATGAAAACTAATATGTAAATACATGAGAAAGAGAGAGAGAAAAGCAATGGTGTATTGTATTGTAATGTATTGTAATTTACAAAAAATCATATAATGTGCTCCAAATCCCAAGAGTGGAGAGCACCTGATACGCCGCAAACGCCTTATCCCATCCATATTCACAGCCTGCTGCGCACCGCGGCTATTCCTCCTTAATCTTGGGGTCCTTGTTGATAAGCTTCTCTCGGCCTGTAGCCGGCAAGTCTCCAACGTACGCCTTGCCTCCAAACTGCTCAAAGCCCTTGTGGAATGCCCACTCCACGGCGTCCTCGACCGGCTTGTCAAAGAGGCTGGGCAGGAATGGAACCACAGACAGTCCCAGTCCAATGGGGCCCCATGTTCTCAGGGTGGCGTTTTTGACATTCTTCATTGCCTTGCCAGAGTACTTGACCATGCTGTGGATGGTAAATGCCGGCAATCCCATACTGGCGACGCTCTGGAAGATGGCTCTCTGCACCATGACGGTTCGCCAGTCCTCCAACGGAGGGACTACGCCTGGGGCAATGTTGCGCGTCTCTTTCTCAGGGAGGCCGGAGATTCTTTGTTGGTGAGAATTGAGCAGGATCTGGGGGTTGAGGATCCGCTGGTTATGCCAGTAAGCACGGTATCCTTCATGCGAGACATCGCCAAGAATGTAGAGCCACGAGATTCCGTAGGCAGTGCGAACGAGGTTTGGGTGCGCAACGGGCCGGAACGATTCGCCAATGTCTGAAGTATAGGCGACATATCGATGTGCGGACAGGAGGATGGTTCGAAGTCGAGTCGCATACGCGGCATATCGCAAGTTGCTCTCTGTAGTGTCGGGAGCCCTGCGATGATTGATCTTAGCCTCTTGCCTGTCTGTAAACGGGCGCAGGTAGTAATTACCGTCCCTCCTTTATACTGTCAAAGAAACTCTCATCCTTGTCGGCCTTGTCTATAATCTTCTGCAGTCCCCTGGGCAACTTTTCAGCCTTGGGAAGCTGGGGATCGAAGACATGTTCCTTCGGCGCCTCTTGCTGCTGCTGCTGCTGCTGTTCAGGCTTTGAATCAGATGATTTCCCCCACCAACCCATGATGGCGCTCTAGTGAGTGAAGAGATGCAAGAATGAGAAAGGCGAAAGATTGTCGAGGGAAACCAAATGCCCGCGTTGGTTGATACCTTATGAATCGAATGAAGGATGGAGAATGCTAACGTCAGTACCAAATCTAGCAGCAGTAAGATCCGTAGCTCACGGCTACCAGGAACTCCCGCAAAGCTAACATGGCTAAACCGGTACAGTGACGTCGACTAGCGAAGCGGTACCTCTGCGTTGGGCATCCACTGCGCAACAAGCTCGGCCGGGGAATAGCCGGACTGCCGGGGCCTGCAATTCCAGGCACAATTGCAAGTCTCCGTTTTTGCGGCAAAGTCGTTTCAACGATCCTCAACTCTCCAGCAATCCATTGATTCCCGCCCGTTCCTCCCGTCCACCCCTTCGACGCATATTCCGAGGTCAAAATGGCTGGTGTCGCTACCTACACTATTGCTGGTCGACAGATCGGCGGCCACTACGTATGTCTTGCCGGCGAAAGAAAAAGTCGCACTCTCTCTAGCTCTGGTTCCAGCTCTCTGACTTGAAAATCAACCTCACAGCTTGCCATGGGCTGGTTGGCTACCCTCTTCGGCGGTGCCTACTATGCTGCTTCCGGCCCCAAGAAGCCTGCGAATGCTGTTGCCACTCCCCCGATCAACGCTTCCAGCTCTGACGAGGCCGACTTCATCAAGTGCGTTATATACTATCAGCCGCGACTTGGAGACGCAATCGGCTAACGAGATGACAGGAAATTCCTTGAGGAGCAGGACAAGAAGCACTAAATGGCGAAACTCGAAAACGACCGGCATGGAGGGAGATAGTGTATTGTTGTCTTGTACATAATAGATGCCCAGAGAGCGAATGTGTCTCGAGATAGAAAAAAACGATGCGATTTACTCTCCCCGACACGGCTAGTGCACCTATTCATCGCACCCACGTTTGACGGCCTGAAAATGGATTCTTTGCTTAGTCTGTGTTGAGCTATGGTGTATCGCGTTGATGGGCAAGGCATGCTACGACAGTCAGTCCGGCGGAGTCGGGTGACACCTCCGCCATATCCATTGTCTTGAACTTTGATGTCTTTGAGGTGGAATGTGCATGTGTCTCCAAAATTGAGTATATTATGTGCCTACTGCGAGTATACAAAGACTCTATATGCATTGGAGAAATATCGTTTGAAGTTTGGCGCTTTGGCGCTCTATGCTGTTATTGAGTGTGAAGACGATGCAACCATGGTATGCAATTTACGAGATGATGATTACGATGGGTTAACATCATTTTCTTCCCAGAATTCTTGAAGTAGCTCTTTCATGTATAACATTAACAGCTTGATGAACTGGGTCATGCATTGGCAATTTCACTAGGCTGTACGGAGTACAGCGACAGCATTTACATCAATCAGGCCGCGCATGCACAAGTAGCAAAACCACTACCAAGATGAAGCAGTGGTGAATATGGTAGCCCAGGGAAAATGTGTATTTCTCTGTACCACGTATGTACAGGCCATCTAAACGTTGAGCATCAAGTTGAAATCCACTGATATAAAGTAAATACGATGGGACTAATTGTCAAACATGCAAATAGACAGACACTCGAGGTTGATTGCATCAAAGCTTCGTTAGATGCGTCACAGCAATAAGCTAGAAATGTCTTGATGCAACCTATCCATCATAAGATGATAAAGAGAAATTCAATAATCGAACTCCAGGAACGGGCCCTTTTAATTTATATCCTAGCGTCCGGCCGGCCTCATGCTAGGAGCCTTGTTTGATCGACGGGCAGCCGGATATAAGCATAGCTGTGCCTCTACTCGTATACAGAGCGTCCAAGCACCGTTACCTGCAATGGAAGATGCGCAAATCGCATAACCCGTCAATTGGCCATGCAGCCACTCGCCATGATCAGATGCAGGGCGACAGCAAGGCCAGCCTATCACGGATTTCGCATTCCAGCCGCCCTGCAGGCATCGTGTAGCCATTGAATGTGCAATGTTGGAGTACATAGGCGGCAGGCGGTCACGTGAGCGGCATCTTGGGCGCCAGAAAAGCCCTGAAGTGCTGAGCAGCGCCCCGCCCTGCATTTTATGGCGCATGCACCATCTCCTAAACCGAAAGAATCCTGCATCCATCGGATACAACGATTGCAATTTGGACGAACATGGCCGCGACAGACTCGCTGGTGGACGGCAGCGACATCTCGCCGTCCGTGTCGGCGCCCAAGGAGCGGCACTCGCTGACGCTGGACCAGCGCCGCGCCCTGCGCCGCTGGGCCAACACGCAGACGATCCGGCCCTCGCACAAGGCCTGCATCGAGTGGTTCTTCAGCCAGTACGGCCAGCAGATCAGCCAGTCCACCGTCTCGCACTCGCTGTCGCCCAAGTACTCGCGCCTCGACGGCGACAACCCGCAGCTGTCGGGCTCGCGCCTGCGCTTTGGCAACTGGCCCGACGTCGAGAAGCTGGTGCTGCTGTGGTACCAGCAGGTCCAGGCCGCGGGCCGCCAGCCCACCAACGAGGAGCTGGGCGAGAAGGCCAAGAGCATCTTCAGCCAGCTGCCGCGCTACAAGGAGGAGAGCCCGCCCGAGTTCTCGCCGGGATGGATTCACCGCTTCAAGAAGCGCTACGGCCTGCTGATCCGTCGCCAGCGCCGCCACGGCGACGGCGGCATCAACCCGGCCGACGACATTGACTACCTGGCCGACTGCGTGCCGCGCTTCATGGCCATTGCCAGCGACACCAGCCCTGCCGCCATCCGCGAGCAGGTCCTGCGCGTCGTGGGCGTCGAGTCCAGCCTCAACACCTGCGCCCTGGTCCGTGACGAGATCATCCGCCGCCTGGCCAATGCCCATGCCGCTCCGCTCCCGTCTCTGACCCCCGTCGAGCCCACTCTCGCCCAGCCTCAGCCCGACCAGCAGCAGCTCTATGCCGAAGACGACCCCGAGGTGGTGCTTCAGAACGCCCTTCGACAGCTTCAGCAGGAAGAGCAAGCTGCCGAGGAGCAGGCCGCTGCCGTGCGGGAAGAGCGTGAGCGTGCTGAGAGAGCCGCTGGGCTTCAGCAGCAGCAGGCTATGGTTTCTACGCCGAGTGCTCGTGCTCCGTCAGATACTCGCTACACCACGCCGGGTCAAGACATGGCTCCTGACCTGACTCTCACGCCAATTCACTCTGAAGTCCCCATTGCTACCCACGACAGACCGCTGCGGTGTCCCTTTTGCGTCAACCAGCGAATGCTCCGCTCGATAAAGGAGGCGGTGGAACACATGTCGACGCACGTGGTGGTATAAACTCCATCACCTTCGCCAAAAATCATCTCTCTTTTCTATTTTTTTCTCCTCCTTCATCACTCGGCGTTGTATTTATCAGCCATCAAAAATTTGCTTCGCCACATCTTTATGCGCTTTGTTCTTTTAAAATCTGGGAGTATGAGGACAAGGGGAGAATTTCACGTCGCTTTTTGGGATGAGGGGGTCCCCTTTACACGCTCACGGAGTTTGATAAAAAAGACAAGGGGCCTTTTGGGGAGTTTCGGTGTCTCTTTTTTATTATCATCTCTATTTTTCTTTGATATCCATATGGCATGAGGCGGTAAAATACTGTCACTAGGCTGCTGATGTACACTATCTTTGTTTGAGAATCGAAGACACTCAGGTATCCGTGTATGATTCACAAACAATCCCAACTCTGAGAATGTAAAAGAAAAAAATGGTGTATCCATGTAAACTATTATTCTCAAATCGTAGACCTCATGTAACTCGTTTTCTCTAGCAATCAATCCAAGCCGCCCAGCTGTGTCTATATCAACCAATCAACCCAGTCTCCTTCAAACGCTGTATCAGCGCGTCGGCCTGTTCCTGCGCCTCCTTCTTCTGCAACAATGCCGGATCCGTACTGCCAATATAATTCTTCCAAAACTTGAGTCCCTCAAGCCCCTCCTCGCGACACAAAGCCCCGTGCTCCTCGGCCATCAGCAGCTCCTCCTCCGCCACGCCGAGACTCCATCCAAACCTCTCCGCGGCCTCCTGCGCCGTGACACCGCGCCCAAACTCTCGCCAATCCCATGCAACGTCCCGGTCGGGCGGGAACTCGTGCAGGTCCTGCAGCCAGGCCAGGATCGACTTGATGGTGGCGTCGTCGGTGCGGTCCCGGGCCTGCACCACCATGACGCCGCTCCGGAACTTGCGCAGCCGCACGGGCAGCTTGAGGCCTTCCCACATCTGCGCCGCCTTCTCAAAGTCCATCGGGCTGACGAGCTCCACGCCGCCGCGCGCTCGGTTGAACATTGCCCATAGCTCGACTAGCGTGAGGATGCCGCCGGCCCTCTTGAGAACGCCCCTTGAGTCGTCCGTGAGGAACTCTGCCAAGTTGCGGGCCAGCTCGGAGAAGTAGAGTGACTCGGAGCTTCCACCGCCGACAATGTCCTTGGTCGTGATTAATCCCAGCTGATGGGCGGATTCGGCCAGTATGCTATTGTCTTTGGATGTGACATCACCACTAGCCCCGTTGACCTGCTGTGCAAATCTCTCTGCCAAGGCCACTACCTCCTTTGCAGAAGCCATCAGTGCCTCGAGGTCTTCGAATGCACTGCCAATCAGAATTTCGTTATTCTTGCGCATGTTTAAGCCCAGTTGTTCGAGTCCAGCAATGCCTGCAGTCTTCGTCTTCTGAACGGGAGTGCTTGGTGAACCGGGGGAACTGTCATCCATCGCGCGGTTGCTCTTTGGAGCGGGAGGTGCATCTTGCAGCAGCCATTTCCGCTGCGTCATGGCACTCTTTAGTCGTTCGTAAAATATCTTCTCCCCGCCACCTCGAAATGATATCTTGACACTCTCTGCAAAGTCTGTGCCGCCCTGACTTGTTTTGCTGTTGCTATCCTTGACCGGACCCGGGGACTGTGTTCTTATATACTCGGAGCTAGAGATGGAAGAAGGTATGTTTTGCGATAGTAAAGGAGCTCCGCACATCTCGCAAGATAGAAGTGAAGGATGATTTGAGAAAGTGCACCGCGGGCAATGGAATGATACAGTAGCGTCAGGCTTTCCTTGACCACTGCCAGTACGAGTATCAAAAGTCAAAAGATCGCTTGATTGCGGGGTGATTGTTGATGAAATCTCCTGGCTTGAAATTCCGCTCTGGCTGGTGTTTGTAGTGGCTGCTGGACGGTTGCTTGCGGTGCTAATGGCCGCCTTTAGCACCTGCGATAGCGTTGGTTTGATCCCGCATGCCAAGCATGGAGGAAGAGGAGTGTGGGCATTTGCTGTCGTCGGATCAAAGTTGGACGGGACCGGGTTTGAGAAGCTGCAAATCGTGCAGACCCAGGTTGCGGCCGTCATTGACGGAGGCCCGGACGGAGGAGTGTAAGCATTGTCCGACGGTGCGGGAGATGGTGTGCTCCCTCTTGAATTGACTCCCGTGTTGGAAACAACGCGGTTATGGAGCGTTGATCGCTTTAAAGGCTTGGGAACAATGGTGATCTTGGCCGATGACTTGAGGAACCCGGCATAGAACTCATACCGATCCACCTCCTTCAGGTTCAACGCGGCTGAGTACTTCCTTGGCTCATCCTTGTCAACATAGCAGATGCGATGAGACGTCAGATACACCTGGCCATTCTGCTGGTTCGGGAGCTTAAACTTCCTAAGCCGTCTCATCAACATCCAGCACTCAAACAGCCCCGCTTCCAGACCCAAGAGACTCACCCTTCGTACAAGCCGACATTGTCCTGGACAAAGAGCAGTACTTCATCCGGAAGATACGAAGGCCGCAGTGCAGTAGTCAGATCAATGTGCTTCAGGAACATTCGTCATACGGCAGTGGCAAAGAGCCAGCCCTCGATAAATTAAATTGAATCGGCCGGTGATGGATGCGTTGAATAGCACGTGCCGAATGAAGCGCAATGAATCAAGACTGGATGACGAAGTGAAATGCGTTCTTGTAGGAGATTCAGATAATCGATAACAAATAGTCTGAATTTGGACGTCTACAGAATCTGGGTAGAGGGCAAGTTCTGGTTATTGGTGAGTCTATAGTGAGAATAACGATGAAGCAAGGTTGCGCTACCATTGATAGAGGATAGAAGATGAGGCATACGACTTGGTCGAGGTACGTACCGACTGTGCAGCTCCAGGCAGCCCCACTATTGGCCGGAAGCATCCTCCGCCTCTTGCCAGCCCATATTCCCTTAAGAATAGCCGGACCTTAACCGTGATTGCCTGATCACGGGACTTTCTCTGACGCACATTTTCCCTTGTTACAGCCCAACCTCGCCCGTTGCCTCCTGATCTCGCCCAAGCATCGCGATCAAGATATTATCAACCCGCCGCTCAAACTATTGCCGGGCTCTCCATCTGCTCTTGATCGTCGGCACCCCTCGTAAAACTAACTCCAGCTCAGCAACCTCAGCCACCTTCACCATGTCAGGTTGGCCGACCACCCAGCATCCGCCAGGCGTTGTTTCTCAACACGCTCCGCCACCTGCATATGGCTATCCACCCAGTAAGTCTTTCTTTCGTCTCGCAGTGGCTTCTGGAACCTCCAAGTGTCTAACATCTTCTGCAGACCCTGCCTTTATTCCAGTTCAGGTGCGACAGGGCTTCAGTCCGTATGGTGCACCTCCGCCACCGCCATACAACCCGTACGCATCAAGTCCAGCTCAGAGCCAGGCCTCTACTCCCGGAACTACGACAAATGCATCTCCATCAGCACCTGTAGAACAACCCAAGGGAGCCAAGACCGAGTGGCCGGAATCAGTCCGACGATATGTCCAGCGGTCTTTTCATCCCGAAAACGACGATGCCTCTGTCTCTCGTGCGGAGCTTGAGGCTAAGCTGAAAGACACAATCGGCAGTGCTAAAGAGAACAACTCACTCTACACTATTGATTGGGATAACATGCCTCTGCCCCAAGCCTTGGTGAGAGCTGACCGTGAGGCACTGCTTAAGCTTCGCCATACCTCGTTGACCACGCCGATATATGCCGACGACTCTTTTAATCCCAGAAAGCGCAAGTCGAATGATTTTCCAAACAATGATTCATCCGTGCCGCCTTGGCACTCTACTAACTCAGGCCGATCCCTCGAGGATCGCATTTCGTATTCCCCCGACAAGCGGGTAGCCCTCGATGACAGTAAGTTCCAGAAAGAAGCCAACAAGCGAAAACGCCGTTTCGAAAACGAATACAAGGCGGCCAACGTAGCGTCGTCCAGCCCAACTCCGCCATCATCCGGCCCCATCGTCGGCACCTCTGAAACCCTTGAAAAGAAGTATCTCCGCCTCACTGCCCCCCCTATTCCGTCCAATGTGCGACCTGAGAGAGTTCTCCGTCAAACGTTAGATTTGTTGAAGAAGAAGTGGCGAAAGGAGAGCAACTATTCGTACATTTGCGACCAATTTAAATCTATGCGTCAAGATCTTACCGTGCAACGCATCAAGAACGAGTTTACTGTTTCCGTCTATGAAATTCATGCCCGGATTGCCTTGGAGAAGGGGGACATCGGTGAGTATAATCAGTGCCAGACCCAATTGCGATCGTTGTATGCAATGGGCCTGAAGGGAAACCCCATTGAGTTCAAGGCGTATCGTATTCTCTATTTCATTCACACGGCCAACCGCACCGGCCTGAACGACACCCTGGCAGATCTAACAGCAGCGGAGAAGGAAGAGAAGCCCATCAAGCACGCGCTCGACGTGCGGTCGGCGCTGGCACTGGGCAACTACCACAAGTTTTTCCAGCTATACCTTGACACACCCAACATGGGTGCATATCTCATGGATATGTTTGTCGCCAGGGAGCGCCTTGCAGCTCTGTGCAATATTTGTAAAGGGTGAGTCGTGATCAACACTTCCCCGTCGTCTGGGTTCACCACTAACTTTTGCCGCTAGATACAAACCTGACGTCAAGCTGCGCTTCATCACTGAGGAACTCGGGTTCGAATCAGATGCTGATGCTGCTCAGTTCATTATTGATTACCAGGGGCAACATCTTCTTGAAGACCGCACAGAGTACATTGCGTTCCTGACCGGTAAAGCCAATAACCTCTTTGAGAACTCTAGAGCGTCGGCTTTCCGGAAAGTGGACATTAAAGGACAGATTTAACTTGGTTGTTGCTCCTTGTCACGTTGCTCCTGCGCCTCTTCCTCTCCGCGCCTGTTTTTTCTGCATGTGGCTCGCATTCGCCAGCGTTTTTTCTGTTGCATTTCCTCTTCTCTATCTCTTTAAAGATTGCAACCTACCCCTGATACCTAACGATAGCATCTCGCCGATTGCGGCGAGGATTCAAAAAGTCTCTTTTTTCTTTGGACCTGTTTCGTTGGACCGCATCTGTTGAGAACCCGATATCGCATGACGAGTCGTTCTATTCTCCTATGCACGGTTCAGTACTGAGCAACCAATACTCTGTTCCCGCTCGGGGAATGGGGCGGGCTTTTGCCAGTCACCTTGGTTACGGCGATGCCCTCTTCAAACGATTTTATCTTCTAACTTGACACGCCAGATCTCTGCTTCCGCTTTAAGCAGAATATCACTCGATCCATAGTAGCAACTCCAACCAGTTGGATGTTGAAAGGAATTTGGACGATATGTGACAAGATGTTTGCGCCAAACTGCTCCCTTGGCGAGAGCGGATATGGCGTTTTGGCTTCATCATCATCACGGTCGGACTACAGCTTTGGGAAATTGTGGTGTTTGGCGTTGGTAGTAGTTTTTATTCTTGCCAAGCCGGTTGGGCTAGGACATTTACACAGGCGTTTTCGGCCTTTGTTGTTACATACATTACATAGTCGGAGCAGCCATCAATTGATCAAGCTTGAATTTTCTCATGGTCTCTTTTAGTACGTGCCACTGTATTAGATGGAGGGATCGCTCCATGTAATCTGGGAGGAGAAATGGGCATGATATGAGAAGCAACGCCAACATGCTCTACTCCATATTATCCTGCGAGTTGAAGAGACAAGAGAATAGAGTTGAAACAAGGAGGACTCTGGCGCAATCGATAAGTTGCCGGTAGCGCAACTCCTTGTTCAATGGCTTGAAAGACTCTGCGTTTCACCATCGGGAGGCCTGTGATGGGTGGCGCTAAATAGAAGCATGCAGACAGGGGTGGTGGAGTAGCTGATGGCCGCTAGGGATTTTGCCAACAGTTCAATGAGTGTAGCTGAGGTGAGTTTACGTTGAGAACAGCATTGGGAGGTTTACGCTGGTTCGTGCATTTGATATGAAGAGATAAAAAGAAGTATTCTGTCTTTACACAAGTTCTAATTCAATCCCGCTCTCCAAGGACAGGTAATAATAACATCAAGTCGGATGGGTCCATCAAGCTTTGGGGTCTGTCTATCCGTCTGTCTCTCTGTGCCCGCAGATGTGCACTAACACAAGAACTCGAGTCAATATCTGCTAAAACGGGCACCATCTAGTCATGTCAAAAGTAAAGGGGAGCCAGTTTTCTCTCTCTCTTATATTGTATGCACGGTACGTAAAGTTGTAACAGGACAAGCAGAATGGTGTGAAGCAAGGGAAATGAAGTGATGTGAAATAAGAGGAAATGGGTGCCCAACAGAGGTCCATGGTAACACTGGTGCCGTGATTTCAGCCTCGCCGGCGCAGGCTGGCGCTGAGCACACCTAGGCCCGCCAGGCACAAGGATTTGATAATTGATTTGGTGATATGACGATCGTATGTACCGCCTACTCGTATCGTACATGAACTGTGTGCTTCTATAAATACAAGGTCCCAGTATTAAATGTCATTGAAGATTGCCTCATTGTGCCTGATACATGTAGATACCAATCTTTGGTACCAGTACATGCGAGTTCTGTGGGTACAGGCGCTTGTCATATGCATGTACCTTATTCTACTGTTACCAGCTGGTCGGGAACATGGCCGTGAAGATTGTAACTCAATCAGACGTCATGCTGATGAGTGAATACGCAACCGAGAAAAAAAGCAAGATGCAACACAGTTGTTGGATCTAATTCTCGTCAATGGAAAGGCAGCATGGAACCCTTGCTGCCATGCCCCTCCCTTGGCCGTTGCGCAGCGCCCCATTGGCACCTCTGGGCGCTCTGTTCCAGGGCTCGCGGGCCTATGGATAGCGCTTGGACGCTGGCCGCCCCCACTGTAGCCCACCAGTGTCCCCTCTGCGGCCCCCTGTAGCCCACCTGAAGCCCCGGCTGCTCAGGCTCTCTCAAGTTGCAACAGGCCACAGGTTTGCTCCCAGGCCAGGCTTACTGCAGACGACGACAAGTACCTGTACGAGGCCCTCGATTGCTCGTGATGGCCGTGGCGGCGGCTCCCTGTTTCTGTCCATATTTTTCTTCTTTTTTGCCCGGGCTGTCTTACCAGGCGCTGTTGGGTACCTGCTTGGGGGTTGTACAAGGCACCTGGGAGTGAAGCGAGGGTCGCCCATTGGTACTGTCGGGTGGTACATGGGCGAGCGTGTACCTGCGTGTACCTTGCTCGTGCAACCCGACGTCCACGAGTGTACAGTACATGCATGCATGGGATTGGTCCCTTCTCTTTTTCTCTCCCTCCCACCCACAACTTGGTAAAAGGCGTTTTGTCCAGTAAAGGAATTCTTTTCCCCCATCCAGTCCGCATCTGCTCCAGCCGCTTCACCCGGCGCCATCCAACCATTTTTGTCCGTCCCCTTGATATCATTGAAATCTTTTTTTGCTTTGAGCGCCTGTAGATTCCAATCCATTGATTGATTCATCCCGCGATTGCGCCACCGTTCTGTCTACCATACCTAGGCTAAGTGACTTACTGGACTTGATTTGACTTGGATTGCCATCTCATCGCCTTGCATCGCATTGCACTGGTTTCGACTAAATTGCGACTTGGACAAGCAACACGAGCCGCGGCTGCACGTTTCCTCGACGGCTGCCTGCATCGCCGAAATCTCAGGCCGAGCGACGAGAAAAAACGTGAGTGTTGCGACCGCACGAGGCTCGACTTTCTAGAAGCACGAGGCGCAGCCGACACTACACAAACAGGCTAGGCGTGGACTGCAAGACTAGTATTAATATTGCCTGCTAGCACGCGCAACCAACTTCGTGTGCGACGGACCTGAGCTGCCCTCTGCATCGAGCCGGCTCTTCTGCTTCTTTTCCCTCTTGCGCTCACCGTCTGCTCTGCTCTGCTTGTATCGATCGAACCTCGCCGGCCTCGTCATTGGCAACCGGACCCCCTCCCTGCTGTCGCTCGCAGCTTTTTGCGCACACCCTCCGCCCGCCTGTCGAACATCGCGACCTCGCACGAAAACTAAAGCCAAACCCGACCCTCCCCCCCTTCGTCGATTCTATACCCTCATCCTCTCGTACCCTCAGACCGGCCAATATCGCCATACCGCCCATATCCCCGTCCGTCCGGCCAGATTTCGTTACACAAAGATGAAGGTGCGTCATTGCCAACTGCGCAAGTCATGCGCTGCCAGCTGCAAACCGCTCCCCTCCCCAAGTGCCGGACCGGCGTCACGATGCCGCCCGTATATCGATCGTGTTTGGCACGCCAGCCGCCTGCTTCCAAACTTTCCTCAGTCAATATCACCACACGCGCAGACCAGATAAACAAACAAACAAAAACAAGCTCCCTTGCGACGAAGTTTCGGACAAAGAGAGAGGAAAACAAGACTAACAGCCATGGGCTTGGTACAGGCGCTCCGTCGGTCTATCAAGGGCGACAAGGAGAAGCAACACAGCATCTCCATTACCCCCAAAGCTGCTGTCGCAATCGTTCCGCCCAAGAAGGTTCGTTGATCAGTGTGCTGCGTTTTGCCCCTTCCCGCTTCTCTCCTCCTGCTTTTGCGCATGTCTTTGTTGAGTCGGCAAGGTCGCATGACAAGACATTATCGCGCAAAAGCAGCCCCACGCTTCCCGTTTCCCTTGGTCTTTTTTTTCTCCCTTTGAGCTGCGTTTGCAATGGCATTTTTCATTACGTCTTTTTTCTGGGCCTTCCTAATAGTTGTAACCGCGAACCGTTTGAGGGGGCCTCTTCTTATTTCGTACGCAGGTTATTCGAGCTCTCTACGACTACGAGGCCCGCTCTGCCCAGGAGCTGGGCTTCTCCAAAGGCGATTTTTTCCACGTCATCGGCCGCGAGGACGATCCGGACTGGTACGAGGCTTGCAATCCTGCGCTGCCTGATGCGCGGGGTCTCGTGCCCGTAGCCTTTTTCCAGGCACTGGGCAAGACTGAGAGGGACAGCCAGCAGTCGGACGGTGGCCGCCCACCGACTGCAAACAAGAACCCAGACCATGATTCTGGCTATGGCGAAGTCCACTCCCCCGGCGGCGCATCTGCGCCTCCCGCATCTCAGCGCATGTCCAAGTCTGCTGGCAAGCAAGGTGCCATGGTTTACGGCGTGGTAATGTACGACTTCAACGCAGAGAGATCCGACGAGCTCGAGGCCAAGGCAGGAGAGGCCATCATCGTCATTGCCCAGTCCAACCCAGAGTGGTTCGTTGCTAAACCTATCGGTCGACTGGGCGGCCCTGGCTTGATTCCAGTGTCCTTTATTGAGCTCCGTGATATGGGCACGGGCAAGGCTATTGAGAATCCCGCAGAGGCCATCAGGAAGGCGGGCGTTCCCAAGGTCGAGGAGTGGAAAAAGATGGCCACAGCCTACAAGAACAGCAGCATCACTCTCGGCAAGTTTGAAGGTGGAGGACCATCCCAGCCTCTGGAGCAGGGCATGGAGCGCATGAGCATCCAAAATGCACCTCAGGTGAGTCTTTGTGCGATTCATCACATATCCTGCCCCTCCTCTTTACCTCGCCTTCTCCACTGCCTAGTTTTGTGTTCCCCCCTTTCCTCGCTTCTCTGTCTCTCACCTCGTTTCCATGTCTCGCTCGCCCTACACTACACTTTTTCACACTATTCTCAATCTCACGTCTTATCTCTTGTTTTCTTTCTTCTTTTTCTGTCCTTGTTCCTCTCCCTCTTTTAGCCTCCTCCCGCGTTCTCCCCGTCCTCCACATATTTCTTTCGCATTTCACCTCCCTCCCATCAATCCCCCACCAATCACACCCCCTTACGCCTGCTTCCCGTCCAGCCTCGTTGCTCTTTTGCCGTCCTCTCCATCAGCCTTGCCTTTTGATCAGGCATTAATGATCCCCCAATAGCCCCCACAAGGCGCCCTCAGTGGCCCTCCTCAGCCTGCTGCCCACCCCCAGCAGCCTGAGTTTGTATCGAGCGCGACGACGGAACTCTACGCCCCCATCTCTGCCCGGATACCCCGCTACTGCTTTGCAGAGGACAAATATTGGTTTGTTATCGAGACGCAGCTTGAAGATGGGCGGCACTGGGAACTTTCCCGGTACTATGAGGACTTTTATGATTTCCAGATTGCGCTTCTCACTGAGTTCCCTGCCGAGGCGGGCAACACTGGAACCCAGAAGCGAACACTCCCTTACATGCCCGGCCCCGTGAGCTATGTGACCGATGCCATCACAGAAGGAAGGCTGCACAACCTGGATGCATATGTGAAGAATCTTCTTGGCCAGCCCCCCTACATTGCGCGTTGCACGCTTGTCAAGCAGTTCTTTGCTCCCAGAGAAGGCGATTATGAGATGGACCCTGCCAATATCGAGGAGGAATACCGGCTATCCCAGGGCTCTCAGGGCTCATCCTCCGGGTCACATGCTAACCCCGATTCGCGACAGTCATCGCGAAACAATCTGAGCGGCAATGGATACACTGGTCTCTCAGCCACCCCGAGACAAGTCAGCAACCCACAGTCAAGTAAGAGTTCCCCACAATCAGATCTCGGGCTTTTGACAGCTCAATACTGACCTTGCTGCCTCTAGTCATGCAAATGCCATCGCAGCCCGGTCAGCCAGCTGGAGCCGCCATGAAGATCAAGATGTACTACAATGGCGATCTCATTGCCATCCGGGTCCCCACAGACATCCAGTACCAGCAACTCTGCGACAAGGTCCGAGATCGACTCAAGGTATCGCCAAACGAGCAGGTCCAGCTGTTTTACAAGGATGAGCAGACGGGAAATAAGCCCAGCCTCACGAGTGACGCCGATCTGGACGATGCCCTTAACCGCAACGAAAAGCTCATGCTGTACGTTGAAGTGGTGTAGTTGCACCTTGGGAGCCCATTAACTCTTCAATGTCTATATTTCTCTATTTTTTCTTCACTGGACGACCCGGACCGCCTGCCGTGGCGTAGGTACTTTCACGACACGATGAGTCACGGCGATCAACGTCTTGTACTGATGATACCCGCCTCTCAATCAGCTGGAATTGATTTTCTTCTTTCTTCTTATTGCCCGGAGCCCGGACCTGGACTATTCTCCATGGAAGCCTGATTTTCCGATGCATATCTCAGTCCACTGATGGAAACCGGACAACGTAATATCTGGACTCTAGATGGTGCCACGGCCCATCCGATGTCATTTTTAACACAAAATATCTTCGCTTTATTTATCCGACTCCATATATGGTTCCGGATATAAGACCGTTTTTTTAGGCCTGCCTTGCGTACGGCATGTTTTTATGATTTGTTTCTCAGATACGATTTGGATGGCCAAGCCTCGGAAAGGGCGTTTGGGAAGGACACGGCCTCCTTGTTTTTTCTTCAAAGGTCGAATCCCTGAATCAGATGTTTTTGTCGGGGCCGAATCCCGGTTGCTTTTTTTTTCGTTTGTTGATCTTTTCTCTTTGTGGTTGCGAGAGATGGAAGAGTGGAATTATACCTTGCTTGCGTGGATGTGGATGGAATTTGCTAGATATGTGGAGAGAAGGATTTGTTGACGAGAGATACGTGAGAGACGTGGGACGAGGGTTCCGCCTGAGTCTAATCGAGTGGTATTTTATGCGTTTGCATGAGAGACTTTAGTGACAGAATTGAGGGACAATGTATGTATGGGTGGACAGATGAAAATTTTGGGAGGAAGATTTGCTAGAACTGCAAATAATAAAAGATACAACTGAAATGACATGGGGCGAATCAATGGTAGATGGTGGACGCTAGACGGCTTTTTTGCCTGTATGGTTTATATTTATAGAGCCAGAGTTGCTGGCTTGAGGGCGAATGGTTTACATGACAGCCCTGTATGCATATATCCTTTAGTCTACCAAAATCTTAATGTTGCTTGCACTGCTTTGTACAGTACTCCAAGGACGGAACGTTTACGTCTGTCTATTAATTCCCAGCTCGCCAGAACAAGACAAAAGAAGAAACCAACCCAAACCAATATGAAATGAATCATTGACGCATCGCTTCATATGCAAATTATGCCGGAAGAAGAAGAAACACAGCAAGAGTACAAAAAGCCATTATGCAATCTTTTCTATGAGATGCCGTCTTGTCTTCGTGTTCACGACGCCGCCTACGCCGAAGGCCGGTATGATGCGACACATGCGCGCGGCGGTGCTGATGAGCCAGTTCGACCGGACGACTTGCCAGCGCTGACGCCAGCTGCCGTTGGGACGGTTATACATGTCCAGGCCGAGCAGATGTACAGGCGTAGAGAAGAGTTGGACCGAAGCCGGGGCGATGAACTGCGCCGCCGTCAGGCCCGAGACGTAGCGCCCCATCTTGTCAGAAAGCCGGGCGTCCATCCACGGCGCCAAGAGCGGCGGAAGGTTGAAAGAAGCGAAGATGGTCAAGCAGTCGCGCATAGTAAAGAGAACATAGCTCGGCAGCGGGACCGGTCTAGGTACCGCGCCGGGAGGCCCGAAGAGCCGAACAAAGACCTGGTCCTTGTACACGCACAGCCCGACGTTTGCGGCGGACGAGGCGGTGAACTTGCCGGGGCCGGAGGTGACGGAGCCGGCGGGGCGGTTTGAGATTGTGGAGGCTGCGGTATCGAGGGCGTTGGCGGTCATGTATGTGCCGCCGTAGAGGGCGAAGACGAGGGCGCAGGGGCGGGAGAAGAAGAAGGACTGGGGCCGGGTGAGGAGGGTTGTGAGGGAGGAGCGGATGGAGGCGGCGAGGGTGTTGCGGCCGGAGGCGTTTTCCATGATGGAGCTAGTGTATTATGTCAGTTTTCTGGTATATGGGATGTTTGTGAGGAGAGGAGAGGGGGGGAGATGTTGCGATATAGCTTACCGGTCAATGATGGTGATGATGGGGGCGATGAGGGCGCCGGCGCATGCGGCGCTTGTCGCATCTGCGCCCAGGCGCCAGGCGAGTCTGTCGGTGTTCCATTTGGACTGCGGGTGTGACTGGGACGTGGATGTTATGGCAATGGGGAGATGATGGTCATCTCTTGTGTTTGTGTTTGTGCCTGTGGTTGTGGTTGTAGTTGTGATTGCGCTTGCGATGCCCGGCATGCGCGAGGCTAGCGACTGTGACACTGCGTCGTCGGTCTTCATGAGGAAAAGAGTGATTGGGGTCAAACAGAAAGAGAATTGATCAAGATGGATGATTACAGAGCTGCGAGCGTTGAGATTGGTGTTGCAGAGCTCGATTGGACTGAATTGTTGAGTGGGCAGATGCACGTCAGTTCATCAATCTATCCATCATCTGATTCTGATGTCTTGAGCGGTACGGAGTACAAGAAGAGTTGCGGTTGAAGGTTTATCCACGTCAGCTTGAATCTTGCACCGACGAACTTTGGATGAGTCAATTGCACCGAATAATCTCAGTAATACAAAACAAAGCTTCAACAAACAAAGATTCAAGAAGAGCAACCAAAACAAAGTCACGTAGTCGAGCGCGATGCACGGAGAAGTTGGTTATTCAGCCTGGTATCGATACCGATACGGAAGCCGATACCGATGATAGGCGATGGCAGACAGCGATCGAATCGCAAGCCAGGAATTAGCTGCACACTCATGATACGGGCTGTGAGTGGCCAGCTGCGGTTCGGGCCCCGATCTCGGAGCATTGGGGGGGGGTTAAATGAGTACATCTAAGCTCCAGCGGTTTGGATCGGTGTAGTGCTAGCAGCTTAGTAGCTACAGTAACAGTATTAGCACTTCCTGCGCAACAGGGCGACAAACGGATCACATGGAAGCTCAAGTCTGTTGTCCGTGTGTCCCAGTTGAGAGAGAGTCAGAGCTTCCCGGAGCTTCGGCGGCTCGGTTCCGGTCCGCGAGTGTGGGTATGATTCCCCCTTCTTTCTTTGTTTCAGAGAGCTCTGGAGGGAGGGGCATCACGATAAGGGCAAAGAGTGACAGGGGACTTGCTGGCGGGGGTGGGTACTAACTTGAATGACCCCATGGTACAAGACTGACACGCTCATCACATGCGTCGAGCTTCGTCATCGGCATGTATCAAGGATATCGGACATGGCAGATGCACGTAATCTCGAATTAGGCGCCTTAGCATTATCGATTAGGCTCGGAGTCACTGACCTCCAGGGCTCCTCATCTCTCATGTCTCATGTCAGTATCGGGGCTCAAGCTTACAAACTTGCAATGTTGTTAGTACCCAAGGCAGCAGGTCGCAGGCAGCCAAGAACTGAATTGAATCCATTCCCCCCTGCGTTGACTGCTGCCAAACTCTGACAGACACACCGATCTTGGGCACATGTATCGAGTACAGAGCCACTCGGTGCCTATGCCGGTGCCTAACCGGTAGTGCTACCTGGTGTGGCTTGGCTGAGCGTCTAGCGCCAGGTACAAGCACGGGAAGCTTGGTGAGGTCGGGCGCCAATTGAGCCACGGCCACGCATCACATCCAAGCCCATCCCATCCATCCCTTGCTGTCGACGTGGCTCGCGGGTCTGGTGGCTGCGTCATGGCGATGCTTCTGGACAACGGCCGTTTGCTCAAAATAACGCCTCACTTCTACAGGCACGAGGGATGAGGTAAGCCATACAACTGTCTATCTCTTATCCTGAGTGGCTGGTGTGTACGAGCATGGCGTCCATGGCACAGCTCAACGGACCCTTGGCGTGGGCAGTCAGCTTCCAAATCTCTCCCTTCACGTCATTTGCCTCTTCTTTTAGGTCTATCGTCTGCAAGAGACGCTCGTGCCATCTTGCGGGCAGGGCTCCTGGACCAGGCAATAGACCCGGACCAGCATGACTAGAAACGAGACAGCCGCGCCATCTGGAGCAGGGCAGAGTCAAGCAACATGGAGCATGGATATGCGTATGCGGAGGGGCAATTGGGCAACCGGGGCTTATTATACTGCACTGCACATGTGCTCGTCGCAACTATGCAATGCTTGATAAGCGATCCATGATGGGATCCCCGAAGCCATTTATACGGATTTGTGACATATCAGCAGCATCATGATGGCACGCCGCGGCGATGCTCGGGGCATTACGGGAGCAGCGATTCCAGACTTCTTCAGGCTTCAAGGCCTTATCTTGGCCACAATCAGGGTATGCGGAGAGGGGGCTCGAAACAGCCTGCGAGTGGTCTTTTGCTAAAGAGCATGCGTTGATTGAGCCCATGTCTCCCCCGTCCTGTCCGGTTAGGGAACCCGCGACAACACGCAATGCAGTACGGCCAGATGGAGCAAAGCCTCCTGGGTCGTGAGGGATTGTGAGAAGCGGCGTCGCGTGAGAGCCAAAACGCACAACGCCGAAACTGGGGCCTTTGTCGTGGCCATGGCTGGACCAATGTATCCGCATAAGGCTGCAATGCAGGCGGGCGGGATGGAGTCTCAATATAGCCTGCCACCAATGAGACGCCTCCAGCAATACTATCGCCATGCATACGGCTTCGCTACGTGGCCAGGGTGCTATGGGCAGAGCCCGTCTCCGCAAATTCACTCCTGATGTCTGGGTTTAGTCACCATGCTGCAGTAGTCACTGGTGAAGCCCGCATATCCCATCTATGCAGGAGAATCGCGTGCATGGATGGCGACGACCACGGCACACTTCAAATGGCCCACCGAATTTGCAATTGCCCTTAGATATAATGAGTGTCCAGTCGTCTTGTCATTGCGGGAGAAGTGAGATGCAAGCCCATCTTCACACCCACTCCATCCTGACTTGATAATTCTTTTTGTTGTCTTTTCCCTTGTTCCATTTGGCGGCGACTCAAAGTTTACCTTTATTTTGGTCGTCTTACTACTCATTGGGGCTTCGTTTTATTCTTAAAACGACCCCAGCTTCCCTTTGCAACCCTTCACCAGTCAATTCTTACTATGACTCGGCGAGGTGGAAGCTCTGATGGAACGTTTTACTTTCAGGCATGGCACGTCGCCAAGGTTGTAAGCGGGGAGTCATGGCCTCAGAATAAAGGCCTGGCCGACTTTGTCGAGCAGAATGTCGAGCCCGCGACAAAGAAATGGCTGTATATCAAGGGATGCGTGCCAACCAGGGAGAAGCCTGGCCTTCTCGTTCCCTACTCTGTGAGTCATCACATCCCATTGTTCGACTAATATCGTGATAAAAAGAAGAGGGAAAGAGAGGCAACTAACCAAACTGGGCTTTGTAGATTTGTGTCAAGTTACGCTCTCCAAAGACTGGGCAGGACCCAAAAGAGGCGGAACAGGCTCTCCTCCACTTTCGCAATGAAGAGTTCCCCAGCCTTGCAAAGACTTACTTCAATTCGAAGCTACGCATATCGCTAGACTTCTTCAACTACTACTCCGAGGGCGCCGATTTCGACGCTCCTCTGGCCAACTTTGATTCTGTCAAGACTTCAAAGAGGTTGAGGGAGAAAGTCAAGTCGGCCGTCAAGTTCGTCAAAAAGGACTTTTGGGGCGACCTTGTCCATGGATTGTACGTTTTCACGCTGCATACACAGTATTTTGCATCTGATGATGATGGCGCTAACCCACGTCTTGCAGGGTCGATTCTTCAAAACAAGAGTTCAAGGCGGCTCGGTTCATCAGGAAGCGAGGCAAAGGTATGTACAAGGCCATGGGGGACCCGGAGGACGTAGAGGAGAGCGACATTGTTGACATATGCCTCGACCTTTCAGACCCGGCCTCCAACCCCAACATCCTGCCTGTTACGCCGCTGCAAAACCCGCTCCCACTACCAGTCTCGCTTCCGGACACCAGCAGCTTTGCTCGTATTGAGCAGCCCGATGTGTCTCCTTCTCCTACCCGACCGAGAAAGACATCAGAGATCTCCGACATCACCGTTGGCTCTACAGATACGCGTGCTACCGATGCTAGCTCTGTGGGGTCCGTCGAAACCGCGCAATCTTCAGTCCTTGCTGAAGAATCCTCCTCTTCTGAGTTACAGGATGCAAAGGAGGCCTCGTCCGAGTTGGCTGTAGTGGCTGAGGAAGAGGAAGCATCTACTTCTCCGGCTGTCGAAGAAGCGGAAGTCGAAGCTGCAGTCGAAGTCGAAACCGAAGTTGAAGTTGGAGTTGACGCCGAAGCTGATGCTGAAGTTGAAGCTGATACTGAGGTAAATGCCGAGACTGAAGTTGATAAAGTCGAGGCTCAAGTTGAGGTTGATACCGAGGTTGATGCTGATGCTGATGCTGAAGCTGAACCCAAAGCTGATGCTGAAGTGGATACTGAAGTCGAGGCCGAAATCGAGGCTGATGCTGATGCCGAAGCTGATGCTGAGGTTGATGCTAATGCCGAAGTCGAAGTCGAGGTTGAAGACGAGGTCGAAGCTGAGGTAGAAATCGAAGCTGAAGCTGAAGTTGAAGCCGAGGTTGACACCGAAGCTGACGCTGAAGTTGATGAGGTTGAAGCTGAAGCCGAAGCCGAAGCTGAAATCGAGATTGAAGCTGAAGCTGAGGTTGAAGCTGAAGCTGAGGTTGAAGCTGAGATTGAAGCTGAAGTTGATGCTGAAGTTGAGGTTGAGGTTGATGTGACCGCCGC
Source organism: Trichoderma semiorbis (assembly GCA_020045945.2). Classification (NCBI taxonomy): domain Eukaryota; kingdom Fungi; phylum Ascomycota; class Sordariomycetes; order Hypocreales; family Hypocreaceae; genus Trichoderma; species Trichoderma semiorbis. Next base: position 4,362,835 of record CM034697.1, on the reverse strand, counting down.
AGATTCGTCAGATTCATCATACCAGGACACCATGACTGAAACTACCGACGCTACTGGTGCTCCTGCAACAACCATGACTCCTTCTTCCGGCATCGTTGCCACCAGGAGAAAGATGAATTATGTTTCACCTCAAGCCGCACAGACAGCCTACTTCATGGTGCAGAATAGTGGTAACTGGCTTCGCTACCTCATGGCCAACCACGGTCAGGGCGCCCAAAAGCTGGGATCTACCTTTTTCGACTCGCCCATCATCCTCGCTACACCTCCACAAGCCCTAAGCCCGGACGGCATGACGCGTGTGTATTTCATGTCACAAGCCACGAAAGAGCAAGATGAAGTGGTTTATGACCAGAATGGACGCCCGATTCAGACTCGCAAGGGCGACAAATCAGTCAAGGAATGGGTCGTCGGAACCGCCAAGATCTCGACCCAGGCTCTCACCATGCATCTTGGCAAGCAGCTCGAGAATAGGGATGCCAGACTCCTACCAGCGCCTCCGCCCACGGTGCGCGAGGTCGACTCGGTCGTTGGTCCCAACAACCGACTGATAGAGATGACCGATGCGCCAGGCATTCCTCAAGCTATCCTAGTCACAACGCCCCCTGTCGAGGATGTCCGGGAGGGCGATATTGTGCAGGAAGAGCACGACGATGGCTTTGTTCATATCGAGACCAACGTCCTCAACCAGCTGGTTGAGGAGGTATCTGATAATGCAGACAACGCCGATAAGAAGGGCAAGGGAGTGTTGAAGGCTGAGAAGAAGTCCCGTTCCAAGGGCAAGCTTCCGAGCACGAAACACAGATCCAAGACAGACAAATCAAGGATCAAGAAGACGACCAAGGTGGATCAAACGACGGATGCCAGTACAAGCGCGAGGGCACATGTCAGGTTTGATATCCCGGTTGACGCTGATAGCGTCCCGCCTCGCAAACCATCCAAGGTATATACTCCTCCTTTCAGCCGGAAATCTTGGCGAGATGTGGAGCCTCAGATTGAGCCACAGGTCATGTACGATGCTACGAGCGGATACAACTTTTTGCAAGTGGAAGACGTCCAAGTCTTTTCATTCTCGACGTCCTCCCACGACACGGTGCTGCGCACTGCTCCTGTCGCCCCCGCGGCGGTTGAGGAGGGCGAGGGCATCGGTGTCTGGTCACCTCCCGTTGTCGGCATTTTCTCTTGGATGTGGGATTATTTGGGAGGAGCGCCCAAAGTCGCTCCTGTGCATTAGTCTTTGCTTTTCAGGATGGAAAACAACGCGACAAAGGTGGTTACTGAGGTGAGAGAGGGCGAGCTCGATGTGCATCTGTGATGGCATGGAGGGCATGGGAACGGGCAAACCGGCTTTGGAACAAGGGGTTTGACAATTTGGAATTATCAACGGCATTGCGATGGCGCATGGGTCTTCTTTTTAAAACACCACTTTGCACGCATCTCTTTCTTTTGTTTTTATTCTACACATTTCTCGCTTGGGGCCAAGATTGGAATCATGCCCCCTTGCGACTCATCGTCGTCACGAACACTCGTTTATTCCCTTTGTTTCAGAAAAATGAAAGAAAACCTGACGGATAATGATGACGAAAGGAAGAGAAAACGATACAAAGGCAAACGAGGGATATAAAGGCAAATTGGACATGGGATCAGCATATACGAAATTACGAAACACGATATATAGGCATGGCATGGAAGGATGAGATATGGGAAAGACTTGGCCGGAAACAGATTGTAAGCCATTTATATAGATAGATTATAGCATTTGAAAATGATTGATGCAGGGCTTTAGCCTGCATATTTGACTCACTTCCTTTGTCCATATTGCATTTTGAGTTGTCTGCTAAACTGTGATGACCATTTGTTGACTTTTCATGCCTCAAGATCAAGTATGAGAAAGGATAACAGACTTGGCTGCTGCGAAAATGGAATGTAGAGATCGTGGGTTCTTGTATAAAAGTAAATTTACGGGGTAAACAAATTAATTGTAATGAAATGACTGTCGATCTCAACGCACCTGAAAATAACCTAAGTATTGACTTTGCAGCGATTTGAGGTCCCAAAGGAAATATCATCCAGCTATCTATATGCTTCAATGTGTATTGTGACAAATATCAACCGTTCTGGGGCGCAATATTAAACTTGATCTAACCCTGTTCCTTGAGAAACCAATGAATCCTGCTATGTCTGTCAGCTTCCTGTGAAACCATCCAGGATGAATGAAAAGGTGTAGAGGTAGAGCTTACTATAACACTTGGGGGAAGATGTTTTCCCCATTTCACTGCCGTCGTGCTGTTGCCAATCCAAACCTGGCCACTCGATTTACTCTCCACTGCCTTGATGTATTTCTCGCAATACTCTTCAGTGCTCATTTTTGCACCGCCCCCTCCCAGTGCACGTTCTCTAATGGCTTCCTCTGCGCCTTTGTAAAGGGAAGTCGAGGGCAACTGAAATCCAGTGTTTTCGGATCCGAGGTTGCTGTTGACGACTCCCGTGACGACTGTGAGTACTTTGACGCCAAATGAAGCCATCTCTAGACGTAGCGTCTCGCTCAGAATCATTACGGCTGATTTCGATGCCGCATATGCTCCTAACTGAAGTCAGAAAGTGTAGTCAACATATAAAGCTTGTCTCGACTTACCTCCAAAAGGGACATTCAGGTAACCAGCTATAGAGCCAGTATTGGCAATAGTTCCCTTCGCCTTAATAATAAGAGGAGAAAAAGCTTTTATCATCGCCAAAGGGCCCCAAAGATTAACGTCAAACATTTTTCTAGCCTCCTCTTCATCAGTATCCAACACCGGCATCATCATTAATGCGCCGGCGTTGTTACAAAGGCAGTCGAGACTTCCTCCAGTCTCTTTCTTTACTGCTTCGACGGCGGCCTCGATGCTGGATGAAGAGGTTACGTCGAGTGCAAGGAGTTGGACGTTGGGGAGGTTTGCCAGGCTGGCCATTTTTGAGATGTTGCGGGTTGTTGCAAAGACTTTCCAGCCGTGCTTTTGGAAAGAAAGGGCTAAGCCTGCGCCGATTCCTCCATCGCTGCAGCCTGTGATGAGAACGGATTTTGGGGACATATCTTAAGACGGTTTTATGTTGTACAAAAGATTGTTGGATGGTTAAAAACAGAAGACGGGAGCAGAGAAGATGATTTACGAAATAACTGATCAGGGTAAAGGAATGTAATAGAGACAGTAGAATAGACTGCAAAGCTTCAACAACTATCTAGAAATATATATAGGAGTTCTTATACACTCATTCCAACGGCATGTGCTTTCGAATCGGGTCAACTCTGCGCCGCCCAACTTCAACAGATCACCAAGTTGGAGATGAATGCTGATTGGGTGCCTGAATTAAGATCATTATGCTGACTACAAATGACTGAAATAGGAAGTGAGGGCGAAATATAGTGCGAAGCGTCGCCGTAATTTGTTTGTCCAAAACAGACAAATTATTTTCATATTAATCAGGGACTCGCATTTTGCTCACTTCTCGCAACTACAGTATACTAAATATTCTCAGCTTACCAATGATTAACTCCTATTCATCTTCTATCCTATCATGTCTATGCCATTTCACATCTTTTTACTTTACCACAAGCAGGATAGTATAGTCAGCTCTATTTGCAAATGTAATTATCCTCGTGCCAAATTTGTATTTACCTCCTACGTCTCGACAAAATAATTATAACCTCGCTCTCGCAGGTCCCTAATATGATTCTTTCGACTTCTCCGCCTCTTGTTTCATCATCTCGATCGCAATATTTCGCAAACCAAGCTTCCTTGGCTTCCTACTCGCCGTCCTCGGCCACGCCTGAAAGCAGGATATGTAAGGAGTTGGACATTGGGGAGGTTTGCCAAGCTTGTAAAGAATGTTTTCCCATAACTGATAGCCAAATAGTTAAAATTGGAGGCTTTTGTCCAACTACAGCGTGCGATCTAACCAATATCTAGTAATAATTCAATTGCGTAGTATTTTGGACAGCTTGACTGGAAATATATAACTCTTGAATGCAAGTATTTGGCGGCGACCCATTTACTAATTTACTGCTCTTCATGAAAAATCCACTACTGAACTCCATTTCACGTACAAAATAGCCGATGTGAATTAAGCAACTGAAGTCCAAACTAAGTAACCAACAGGAGTTCCAATGTAACCCTATCTTTCCAATTCCATACAAACACCTCGGTAAATGATTTTATAATCTTTTTTATATACATGCACCATACTAATCTATAATATCATACTAATCTTAATATCCACGGTAAAAAAAATATTGATACTTCACCGTAGCACAGTTGTAGACCAAAATTGGCCTTTTTGTGCGAGAGATATCTCTCGGCGTGCAAACATCCAAATAGGCCCACAGGGCCACAACTTACACCGGGCCGGTCCTTCTAACTCACCCGACACTGTTCAACCAGATTTACTGTTACATCAATATCAACAGATTACTCATACGCAGCATTCCCGAAACCTTTTAGGATAATCAATTGGGGATTATATGACATCTCCCCGAGGAACATGAATGCAATCGACATATCAACAGATAACTGGGTAAAAAGACCGTATAGCGAGCGGTTCGTGAGATCTTCGTTACGAATACAGCTAATGACCAAAAATAAAAGAATGTTTCTGTATATAAGCAGTATCCGCTATTCTCAATTCCCCTAATCTACATCGACAGACATTCTATCTTCTTACCATAGAATAATTCTTTTCCAAAAGTATCTTTAGTCTGAAGAACGTGATACGACGCCATTTTTCAATATGACTTCTACAGAGCACACTGACGTTTTGATATGCGGTGCTGGTCCCGTTGGGCTACTAACTGCCCTGGGACTCTCGCAACAGGGCATTGACACTTTTCTCATAGGTTTGTCATTTCCTAATACAATCTTATATCCATTTCACGAACAGAAGAAACATGAGTATAATATGTGGTCCAAAAGCTAAGACTTTGATGACAGAAAAGAGAGAGCGCGCAACGCAACAAATGTTTGGCCGTGCTGCAGCCTTATTTCCTCGATCTGTGGAATTACTAGAACAAGTTCATGTTGCCCAAGACGTATTGCAGACCGCCTTTATTGCCCGGCAAGGGGCTACCTTCAAAGATGGTAAACGCATAACGAATAGAGGCTGGCACGTCGTGTTGCCTACCGTGGCTAGTAGTTTTCATAACTACGCGGTCAACATTCGTCAAAAGCACATTGAAGATATCCTCGCACACAAATACAACTCTGATCATGGGAAATCAATTCACTTTGGCTGGGCAATTACGGACTATGCAATTGACAAGTCACTCGATGACGGCTACAATATTACGGCCACAATTACCCATATTTCCCTAGGAAATCGAACAGTGCGGTGGTACGGCAATCAATTCTTCCCATTACGTTTAATCATCCAGACTGCTGAATAACTTTTTGATCAGTAAATACCTCGTTGGAGCCGATGGTGCTCAATCCAGTGTCCGCCAGTTGGCCGGCGTTGCAATGGAAGGTGATGAAACCACGTACAAGTGGATTCGCATCGATGGCAAGGTAAAAACTGATATGCCGGATCATAATGCCGGTTATGCTGCCATTGAGAGTAATACCCACGGTACCGTCTTGTGGATCAAATTGGATGGTGACGCACATCGAGTTGGTTTTGCTATCCCACCCCATCTCCAGGAGAAATACCCAGAGGGGCCAAATGAAGCGGAAGTTATCAAAGAAGCTATTAGTGCAGTCCTTCCGTTCAAACTCGAGTTTGAACGCGTTGACTGGTGGACCTATTACAGGTAAGCACTATCTAATAGTGGTCTGGTAACCGTATCGCTAACATCGATGTTACACTCTCAGCATCAAACAAAAGGTTGCTTCGACGATGCAGAAGGACAATTATGTTCTTCTCGGCGGTGATGCCGCCCACACACATTCCTCAGGCTTAGCACAGGGCCTTAATACCGGTATCCATGACGCTACCAACCTTGTATGGAAATTGGCTGGAACCCTGAAAGGCTGGTATAAAGACGATGTTCTCTCTACATACGCGTCCGAGCGGCGTGAAGTAGCCAAGAAGTTAATTGCCCTGGATAAGCTGGTTGCTGCGACCATATTGGGCGACATTCCAGTGGCTTATACCCAGAGCGAAACCAACCCAGATGAAGTATTGAAGAAATTGATCCTACAGAATGCTGGATTTACTACCGGCCTCGGGATTGAGTATGAGAAATCTGCCATCAACAAAGACGCCAGTATAGGAAGTATCGTGGCAGGCACTCGAGCTGAAGACTCTCTGATTTACCAACCAGGCCCATTGGTCCCTATTCGCCTGCATTACCTTCTTAATGAAGAGAGCCAAGGTCGTTGGAGCGTCTTAGTATTCGTGGGCCATGCCTCTCAGAATGGTGGTAAAGTTGCGGCTCTACGCACAAGATTAGCTTCTGATATGGGCTACTTATTTGGAGTTCCCTTCTTGAACATGTTGACTATAGTTGCCGGCTCGATACCGGGCGCCTGGGACGCCTTCGATGGGCCTGCTATAGGCAAACTATACCTTGATAAAGATTTTACAGCTCACGATCGTTACGGTATCACCTATGACAATGGAGGAATTGTTGTTGTGAGACCGGATGGAATATTGGCATACAGCTCTCCACTTGATGAATTGGATGATATCAAGGAATTCTTCACGGGATTTTGTAACTCGATATAAGGAACATTTTTCAACCAGATAAATTACTGGCCGAGAAAGGGGACGTTATACAGGAGAAGGCTCATTCGCCACTACTCACAAGATCTCTCTTATGTCTCGTTAAAATAATTATAACCTCGCCCTCACAGGTTCTTGATACAGTTCTTCTGCCTCTTGTTTCATCATCTCGGCCGCAATGTTTCTCAAATCAGGTTTTCTGAGTTTCCCGCTCGCCGTCTTGGGCCACGCCTGAAAAGCAGGATGTGAGCCCAACCAAATGACATATCGTGGCCGCTTAAAGTACGCCAGCGTCTCGGAGACCCATGCGCGGAGCTCGTCGTCTGAAGGCCTGTCCGTGTCTGTTCCCGTAGGCTCGACAAACGCACAGATTTGCTCGCCGTATTTGGCGTCAGGGACCCCGATGACGGAGGCCTGTGCAATAGAAGGGTGAGCGACAAGCCGTTCTTCTATCTCCAGAGGCGAAATGTTTTCACCTCCGCGGATAATCATGTCCTTGATGCGGCCTGTGATGACGAAGAAGCCGTCGGGATCAAAGTAACCTTCATCGCCCGTGTGGAACCACTCCAGGCCATCTTCGGGCGAGATTCGATGAGCCTCTGCGGTTCGCTCGGGGTTTCCGTAGTATCCAGCTTGGATGCCGTTGCCACGGAGGGCGATTTCGCCTCGTTGGCCTCGAGGAACTGTCTTGCCGGTAGAAGGGTCGGCTATTCGGGCAGAGAAGCCTGGGAACAGGCGGCCAGAGGTGACCGTCCGCTGAGCGATGGTATCAGAATCACGGGTCATTGTGACGATGGATGATGCTTCGGTAAGGCCCCAATTGGTGTGTGTTTGGGTGATGCCAAAGGCGGACCAGACTTTGCGCATCAGCGGTTCAGGGACGGCAGATCCAGACAGAATGGCGAAGCGGAGGCTAGAGAGATCAAAGTCTTTGAAGCGAGGATGAGCCATTTCGGCGACGAACATGGTTGTGACGCCGTACAGACCGGTACAGCTGTATTTGGCGATGCATGACAATGTGGCCTCGACATTGAAGATGCTGGCAGGTAGTATCAGCGATGCCCCAAAAGCAGTTGCTGTGGCAAGGCCGATAATGAGGCCGAAGCTGTGGAATAGAGGCACCGGTAGACAGATACGATCCGAGGCTTTGAGATACATGGTGCTGCCTATGTAACGACCAGCATTGTAGATGCCGCTATGAGTCAAAGCAGATGCTTTAGGAAGGCCTGTTGATCCGCTGGTAAATTGGAGGTTCATGACATCTCTGGCGTGAATCTTGGCTTCCATGGCGAGCATATCAACGGCACTACTGCGGCCGCGAACAAGTACATCTTCGTAGTTATGGTAGTCTTTGAACCCTAGCTTGACGAGAGCAGGCTCTTTATCTGCATTCACTATGATAATGTTCCGTAGAGATGGGATGCCATTTCTCAGGTTTGGGATCCAATGTCGGTAATCATAGCGGTCGAACCGCGGGACCATGACGAGTGTAGAAACGCCGCATGAGGACAGGACGGAATGGAGCTCCTGTTCGCTATAGGCATAATTGGCCAACGTGACGGGTGCGCCAATCTTGGTACAGGCGAAGAACGTCTCAATGTATTCAATCTCGTTGCCCATGAGGATGGCGATGCGGTCACCTTGTTTGGCGCCCAAGGCGACGAATCCGCGGGCGAGATCATCGGATCGAGCGTCGGCCTCAGCGTAGGTCAACGATTTCTGTTGATGATCTGAGGCAACGAGCAGAGCGGATGGCCGAACTTTGGCTTGCTCTCGGAGGAGACAGCCAAATGTTTTGTGTATGGGAACGGGTTGAGCTGGGCCGTGGAGGATGGAGAGGTCGGTGTTGCTGGTGGAGGACATGGCTTGTGATTCTCTGCTGTCTGCCATGACTTGAGTGTGACTGGAGAGGGGATGGGGGAAGAAATCGAGAAGAATCTGAGTATGAGAGAAGAGAGAGGGACTTCATGCGATACAAACAGAGAGAAGAGCTATAATTTGAGAGGAGAGAGGAGGGGGAAGTGTCTTGGAGCTGGTATTGGCCTTGGTCCGCTTCCGGGCCCGGAGGTGGGGCCGATCCGGGGTCCGGAGGCGGGGTGAGAAGAAGCCTCGTCTTTTCATAGGCGAAGTGAACGAGCTTCCTGCACGTCATATATTGCGTCGGTATGTTTGCATATCTCGCTCAAAAGTTGTCTCTCGTATAGAGTGAATTTGCTCGCGAGTCGGGGCTTGGTTGTATTGTTTCATGGTGATTGTCGGATCGGTGCGACAGGCGACAGGCGATAGACGACTGGGTGGTGTGGGGATAAGCGCGCCTCACGCTAAGGGAATTGGCCAAACTTGTGGAGGAACAGGGGCTGTTGATGGGAATTGATTGAAGACTAATAGCTTTATTTGAAGTAGCCGACAGTGCAGTCATTGAATGTTGAGAGAAGAATGGCGTGTAACGGGAAGAGATATGTGGACTTACTCAGGTCCTTCTGAAGTAGACCTAACACACGTTCAACAAGGCAGCGCCGGTGAACCAAGCATCAAGATGAATGTCCAAGATAAGATTGTTGTTGTCACAGGAGGGTAGGTTTCAACTACATGATATTGCCATTGTGATTTCCTCTGCTAAATCAACACATTGACAGTCTGTCTGGCCTCGGTGCAGCGACAGTCAAGCTCATGAGCAGCCTCGGCGCTTCAATAGCCGTCTTCGATTTGCAGCTGCCAGCCGGTAGCTCAGATTCACAGAAATACAGATATTTCAAGGTCGATGTGTCCAACACAGAGCAAGTAGCCACAGCTGTGAAGGCAGTGGCCGCATGGAGTAAAGAGACAAACAAGCCCATTGCTGCTGTGGTTTGTTGTGCTGGGTTTCTTGGTCCAGCAAAGGTGAGATCTCATTTACTAACCATTACATAGATGCGTTTGTTATTTTCAGTCGACTAATTAAGTACACAGATTCTCTCTAAAAACAACAGTCCTTTGGCACTTGAGACATTTAAAAAGGTAGTTGACATCAGTCTCACCGGCACTGTCGACATCATCCGCCAAATCCTGCCTTACATGTCAACTCAATCCGCCGACGAGAATGGCTCGCGAGGCGTCATCATCACTGTCTCCTCAGCCGCCGCCTTTGACGGCCAAGAAGGTCAAGTCTCATACAGCGCAGCCAAGGGAGCCATCGCGTCCATGACGCTACCACTAGCAAGAGATCTCTCGCGATGGGGGATAAGAGCAGTTTGTATTGCGCCGGGCATGTTTGATACGGGCATGGTTGAAGGAATGCCGGAGAAGGCGAGGGAGAGCTTGAAGAAGACGCTGGAATTTCCGGTGAGAGCGGGTAGGCCGGAGGAGTTTGCGGGGATGGTCAAGAGTGTAGTTGAGAATGCCATGTTGAATGGGACGGTGATACGGTTGGACGGGGCGGCAAGGATGCCGAGTCGATTATAATCTTTAGTATAGATATGTCTATTATGATATACCAATTATTATCATCATTATCATTATTTGTATTCTATGTTTGCCTTTGCGTATGATGATTGACCGAATTGCAAATACAGTCGTATCCAGATTACTACAGTCACATTATCATCTCGTAGCTACACATGTTATGTAAGCAATATCATATTAATCATTAAAGCAAAGTAATTATTAACGGAAGCTCTATTTAGGCGCCATATAATTGTTCTCGTGTTTGGATATCTGATTGCTGCGTTGCTTAATTTAGAACGAGAACAAGAAGTGGTGGATGGGCGGGTCTCGGCTGTCGTCTATCGCCAAAGAAACATGGATGATACCAACAATATCTTCAATCATGAATCAGGTGCCCTAAAACTATAGCGCAGGGAGCAATTCTGTGGACTAGCCATCTCAATTAATTCTGGGCGAACTTGGAGCGAAATTGGAGCGACCAAATTATCCGAGGTATGTCGTAACAGCCTTGACGAGATCGGAATATTCAGCTCTCTTTTAATCGTAATAAAACATGCCGCTTCTCAAATTACAACAAAGAAATCGTACACACAATTATCACATTGGACAACAATTTCTTATCCTTAAGAATCATTGAATACATCACAATGCCTGGTTCAGCGTCCTCTTTTGTTGTCGGGGTTGGCATGACGCCGTTCCTCTCCCCCAAAAAGTCTGCAAGTCTCGCGGCCAACCCACAGTCAGACTATCTTGATCTCGCCGTCGAAGCTGGAGTCAAAGCCCTACTAGATGCTGGCCTCACCTTTGACAAAGTAGACCAAGGCATAGGATGCTATGTCTTTGGCGACTCAACATGTGCCCAGCGCGTCTTCTACAGCTTGGGAATGACGAGCATCCCAATCCTCAATGTTCACAACTATTGCAGCTCTGGGAGCACTGGTCTCTGGCTGGCAAATCAGGCCATTCGTTCTGGCGATGCAGACTGCGTCATGGTTGTTGGATTCGACAAGATGTATCCGGGAGTGCTTCCACAGACACACAAGGATCGCACAAATCCCCTATCACGTGTTCTTGATCTGTCCAAGAGGCAGATTCCCGAAGCTGATCGTAATAAGAAATCACCGGGTTGGAGTCCTCAGCTCTATGCCAATGCTCAAGCAGAGTACCTTGACAGATATGGAGGGCCTGGAGGCGCAGAGAGGCGTGATTTTGCACGTATTACCGCTATCAATCGAGAGCACGGCACTCGAAACCCTTACTCTCAGCTGTCGAAAGCTGTTTCAGCTGAGGATGTTTTGTCCAGTCCAGTGATTTCTGGAGATATTACACGTCTTCAGTGCTGCCCCTCATCGGTAAGTAATGAATATTGAAGCTTCTATAATGTCTCTTTTTGACTGACCATGATGAAATGTTTAGACGGGCGCTGCAGCCGCGGTTATTGTATCTGAATCCTTCTTGGCTGCTCATCCCTATCTTCGAAGCACAGCCATTCAGATCGCTGGCCAGTCCCTAGCCACGGACTCCTCAAAGTTTTTCGAGTCGAAAAGTGCAATTGAGCTTATTGGCTCTGATATGACGCGGATCGCATCAAAGCGTGCTTATGAACAAGCAGGCATCACGCCCAAGGACGTCTCCGTGATCGAGCTGCATGACTGCTTCACCACCAACGAGATGTGTGCTCTAGAAGGTCTAGGATTGGCCGAAGAGGGCAAAGGATGGAAGCTTGTTCGAGATGGTCTCATAACATATAATCCAAAGGGTAAAGAAAAGGGCTGGATTGTGAATCCGAGCGGAGGACTCATCTCCAAGGGACATCCCTTGGGTGCCACGGGATTGGCACAATGTGCAGAGCTAGGTAAGTTGTTTTAAGAACTTGATCATCTCATTTCGAAACACATCATCGCTGACAAGATTATGTAATTTTCAACAGTCTGGCATCTCCGTGGATGGGCAAAGCGTCGCTCAGTCGCATCGACACGGTATTGCCTCCAGCATAATATGGGCATGGGCGGCGCGACGGTGGTGACGATATACAAGAGGATAGGCGGAGAGGCGGCTCCAAAGATTGAGGATACGAAGCCAGAGGAAGACGGACGCAGCCGCTTGGGCTATAATCCTGCAGAAGAAGCGCGATCTATAAGCCGTGAAGATTGGGCGAGTGTGATTGCACAGGGAGACGCAAGTTCGGCATGGGCGGCGGCTGAATTGCCATGGAATTTGAATCCAGGAGCTTATAGTACCAGAGCCAAGCTGTAGAAGGATGAGGCGGTAATTGTTTCCGAATATAAGATGGAATATTTTGTTGTTGAATCATAGAGACTTGTATGAATAACACAAGAAGGGGTATATATTTAGGATGAAGTTGAAGGTAAATGATGAGAATATCAACATGGAAGAGTTGTCTCAGTGCACTTCCATGAGAAAGCTCCCATCCAGCTCTACAAGACCAACCTCACTCTGCCGCGCTATAATAGTGAGAGTTATAGCGGCCTCTAGCTGCTGTTAGCGGCCCCCTCCCCTATAACGAATTGTCTCCGCCCCCGCATTTCGTGGCCTGGGGCATTAGGAACCTCTTTCTCAGCTCAGACAGTTACGTCCATGATCCTTCACACCTCCAGTCTGCTATCCATAATTCGCCATCATCGTCTAAATATGTCCACTCGAAACGGAATTGTCAGACGTCAAAGCATTGCTCTTGGTCGGTCCGGCCCGCGGTCCAAAAACGGATGCGCAACTTGTCGCCTTCGAAGAGTTCGTTGTGATGAGAAACGGCCGACTTGCGGCCACTGTGATCGACTCAAACTCGAATGCACGTATCAGCCTCCACGGCCTCGGCGCAGCCAAAGAAGATTACCATCTCCTGACGGAAGCTCTGCAAGCTCTCGACAAGACGCTGACGCTGACGATGAAACCCGGAGATTCAGCGTAGTCGACGAGAACAGCGAGGGGGCCCCAATGCCGTTGTCGTCCTTTTCAGCAGTATCTCCATCACGCCCAAACAACGACTTGCGAAATATGCAAACGATTATTCCGACTGATATCAACGATCAGTTTGATGTTCCGTCTGGAAATCCAAATTCAGACGGCCTCATCTCAGACCCAATGGCGTCCTACATCACTCCAACGACTGCCTCAACGCTGGATATCGGCTCTAACTCCATGCCTTCAGGAGATCATTCAGGGGAACTCTCACAATCGCCTTGGAGCCCCAGCTGGTTTGATAGACTGCCTCTTCCTGACTCGGCGTTTTCTTTCACTTCGTTGGGATTCACCAACGCTCTCAGCCCTAATTTTTTCAACTCTGATCAATCATCGGCCTGGCGTGGTGGTACTCTTTCTGAATTGGACAGCAGCACAATGCTTACGACCTCGAACGCAGACGGCAGTCCAGGTGTACACACCATGATACAACGTAACTCCGACGACCAACTTGCCAACGCGGATGGGCAAGAAGACAGTGGGCAAGTTAGCAAACCGGGATACAAACCAGCCTTTGCCTTTTCACCACCACTTCTATCAGACGCCCAGGAGGAGCTTCTTCTTAAAACGTTTGAGTGCGCAATTCAGCCCCCAGCCTCTCTTGCCAGCATTCACCCTCTAGGCTGGCCCAAGATCAAGCGTTATGTGGTTCATATGGCCAACGGCAAGCATACCTCGATCGAATACGGAGCTGTCATGCATGCCCTTGCAGCTCTCAGTGCCATGCTCTTTGAGCCTAGCCGGCCAGCTGCTTTAGCTGCCTTGGGAAGCCGCGTATCAACCTGCCGCGATGACTTTGGCCTTTTGTCTCTAAGATTGCACGATGTTGCTTGTGTCGCTCTCAAATTGAGCCTCTCGCATGCGGGATGGGAAGAGCGAAGTAGCCGAGCTCTTCTCGTAGCCATTTTTTTGCTGGCTTGGTTTGAGACAGCCTACGATGGCAACGATCAGGTTCGACCCGTCTTCCCGGAGGATATCGCCGAACAAGTCATTGTCAACGGTCGGTGCTGGGATGCTGGTTCTGCGAGCCTTTTCCAATGGCTAGACTCGTTTGATGCCAAGATGTCTCATATGGGCGGCCGTCATCTTCTGTCAGAGCCAGCTTTGGAAATCATCAGGAAGCCACGCTCTGGAGTCACCGACTCGGCAGGCATGGAAGTGGCAGATAGTGATACTCTCAGCGACATTGACGGGATATCTCCTGCTACTACCGCCGCCCTAGTGATGAACAGGAAGGGTGAAAACGTCAATATGAAGTCTCGCAATGGTGGCTCAAGACTTGCTACGCTATTAGCAGAGCCACCCACAATTCCCAAAAATGTGGTCTGTATGGGTATTTTCAACATCCTACTCCAGCCAGCCTTTGAGTTTCACATGGCGTCTCAAGCATACTCACGGCGCGTTGGCTGTCACGATCGCCACCACCGACCACGCGGAACCCCTGAGGATGAGCTGGAAGTGATGAAAGCATGTATGGGCTTTGAGGAAGAATTGGAGGAGCTGTGGCGGCGTCGGCCTAGCATTCTGGATCTCGATGCCTCAAAATTACGCCTTTTTGTGAGCGAGAACATTGCCCGCAGGCTGGAGCAGCTATTCAGCGTCTACATTGCAACGTTTTGGGCTCATTTTATCTACATCCACCGTGTGGCGTACTGGACTTTGCAACACACCCCTATTGCTCTCAAAGCTTTGACGGAGACTGGCAACATGATGCGCCGCAGCGTCGGTCAGCCTATACATCAGCATGCCTTTGATGCGAGCATCCTACGCACTACCTCTACGGCTATACATCCTGGATTGATGTGGGTGTGCTTTTTGTTCGGCTGCGAGGTATCCGATCCTGTGCAACAAGAATGGGCAGTGTTACAGCTGAGAGCTCTCGGTCGGCTCAGCGGCACTACTCAACGACAAGGGACAGCGCTTGACGGCACCGAGGGAGACGGATTGCCTATTGGGGGATTAGATCAAAAGGGGGCGCAGACGGCTTTCAAGGTGGCACGCCTTCTCGAAGTCATTATTGAACGCCAGACCAAGCTGGGCGCTCGTGTGGATGGCAAGTACTTGAGCCAGGAGATATTTGGCTGCCATTTCTACATCATTTAAATAATATTGACAGGGTACACCCATGGTATTGTGTGCTCCGAAGTGGCTGCAAGTGACACAGTGAGACATGTCCAACTCAACAATTCTCTTCGGAGGCGAAGGGGTTCGTTCTTACCGAGACCCCGAAGAGACTTTCGAAAGAATCTCTTGATAATAGGCTTACTCCAAAGCCACGCGACTGGCTGGTCAAAGCACGAGGCTTTCCCGCGCCATCTCCGCAACAGAAACTATCTACCGGATCCGACCAGCGCTATCACACGCCATCCCCACTAACTCCATGTTCACGCTGCTCCCATTCGTCCTCGCCTATCGTCTACCGGCTAATCTCGATGCCAGTGGCATTTCCCCATGGGGAGAGAATCTCCTAAGCAAGGGCGGGGAGAGGAAACACGGCAAGGGCCTGCATGTCTTACTTCTCCCGACTCTCGTGGAAGGGTGGTGTGAACCAAGACTCTATCCCAGCCCAGCAACACTTGAGACTGGCTTTGGCATCAACGTAAGCTTTGTCTTACGTTTTTGGTCGTTATTCCGTTTATATATGTCGTCTGATTCTCCTTGCGTTTACTTGAAGACGCTTCCCAAGCCTACAACTTGAGAGGTGTTGCTGGTTTGCATCCACCATCACCACTTTTAATTAGTTATACCCAAGTTCTCATCATCTTGAGTCATTAGACATGACAGTTATGGATGACGAAAAGCTTCCAAAGACCATCGAGGATGGGACCAGCTCCCATCTCGAGCGTCCGCAGGAAATTGATCCAGCCATTGAGAAAAGGCAAGTAGTCATCTCCACGGAGGCATGATTATCAACAATGAGAGACTAACGTAAGGCGACTTTTGATGGTTTTAGGATCGTGCGTAAGATAGACTTGAGGCTGATGCCTTTTACCGTCTGGATCTATCTCCTATGCTACATGGACAGGTCCAATATTGGTATGCAACTATTTCTTTCATCGCCAAAATCTTACTCTCGACTAATAGACCATCAACTTAGGCAATGCCAAGATCTTGAATGCCGATGCGGGCCATGACTTGCTAGATTCAACGCATATGACGACTAAAGAGTACACCATTGCGCTCATGGTCTTTCTGGTGGCGTACTCCATCTTTGAGGCACCAAGCAATCTCGCAGCCAAGGCTTTACAGCCCAATTAGTGAGATCGATCCATTCATTACATTCTTGATATCTATCATGAGTTTACATGCTAACCACCGTATGTGTGCCATGAAGTTGGCTAGGCTTCTTGGTCATTGGCTTCGGAGCCTTCTGCACAGCCATCGCCGGGGCGAATAGCTTCGCCAGCACATCGGCCCTACGATTCTTTCTCGGTGCCTTCGAGGCAGGCATTTTCCCCGGTATGGTCTTTTTCATGAGTTTTTGGTACAAGGCGGAGGAGCGAGCAACTCGGATTGCATTGTTTCTGTGCAGCGCTACTTTGGCTGGCGCATTTGGCGGGTAGGTTTTCATAACTCGAGCCTTGGGCAGTCGATATGAACAAGTAAATGATTATGGCTGACTTTCTCTATTCTCATAGGGCTATTGCATTCGGCGTTGGACATATGGACGGCAGATTGGGCCTAGAAGGTTGGCGATGGTTGTTCATCGTTGAGGGCGTTCCATCCAGTGAGTTATCAGTACTTGTGCTTCTTGAGTCCAGCTATATCAAGTTCTCTCTAACGTGGTTTATCATATATAGTCGTCTTAGGAATCCTGACATTTTTGTTCATGCCAAGCTATCCGGAAAAGGCTGGCTGGCTTACTGAAGAAGAAAAGGCCATCCAAGTGGCACGCCTCGGCGTCAATTCATCTCACGGGTATGCAAATCTTACAAGTCAAAATTCAACGAGCCGAAACTGACTTTGCATAGAGAGGCAAAACTCAACTGGGAGGATGCAAAGGCCACCCTCAAAGACGTTAGACTATACGTGCACTACATCACGTACATGTGCATCGGTGTCGGAGTCTCATCGCTGTCTCTCTTTGCCCCTACCATTGTTTCGGGCCTTGGCTACAAAAATCTCCAGGCTCAGCTGTTTACGATTCCTCCTTACGCTGTTGCATACGTGGTTACTCTTGTCTTGGCCATGATATCCGACCATAAGAAGACGAGAGGCCTTGTGGCTGGCGGATGTTTTCTCTTTGGCACCATTGCCTTTATCATTCAAGGTGAGTCCATAATCTCTCTTGGTAATTTTACCAAAGGTGGAAACTCACAAATCCTTTTCTAGCCTGTTTGCCTGGCAAGCTATATGCCGCCCGCTATGCAATGCTTTGCATCAGCACCGCTGGCGTGTTTGCCGGTCTTCCCCCGCTGTGCGCCTGGATCTCAGACAATGTGCGAACTACAACGGCGGGATCCCTAGCCACGGGACTTAACATTGCCTTTACAGGCCCTGGTCAGATTATTGGCGTATGGATCTATCGCGCACAGGATGCGCCATTCTATCGCCTGGGACATGGAATTAATGCTGGGTTCCTTGCCGTGGGGACGGTGCTGAGCTTTTCTTTGTGGTGGCATTACACGCGGCTGAATAAGAAGCTGGTGGGCACCAATGAACCCAGATGGATTGCGTAGAAGTTTGATACGTCGATGAATGGATGAGTGCTTTGTTCTTTAGTTACACATGAAATGTCAATTCCTTTTGGTTGAATATAGCGTGTTATGCAGAGTGCGTCCAGGTAAATGCAGTAAAGTTGAGCGCCCAGGTAATCGTGACATGGGTGTAAGTGAGATGTCTTCAAACTCGCAAAACACCAAGAAAACTTCCACGAGATATGAGCCTAAAAAAGAAATAATTAAGAATAAAAACCAGATTTACTTTACTCAAGCAGCGCATCACTAAACTCGCCATCCATGGAAATCTCCTCCGACTGCCGTTATCGCCACACGATGCATCCAATCCAATAGTGCGAACCACTAAGAGTAGCTGATCGACTCCTTGACAGGCTCACCGGCCAATCGAATCCAGGTCACCAGATGTCATCTCAGCCCAGGCAGACAAAAGCCCCCAATTCGCCTTGCATATCCTGTGAGATACCTGTTATGCTGCTGCATAGCATAGCCACAGGCCGCCCGTATCAGCCTCACTTGTTCTTTGTCCATCTCAACTGTACTTCTTGTTGAACTACTTGTTCTCTTCTTTTTCACTCTTTCTCTGCTAACGATCAAGCAGAACTATTTTCGCAAACCGACATTTTCCATGCGCTCGTCTCTTTCTTGCGCCGCCGTTGTTTATACGTGCTTTACTGCATGCTTTCTGAGGGAGCGTGACAGTTTCGGATAGCTACATGTACATAGCTGCGGAGTTCACCCATGGATCCTTTCTCATCATTAAACTTGGCGAGGTCAACGATTCAGCTGATCGATTGGAGTTCGAAATTGTTGTCGGGAGCATATGAGATATACCGTTCTCCGGATGGCCTCACTGAAGACGATGCTGAGTTGGGCGAACGGACGGCGATTCTCCGTAGACTGGCTTTTGGCTTAGCGAATAGATCGTCGGGCCATGTCGCTGTGCCGGGAGTTGGTGGTGATTCTCTTGAAGGAGAAAATGGAATTGTCGAGGATCCTGTGCAAGAGAAAAAGAAGACACCCCATAAAGATGAGCTCAACGATGTGATGATCCAGCTCCTTCACCACGAGGACAACGACAAGCCAATGGGATCCGGCAACAAACTAGAAGTCGACCAAGCATACAGGAAGCTTCAAAAGCTGACCTCGGAAATGAAGTCCAGCGCAAAGGCTTTCACCGCCGAAGACGTTCCGCGCAGCGAGCAAGAGCAAAACCTCCAGCGCGTGGCCAAAGGATGCGACGACATTGCGAAGCGACTCGAGACCACGCTGAAGCAGCTACGTGTCGATCCCAAGAACGCAAAGTTTCGCAAGATCTCTAGCTTTCGCCAGGCCTTTGTCAAGTTATGCAGTCAAAGAATGATTGATGGGATGGAGAGGTCTTTGGACAAGTATCGGGCGGACTTGATTCTTCAACTCTCTGTGATTATGAGGTAAAACTTCCTTCATAACACTGTAACTATTGACTAATCTTCACGTAGCGACCAGCAATCAAGTGTTGTCAGAGAACTTCGCACCTTGAGAGATGCTAGCAGTCGTCTTGATTCAGCATATAAAGAGCACCTCGACAACATCTCAAAGTCATTCAGACTAATTCAAACCCAAGCAACTGAAGACGCCGAGCAGCGTCGACAGAATCCAGCAGCCTACAGTACATATAACGATGATGACGAAACCGAAGGGAAGAAATTCAGCCTCTTCTCATTACACAAATCTTACGGAGCTTCAGATAAAGGCGGGCCCTCGCAGAGCCAGAATAATACTGCTGTCGAGGACGAAATTCCCCAAGCATTCCAATATCTAGCAGAAACGCTCCGTTCTCTAGTCACAACAGCTACTGATGTCGCCGTTGCACAGCGAGTTCTAAGTGGCCTTCACTACCCAACAAGGACTATGCGCATAGAAAGCGTCGTCGAAGCATACACAGACACATACGAATGGATCTTCAAGCCACGTTGGGCCAAGAATGCACAGGGCATCAAGGTACACTTTGCGGAGTGGCTCGCCGAAAAGGACGGCATCTTTTGGGTCTCGGGGAAACCAGGATCTGGCAAGTCAACACTCATGAAGTTTCTCTGCGACCATGACCGCACGGCCGAAGCGCTCGCCAACTGGGCGCGGCCCCTGAATCCAGTCATGTCCACACACTTCTTCTGGAGCTCGGGAACGACGATGCAAAAATCCCAAGAAGGTCTGCTCCGATCGCTTCTTTACGACGTCTTCAAGAAGTCGCCCAAGATTATGAAAATGGTGTGCCCGCAGCGCTGGGAAGCGTCAAGGAGGGGAGAAGGCGATCTGGAGCCCTGGACGCTGTCGGAGCTGCGCAGAACTTTGACTGCTCTTGCGACGTGTCATGGGCTTGGCTACAAGTTTTGCTTCTTCATTGACGGGCTTGATGAGTATGAAGGCGACCATTCCGAGATCATCGCCATGCTGCGGTCTTTGGCTACTTCGCCGCATATCAAGCTTTGTGTGTCTAGCAGACCGTGGAACGTCTTTGAGGATGAATACGGCAAAGTTATCGAGAGAAAGCTGTATCTCCAAGACTTGACGAGTCGAGATATACGTCACTATGTTCAGAGAAAGCTGGAAGAACACCCCAACTGGCAAGTTCTCCCGTCAGAAGAGCCTCTTTACAAGACACTCTTAGAAGAAGTAACCACAAAAGCCCAAGGGGTATTTCTCTGGGTATATCTCGTCATCCGCTCTCTATATGAAGGTCTTACAAACGGCGACTCGCTCCCTGCGCTGGAACGAAGAACCCGCGATCTCCCAGCAGACCTCGAATCTTTCTTCAAACACATGCTCGACTCTGTAGAACCATTCTACCATACACAAATGGTCAGAACGTTCCAAGCAGCCATGGGCTCAAGATCTCCTCTGCCACTAATGATTTACTCATTTCTCGATGAAGACTTTGAGAACTAAAACTTTGCGCTCCAAATCCCTGTCAAGCAAATGCCCATGGTGGAAGTAGTCCGTCGCCAAGATCAACTGCGCAGACGTCTCAACGGCCGATGCAAGGGCCTCTTAGAAGTCTGTCGAAACAGCAACGAGGGCCCATACATGGGCCATCGCGTCGATTTCCTGCATCGGACGGTGCGAGACTTTCTGCGGACAAAGGAGATGAGCGACTTTCTCGCCGAAAAGGCAGGGGATCACGGCGGGCCTAACACGCTTATATTCAAGAGCTTCGTGCCCCTCATCAAGTCCATCCCGTGGGAGGAAGTCGACGTATCTGAGGGAGGCTTGCTATCAAGGATGTTAGGCGATGCAATGCACTATGCTTACAAGGCAGAGCTGGAATCAGGAGAGCCTCAGGTCGATCTACTCGACGATCTCTATCGCACGCTCAAGTTCTACGCAACAACTACCGGCAAACCGGTCCCGTGGTACCAGGGCTGCTATACATCATCCGACGATGGCACTGGCTATGCTCCGTGCCAGACGTTCCTCGAGTTTGCGATTCAGAACGGCCTCTGTCTGTATGTCCGGGACCAGCTACGCCGCGAATATCAACCACTCGAGGCTCAGCAACCTCTGCTTCACTGTGCCATTGCTCACTTACCGGGCTATACCATAAGAGAGCCAGATTTAACTCCCATGATCCGTGTCCTCCTTGAAGAGAGGGATTCATGCCACGCAGAGCTACTGAAACAAGACGCATGGAGGTCCTTCATCATGGCCCTTGTAAAGATACTACTCGACGAACAGAATTCACTCGAGATCAAAGTCATCTACATGATAGAGCACAGGCAAGATATGATCCAACTTTTACTCGCCGTCGGAGCGGATGCCAACGCACAATGGAAAGACTCCCTCTCCGTATGGCACCATCTCCTCGTCGCAATAGCTGGTTCGCCTCTTCTGCCCAATCCTGATATCGTTCAAATTACCAGATATTTCCTCGACGCCGGCGCAAGTCTATCAGGTCCCAATTGGAGCGCTTCGGATGCCTTCACTAAGAGTTTATTGGAGCATGGCAGCAATATCGAGACGCCATGTGATACTAACCATTTGGGGTTTCTAGTCCAGATATACTGTCTCTTGATTTCGAAAGGCATGGAGCTGAAGCCATCTGAAAAGCTTCTCATTCATCAACGACTGCCTGGGAGATTGTCCGAGTCGATATCAGCGGCCATAGACCAGCAAAAGCTAGAGAAGAAGGTCAAGAGCCAGGCTGCGGCAAAAGGGGCGCAGAGTTGGACGTGGACTTCATGGCTCGGTGCATTATGGTAACAAGACACATGTCACAAAAACAATAAAAAAAATCCAGAGCAATAAATATTTATTCAAAATAAATTGTCAAAAAAAAATACAAAAAGAAATGCCCACTATCAGAGTCGAACTGATCACCTTGTCATGTCAAGTGTTTACTAGTGACACGCTATACCGCTTAGCCAAGCGGGCAAAGAGCTTTCGATGTCTAAGCTTGCTGCTAATTCATCTTATAAATTTCTCACTGCAACACTCCAACTCTGCGTTTTTAGTACGTATGTCTGAGCATCTTTGGGCCAAACATTACTCGCAGGAACCAAAGATGGACCCAGTTTGCGCCCTTGCTCTCGCTCCTCGTGGTATTTTGCTGATCCTGTTCGATGAGATGGCGTTTGTGGTGAGATTAGGATGAAGTTTGTGGTGAAGTTTGTGGTGGCACTGATTGATGTGCATGTAAGTCCAGTAAGATTCGATTTCGTCCTCAGGCATATTTGCAAATGTTGCCGGGTCCTTCAATGTTTTCTGGCATGAGTTGCCATATTTTATACACCACCGCACATCCTCATCTACTGCATCGTATGCCTCCAAAACCTTTTTTCGAGGCCTTTCTTTGGCACTTGTGTCTCTTGAAGCAAACAAAGACAGCCTTGCTCCTTCGGGTGTCTTGTAGCGGCTGATGATATTTGATGTAAGCGCTGTTCAGGATAGTTGTTCTCGTGCATGTGAGATTTCATATCGCGTGTATTTGGTTAGGACATTATCATCTTTTGGGATACCATGAGCTCTGGTTACATCATGAGTTGGATAAACTGGCCCAGGTTGAAGCCATGTCCGGCTGGTAGTGGGAGCGTGTCTGGGGCGGCCAGGGAAGAAGAACGCGACAGATGAACGCAATGTCGAGTGGCTTGGTGGATATAGGTGTTGCGCTAACAAAGCACCACTGGGGGTGGTGAGGCCAAAAACTGGAGGGCCGATGGTATATGTCGTCAAGTCGCTTCCAGAATTGTGTTGACTCTGCTTTGACAATGTTACATTCGTCGAAAACGAGCAGCGATGGTACTATCGGCAGACAAAAGTAATGAGTGAGCCAACATTCAGTCAACTAGAGAGGTATATACATGTACTTACCAGAGCTCGTATGACCTGTACTATGCTTGTCCCTTGGCTGATGACGGTTGATGATATGACGAAGACAAATCTGCTCTGGCCTGCCGCTCGGGCGTCGTAGGGGTTGGCTTCAAATTTGACGCCTCAGACTGCTGTCGTCGTGCAGCAGCCTCACAGCTTTGGTAAAGGTGGAATTGTTTACTGCCTCCTTGGCGGTAGGGCTTGGAGATCCTTCTGGGTGGGGCGCTGATGCCTACCATCAGATTCGAAGGGTACAGCTTGCCATGTATTCTGCTTCTTTTCTTGTCCGGCGGCGACATCAACGAGTATCATGTCGGTTGCGTATTCAGCGGCCTGTCTGTGGCTTCTCTAGTATTTGTCAAGGCCCCAGCGAAAGATCATTTTCGAGTGGGCGTACTTACCTTTTACGTCCTTTATGTCGGACACGTAGACAGCTCTTCGAGCCTAGTTGTGCACGTTACCCGTGAGCTCAATGGTTGATTGAGACGTGAAATCGCCGATGAATATAACTGGCGTGTTCGGGTGTTGGTGCTACAAGCCATTAACAAGGTCCTAGCAGATATACAGCAAGGAAAACGCACATTGTCAGCTCCGTACTCGGTGGTGTAACGTCGGAGGTTCTTGGAGACTTCGAGACCGGACTTCCTGATCTTCTCACAGTTAGTTCAGTTTCCACACTTATAAGGAATGTACTTTTCGGGGGCAACCAGTCCGGCAGAGATGGATTTTGATACGGCTTTGGGAATGGGACAAACCTGGAATGGTTGGTCGGTAAGAATATGTAGTTCCAATCAGTGGAAAAGTTGCTGTACTGTTGTCAGATTCCCTGTCCAAAGACGATTGCTTCTATCAGTATAAGGGGTGTTTTGATGCCTGCCCGCTTCCATTTGAGACGAAATATGTAAGTGTGGTGCCGTCTGTACACATCCCCTGAGTTGCTCTCTCGGGGTCCATCTCCCAACGTGTGTTATAGGTAATGGGCTGTATGATACCGAGAGAGCAGGTAGTATTCAGAGAATGAGAGGGAGCAACATGGCGAGTATTTTAAAGAGGAGATGGACAAGGAAAGGTTAAAAAGATGAAAAGAGAGGTGATCAGGATGCCATTAGATAAAGAACAGCCAACTGGCACCTAGCTCATGTTGATGTATATGTCAATGCAGGTATCAGTGTTTACGGGAGCTTTCACACCGCTCTTCCATAGTGTCGTCATTCACTTGAGTCTATTGCTCTTCATTTCATCAAGGAAAGTCAGTACGTATGAGTCTTTTGCTTCTCGGGGTTACCTACATTTACTTGACTCATAGCGGCAACACGCATGTAAGTGCACTTATCCGCGTCCTGGCGGTGAGGATGCGTGCAGATAGTCATAGAGAGTAATTTTGCTTGTATTACTTTTCCAAGTGAATATCCGATGCCTGTTTGTTCATTTCATATCTTGTGCAATAATTCACCTATGACAAGGAGACCATCTAAGTCTCAATGGAATCATCTTAGAGCTCATGTCAATGTATGGGTCCACGATAGCCTATCTTACCACATCCCAGCCTCATAGTAGACATTTGATTTAATTCAAGATGAAATAAACGCTTGGAAATAAATATTGTATACATCATATGTCTTCTCACAGGGCAGACTGTTGCTGTAATCTGTTGGTAAACTCAATATTCTGTCTTGTTGTAGGGTAAGAGAATCACGTGATTAGTCATAGAGTTTCTGCAGCAACCTTATTTCGCATTATTTACATGCCATCAATACCCCACGACAAGGAACCATTTTCGCACCGGCATTGATTTTCCACGACGAGCAAATACACGGCGCAAAATGGCTTACAATCCCCGAATGAGCATAATCCCGGCATCGCAGCAACAGTCACGGTCGAGGAAAAAGGAGGAAGAGGCCGACGCGTTTATGCGGCTGCCGGACCGCGAGATTGTGGGATGCATCACCGATATTGGCATCAACTTCACCATTGCCGATCTACAGAAGCCCAATCCCGCACATGTCCAGCAAATCTTTGAGTGGTTCGCCGAACTGCTTCTCAATGCGACACGCGAGACGGTCGAGCCGGCGATGCGCGCCGCAGCAGAGGATATTTGCGGCGAGTTTGCCGATGTCATTTCGCCGGATACGCGCAATCTGATGGGCTTCTATGTGTCGCTGAGACGGCTGCTCATAGAATGTGGCATCCATGACTTTAGCTTCAACGACCTGTATAAGCCGACGTATGAACGCCTGGTCAAGATCTTCAGTTACCTGATCAACTTTGTCCGGTTTCGAGAATCCCAGACGAGCGTCATTGACGAGCACTATAACAAAGCTGAATCGACAAAGACGAGGATAGAGACTCTGTACCAACAAAACCAGGACAACGAGACTCGGCTGGAGGACATGAAGAACAACCGACAGGCTATGGAGGCGCAGGTGCGGGAGAAGACGATGCGAAACGAAGAGCTGAAAAGGCGCCTGCTCGAGCTCCGGCGAAACCAAGAAAAGGTTGCGGCACGATTGGAAGAGGCAAAACAGAAGAAAGGAGACTTGACAACCTTGCTAGAGCAAAGGACACAAGAGAAGATTACGCTGAAGCAAGAAAGCGCCAAACTACGGCCGTATGTGCTTCAGAGCCCGCTGGCTCTCCAACAGAATCTGACGGAGCTCCGAGACATTTTAAACAACGATAAAACGCGCATAGATGCACTGGACCGACGTGCTCGAGCACTTCAAACATCGGCAGACTCGTTTGCCGTCGTAGGATCAGATGTGGCATCCTGCATCAAAATCTTGGAAGAGATTGCGATGGAGATGGCGAGGGAGGATGAAGAGATGGCCAAGAACACCAAGCAGCGCGAGGCACTATCAGAAAGAGGAAACAATGCTCGCGAGGTGGAGAGAGCAGAGCAGATGCTCAAGCGACAGCTAGCCAAATGGACGGAGCGGACGGAGAAGCTGCGAGAGCAGAGCAACCAAAAGGCGCAAGATGCCAACGAGAAGATGCACGAGCTGCGGGCAACGCACAAGAGGCTGACGGAGGAGCTCACAGACAAGGGCAAGGAGATGGAGATCCGACGTGTGAGGATAGAGCAAACGGAGAAGAAGGTATGCATACAGCCTCTCTTGGTGTCAGTATTTGGGATGATACTAACAGCAGACAGATGCTTGATCTGAAAGAAGCAATTGAGAACGAAGTTCATTCAGCTTATGATGAGTATCTTAAAATGGAAGCTCACATCAAGCTTTACATTACCGAGATGGAGCAGACAATCGGCTAAACTGCTGAGCTGGAGAGGCTATATTTGGGTTACTGGGTTTGCTGGTTTATATATGTCGGAATGTGACAATGGTTATAAAAGGATTCACGGGCGTGTATAATATTGGAGATACCACGGATTGGCGTTGAGATTGGGAGGCTTGTCGTGTAATCTTGTTTCAATGTGGAATGATTGATGATGGCTATGGTTTTGAATGGGAAAGGAGCGTTGTTTGAATTACCTTTCAATTTATTTAGCTTCAAAGAAATGTCTATAAACATGTTGAAGTTTCATTTCTCATCTTGCTCAAACTCGAACCAGCGGCTGAGCACTGCCCTGACAGGAACCGTCCGTCCACTCCAGGTCCCATCATCCCTGACAGCAGTGCCACTCAAGACGGGCACTTTTTCATCCAGAAAATCATCCAAAAGTTGATGACCTCTCGCCCCCCTAGGTTCAGCGACAGCAGCCCTGAATGAATTCCTCGCCGCCGCCTCGACGAGATACGCAGTCGTAGTGCCGATGCCTTGGGCAGACCACTCGGCACCTTCGCGATGAAGCTCTAGAAAACCGTAGACAAGCAGCAGAGGAGTCTCTGTTTTGCATCTTGGGTCAGAATCGTCCAAGCCTGATATCTTTGGAGGCGGTATTTTGGATTCTGAGGCGGAAAAGGTGCCGAGATATGCGCGGAGGTGAGTGGTGCTTGGGACGAATAGGAGGCGGATGTGGCGAGAGATGGCAGTTTGAAGGAGAGTCTTGCGTTGGAGAGGGTGGAAGCTGGAAGATGAGTTGTCTGGTGGCTCTGTTTGTGGTTTATCTTCTTTGATGTTTTCAGCTGTTATTTTTGTTGCTGTGGTTGTTGATGATGGATCTTGTTGCCAGGAGAGCTGCAGTGCAACGTCCTCGACGAGGCCTTCAATGAAGGTCTGCTTGGGCCATCCGATGAGGATTGTTGTTGGGTATCTGTGGTGGGAGATGATGTATTGGAGAAGTTCAGATGGCGTGGATGGTGAGAGGACAATGGGATGAGGAGCCGGCGGCATGGCTGGCGTTTTTTGTTTGCTGCGAGTTGTCATGTAAGTGATTTCACATGGAGTCTGTGCTAAGACGGTATTTTGGTGTTGGTGTGTTTTAGCTCTTCATGCTCGTCTATGGAGCCAACTGTGCAAGCATTTGGATGTAATGAGTGGTGATGAACAATGATTAATCTAAATAAACATTCAATCCTTATCTATTAGATGCATTTTATCAACTATGATATAATAATTCAGCATTTCAATTTGAGAGACAATGGCATACCCTTTTCTTTCAGTAGAGAAATGCCCGTTTTAGTGAGCTGCGGCACTAAACCCCACCTGGCCAGAGAGCTGCCTCACCACCAAAGCCGCACGTCATCTCTTTCTACGTACCAAATCCTCAATCTTCTTCTCCCAACCCCCACGCGACCAGCCACGAGCCCCATTACGGCTTCAACAACCGCTGTCAAGGGCCATTTCGCCTCGCTCGACCTTGGCCAGAGACAATGGAGTCAATATCAAGAATCTCTGGCCTTTTGGAGGCTGGTGAGCATCCATCAAAGCCCCGCGTCCGCATGACTTGACTTGGTGAAGCTGACCAGCTCTGTTCGATTCTCAGCAAGGGAACTCACCCTCGATGCCGCCCAGGCCACGCGCGGCGTCCGCACGAGCTCCAAGCTGCTGGACCGGAACCAGATGCGAAAGCTGCTCGACAGCCGCAACGAGAGGGAGGTGCTGGAGGGACTGCGGCGTGTCATAGCGGTGCGTTGTGCCTTTGTCTTGCGCCCATCCAGATTGATTCTAACAAGCTACTGCTTCTCTAGATGATGTACCGTAACCACAAAACCTTGCCCTTCTTTTCATCCGTCGTCAAAAATGTCGCTTCACCCAATTTCGAAATCAAGAAGCTCGTCTACATCTACCTCATCCACCATGCCGAGCAGGAGCCCGACCTCGCCCTGCTTTCCATCAACACGATCCAAAAGTCGCTCTCCGATACGAACCCTCAGGTCCGAGCTCTCGCACTGAAGACCATGTCTGGCATCCGCGTGCCAGTCATCAGCCAGATTGTGTCGCTTGCCATCAAGAAAGGCGTGGCCGACATGAGCCCTCTGGTGCGCAAAGCCGCCGCTCTTTCGATCCCGAAATGCTACCGGTTGGACCCGAGCCAGTCTCCTCAGCTTCTGGAATATCTGGCAACGCTTCTGGGTGATAAGCAATACTACGTTGCTGGTGCTGCTGTGTCGGCCTTCTTGGAGATTTGCCCCGAACGGATCGATATGATACACAAGCATTACCGTGGCTTGGTCAAGAAGATTGTGGACATGGACGAATGGAGCCAGCTGGCTACGCTCAAGCTCATGACGTACTATGCACGAAAATGCTTCCCTCGGCGGACTCAACCGGCGGCTACATCCGAAACCGAAACTCCCCAAA
Source organism: Trichoderma semiorbis (assembly GCA_020045945.2). Lineage (NCBI taxonomy): Eukaryota > Fungi > Ascomycota > Sordariomycetes > Hypocreales > Hypocreaceae > Trichoderma > Trichoderma semiorbis. The sequence goes on along the minus strand of CM034697.1, from coordinate 4,334,021 downwards.
CGCAGACCCAAAACAACAACAACATCGATGATTTCTACGGAGAGTCAAGCTCTTCCAAGCCCACCACCTACTCAACTTCGGTAGACCCTGATTTGACCCTGCTACTGAATGGCATCAGGCCCCTTCTGCAGAGTCGGAATTCGGGTGTTGTCGTTGCCGTTACAAGGTGCTACATAGACGTCGGCACTCCAGAATACGTAAAGCACGCTATAGGTCCATTGGTCGCCCTCCTGAGAGGGGCTCAGGACATACAGCAAATCGCTTTATACAACATTGTTTCCGTTTGTCTTGTGCGCCCACTTGACTTTGTCAAGTATGCAAGCCACTTTTTGGTTAGATCGACAGATAGCGCACCGATTTGGGAGCTGAAGCTTGAAGTGCTGGCCCTCATCTTCCCGCACAGCCCCGTCCATGTCAAGAGTCTGATCCTGAAGGAGCTGGAGCACTTTTCGCAAGGATCCAACAAGGCTCTCGTACGCGAAGCAGTCCGAGCTATTGGACGTTGCGCACAGGCGGATGCAGCGACAGCTCCCAGGTGTCTGAAGCTACTCCTGAGCCAGATTACCAGCTTAGATGGAACCTTGGCTGCAGAGTCGCTGACGGTTATTCGGCATCTCATCCAGCAGGATGCAGAGGCACATGCGGGGACGGTAGTGCGCCTAGCAAAGAACCTTGACTCGGCAACTGATCCTCAGGCGAGAGCGACCATTATCTGGTTGGTTGGCGAGTTTTCTGGCCTTAACGGGGAAGACAACATCGCGCCAGATGTTTTTCGCATCCTCCTCAAGGACTTTGCAAGCGAATCGGAGGCTGCAAAGCGCCAGATATTGCTTCTTGGCGCGAAAGTTTATCTTCACCATCTGAATCGTCAGAGCGAAGCAGAAAAGAATAGAGTGGGAGAGGAAGACCCTCCCATGGAGGTAGAGAAGCACCCCATCGAAAGATTGTGGGATTATGTCCTGCTCCTTGTGAGATATGATGTCTCGTTCGATCTACGAGACCGAGCTCGCATGTATCGTGCCGTGCTTTCTGTGCCGCAGCTTGCTACGCTGATGCTCCTTGCGCCGAAACCCGCTCCCCAAGCGCCCAGTCCATCCGAGTCAAGAAAGGGATTCCTGTTGGGCTCTTCGACTCTTGTCTTGGCTGGAGGTGGCGGTCTGCACGGCCTCAGGGGATACGAGACGCTGCCTGATTGGGTCGAGCCCGGCAAGGAGCCCGATCCACGGTTACGCGAAGCAGAAAAGGATGCTACGGCAGCACGCTATGACAGCGAGAGATCTACAGTATCGGCGGCTGACAAACTTGACGAGATTGTTAGGTCGGCACCAGTTAGCAAGTCAAACGGTGCTGGGGAGAGTCTGAGGACGAAGACGTTGGATGACTGGCTTGCTGAAGAGGAGGAGGAGGAAGAGGAAGAAGAGGAAGAGAGTGAAGAGGAAGAAAGCGAGGAAGAGGAGTCCGAGGAGGAAGACGATGAAGAGGAAGAAGAGGAAGAGGACAGTGATGATGATGGAGAGACAGATAGATTAGTCAAGTCATGATGGATGACATGAATGACATGCACATATATGAATATTAGAACTGCATATTGAGAGGGAATTCCTTGACTCTCCCTAATGTTTGAATCCGTGTTCCATTCAAGTGAAAAGAGAGAAATAATGCTTCTACCAAAGGCGGGGAATCTATATGATATTTTTTTAGGTAACACGACGATAGACATCCAGCGTTGAATCTTCTTCAATGGAAGAAATCCCTCTGTTGTCTGTCTTCTTAAAACCAAAAGTGAAAAAGAAAGATAAGAACGCCAAATCTAAACCAAGATGCAACAAGCAATTTTAAAGACCTTTTCACCACATCCATCCAAAGCAAATAACCGGGCAGCCAACATACGTCAGAAGGGAAACATACCACCCCAAGGGGCCAGTAAGGTTGCAAAAAAGTGTCCAGAAGCAAAAAAGGGTAAAAAACCCCCCCAGGCCCAGGAGTCGAACCTGGATCTTCCACCCCTTTATCGAGCTCGGGTCCGCATATTAGACTTTCGCGCAATAGGCATTCCCGGGTGTCACCAGCTATGCTACCGTTGCACCAGCCTGAGTTTCTTTTCTTTCGTTGTAATAGGAGTAGTCATAATTTGCTTATATAGATAGGTAGGTGTCATTGGTCTGTGTGTGTGTGTTGTATTTTTTACTTTTCAACTTAGGCGTTGTCGACCTTGATGCCCTCGCTGGACTTGATGCCCTCACTGGATGAGCCGGGCTGCTCCAGCTTAATCTCCTCGGTGGGCTTGGCGGCCTTTTGGACGTCGCGGCGCATTTGGGGGAAGTAGATGCCGGGGTGGTAGAAGGTGAGGAGGAATGTGGCGACGAGGATGAGGGAGCTGTCGAGGACGAGGAAGCTGGGCTGGTCTTGCATGATTTTGTTGCCCCAACCGCCGGCCATCTCAGCGATACTATCAAGTAATTTCGTTAGGTTTCTGATGTGTATGTGAACAAAAAGGGGGTGTGACATACCGGTAGATGCATCGGATGAGAATGACGACGAAAGCACCAGACATGGCATAACGGAACTTCTTAAAGTTGGCGTCGTGCCAGAGTTTCCAGCCATCAGTGCCCTGAGCCTCAGGACGAGCCATGTACTTCCTCACGCGAACATAGTAATCGGTGCTGAGGAAGCCAAAGACGATAAGCACAACGACTTGCAGCGCAACACCGGCGATGATGGCGCGGTTACCACTCTCCTGAAGCTTGCGGTTGGTCTTGCCACCAGCAGCGGCGATGCCGCCTCCGATGGCCTGGACGATGAGGCAGCTCAGGTCGGCGGGGAGGAAGATGATTGGGTACCAGCGCGGGGTGACTCGGGAGACGGCGGGGTTGAGGTTGATGGCGATGTGCTTGAGGGTGAGATAGATGGAGACGCAGATGAAGGTGGGCGCGAGGATGATGGCGCAGATCTGGAGCTCGAAGGCGCCGTTGTTCCAGGGGTTGGAGTGAAGCTGGATGCGACCAATGTAGCCTGTGTGAGATGTGTAAGTGAGATGTTTTCATCTAACATTTTGAGAGGATATTTATATAAGATGTGAATGAAATATGAAAGAAAAGGGAGTGCATGAAGGTGTGACATGTTTCGATAATACATACCGAGCATTTCCAACAAAAGGCCGATGGACAGGCCGATGGCATACGTATATGTCTTCTTCCATATTCCCAAACCAATAGAAGCCACCGTCAAGATACCAAAAACGATGGCGAAAAAGATGCCGGATCCAAGGTTAGGATAGTATCCCAGCACCGTAGCCTCGACCGGGCAAGCGGGCGAAATCTCCAGACATTCTCGCGCCATTGTGGGCGAATTCGATTATGCCACCTCTTTCACTCTATCAAGCCTCGTTTTGAGATGGGAGTATCTGATTAGTAACCCTTATATTTTGTCCCCTTCTGTCCTTCTCCCCTTATGATTGGGATATGTGTCGTCGGGTTTCGGAATCCGGAAGCGTCGGTTCCTTTGGCAGTTTTAGTCTTCTGAACCGTAGAGGATCTGACGATGTTGACAACAGGCCGAGAGATTGATAAACAACCCTGGGATCCTCCAACAGCAAGGTTGAAAGAGAAAAAAAGGAAAAAGAAGGGGAAACGGTGGCAGGCTGGACTGGGGACCAATATTTACGGATTATGCAAACTCACGCATTCTAAACATGGAGTTTGAGCAAAACCCGAAATCCCAACCAGCGAACCCCATCCACTAAGGTCCAATCCTTGGCATCCCATCCTTCGTCCCCTTGTTTTGCGATCCGTCAGCCTGGCGCTAGAAAAGAGCGGGAAAATACTGTAAAAAGGCAAGAAAAGGTGTCGAGCAACGCCGTGCAATTCGCCCGTTGGCCTGTTCCACACCCCCTGTTACGCGGGGATCCTCTTTTTCGTATCGATGTTCGCTTCCTTTCTCAGGCCCCCAGCCCACATGGCAGCGTTGCCTCATCCGAGCAAGGCGGCTGGACAACCTTATTCAGATAAAATATCGCTATGTGGTTTGCTGGTTCTTTGACCACCCCTGGCCTGGGCTGCAGTATCGTATCGTATCTTGTACACGTACTCCGAACAGGCACTGAGATAACGATCAGATTAGGTGCCTCATCCCTCCATCCCAACTCCGAGCCTGCAGATTAATCATATCGTAATTCGTGAAGCATAAACGAAGCTAATCTCCTCAAAAGGATGACTCAAAAAACGCCCGCCCGTGTGACTTTCACGTTCCTGTCAGCATCTTGTCTTCCATCCAGCCCGATGCCTAAAATCCCACACTCGTTAACAGACAAATAAGAATCCATCCCCAGCCCGCGCCAACAAAACTCTCGCTCTCTAAAAAAGCAGCCACCCGCCGAGGCGAACAAAGACGCCACCCCGTCCCGTCTCAGACGAATCCACAGCCCGCAAAAAAAAGAGCCAAGAAGGAAGTACGAGTAAAAAGAAAGCAAATACGCGTGTTTCAAAGCGAATCGAGGTCGTAAAGCCGCGTTAGCGCTCCCAAGCCCGCAGGAGTTCGGGTTCGGCGTAATTCAATAGTCCACCTATGGCAGCTTGAGGGCGTTGACTAAGCCAGCAGAGGCGAGCGGCTCAGCGAGCTTCCGAGACGAGACTTCACTTATACGCGTATATGAGGCTGATCCTTTGGAATACGATACGATGGGAAGGACGCAATGTCCGGCTTAATAATGGGTCGGTTTGCTGTTGGGCGTCCACGTTGATACGAGTAGGTATGTAGGGCGGTTTCAAGTTGAGCATTTGGGCACTCGGGTCTATGGCGTCAATATTACGCTTCTAACCACTTTTTGTTGAATATCATATATGGAGTAAAACTCCCTTCCTGCAGGAATTTGCATCTGCATATCACATGCTGGTGAGATGTGCAATTGCCTCTCACGCAGCCCTACAGCTGACATCTCCGACCGGGCCATCTATCCGGCCGAAAAGATGAATCAATTGAATCAGATGTGGATTCATAAATGACAAATTATCCTTATCATCAACGCTTTGAATTTACTTGATCTGTCATCTGTCCGTTGGTACGCAATGCAGGGCAAGTACTCGATACCAGTCCCGCCAATATCAACAGCAGGGTTATCGAGATTATCAGCTCTCTTGAACCAAAAAGGGTAGTCTATTTCTTTATTTTCTTCCTCTACTCCTCCTTTCCTCCAAGATATCTATACACGACCGAAAAGTCGCGGTCCTTGCAATCCTCACGCTGCGCCGCCTTGTCATACATGTCAAACGCCAACGTCCCCAACTCCGTCTTCGCCTGCGCCGACTCAGCAGCAACCAAAGCCAGCCTCAGATCCTTTCTCATGAGAGATATGCCAAATCCTCCACGGTAATCACGGCTGGCAGGTGCCGTCTCGATGACGCCCTTTACGGGGTTGTTGATCTCGCTCGGCCAGCATCTGCCCGTGCTCACATTCAGCACGTTGGCAAGCGTCTTGGGGTCCAGGCCACACCGGATGCCCAGGTTCATAGCTTCGGCTGTCGCAATGTTGTTGAGGGCTAGGAGGTAGTTGTTGGCCAGCTTTGCAGACAGGCCGGCGCCTTGGTCGCCGCAGTGTAGTACCTTGCGGCCCATTAGGAACAGCGTGGGCTCGACGCGAGGGAGGATGCTAGCATCGGCGCCCAGCATAAACGTCAGTGTGCCTGCTGTGGCGCCGACAACGCCGCCTGACATGGGCGCATCGACAAATGTGCCCTGTCCGGCTTCTGATACGGATTTGGCGACTTGCCGTGATGTTGTCGGGTCGATTGTTGAGCAGTCAATGAAGATGCGATCTTTCTTTGGGAGTGAATCTGTGAGGATGGACTCGTAGACGCCTCGAACATGCTGTGGCTCTGGCAAGCAAGTAACGACGGTATCCTTATTTTGTCGACCATGTCAGCGTATGTTCACCTGTCCAAGCTTACACATGAAATGAACGAAAGGGTGAATCATCGGGTAAGTAACAGTAGAAAGTAAGCGCGCCATTTCACATGATTTGACGCTTCAATTGTAATAATCAAGGGCATCATAAAAGCCGTGCACCCTTCCAACCTCAGCTCAATCCTGATCATAGCCGGGACAGCAAAGATGATCCCTTCGGCATCAACGACAAAACACGTAGCATTGGAAAGCACCAACACTCATGAACAAAACTTACAGCTGTCTTAGACGCGTCATGCGCGCTCGCCGCAATCTCAACAGCAGCCCCCGATGACGCAGCCTTCATCTCTGCCGAAAGACCCTCCAAGGCCGTGGGATTGACGTCGAAGATGGAGACCTTGTCTGTAGGCTTCAGCTTGGATTGAAGGTTCTTGGCCATTTGGTAACCCTATCAAACCCATTGTTAGATATAACCGTCTCACATAAAACGAAATGATCATAAAAAAAAGCTGAGAGGCATGAATCTCACCATCTGGCCGAGACCGATGAAGGCATAGTTGTCAAGCCTCCTTGATGTACTCGCAAACCCCCTCCTTTGCACTAAGCTCCCCAAACGTGTAGCCGCGACTCTCATATTGGGCAATTGGAAGCAATGCTCTGCCAAAACCTACACAGAAACGAAACAGAAAATGGGAAAGAATGAGAGAGAGAGAGGCTGCTATGGGCCGAGATGCAGGGTAAAGCAGGGTAAAGGTAAAGCTCAATGGCCGAGGAGATCCGACCTAGGACGTGTGGGGGTGGATACATTCCCCCGCGAAAGCCGCACATTGCCGGTGCCAGCCATTTCTGGGGGAATTGGCTACCGGGGTGTTACTTGGGCTGGTGGGTGGTGCGGCCGCTTACTCGGATGTCGACGGTAAGTATTGAGGCGACACCGGAGGAGAGAGCTTACAACTGTGCCGGACAAGAGATATAATAAGAAGCACTCAAATTTGATGGAACAGAGGACAGGAGGTCATGGTACAGCACTTGAATGAATAGGTAGGTATTTATTTATACATGTAGCTGTTTATTAACGTTGCAGATTGCATTTCCGATAAGCATCAAAGCCTATAAATACGTAGGCCGATTTGGAGATCATAGGGCATTGCGAATTCATTCAAAATGTGGTAGGGATGAGATTGGTACTCGACGTGGAACTTACAGAAAGATATCCTTTCCCTGATAAACCATCAAATGCTATAACGTTAGACAGGCCTGTCCGGATTCTCATAGTCGTGGATCATAAATGAACGACTTGACCATTACCTGCTAAACTTCGTATCAGCACACTGCAGACCTCATCTCAGAGCAGCCAAAGTACCACAAGACTCGGTCACACACGGGCACCACCATACCTGATGTGAGATTTTCATTTCGTTTTAATTCTGTATTACACTGCCCATCAGCTCAGATTGTCCCGTCTCCCTCCCCTTCCTCCAGAACTCCAGGTATTCCCCCCCCCTCCACTCCACCATACATGTGAACCACAGCACTTCATGGACGAGACTTTGACAAACAAAAGAGCCAAAATCATCCAACACTCGTCTCCGAGACAGAACATGGCAAAAAAGCCATACATGTTTCTTTCTTTCCCCTCTTCTTCCTCCTTCTTGAAAAAAGATTATCATCCCCGCCACAAAACCCCATCGCGTAAACCAGCCACCATCGCGTAATGACTCTGGTAAACCCGCCGAGTTTGCAACGGGGACTGTTAAAAAAAATAGGTGCTATGTCCAATGAAAGAGGGAAAATCTCGCACACGCAAAAAGAAAAGAGAGAGAAGAGAGAGAGAAGAAAAAGAATAAGGGCGAGAAATATGTTTCGGTTTTGGGAGGGTAAAACGTCGCCTCCCTGAAGTTGTAAAAAGAAAAGATAATCACAGATTAAAAATGACAGAAAGACAAAGGGGAAGGATAATAAAAGCAAAAACCGCGCCATCCCAATCCTCATTCAGCCGCCATAAAAGATCAGTTACTTTCCCTTCAAGGTCAGATTTTACGCAACATAACATAACGACACACACGGCTGCAGGCCTCTTTGTATCATTTATAGAAAGTTTGCAAGCCATGGCACAAGTGCTCTGCGAAACGGTTAGTACATCCAACTGCAAATAGCGGAATGAAGAGAGGGGATAAGAAGTCAACGTACCCAACTGCAACTGTTGCGCCAATGCCAAACAATGCTCTCTTCTGTATCCTGCCCTTGCGGACCTCGACTTCGGTCTTAATCTTCTTTGAGCGGGGCGCCTCCTCAGTCTTGTCTCCTTCGGCAGCCTCGTCATCCTCTTCACCGGTGTCAGTGGCCTTCCGCTTGTTCTTTGGCGTGCTCTTTGGGGTGGGCTTGTTCTGAGCCCCTGCCTCCTCTTCAGCGGCTTCTTCCTCTGCCTTCTCGGCTTCTTCCTTGTCCTTCTCAACCATGGCCTTGGCGGTAGCCATCATCTCTGCGATCTGCTCAGGGCTCGGGGGCTGACCCGCTGTGAATGGGAGGGCATCTGTCTTGCTGCTAACCTCAGCCTTGGCAATGGCGGGCTCAAACTCGGTTGACTTCGGGGCGGCCTCCTCCGTCTCTTCCGCGACCTCGCTCGGGGCCGGTGTGGTCTCGACCGAGGCCTTGGATCTGATGTTGCGCTTTCGGCGAGGAGACGCGGTTGTGCGTCTGGTGGCACTGGTCTTGGTTGGGCTGGCCGAACGACGGCCGCGAGTTCGGGTCGTCGGAGTAGTAGCCGGGCTCAACTGCGTGGGCGCCTTGAGACGATCGAACTTGGGCGGCGCAGTGATGGTCTTGGGCGAGGCATCAGCCGGCTGGGTGGTGGAGATTTTTGCGGAATCCAGCAGGGCCTGGATCCAGATGCTAATGTTGTACTCTTCGGCGAGGGCCAGGGCGGCTTCCGGGGGGATCCAGATGTTGCCAGCCGTCTCTTCGGGGCTCGTGGTGGGCTGAGCCTTGATGAACTTACGCTCTGCCTCCTCTTCCGCGGCAGCCGCGTAGGGAAAGGTGGCCTTGAACATGCCTGTCGCCGAGATGTAGCCATCAAAGCTGCGGCGCATCAAAAAGTAGCTGTTGGGGCTGGACTTGAAAATGCCAGACACGATGCCCTTGGGCAGGGGCGCGCGCAGATGTGCGTAGTCGAAGAAGCCCAAGGCACCGGCCTCGGCCTCATCGCTGCCCACCATCTTGGGCGTCAGCTTGGTCTGGCCGAGACGGCGGCGCGACACGAGTTCCGAGTCTGCAGCATTCCGCGTCAGTGGTGATTCGGGCGCATTGGCGACAGTGCAGAGCGCAAAAGGGTGACCAAGTCGCTTAAAAAGAATCAATGATGGATCATCAATTTACTTACACGGAGGCACATCGTCGATGAGCAGCGGATTCCGCTTGGCCGGCAGCGATCTTCCTGCAGCGGGGGCCATTGTGTGATTTCCTCTTTGGGGCGTGCAAGGAAACAGCTAAGGCTTATGTGTCGCGGCGCAAAGCGTGTCGATGGAGCCAGTCGAAACCGAAAAGCAACTCCTTACAGGCGACTAGAGGCGGCGCAAGACAATTAGGCGCGCGGAAACGGACGGTTTGGGTCGCAGAGGCGGCGAGTCTTTGTGGTTCGCGCACGAACGAGCTTCGCATGCAAAACCAGCGAATTTCTGGCGATGGGCGGCGCGTCGGGCTTAAACAAGGCCAATGCACCGCAGAAAAAAGCGGACAGGATGATGCGGTCTCGACCGGGAAGCGCCTGGGCGACGGGCCTTGACGAGAAACGCAGCAGACGAGGCCTGGGAGGGAGATTGTGCTGTGCTTTCGGCGGGCTAGCAAATGAAAAAGGGTGAAGAGAAAGATTCACTCGCGATGGTGGGCGAAGAGTCGCGCAAATTGCTGGGAGCGCCTGATGTGGCCTGGTCTTTGCGGAGGCATATGTACATGGTACCACTTTTTTGCTAGCCGGGTACTTTGCGTTTGCTTCTGCGCTTTTGGCTTTTGGGGGGAACTGAGGAACTGAGGGACCCCCCCCCCCAAAGCCCCCGAAGGAGTAGGGCCCTGTAGGGGTCTGGTTCCGTGGTCCCTCTTTGAGAACACGGTAGCGTCGACTTCGAGCGCCCAACAGACGCAGCCGTTGCCGCTAAAAGGGTCCCAGCCAGCTGCCGAATTCAATTGATCCCTGTTCGAGTGCTAATGGAAACTGGCCTTGGCTGTATGTGGTCAATTGGCGGCTCAACTGCAGTGTAGCATTCTGCCGGCATCGTACAGTAGAGTACGGAGTACGTGCAGCTTGGTACCAACTTAAGGTCAGGTGTTTCCTCAACTGCAAGTACCAGAATCCCCGATTTCTTAGCACCCAGAAGTACTCATACCCTACACTTATCTGTCCACAACTCAATGGACGGAGGCTTTAACCTCTGACAGCCGGGCCCTAGCGCTCAGCAATAGCTCCGGCTTGCCGCCACGTTTCCTCCATGGTTACCGATTAATACGGAGTACCGTAAAAAAAAAAAAAACAAAACAACACCAAAGAAAAAGTCTGCTGCTAACACGGGCCGTTACTGCGGTACCCCTAATTTCACCGGCGCAATAGCGTGCCCTTGGTGTACCGCGCTAGTGCTTGGCAATAAATCACTTGACAACCCAGCAGAATCCCATCGATGGACTACAAGGTTCCATCCAATGCTGCTTGGAGGTCTGCTCCGTATTAGTCTCTAGTGCCCTCCGTTCTATTTTACCCCTTTGCACACTCAGCAACGACGCCCGACCCCTGACCGGACCGGACTACCAGCACCATGTCGTTGATCCAATCATGCATCGCCATAGCCCCGACCCCCACCAGCAACCCGCTGCCCCTCCATGGCTCTGCTATCCCGCCTTCTGACCACTTGACCGACTTGGCTGCTATGTTTTCCAAATCTCTCCTTTCGACCCATCAGTAGCTGTGAATAGCATCATCTGGACCTTCTTCCCTTTGTCTGCTCTTTTCCCGGCCGGTTTTCGACCCCCCGAACGTTATAATGGCTTCTCACGATGATGATACCATGCCCGAGGAGACTCAGGGCTACAAGCTCTCTCAGCCTAAGCAGAGCTTGGCCGAGTACAACCAGATGGGTATGTAGCTGTTGGTTAAAGCTTTCCTTAGGGCAGCACGGACGAAGATGTGTGCAAGTAGAGCTTTGGATTGGTTGCGTTGTATATGTTGGTCGTGTAAGCCGACTGAAACAGATCCGTCAACGCGGATATACTTGATAAGCTTGGGCCTCCTTTCCGACCAACATCTGTTGTTGGGTGTTTGTGTTTGGACGAGAGCTCGTTCTAAAGCTTCCATCTAGAGTCTTTGCTTGACATCTGGCCCGTCCACATTCCTTTCCTTCACGTGCTGTCCCGCTACTGCAGCTGTCGTCCCGTTGTCACCCAACTGACAGTTGTACCCCAGATGCCGGTGATGAGTCCCTCCAGCGATACAAGCAGTCCCTTGGCCTCGGCGGTGGCAAGGACATCTCCGATCCTTCTGACCCCCGAGTCTGCATTATCAAGTCACTCACCATGGACTCGCCCGGCCGCGCTCCCGAAGTGATCAAACTCGATAAACCAGAAGACCAAGCAAAACTTAAGGATGGGTTCAAGATCAAGGAGGGAGTCAAATTCACCATGAGCGCCGAGTTCAAGGTCCAGCACGAGATCCTGAGCGGCCTGCACTATGTTCAGGTCATTAAGAAACATGGAATTAGGGTGTCCAAGGACTCAGAAATGATTGTTAGTAATATACCGGTCGTCAATTGGGCTGTTGCAAGATCAAAGCACTAATGACCTATATAGGGAAGCTATGCACCCAACACCGAGAACCAGCAAACCTACGTTAAGAAATGTAAGTATTCCGCCGTCACGTGAACTGTGAAGATTGGCATTTTGACTTACAACTTCCTACAGTCCATGAGGAGGAGGCTCCCTCTGGAATGCTCGCCCGTGGCAAGTACGACGCCATCTCCAGCTTCGTCGACGACGATAAGAAGAAGCACCTTGAGTTCGAGTGGAAGTTCGAAATTGTCAGTAAATGGCCAGAGGAGGCCAAGAAATAAGTACCTTTGGAAGCGGACTCCCCTTTTTTTTGTTCATTCGTTTAATCATGCCCCTCCTCCCTCCCCCATCTCACGACATAAGATATCTGATTATCAAAAAAACATCACCGTCCACGTGCAGGATGCGAAGCCACAGTTTCCTACTGTACACAAATATTGGATAGCAAACATTGGAAAACAAACATTGGATAGCATACATTTTGAGCAAGCAAAAATAAATAGCATCTCGACATGAGACTGGCGGATGTTGCAACAGTTGCCTTTATGTTTTAGCATAGCCCGCAATTCTATATCATGACAAAGCTCTGTACGACTGGTTGCACTGTACATTGATTGATACATGTTCATGATGACGTCCATACGATCCAACTCTGGCACGTCTTTCTCGTTCTGTTATAAGAAGTAATCGGGGAGCGAATTTCCGTCCGCCGTCTTCTCCATCCCCTGCTGCATATCCTTGTGCTGGTCATTCTCCGGTGCCGCAGCAAATACATTGAAGAATCTCTCGCCCTGCGTATTGACTTCGAGTACACTGGCCATGTTGCCGCATCTGTAGCAATAATTCGGCGCACTCCATACGGTACTTAGGCGGTCGTCGTAGAGCACTTGGAAGCCCTCCTGACAGAGCTGATGGGCCCGGAGGATATGTGACATGTTGTTGACGGCCAAGAACTTCTTGACCACCTGCGCGCCAAAGGTGTAGCCCGCGCCACGTGGTGAAAGTGAGAATTCGTCTCGGTCGGGATCCGGGTCGGACCACACGAGATCGGCCATGGGCCCTTCGTGTGGAATTTCTCTAAAGCGATCTATGATTTTGATTTGGTCGATGGAGTGGATGGAGGGCGAGAGACCTGTCGCATTAACGTTGAGCATTTGGATTTCTCGCCATGGTGGGGTTAGCTCCGAACCAAGGACCTACCTCCGTGGACGCAGAAAATCTGGTTGTCGATGACGACACTTAGGGTCAAGAAATCGAACATGTCCGTAAAGTAATGCCACACGTTGGCGTTGCCATATTTGCGCGAGCACTCGGTGTAGAATCCGTACGACTGCGTAACGCCGCGCGACTCGTGGTTACCGCGGATCAAGTGCACGCGTTCGGGGTATCGGAGTTTTAAGCAAACGAGTAGCGATATTGTCTCGACGCTGAACATGCCACGATCAACGTAGTCGCCTGCAGGTGTTTCAAGACTCTGTCAACACTACAAATCCCACGATCGAGGAGGCATGCAACAGTATGCACATGAACATGCACATGTACTGACGTATGCCCATGTCTAGACATGTACATCTGGAGGAGACGGACCTAGGAATAGGTAGTTGGTATCAGGGCAGTAGCCGCCGATTCTGAATATCTCGATGAGGTCGTAGAACTGGCCGTGGATGTCGCCGACAACAGTGATTGGCGCCTTGACGTGGACGACGTTGCTCTCGCGCATGAGGAGCTCCTTTGTCTTGGCACATACTGCCTCGATGACGGACTCGGCCAGGAGTTCCTTTTTGTAGAGGCGCGAGATGCACTCGTCTAGATCGACGGAGGCTGGACATCCATGATTTTGTTAGGTTGGCCTCAAGTGAAGAAAAGGGAAGAGGGGACAAGGGACAAGAGATTTGACAGGAAGACAGCAGCCAAACTCACATGGTAACGACGGCATGGCGTTCCCTCACGAAGCATAGATGCCTCTCTCGGCTGGGATATTTATGACGAAGTGGGCGGCTACACGGGCTGCACCCTTGACGGAATCATCCAGGTAAGAGTCTGCAGGCGATGGTGTTTGGAGGGGCCGTGGCTGGATGCACCAACATGGTCGAGGGGCCCGACGCCTATTTCTCACTTGCAACAGCCTGGATCTGGACGGCGCTCCAGACCAGCAGATGAAGCAGCTCGATGGTGATGGCGATGTGAATGTGGCCACAAGCAAGAAGCTTGGTTCGCAGCATGCAGGTTCTGGGGATCCGCTAGCTACAATTAGCTTTTCTGCTGAGAAATTATCGACGCTGTGATCCAGCCATCCAATACGTACCTGTACATGTACCTCAGGTGCGCTGTTCGGAGGACTTGGACCCAGGAGGGTGGACTGCTACTGTACATCCATCCAGTGCACTACCAGGCACTACAGTACCGATACTGGCGCTTCTTCCGCTGCTAGCGCGCTAATCCGTGCAGCAGCTGCAGGTTCCGTAAATCGGGAGATACTTGATGCTGCTAAGAGATCCATCTCAAGTTCGAGGTACCTCCTGGGGCAGATATTAGTGGACAGCCGCCGAGGGTGAAATCACCTACAATTCTCCAAAGCCCCGACCTCATACCTGAGACAACGCATCACACCTACTAAGTGCCATGTAAGGGGTGATTAATACTACTACCACTCAGCAGTAGTTTACTTGCTCTATTACGGGTATATATTTCTTATCAGCATTTCCCCGCCAAGCACCTTTTCATGTTTCTCGCCTAATCTAAGACGATTCATCGCCGGCTGCCTGTTTCGTCGCACTGTCGATTTGTGAGATGCGAGTCGATGGATCTCGAGTAACGCGGAACAAAAGCCACAAGCTCCTAGCCGATACCCTGGCGACGGGATTCCAGAGTTCTGACCGCTACTAGGTTTATCAGCTGTCTACTAGGTACGCAAGTGCTTGCACAAGTCAATAGATCTGCTGTCGAAGCAAATGGCGTCGATGACAATTAACGAATCAACGTAGCAGCCAAGCTCTTGCTTCAAAGCTGAATCCCCTCATGGGTGCATGAATCTACCGAGTTCCCAGGGCACATCTGCACTATAATTTCAGCCACTTTTGTAGGTTCACCGCCACAGAAGTCACTTCAGCCCAAGGGTTTCAACTCGACTCGGCAATGCTTGTTTACTCTTCTTCTTCCTCCTTCGCCAAACATCAACACCTCCGATATATACCCTTTCATACACAACCTTGCTGCTCTCCTCACAAGCTCCTGCGAGATTTCGATATCCGACTCTGATCAAACCAAAGCTCTTTTCTCTCTTCATCCATTTCCATCTCTCCCAATATCACTACGGCTAAAACTCGGGGCTGCCCAGCTGAGACAGTTGCAAGCTTGGTGGCCTGTGCGCAGCCTCACGTGGCGGCTGATTCAACGCGACTTGCACTCATCCGTTTGCCAGTCAACCAAATCGCTGGCTCAGCTTCTCTGACCAGGGCTCGTCACTTCTGAACTCTCTCTGTTTTTCTTCTCTCCAGGATCCCCGGACTGCTCATCTGGTGGATGAGACATTGCTTCATCCATCTCGAAACGGCCTGGGGAGGGGGTTCAGTTTGTAAAGGGGGTTATCGCTTCTAGGCCGTCTTATCCCAGCAAGGTATGCCTCACTTGCGCCTTGTGTGATGTGACGATTCTGATGTGGTTGATGTTCAAGGTGACGGGGACTTTTTTTCTCTCTTTTCTTTTTTCGAGGGCACTTAACGGGGAAAAGTGAGAACGCCCATTTCCTTGTTTCAAATCATCGCCCAGTCACCAACCATCAACTCCCTCAACCATCGTCGGCGCCGTCGTCAACTCTCTTCCTCACAGCCCGATCCATTCCTTGTCTTGAAACTTGTCGTTCTTCATCGTCACAGAGATGGCTGAGTCTGCGCATGCTCACACGGGCCCCTCTGACGACTCGCCGTGCTACAACTGCGGCGCCAAAGGCCACTGGGTTGTTGCTTGTCCAGAGCCGACAAGAAAGACTCCTGCGTAAGCCTCTGCCCTTTCTCTTGCTCAACTTCGCTTGCCTAGCCCTGATGTTGCCCATTTTCTTTTGTCTCTTCTGATGTATTTCTAACTCGTATTCAACTCTGTAGTGGCCTTGCCAACGCTTGGAGGAACGCTCCAAATGCTCCGAATGCTGGCCATGGCAATCATCGGCAGCATCATGGAGGAAATCCAAAAAGGATGAACAAGGGGCCCATCATCACCAAATATGCACCACCACCTCCTCCTCCTCCTCCGCCGCCGCCTCACCCTTCGTCTTTGAGCCATGGCACAGCTCCTTATCCGCCACTGCCGCCTGGACCTCCATATCCTCAGCAGAACCCTCAATTCCAGGGCCCTTATGCTCATTACCAGCCTGCTGCGCACTATCCAGCTGGCTATGGTCAAACCTATCCATCGCAGCAGTATCATCAGCCGCCTTATGTTGCAGCCCCTGCAGCCCCAGCGGGTTACGCAGCTCATCCTCCTGGGCCGCCAGCACCACAGCCACCGGCACCGGCACCGGCACCGTATCCTGCGGCGTATGCTTCATACCCGCCTGCTGGGCCATCTAGCGCGCCTGGTTACCCGCCCCAGACGACTTACACTCAGTCTTATTCGCAGCCGCCATACGGACTGCCCCCAGTTCCTTACCCTGCTCAGAGCGGGCCTGCACACTTTCCTCCTCCGCCTAAGCCGCCGCATGTTTCTCGTTCTCATTCTGGTTTGAACCAGCCCGTTCCCGTTCACCATTCTCTTCCGCCAAAGCCCCCAAGAAGCGTCCATACGCAGCAAGAGCCACACCGAGATCACAGGAACAGACGGAAACATGATCGTCAAAACAAAAACCGTGATAATAGACGCCGGGATCAAGGGTCCCGTCATCGCTCTTCGCAACAGAAGATGCCGAATAAGGCTAACCGTTCTAACCGTGGTAATCGTTCTAATCGCTCTAGCTCAGCTATTAGATCTTCCCATAAAGCAGCGGCCTCGGCTACTGCGGAACTCGCCAAAACTGGCCCGCTATCATCAATAGAGGACCTTGAAAAGAACTCCAAATTCGGTTCTGAAGCCTCAAAAGAAGACTTCCCTGAAGACTCGGCTGCGGCCGAGATACCGGTATCAGACAATGCGCAGTCGCATCAACACGACGATGACATGCTCCCTCAGTTGGCTTCTGGTGAGCTTGACGAGGATTCCGAAACTGCAGATTCTGAGGTATGTAGACCTGCTCTTTGATAATGGCTCTAAATGTCCTGCGTTCCTGCCAGACTAGATTGCTAAGTAACGTATTTTCACAGTCTGGAGAGTCTACGGATAATAACGAAACTGAACCTCCTCGGGCGGTCTTATCCAATGACGAGGCAGAATCAGCACGGGATGATGAACGCCGACTTTCTCTGAACACTCATCATCATGAAAGAGACGAAGCCTCAACTCCTAGCAGTATGGCTCTTGACGCGTCTCATCTTAATGGAAAGCATAAACGCAGAGATGACGAGTTAGAGGACGAACGTCGACCAAAGAAGTCAAAAGCTGCAGCATCGCTTGCAAATGATCCAACCGATGCTGAAGATGACAGCCAGGCACAAACGCAATACGATACTGGATCAGCAGTCCAAGGCGACGATGCACCAATTGTGGAGGAAGAGGATGAACCTGTCCTGCCTCCACTAGAACCCGAATCTCGGTCACGGTCAAAGGAGCGCCATCAAGGCCCAAAATCTAGGAATTCGTCGGTCTCTAGCCGATCATCCGACTTGAACTCACTGGAAGCCGAGCTTCTAGGGCGACCTGCTAAGCAGAGGTCTCCCGACGACATTGGTGTCCACCAACGACAGGATCGCGTAGCTTTGCCTAAGATGCAACGCCGCCGCCAACGAAATGCAGATTCTGCATACAGGTAAGACGAATTAATTTCCTTGATTGGATTAAATTCAGTGGCTAACACACGTCTAGTCGCCGCTGGTGATTTTCCTCGCTGCCGTTTTTCCTTCCCTCAAACTTCGATTCGCTGCTTATATTCAGGCTTCTTTACAGCCTTCTAAGCCTCACGCCCTCTTCCAAAAGTTGCCTCCTTTCAACACTACTGTTATAGGGGCCACTTGGCGTGTTTGTGCACCTTGATTATCTTTCTTCTTCTTTTTTTCTCTTTCTCTTTTTTTTTTTTTTTTCGCATTTCTCTTGAGATGATACGGTTCTTTATTCTCTTTGTTATTTCAGGTCCGCATGGCAATGTGGAATTTGCGTCAAAGTTACTGCGACAGGTATATCGCTGGCAGTCATTTCTTTTAGTCTCACGACTACTATGGGCCCTTATGCATGGCTGGCGTTTTGTTAGAATTCACGAGGTATGCGTGAATAGTTTTCAAATGATTTTTTCCCGATATTTGCTTTGCCCAGACACGACGAGTCTTGGATGCTTAGCCATAGACCCAGCTTATCCCTTTGAACCCTACGAGAAGTACAGCACTTGTCTGAACAATGTTTATGGCTCACCAGATTTCTTTCTCTTGACGGTATTCAATGACTTGTGCTCTTTGTCATTCATGTGTGAGACTTTTATTCCTTGTCCAATCCAGCTTCTTGTAGCTATTATTGAAGATGAGAGAGTATCAGGCTCATTGTGGGAAGGAGGCTGGAATGACATATTTTGCGTGTCGTATCAGATATGAAGCTCGCCTGTCCCAAAGCACTACCAGTCTTATTTCGTTCTACTAAACCTTTTATTGTTGTTGTCATCAGGCACCTAAGCAGGACTAGCCATTTCCTCCTCCCGTTTTTGTTCTGTATTCATCGATATTGCTCACTTTTCTAGCTATTGGTTGAGGCTTTAAGCTGCGTAACTGCCATCACGGTAGGTATCATGATTTGTGATTCAAAACTTCCTTTTGGTAAGGACGGGTAGCCTGCTTCTGGATATGGGATGGGCTCGAGTGTACTCTCTGGTTGGCCACGCATTATCGTAACTTGGATAGTAAATAGAAGAAGCTAATGCAATCCGGAGACAAAAATCCGCTACAACATCTGATCCATGGATGTAATATTCACATGGGTATAGTACATACATGTAGCTACCTAATACTATTATGCTGATACTATTATGCTGTTATATTCCTGCCGGCTATTTTCAGTTCTTGCACGTGCCCAAATATATGCAAAAAACCATCAGCGGCCCAACATATTCTCACGTCTTTGGCTAACGATATCGGACCCTGAAGCTGCTTAACACAGAGGGGAGAAACTGGCTGGGGGAGCACGGCGTCAAGCGGCTGCAAAGTTTGTGATGTGATGCAAGAGATACTCAAGATGTCACACCGACACAGTGGTGCCATTTTTCTTCCTTATGCAGGCAATTAAATAGCAATAGTAGCAAGCTATCAGAATGAATCACGAGACCTCGTGCCTCGATCGGTTCGCAGCGGCAAAGGATGTCGAGGGAGACCTATAAAGGGAATAGGTGGATGTTTCTGGGTTGAAATGCATGACAGACACCCTTGAAATTTTCTTCACATGCGAGTAGGTAAAATGAGTCGCTGATCGGCACTGCTGCCAAGAATTGGAAGCCTACAGGTCCATTCAATTCTCTAAGGCGGGATTGGAAGCCTGGGGGTGGGCGTTTAGTTGCAGCTGCAGCTGGCTTTAGGGCGATTAGGGGCGTATTCGAGGGCGTGTTTTAGCGCTGCGCGGGAGGGGACGAGGTGCAGTAGTTCCCGCCTGTGCTGCGCCATCGGCCGAACCCTGCGTCCAACCAATGGGTTTAATATCTTTTGGGGTTCAGCTTGATAGTATGAGTATTGATAGCTTGAAAGCATTGGAACGTGGGCGTGACTCGGCTGAGTCGTTGTAGGTACTTCTGTGTTAGATGTGAGACCTGGGGATGTGCTGCCCGGCAGGAAACTGCCGTACAATTCTGCTATGGATGTATTTTTTTTTCACCACATTCACAGGTACTTAATTGTCAATCCATCGATGTTATTTTAGGCACTAGACGATATATTCAAGTCTTGTCGTGTCTCAAAGACTGAAGTGATTGTATTACTACTATAGTATTTGAATATGCTACTGCTATTTTACGGCATATCAAAGCCAAGCATCTCCAAGATTCAAATTCGCTCCAAGAAACTCCGCTACTAATCAAGCAAAATAGAAAGAAAGAAGAAAATCAAAATACACAAGAGCATTGAACAGCTGATAAATGTATGAGAGAGCGGTGGCTGCTGTAATAAACGGCAGGTGCCAACATAACTTTACTGGATGGGAAGCAGCCGCCTTAGGTAATGGCATAGGACTACACGTACCGTGGCAAGACGCAAGCTGGAGCAGAAAATATTCCGTCTACACAATCAGTGCATCAATCCCCATGCTCTTCAAGCCTTGCAGCCAGTTGACGCCGGCTTCATCAGAGCTTGGATTTGCATCTTGCAGCTCCCAGGCGGCCTTCAGCAGCTCTATGGCCGTGAACAGATAACCCCAAGGGCACGTCTCCCAGATGCCCAGGAGACGCTTCATCGTCCAAGTGCGCTTTTCTGCATCGCGAGTTTCAGCTCCCGCAATAAAGGTAGGCCACGATGTAGCCTTGTAATACGGATCGTCCACGCTAATCTGGCCCAAGTTTCCCAAGATGTCGCCCACCAGGAACTCGGTGTCTACAGGGCGGACGGCCCGCACGAGGGGCAGTGCTTGTAGAATGTATAGGCATGCAGCGGACCGATGAGCTGAGGCAATGTGAATGCGGCTCTCAATATCTTGCACTCGAGGATTCTGCCGCAGTTTGTCTGCCCACGCCGGTATATCAAAGGCAAGAGCCTCGTCGATTAGGGCAAGTGCCTCGTCCGCGGCAGACAGGGACCAGTCAGTGCAAGGCGTCTCGTACGAAAGCTTGGAGGCTACCAGGATGATATGAAGGATCTCCGGCGGACACGAGAGATAGCTGTTGACTTCGACACGCTTCATAACCGGCAGGAGTTCGAAAGCATATCGTGCTATGTTGGTGGCGAGGCTGCCCGACGCAAGCGTTGACCCTAAGATATGATATCTGTGGGTTAGTGAAGCAAGGCGGTGTCAGTTTTGTATTACCCAGTACGCAGAAACCCAAGCTGCAATCTCTTTATTTGGCGAGCCCCAAGGTGAGACAAAAAGTGGTCATTACTCACATAAAACAATCAGCCACCACACAGTCACGCAGCATCCTGTTTGGTTCGCTTCCATTGCCTCCTGGAGCGAGCAAAGCAAGGATACTACTGGCACCTTCCAAGTGAGCTCTCCATCCCTTGCCCTCACTCTTTTCCAAGTCTATCAGATCAAACTTGATGAAGAAATGCATGGCAGCAAGGACGACTTCGCTTCCCCCAGGATCCAGGGTATCAAGCACTTCTTGCAAGTGGCCCATGGCCTTTTGCTTCGCAGTCAAGGCATCGATGAGGGCTTGCCTGGAAACCAGGTCTTTTGATCGTAACTGGGCGAGATACCCTCCGGGGTCACTAAGTCCTGTTGGAATCGCAGTAATGGGACGAAATATGTTGGACCAGTGTATTGCTGAAGTAGCAACAAGAACCTGAAGCAGAAGAGGATGCCTGTTAGTCAACGGGATAAGATCTCTGAAAGGATTGGCCCCTGGCACATCTCGAGCCACCAAGTCTTTGCAAACGCGATCGGCAACTTTCAAATGCGTTAGTACAATCCCCGCACAATCATCCAACTAGCCTGGCTGTTTCGGAACTTGGCTGTCTCTTACAGTGTGCTAAGTAGTATCTTGAATTGCGATCAAGGTCTTGAAAAAGAGGATCTGTCAAGCTGCCAAGTGCTGGTGGCCTCCACTTTCCATGCTCCAGCACTGCCTCCTGGTTTGGGCTTGAAGCTGCATCCTTCGCTGGCTCCGGTGCAGCCGACATCGTCGAATCGCCTCTCTTGCCTTTTAGTGGCGGCGAGGGGCGACGACCAGACGCCTGCCGGACACCGCCCGGGGTTGGTCTGCGCTCCCTGACCAATGCATCATGTGCTTGATTCTCGGCGCCAGAATCGGGGCGACGGCCAGAGACTGGATCCGAAAAGGGTGGGAAGTAGCTGTTGGCGGCTGAAGAGAAGGTTGATGCAGAGCCAGAGCTAAGAGGACCACCAAGGGGCGTCCTGCGGCTTGGTGATGGCTTCAGATTCCCCTGAGCGTCAATCCCCTGAGTCCAGATGAAGACTTTGCCGTATCCAAGGCACTCCTGCCCTGAGACCGCACATTTGTGGCACGTCGGCCACGAGCGGTCGCAGCGCAGTCGTCGACGGCGGCAGTTGTGACACGGTTTGCTGTTGCTTGGCATATACGCCGAGCTTTGTGCGGTCCGGTGACGGAAACTGTGCGTGTTTCCCCAGAGGATTCTGATACACAGCGGATGTCCGGCCTCAGTCTCTCGCGTCTTGTCGGTCTAGCAACGCTCTAGTGACGCGCAACCAGGCCGGCATACGACAGCAGCGGCGGAGAGTCGATCGCTGAGCGGGCCTCTTTCACTCCTCTGGGAGTACGAGTATGAGCATGGTGAGAATCTCGGACCTTTTGCTAAGTTTTTTTTCCTTCCACCTTTCGGTGGTAAGCTCAGAACGCACGTGCGTCCAAGGATAGCGTCAAAACTACCAGAGATGATGCCTGAAAAGCTCCATCATGGAGAACCAGTCTTGAGAACGACCAGACGTGATGTGGCACGCCAGCCAGCCAGTCGCTATCCAGCGGGCAAAGCCATGCGGCCCACCATCGATTATCAATTATCTAGCAGCATAATCCCCAATATCCAACCCCTCCCCCCTACCAACCGAAGCTGCTTCATAGCCCACGCCACCACCCCAAACGCAGTCTAGACGCTCAGAAATAGACAAGCTTTCTCGTTACGTCGCAAGCGCGCCCAAATGGGAAAGCTCTTGACATTCTTTGCGTCCGATGCACGGCGACCGCTAGGCAGGACCTGCAGAACCGGTAAGCATTGGAAGCCACCCTTGTCCTAGGTCCCGAAGCTTGTTCACCTGGTCTGCCGGATCTTGTCCATCCAGAGGTCACACAGACGCCTAATACGGAAATCACTTTACCCATGGCGCAGTGCGAGTACCTGAATCTCGGATGCGGGCTGGGATTGAGGGATTCCGATGGAAGAACATTGTCACAATTGGGGTTTAGGGCCTTTTTCGCACGCTCTCCCGGTCCCATCACCCATTGTATGGCATTTTGACTCCGGAAATAGACGTGGTTGCTTAGTGCGCTGCTCGTATGCACAAAGTCTAACCACTTTGCGAGCACATACCCTGCAAACTCTCTCTCCTTCACCTGGAGACGACATGTCAAGTAAGGGAACGATCTTCGGTGAGCCAAGCAGAGGTGAGAGAACAATGACGAAGAAATTCTCTTCTTCTTTTTCTCTTTCAATCTTATTTTCTGGAGGTTGAAGGTGGACATAATCAAGTCGGCTTAAAGCCGGTGGTCAAGTCCCGTACTCCATTCGTGGAGCCAGAAAAACAAAACTACCCCTGCGAAGTAGGTCACGATGTCTTCACAAACTAACTCTGCAGACCCAGTTGGGCTGCTACTACCGGGATTGCAGTCGCCCAACTCTTATCATCTCCACCACACGCAAATTTGAATCGATTCTGGAACGAGGTCCATGACACATCAAATCCATGTCCTGACTCTATTATCAGAGCCCTGCAGAGAAAACGTGGGCGGTAGTTTGAACGGTGGCCACTATCAACTTCTCAGTCGGCTCTCATTCCGGGTGAAATAGTGTGGACCCCTTGTCAGATCTCTCGAGCTACTATTGTAATGAACTTCCCTAGATGGGAAACCTTCAGACAAGTTTTGCGTTTGTTGCCGCTGTGGCTGGAGGGCGCCATGGAGGTACGAGGGTTTCAAGGCTCATGAAACGGTAAGAAAAAGTACGAGGACCGACAACGGAATGCTCACTGTGAGACTGTTCACACCATGATGATTGCCGGCAGATGACGGTAGCGCATAGCAATGGCGTATTATCTGGCAGAGAATGAATCAGGGTGTGAGAAATTCTCTTTGTCGGCGGCCCGTGTCCTTAAGAAACACGAAAATTATATAAAAGAGTTCATGGTGGCACTTGGTCAAATTCCGAGAAGCTGGTATCAAGCTTTCTTGATCTGATGCTTTCTACCTTGAACGCATTAACCATAGTTTCGATTGCGTCTCTCGTGAAGAGTTCATTCTCTTTTCGTTCCATCTATTCGTTTGCCTAGCCGCGATGTTGGAACAAGACAGCAAGACTGAAGTCCAAGATGCTGCCGTCCTTGTCACAGAAATGGGCAGGGAGTCTGTTCAGACCATTGATGTTGATGGTATTGACGTTGAGAAGCTGGGCAGGCAGCGGCCTGAAGTTTTTTCTTCCACTCTGATGGAGGTTGCCTTTGTCATCTCCATCCTTGGCTCCCTTTCTATGGCGGTGGGTCTCTCTCCTTGACATATGCCAGCAAGCAAGACAGTTACATTCCTCAAGAGGCGGAGTGTTCGCACATGCATATCCGTCCTAGCCGCAGTTTCCAAGAACAAGAAACTAACTAGTTACTTCTTAGGATTTCGTCATTAGCGGTTTTCAGGTGGTTTTACCTAATTTGATCGAGCCACTCGACATCCCTCTGCAAGCTCAAACATGGCCCTCAAGCGTCTTAACCCTGACCGCAGGCGCATTCCTGTTTCCTCTGGGGAGGCTGGCAGACATGTATGGAGGGTATCTGCTATTCAATGGCGGCCTGGTGTGGACTGTATTATGGTCCGTCATTGCTGGCTTTACTCGCAACTTCATCATGCTCGTCATCTGCCGTGCCATGCTCGGCCTTGGGGCTGCGGCGTTTCTTCCTGCCGGCATTTCCCTGCTTGGCCGAATTTACAGACCAGGCCCGAGGAAGAATATTGTTTTCAGTCTCTATGGTGCTCTTGCCCCTCTGGGATTCTTTAGCGGCATTATTGTTGGCGGCATGGCTCAAGATTTGCTATCCTGGAGATGGTTCTTTTGGCTGGGTGGCATTGTATCTGCCGTCTTTGCCTTGGGGACAATCCTAACTGCTCCTCGTGACTATGAAGAAGCACGCAAGATGAACGTCAAAATGGACTGGTGGGGTGTTTTTACGACTGTACCTGGCTTGATGCTTCTCATTTATGCGTTAACCGACAGCGCCAACGCCCCCAACGGATGGGCATCGCCTCGAATTCTGGTGACACTTATTCTCGGTCTCATTTTCCTTGGTGCAGCTGTATATGTTGAAGGCTGGGTCGCTGAAGCTCCTCTTATCCCGGCGGATATTTTCCGTGTCAAGTGTATGAAGAGAATGCTCCTGTGTCTCTTCATTACTTGGGGCGTTTTCAGCATTTATCTCTTTTATGCAAACTTTTAGTAAGTCCAAAAAGTGACTCTTTTATCATGACTTTAACTAATCGGGAATATAGTATCGAAACAATTCTGGAAAAATCACCGCTACTGACCGCGGTGTATTTTGCGCCCTGGGCTGGTGGTGGTCTGGTCTTGGCTACCACAAGCGGCGTCATCCTCCACCTTCTTCCTGGCAAGCTGCTCATAGTTCTTTCTGGCATATCAAAAGTCATTGCTGTGCTCATGTTTGCCATCATGCCTGATGACCCGAATTATTGGGCCTGGATTTTCCCGGCTATGCTTTGCGAAGCCGCCTGTGTCGACGTTCTTTGGACTGTAAGCAACGTCTTTCTGACTACTAGTCTGCCAAAGAACCGCCAGGGACTTGCAGGCGCACTCATTAGTCTCATGCTGTTCCTCGGAGGTGCATTCTTCCTGGCCATTGCGGACGTCGCCAAGGCACAGTTTGTGTTGAATGGGATGGATCTCAAGCACCAGTACAAAGGCGTCTTCTGGATCGGCGTTGGACTCGCAGGGCTGGCCCTGATCATCTGCTTATTCATGGACCTGGACAAGGCTGGTGGTGATTTCACAGTTGACGAGAAGGCCATGCGGAAGATGAGCAATGCGTCTTCAGAAAACGAGTCG
The DNA here is from genome assembly GCA_020045945.2 of Trichoderma semiorbis. Lineage (NCBI taxonomy): Eukaryota > Fungi > Ascomycota > Sordariomycetes > Hypocreales > Hypocreaceae > Trichoderma > Trichoderma semiorbis. Next base: position 4,308,315 of record CM034697.1, on the reverse strand, counting down.
GATGGGGAATCGTCAATGGGAGGTGTTCGGGTTGAGCCGATGCTGGGCGTGGTTGTTGATTCACAAGAGACTCTCAATCATGAGCAAACCAGAACGGATTCTGTTTGATGGAGATATTTTATTGTTGGGTTTACGGGTGCACGAATATGGGAATGGTTGTGGAAAGCAGCTATATTGCGGCGTATCTGGGTTGACTAAAGCGAGGCGTTTGGGAACCAAAAATCGGGCGCGTGAAAGGGTACATTAACATGGCGTAGGAGACACATTTATGTCAATGAAGGGGCGCCTACTTTGAAAGTTTATTTGAGCTGAATATATTCCCGAATCTACACAAATCCCACTGGCGCATCTGCAGTCTGAATTGTTGGTGAAAAAGTGAGTGAATGAGCGCGGGAGTTCTATATTGTCAAGTTTATGGACAGCAAAGATCACCAATAGTGAAAGTCATCCTTGAGATCATATACTCTTGTCTGAAGTCAAGATTTTAAAGAGAAGATTGACCAAGATTGACACGTGCAGGGAATGAACGCACCAAAGTGAGAATGGAACAAAAACTCTCGCCTCAACATGACGCTTTGATAGGATGTGGAAAAAACCTCACCGAAGACTTATCTGCACCCCAAATTGGTTTGGAAAGACTGGGGTGTTTCTATTTCAAACTGCTATTTTATGTATGGCATAAGATCTCATGAGACGAAATTGGCGCCTGCTTTGTATGATCTAAGATCACTAGGAGATGGACATGTAGTCTGAACAGCGTTTCTTCTGTGACCGTAGATCTTCGAAGCTACAGGCTACTAGTCACCGTAAAGGATAACTGGCATAAAAGAATGCCTCAATAATCTGATTGTACCCTTTGAAAAAGCATGGCCAATGTCTTGAAGGCTGAAACCCGAGGGAACATTTGCCCATTCAAGAGGAAGACCCAGCGGCATATTGCTGTCGGAGAATGCTATATATGTAAAGCAGAAGCGTTGTGAGAGTTGAAGAGATTATTCCAGCTACACGAATATGTGAGTAGGGGTCGTCACATTCTTCTTAGTTATAGTACCCTGTGCTAGAAATAAAGCTACTAGGTTGTCGCAGCATCCGGTTGTCTACCACATCTAACATGATTTATACTATATCTTACACTCACGATCCAGCTACCAAGTCTTTTCCTTCTATACCCCATTTTAGGCATTGTGCTTCCTCAGTGTTTGCAGCAAAACAGGCGGGTTCGCTCCGATCATCTCATCCACCTTGTTACCGTTCTTGTAGAAGAGGAACGTCGGCATGGCGCGGATTCCCAGCTCTTGGCTCAGCTCGGGCAGCTCATCCACGTCGAATTTGACAAAATGGACCTTGTCCTTGAATTCTACTTCTTCAGAGGCTCTGTAATTGACTCTATTAGTATGATTTTTTCGAGTCAATGAGCATTTTGTGCCTGGTGGACGCACTTTTCCAGGATGGGAGCGATGGCTTTGCACGGTCCGCACCATGTTGCGAAGCAATCTACAATGACTTTGTCCTGCTCCTTTGCGACCTTTTTGAATTCCTCGGCACTTGAATCGTTGGTTAGAAAATGTGCTTGTTACTTTGATGAGGATTTAGTAAGAGATGCAGCTCACGTCTTGACGTAGTGTACGGCCAAAGCAGGGCGGCTGGCGTGGAAGAGACGCTGCGATGCGACGCCTTGTCGGGCGATGGACGAGGCCGGGCGGAACATTCGTGCTGACAGCATGTTTGTCGATTGGATTTCTCGTGAGACTTCTGGGTGGTACAATGAATTGCGATTGAGTGAATGCGGATGAAAGGTGATTTATAAGATGAGGTTTGTTGGTAGTGGCGATTTGGATGAGTAAATATTCTGGGGACAAAATATGAGGCAAGCCAGCGCGCTCGTGCTCCGATTATCGATACAGTGCTAACGCCGTTTAAATTCGTCACTAAAATATGGCCCGCGCTAAGCAACTTCAACTAGAGCAGGACTGTCTTTGACAAAGCTGTATTATGCCTTGCGATGTCCTGGGATTTGTGCAATATGCCTACGATTGAGGATTAAATCGTCGGTGTTTGCCGTATTCAGTGCTCATAGTGGCGCAGCGATGCTATTACCCGCCTGATGACCTTTTCTCAGGCCTCCATACATGTACTGTGAGTGAAAATCCCTAGGTACATGTACTTACTGATGTGCTCTTAAGCTATTCGGTCAAGCAAATAACAGAAAAACCGAGGCCGAGAAGAATTCGAACACCCACGAGTTGAATCATACGCCTACACGGGAAGTAGCTGCTATAGCTACATTTCCCTAATAACTGCTATTATATCTACATTTCCCTAATAACTGCTATTATATCCACATTTCCCTAGTAAATACTACTATATCTATATTTCTGTACTAATTGCTACTATATCTATATTTCTGTACTAATTGCTACTATATCTATTTTTCTCTAGTAACCGCTACTATATCTAATTTGTGTTGTAGACATGTTTCCCAATTGTACGGAGTATGTACAATACTTGTATGGTAGTATTTCGAATTCCGTTCAACCCCCTGTTCTATACCCTTGTCAACAACCTTGCCGATTCCTATATGGGACCAACATGCGTATAATCTGTTCCACCAAAATGCTCTATTTGAGGCAGGGTATTATTGGCTGAGCCCGGCGCTTAAAAACACTCCGCATCATGTTCGGCTGCCTTGTCTCTCTAGGCGTCTTCCTGTTCTTGAAATTGAACTCTGTTTGAGCTAGAAACAACTTCTCTCGAAAAGAACCATCGATGCGTAAATTACGAAAAATATTGGGCGGCAAGGCCTCTTCGAGAGAGAGCATCGTCGCCAGCACCTCCAGCAGCGCAGCTTCCGGCACCAAAGCTTCCGGCACCAAAGCTTCCGGCATCAAAGCTCCCAATAGCAAAGCTGATGCATCCTCCACTTCGAATGGCAAAGCCGATGCCTCATCGACCGTAGAGTCCGAAGTAGCGAAAGCTCCCGTCAACCCCTCCGAGACTATCTGCCCCTCCGAGGCTATCTGGAACAGCGCTTATGATGCACTCAAAGCCGATGAACCGAAGCTGGTTCAGGCGTATGAGAAGATCTTATCCTTAAAACTAAGGAATACTGTCTCTCTAGAGCCGACCACTCCAGAAGGCTCTCTAGAGCCTACCACTCTGAAGCCTGCTAGCGTGAATACAGCTAATACCATTGAGAAAGACAATGTGCTGTTGAGAAGAGAGCAGATGCACCAGTTAATTGATAATGGCCTGAACAAAACATTTCGAGAGGCCAGTATCAAGAACAGTATAGGCCCAGTTATGCAGGTAGTCAACACTACTAAAAAGTTGGTGAGCGACGCAATTAAGGACATGCCACAAGCCGCTCTTCCTTGGGTTATAGTATATATTTCACTCTCGGTAAGGAAACCTAGGTAGTTATGGCAGCTGAATATAGGTATATGTGGATAAACTAACTCTCAGAAACAGATCTTGGCCAATCCTATATCGCAAACCGAAGCTAATCAAACGGGCATTGAGTACATTGGAATTACGATAAAGTGGTACTGGGAACAAGCATCATTGCTTTTTAATAACAGCTCAAGCGACCATTCCTTTATAGGAGTACAGAACGAGTTGCAAAAGGCATTCATCAGCTTTTACAAAAAGCTTCTGCAATTTCAGATGAAAAGCATTTGTAACTATTACCGGAACCGTGGGTTCGTTTTCTTACGAGACCTCGTCGAGCTGGACAATTGGGATAGCAGTCTGAAGTCTATTCAAACCGACGACACTTCTCTTCGTAACAAAATCGGCGCATTCTTGAACCTTGAATCGGAATCGCATCTCAGAGCTATAGCTCATCACACAAAGGCACAAGAAACCTATCAAAGGACTCAAGAAGATCAACAGTGCCTTAGAGATTTACGAATCACAGATCCTCGTGCTGACAGGACCCGCATTGAAAACACTAAAGGAGGCTTATTGCAGGAATCATACCGCTGGATTCTGGAAAACCCGCAGTTCCAGACTTGGCGCAGCAGTGATGATAACCGTCTGCTTTGGCTAAGAGGTGATCCTGGTAAAGGGAAAACTATGCTCCTATGCGGCCTCGCCCAAGAATTGATGCAACAGGCAAACCGGAGTCTAGTCACATTCTTTTTCTGTCAGGCCACCATACCGAGCGTCAACAATCACATAGCAGTTCTACGTGGTCTCATCTGGCTTTTAGCAGATCAGCAACCTTCTTTAATCTCATACATCAGGAAATTATACGATACCGCTGGGAAAGGCCTCTTTGATGAGGGAAATTCTTGGTACACATTGTCCGAAATTTTCAGCAATATGCTGAGGGACGAGGAACTGCCACCAGTGTACATCATTATCGACGCCCTCGATGAGTGTATCACAGGTCGGACGGAACTCTTACATCTTATTCGGGACGTGGCAACTTCATCAAAAGCCAAGTGGGCCGTATCAAGCCGCAACTGGCCTGAAATTGAGGAAAGGCTAAGTGAAGGAATGAATCTCAGCCTCGAGGTAAATGCTACCCTCGTTTCAAGCGCTGTGGATGCATACATCTCTTATAAGGCGTCACAAATATCCCTTCTAAAGCATGACGATAATCTGAAAGAGGAAGTCTGTCGTCAAATGCGAGAGAAGGCCAATGGCACATTTCTCTGGGTTGCAATTGTCTTCGAAAGGTTGAATTCCCAAAGCAGTGCTTATTACGACGATACATCAGATGCAATGGCGATCCTAAATGAGATGCCTGAAGATCTCACTAAGCTTTACACCGTCATGCTAGCGAGAATCTCCCAATTAAAAGGGAAAGGTCCCGAGTTATGCCGAACTATACTGGCTATTGCAACATCGGCGTACCGGCCTCTACATCTCACTGAGCTCTCAACCCTCGCAGGATTCCAGAGCAATCTAAAGAAACTACCTCAGTTGAACATGTTGATAAAGGATTGTGGTTCATTTTTAACAGTCCGAGAAAACCACATTTACTTTGTTCACCAGTCTGCAAAAGAATATCTGGCCAGCGACCTTTCCTCACAATCCGTCAAATTCCGGGACGGAATGGGGGAAATTAAGTATAACATGGTTTTAAACTCATTGAACACTATGGTTCATTCGCTGCGGGAGAATATTTATGGGCTAGAGCATCCTGGAATTCCTCTTGAAGATGTGAGCCCGCCAGATCCCAATCCTCTGGAACACTGCCTCTATTCTTGCACTAGTTGGATGGGTCATTTGTGTGAAATATACGATGTAACAGACAGCCAAAGCCTTCTGATCCTTGAGGAAGAAATCTTGCTGTTCTTGAAGGGGCACACTCTCCACTGGCTAGAGGTGCTGGCTTTGACGCGAAATTTATCTACCAACATAACTTATGTCCAGAGGCTCAACGAATTGTTGAAGGTAAGCCGCGGATTCTTTATCTCATGCAGCGGTATACACAACTAACTAAAGCAGAAACGCTCCGCAGCAGAGGAGCTTCAAAAATCAATATACGATGCAAGTCGATTTATGCAATATAACACCCAGATTATGGAAGCTGCCCCGATGCAGATATACTCCTCCCCACTTCTGTTCAGTCCTTCTCAAAGTTTAATCGTTACCCGTTTCGATCCCAAATTGTCTTGGGTAAAGCATATACGCAATTCAGTGAAGGAGAGTTACTGGAGTCCGCGCCTACAGATAATCGCCAACATAGAACCGGAAGAAATGTGCTCTAGCGGTACGAATCTCTTGGTTCTATGTTCCTCTTCTAAGAATGTCCAAATTTGGGATATGGCTACAGGGAGGCAAGCTCACGTACTCAACCACGCGGAAGATGTACAACATGCAGTATTTTCCAGCGATTTGAACCGCGTGTTGACAATTGCACATGATCGATATTATTGTTGGGATGCGAATTCCGGAGTCTTGATACAGAATGTCAGAATTCGTGGTCATAACGAAGAATGGGCTTATTCAGTTTCCAACAACGGGAAGTTTATGGCATCGTGTAAGGGCTTCGCGCTGGATGAGGACTGCATAGTTCATATATACCATATGAGTGATGGGACAAAACTGCAGCTCCCATTTACAGCTGTGGGCCATTCCAGGGCCGTGTTGAGGTGGTCCAACGATTCCAGTGTTTTGGCCGTTACAACAGGATACACTACATGCATCTGGGAAGTGCCTTCAGGCAAGGAGAAATTGGGACTCGACAACCATGATGGTACCATACGAGGAATGCCCAGTCTTTCAGGCGATTCTAAGTTGATAGCTTTTCCTGTTGGGGAAGGGTTTGAAGTTTGGAATTTGCATACTGAAGAAAAGATACTGAATATCAGGACAGAAAGTTCATGGGAAGTTGAAATTGTCGAGTTTTCCAAAGACTCCAGGCTCATTGCTGAGACTCGTTACGGCAAGGATAGCAACGGTTTCTCCCACTATAACATTCTCACTTGGGAGATAGCCACTGGCATGAAACAACATGAACTTCGTACTGGTCACAGGGACATAACGGGAATTACGTGGTCCGATGACGGACAAACTTTGGCCGTGGCATTCTCCGACGACATTGAATTATATGATTTAACTAAACATACTTATTGGGACTTCAATGGCGATGATCAGCCTTCATCAAGCCAGACTGGGCGTGCGAGAGACTTGATCGCATTTTCACCAGACTTCGAACTCCTGGCTACTCCTGATAGATACGTCGCAATCTGGGACACGAGAACCGGTAATACCGTTCAGGCGTTCGACAAGGTTAACACTCACCACATTTCCAAGTTGCAATTTTCACAAGATGCCAAGTCTATTTACACGTACTCTAGAATTGACGGCTTGCAGAAGTGGGACATTGCATCTGACAGCTTGATACACACTTTTCCCACCTCCCCAGCCAAAGGTCGGAAGAATGGAATAGCGTTTTCTTTTGGGGAAAACTTTTTCGCGTCAGAATCGGAAGCGGGAGACGAGATGTTGTTATGGAATCTGAACAAGGCCGAAGAGGTTTCTCATTCCATGACTTATGAGAAGGGGCTCGAAAACATGCATCTTCTGGCTCTTTCTAAGAACGCAAAGTATCTTGTTTCCGCGGAGTATCTTGCCTCTGCAAAATACATACACTATGTCTCTGAATCCACGACGTACAGTTTTACTATATGGGATGTGGAGACTAATAAGAAATTGTGGGCGATAAACGCTGATATTAATATATACAAGGGCATTATCCTTTGTGGATCGTGTGAATTGATGTCGGAGGGACGGGAGTCAATTGTCATATCCAATGACGGAAACACAGTGCTTCTTACGGAGCGTGCCCGTCACGGGATGTGGATTCTGACAAAGGGAGGAGAAAAAACTAGGATCAAAATCTGTTGCCGATATTTCGATCCGTGTTTCGACATGGAGTCCTCGGATACACATGTTCTCTTGCAACTTGGCCGAATAGCTCTGGACAATCTCATCGCCCAGGCGAAGAACTTGACTGGCCCTCGGAGTGCATATGACTACGACTCCATCGTCGAAGGCTATGGCGTTAGTCTTGACAAATCATGGATAATTTGGAATGGGAAAAAGGTGCTGTGGCTGCCGCCAGATTATCGAGTCACAAAATGGATGGCTAGATCTCGCCACTGCATTGTCATGGCAAACTCTAGTAGAGATTATCCCTGCATCCTTCGGTTTTTTGGCCCACCTCCTTTCGTAAAGCCATCTTAGGACGCGGCATCGATCAATCTGCGAGTGTGAGGCGCCTATCGCAGGACATCGTAGAACGCCTATTCAGCCAGCACCTGAACTTTATTATATAAATATAGTAGCAGTTATTAGAAAAATATAAATATAATAGCAGTTACTATAGAAATATAGATATAATAGGGAAATATAGATATAGAAGGGAAATGTAAATATAGCAGCTACTCCTTTTATAGGCGTCTAGTTTAACTCGTAGGTGTTCGGAATCTTCCCGGTGTCGGTTTTTCTGTCCTCCGCTTGAGAGAGTTCCCAACACCCCGAAGAAAACTCAGTATTAGAACTGGAAGGTTGGGGTAGGAGTTTAAGTTACATCCAAGCAGATCACACTTCTCTTCGGACAACGATTCACGCTTCATTGGGCCTTGAACCAAAAGCCAGTTCAACGCGATAAGGTTCTTCGCCCGCACCCTCTATTTTAACCGTGTCGTTCTCGGACGTAGCATTGATCTTTCGGCAAGTGTGGAATTCCCTTTTCATTACAATGAAACACGGGTTTGGCATAGAAGACTGTAATGATTCGATTGCGTCAACGGGGACTCTCAGACTTGTGAAAAGTCTTGCAACTGAGCCCGTCCAACAACACCATTTGTTGCTAGTACCGGTAGAGCTCCAGAACCTCTTGGCAGTTAGCCATAATAACGCTGTCAGAATCAAAAGAAAGAATGGTGAATCATCAAAGGAGTAAAAAGGGGGACAGTTCAAGTCTTTAAGCGCAATCATATATTGTTCCACTGGCTGCTTCATCCCCCGCTCAGTGCAAATGCTCAACAAAGTGGCATCCTATATAAAAATCTCTCTCCCCCCCCCCCCCCCCTCCAATATGACTACCAAAAAATAGCAATTAAAAATGGCACGAATTTGATCCATAGTATCAACCTGCCTGCAGAATGAAGCCTCTATAAAGTTTTTCTTTTCCCAGTAATTTTTTTTGTCAATCTGTTTTTGTTTTTCAAAATATCCCAACGGTTCCAAATTCGAAACCTAATTCCTCCCTCCCTTCTCACTCCAACCGGGAATCGATTGTGTATAAAATCACAACCAGCCTCCCATAAAAGAGTCATCAGAGAGCAGAACCCGGGTTTGGAGTAAAAGAACCGTCCCATTTTGTTTTTGTAAATGCTCATCACTTTTCAAGTCCCGGATACCCAAAGCTTTCCGGAAACGATATGCAGCCTCTCCCCCTGAAACACAAGACGAGCTGCGAAAGAGTCGGGAAAAAATAGACCCCTTCGACAGAGTGGGTATCAAATCTGGTATATGTGCCTGTAAAAAAAAAAAAAGAAGTACTTGGGAATAAATAAAAAAGCAAAAACGCAGCAGCCCAACGCCGGTCATAGTGTCGTCAAAGGTTGTAATGTACAACGAGACGTCTGCCAAGAGGCAAAAAGGTCCAAAGGTGGTTTGATGTGCAATATCGAATGTCGATGGTTCCAGAGTCAGAAAGAGTTCCCCATTTTAGCGGTATATACGTGTTTTTTGTCTTGTTTGTGTGGGATTTCTGCGTTTTTATGTCGTTTTTATCGATTTTCAGTCATCATTTAAGGAGTGAAAATAAGAAAAGAGCGACTCGGGTCAGTTGTAAGGTGGTACAAAGGAAATTCATCAACGGTGCACCATTGTGGTTCCTGATATATGTTGAAGCCATCAAATGGTACCCCTCTTTTGCTTTTCTTTCTTTTTCTCGTTTTTTTCTTTCTTTTTGTATTCTTTCTGATTCGGGGAACTCTTTCGACTGTTGAAATCATTAGCATCAATAGAGCATCAACTTACACACCATTGAATCTCTCTTGGCTCAGCCTCTTGCCATCCGCAGATGCTCGAGGGTGTATCTCTAACAGCTTCGCGCTTCCAGCGCTAAAGTTTCGAGCATGGCCAGGATCCATCCGTACGCTTGTGGCCCGTTGCAGATCAACCTTCTCCTCAATGCTCGGGGTAATTGGAGAAATGGGAGAAATGGGAGCATCGAGGTCTTCCTCGTCTCCCGAGTCGATGTTGAGCAGACCTTCGCGGCTGCGGATGGTATCACGATTATTCGTGTGTGAGACAAACTGCGGCTGAGCGCCAACGGCACCCCACCTGACCTCGCCTTCATCTCTAAGCTCTTCTCCATCACTACTCGGGCGACCCTCGCCTGATAGACGGGAGTTGAATGTTAGAGCAGTTGGATCGGGGCTCAGGCGTGACATGTAATCGTCTTCGGTAATCTCGAGATCCTCGTGCGTGCTGTTCGAGGGAGAGTCTGGTCTGGCGTCTCGGTCTTGTTGTCGGGATCGAATCCTATCGCGTACAGACGACATCCGTTGGCTCCTCTGGCTACCGACTCTCCCTGAGAGCCAGGACCCTTCTGAGTCGACAGATGCTAGAGACATGGAAAGATGGGGCTCAGCGGAGTGGCTGCCATACATCTTGTCTCTTGACGCCCGTGATTGGGGAATATCAATTGAACGATGGCCGGAAGTTGGCGTATCGTCTCGTAAAATTGGGTGATGAATGGTTATCGGTTCCGAGCCGGCGGTAGATTTGTATGCAGAATCGCTGGGGTGAGAGGCGTCTGCTTCAGGTGATTGAAGACGGGATCCAGGTGGTGATATCGGAAGTTCTGGAAGATCCTCCCGGAAGCGGGATTTCATTCGCTTAGGCGGACCAACACCTGGCTTCGATGATAGATAGTTGCCGGAAAGTGATGAGACAGGCGATTCGAGGTTTCTCGCTTGCGCTTGGGCATGTGCCGCCGCTACAGCCTGTGCAGCCATGGACATTTCTTCGCGCGAGGTGTTTGAAAAGGAAGACGGACCGCCAGAGTTGCGGCGACTTCTCCCCCACCTAAGCAAGGTAGAGAACGATATGCGGTTAGTCTTGCTGCTGGTCTCAGATCCTTTTCGTGTGGTGGCATCATCGTCCATTGCCAGAGACGTCTTTTCCTTGTCAGAATCAAATGTCGATCCTGAAGTAGACGTCTTGGGTAGCATGTTGCCCTCCAGCTTAATAAGGGCAGGTAACACTGTAGGGAGACGCTCATCTGACTTGCGAGGCATCGGCGGGAATCTTTCGGGAGCTGGCGCGGGCTCAGCCTCGCGAGGCGCAGTGTCTACCCTGTGGAATGTCCCCAGGGGCTCCGCCTGGTCCTTGGAAGGCTTCTTGGAATACTCCTCGATGTCAGACATTGGCTCTGGAGAAGCCCGCTGTTTGGATGATGTCACTACGGTTGACGGTGGATCGATGCCGAGGCCAACTTCTCGGCCCATGACGCCTCGCTCGAGATTCTCGGGCGATGGAGTTCCTCTCTCCCTGGCAGTTTCTTCTTCTCTCTTTTGCTTCTCGGCCTTTCGTGCCAGTTTCTTCTCAGTCCTGTCTCGCTCACGCTGCCTGTTCCGTTCTCGTCTCCTAGCATCCCTTTCCATGAGCTCTCGTAATTCACCAGCATCAAAATCGTCGGCCAGATCATCAATGCGCTTGTGGGCCCTGAGCGTCTCTTCGTCAAGAGCGGCGAGCCTCTTCTTCTGAGAGCCCGATCGCGCAGGCCCGGAGGCACGGGACGGGAGCAATCGAGCGCTTCCCTGATATCGCAACGTTGGTCTGGGTGCGAGAGAATCTAGAGCGGATACCCGATATGATGAATAGTTGGAATCAATGGACAGGCGGGAATCGACCGAGATGGGGATAGGTAGCGAGGTGTCAGAAGTAGGGCTATCCCAAGGCGCCCTGACGGGTGACCTGGCCGGTAGAGTCTTTGCCCGTTTATTATCATGTTTTGCGCTGCGAGTGGTGGCAAAGGTATCGGTGGTTGCTCGTGCCGGCGTAAAGGCACTCATGGCCTTGATCTCTGCTTCCCTGTTGTGATTTTGTCTCTTTCGTTTGCTGCTCTTCCTCCTTGAAGGTTGGTTTCCGCTTCGTTTGTGGTGTAAGGTTGGTGCGCGGTTCTGCCAGATGGGATTGGGCGCATTCGCATTTCCTCCCGTCAAGTCTTGGGGTCGGTCGACATGGATTGCGTCTTGATGATCAGGTGAGAAGCTAAATCTCGGCGCATCTTGGCTAGGCCTCACGGGGGCCGACTTTGCTGCACTACGAGCAGAAACAGGTTCTGTCGCAGAGCGCTTGTCGCCTCTGTTGCGAAAAGGCCACAGAGCCATTGTGGTGGTTGCTTCACCTCGAGGGTGGAAAGCCCCCCTTGGTTTACTTGCGAGTCGTCTGAGTCTGGGTGTGCTGAATCGATATGACTAGATCAAGTGAGGCGTGAAGCAGCATGATGGTCGTTTAAGTCTTTTGAACCGGCAGACACGCATAAAGCACAAAGGGGTCCAGATGCGAAACACATGCCACGAGGCCGAGGCGCGTCGACAAAATCAGGCGGTTGCAATTTGTGAAGCGGACAGGCCGGGGTTTGTTTGTGCCATTCGACAATGCGATGTGGAATTGGAATGAGTCCCAGTTCCGCCGCAGCAAGGCATGTAAGAAAGAGGCCTCAAATGCAAATGCAAGTCCAGACGAACAAAGCAAGCAGCTTGTGGAGGAAAAAAGAAACGAAGGAAGAAACGAGGGTCAGTAGGAATAAACGATTGGGTGATTCTAGAGTGCAAATGTCAGACTATTGTTTGGTCTTGCATTGCAGAAGAAGGAATCAAAAGGGCCCTCCGAAAAAAAGAAAAGATGTGAAGCGGTAGGGTTCAAGTGGCAGTGGGAAGAAAACAGGGAGGAGGCAGCGACGTAATTTAGCGGATAGAGGGTGCAGCGATGGGCACTTGCAGAGGGGCCCTGTGGGCGCTGATCCGGCCGCTAGAGGGGGTCCTGCAAGCCTGGTACAGGTACTCGTACAGGTACATGCCGCTATTCTTGTACTGTGCCGTAGCGCTACCTTGCGGTGCTACGCCGCTGCAGTTGCTGCCAAGGTACGGGGCACTTGAGTGGCACTTGGGTGGTCGAGTGGCACCAGGTGCCCTGTGCGCTGGTGCTGCCGGGGCCAGGCTTGCCAGGTTTAGCGCCAACGGGGCCTGCGTGGGAGAAAATTCGGAGACGAGCGGGTTAGTCCCAGTTGGGCAAGTCGGCAGAGGCTGCTAGTACGAGTGCATACATAAGAATAGATCAAATGATGGAAACTCCCGTTTGCTGGGCTAAGTGGATTTATGTGGTTTTGGGCGTCCATCTGTAGGTGCCTGGCATTGATTCTGGAAATTGATTTGATTCATGTCACTCTGTGGCAGTCATCCTTTGCTTTACAGTGCCTGGAATAGGTACTCGTACGCACCTTTGGCAACAAAGTACATGTACACGCCGTCTGCAGCGCCAAGTCGGCAATGACTGGCGGAGAATTGGCCTCGACTGTATTGCTGCTGCGCCGGCGGTACAAGTACCCGTTGGTGCCACTTTTAGAGACCAACTGTGAGCTACCCTCACAGTTGGGTCGGAAATGCCTGAAACGCCCGAAAAAGCGAAACACACAGCCAAATGGGCTTTTTTCTATGGGATCCAAACCTAGAAAAAACAACAACACGTCTGCATCATCCGAACCACGACCCCGAGGCCACGAAAACCACCCGCAACGCATAGAAAACGACTGAAAATAACGGAACCTATGTCGAACGATTGATTTTGACCGCGTATTGCATTTTTATTCGATTTCCAGCGCGCGCTACAGCGCTGTAACGGATAGCGAAAATTGCCAAAATTCGCAAAATTCGCGCCAAACCCAGCCAAATCAACAACACGAAATCAGCTCTGCAGCCACCACAACCCCTGTAATCAAACAAACAGCACATATAAAAGTTATTCGCTATAGCTTTCTAATGCTTATCCTTTTTTTCTTTTTCTTTCTAATGCTGGTTTGTGGTTTTAAATTTATGTGCAATAGCTGTAGATTCCTTAGTAAAAACTGTGTTGCTTTTCCGGGCGTTTCAGGGAATTCCGGCCCAACTGTGAGGGTAGCTCACAGTTGGTCTCTAAAAGTGGAACCAACGGGTACATGCAGCCCAGCAATCACAGCGAAGCGATACCAAGCCACGAGCTCACTAAGGCACTGCTTCATGCACTGCACGACATGTACCGTCGCCGTCGTACGCACGTACAAGTACCTGTAGTCGGTCTTTGGTCCGTGTATACATGTACGAGCATGTCCCTCTGCATCTGCGCTACACGTGCTAGGAAGCGGCGACTAGCTCTGAAATATTACTCGAGTCGAGATGCATACGAGAGTGATGCTACGATATCATTTTCTATTTGTCTTTATTCGGCTGGTTTCTCCGTCCCGTATTCTTCTAGTGAAGCAGTTTTCCAGTTCGTTTGCTCCGTTGCCCGCACCTTGTACGAAGTACCGGGGCTTGGGTCCCCAGGGAAGCGGGACTTGTGCTCGGCCTGCCCAAGCCCCTGGGCCGCGACAAGCCCAAGTACATGTACCAGGTACCAAGTACACACAACTCCGGGCTCCGTGCCGGCACCAACAAGAAGTGTCCGGATGCTCATGTGCCAACAGCCAGAAGTAGCGCATCGTATCCCGAGTGGGACAGGGACAAGATAGAAAGAGAAAACTGCATATCGCAAAAAGAGAAAACATTGCGCAGCGGGGTGGCAGGCAGGGGTCGGTCAACTGCAGTCTGCAGAGCAGGAAAAAAGCATCAGACATGTCCCCTGCTGCTCGTTGAATAGGACCGGACCAGGCCCTGACTCCGTATCCCCCCTCAATTCCCCTAGAGCCTCGAGCAGCCAGGGATTTAGAGGGGTCGAGGGGCCAGTTTACAGTGCGGGCGGACCGCCAGTCTCTGCCCTACCCGCGCCATCTTGCTTGTCCGTGGCTGAACGACTTCTGACAGCGGCCGGGCTACTAGAATAGAGCTTACATGCAGTTGCCAGGCTGCCCATTGACAGCCTCAATGCTTTGGCTCAATGCTTGCGTACGCCGATGAGTTGTAAAACCAACAGCACCATCAGGCAGCGTCCATGTACCAATAGAACATTAATAGACATTGATAGCTCCGTTGGCCGTGCGTGTCGTGGCCTTGCTTGGCCTTTTGCTGTGCTCTGCTGCGCCGTGCTGTCGTACCCGGGACGCGTCAACTCAAGTCCCGATACATCCCAGCAGCCAATGTTGCGGCCGATTCCTGTCTGCACGACCCGGTACAGGTACTTGCAGTGGCCAAAGTGAGTGGCTAATAACAGGCCCGGTCATGCCCGGCCTTGGTTTGCGAATGGCTCTGGCAAAATCGAGTATTTTCTGCCACTAGCATGCATCAGAAATTGAAAAAAGGAATCAGATGGCCCATCTCGAACCATTCACAGCGAGTCGCTTATTAGCATCGTCTGCGGGAGGTGTGATGGCTCGAGTCTCGTGGACTTTTTCTGCCAGTCCAGCGTCGTTGCGGCTTGCCACCGCGCAGCCACAATTCGTGTCTGGTGCTCTTGAATAATTAAGTCTGGTTGAGATGTCATTTCATGCTATAGTACAGCACAGCACATGCTCCAGCACATGCTCCAGCGAGGTGGTTGTCATTGTTACTGGACTGTGTACTGAATATCGTGATTGATGTGATCAGTGCTATGTCTGGCAAGTCTGGTATGTACCTGGACTGTTGCCTCTTGCGCACAGGATACATGTGCGAGTACGTCCTCTCGGGGGAAACGGCAGCTCCTTACTCCGAGTTCCGCGCAAGTCTCATGTCGTCTTCATGTTGCCTCATATTGCCTTGCCTCCATCTCCCGGCCCAGCCCCTTCAGCACCTCCAGCACACCCTTACGATCCCGTGCGCGGCAATGGTGGTGCACGGAACAGCCATGGCTGAGATTTGCTGCCGTCCGCTGCAATTTGCTCTGTGCCGTCCTGGGTTCTCTGGTTCCAATAGTCCAGATCCAGCAGCCAGAGCTACTGTAGCGAGCGAAACAGGTGACGAGTCTGCTGCGCTTCTCGTCCCGCCGTTCGCTCCGCTTGTGAGACATGACATTGCTTCTCCCGATCCCTAGGTGAGACATGTTCTTCTCTAGTCAGGATCCACCATTCTTGGGTGGCTTGACTGGCGTTTGGACGAACAGGTACCTACCGTCCGGGTGGAGTCGCCAGTAAACGGAGAACGCTCAATAGCCCGATCTCGACGCCATCCCGATCACTAAGACGGTCTTGATTTGAGCAGACAGGGACTCGATGCATCGCCGCACAGACGGG
Source organism: Trichoderma semiorbis (assembly GCA_020045945.2). NCBI lineage: Eukaryota > Fungi > Ascomycota > Sordariomycetes > Hypocreales > Hypocreaceae > Trichoderma > Trichoderma semiorbis. The sequence continues at coordinate 4,292,435 of CM034697.1, read as the reverse complement.
CATGTATGTAGGTACTCGTACATGTACGTGTATTGAGGCAAGCCCGCGTTCGACATGGACGTCGACTAATCAATCACTCGGCTGACCCTCGCCGACTGATTCCACGGACTGCCATGGGGGAACGGAAGATGGAAGAAAAAAGCAGTCTAAATCACTGACCAGGGGGCGCCAAACCCGAATGCCACTTGCTGATGCAAAATGAGCTACCCAAGAGTCCAGCGAGCACTATCTTCGTACACGCAAAACCTCGACGCCGCAATGGAGCAGGCCCCAGACTTTTCTTAAGGCCGTCCCCATGCAGAGCCGGTGGTCCGCCAACATTTCTCTAGTTGGTCTTTTGTCCAGGCCACGACAAAACGATCCATCTGCATCTCCGTCGTCGTCCAGGTGCCCATTGTGGCTCTTGTGTGCGCTACGGCATGACTACATGTGCGTGCATGGGAGACATGTTGCGAGATGCCCAGTCTGTCTCTTGCTCATGCGCGTGCCTTCGTATCACTGAGGAACCATGAATTGCCCCCGCAGTAGACTTCGTATTCGTCAGATGGCTGCTGATACCTGCGATACCGAAACTGCTACCCGAGGGCTACCTGAAGACGTGAAGAGCGTTGTAGTCAATGATCAAGACAGGAGAGGCAAGCAAGCGCTGATTGTGCCAGATGAGCATGTCTTCGATCCCATTCTGACCACCATCCTGCCTCTGTACCTTGCATGTACTCGCCGTCTGGGCAAACGGAGTCGCCCAGCGATTGAATATACCCGCGACAGCGCGCCCCACGCTAGGAGCCCTTGGAGCCCGTTCATCAGCTACAGAGGCCAGGATGTTGTCCGTGGCGTCCGTGGCCGTACAGTGTGTCGTCCAACGATTTCACACAGGCGCCGGCATTATCAGTGTTAAGGACATGCTTCCTTTTTCGACAAGGATGCCGCCGTAGCTCCCTGCTGCGATTCGATCCCTTGGAGGTCTTTGCGTCATGGCCTGGCAACCCCCCAGCAGATCAGCCAAGCAGACTTGATAAAACCTCGCGAGCCTTGCAACCCAAGCCCAAGCCAGCCCATCGACAGTCATCTCTGAGCTTGGAGATTTGGTCTAGCCAGAGCTCGACGTCATCGTGGCCAAGTTTGGCCTTGGAAGAGAGCTCGCCAAAGCAGGCTGAGCGAGTGCTGCAAGTGCAGTCCATGTACGCTTAACTTACAAGCTCTTGCTAGTGGCATCTTTGTGTCGTTTGTTTGCTCTTCTCGAATGTTGATCCGTCTCGCTTGCAGGGTGCTCAAGTCGACATTTGGCTGAATGAACATCATCTGCCTCCTTGGGTAGAGCACACATGTACTTCTACCCGACGGCCGTGTTGGCCTTTTGGAGCCTCGCCCAAAATACAATTTGCAGGCGACAAGTCATCGCTGCATTGGTACTGTGACCTTCCATTGCATTGCTCCGTGCTGTGCCACGACACGTTGGACATGCCCTGCCCGTGTCCTGCTCTATGTCTGGTGGGTGACAAGACCTGCTGTGCTTTCTACGCGCCGTCCTCTTCGCGCGCTTCCTTCGAGCTCCGGGGGGGTTTCAAAAGCCCAGAATCCTCTCAACTTTGCCAGCAACATGGAATCAGTACGAATCCGCATCCGACTAGAGCAGCCTTCGCTGGCCAGTACAAAGCCCGCTGCGGATAAGCATCATGCAAGCAACCTAACCAAGATACTCTCCGCCAATCCTTGAAAGGCCGGGCCGAGCAGTCCCAGTACGAGATGCTATGCTACGGTAGTTCGGGCAGATGGCCAGTGCCACCGCGAGTGGCCGCAAATGCAACGGCCCCCGTCAACTCAACGTCGTGCAACCAGTGAACAGCCAGGCGGGAGATTTGCCTAGCCCCAAGGATTTGCCAACTGGACTGGTGGTACATGCGTCTCTCGTTGCCCAAGTACCTCCTTCTACGCATCCCGATATGGCCGTGGCCCATTCCATTTGTCATTAACGCACCGCACGCAGGTACAGGGCACCTTGTACAAGCTGCGGTGATGAAATGTCCCTCGCCTCTTTTGGGTATCCTTGGCACGAATGGGGATGGCAGTGAATAGCAAACAACGAGGCAGTCCCAGGCGAGTAGCATCCTATCTGCAAGCTCCCTAAAGAACATAAGAAAAATCTGTCTTGAAACCCTCCGGGCGGATGATAGATGACCACGTGGACGGAATGGGCCATTTCATTAGGGCCCGACTTAATCTCAACTGTGTGTGTGAGTCGACGGCGCCACATCAACCAGCAGATGAGCTAAGGCCCGTCTGCAGCATAGATGAGACGGGTGGAAGGCATTGGTGATTCATCATTCAAGCCAGACCTCCCCCCTTTTGGTCTCGTTTCCTTGGTGGCGAGCTTGATTCCGACAAGACTCCTCTTGCAGAAGTGTGTTAACCTGCATCAATGGTTATGCCAAGTACTTGGATGGATGCTGTGCTTCGTAGACGTAATTAACTCTACAGCTTCCGGCGAGTAGACAATTGCGTTGTGAAACGGGCTGATTTCTTGAAGGGGTCTTGTCCTACCCCCCCTTTCACGATGCAACTCTTTCCATTGGCCCAGGGCAAAGAATCCATGACCCGGCAATTCCAATGAAGGCTACAGCACTTTTCTCGCTTTTCCGTGTTCGCATTGCCACAAGAGCTGAATTGTCGAATGAAGGGCAGCTATTTCGAAATTAAAAAACGCCATGGTGAAATTGGATGTCCAAACTTATCGCCGCAGCAACGTCATCTGTGCGTGAATTGGCCACTGTTCAACCGCTTGGGAAACCAACAAGTGCTTTGAACAAAGCTTTGGGCTTTTGCCAAGCCAATTGTCTAACGGTGCTTCGGCAAGTTTGTAGTGCGATATCTGGGCTCACTAATCTATGCAGGCTTTGGAACTTGGGGCTTCTTTTGTTCTAGCATCAGGGCGGATGTCTGGCGAGAGGTTCCGGGAGTGTGAGACCCAACGACGGGATTCTGGAGAGAGGTTCCGGGAGTGAGACCCAACAAACTGATCCCGGCAAGATCCTTGGCCGCGGAAAAGCTGGAACGAAAAGAATTTTTCGAGGCTAGTTGCGAATTTTCAAGGCGATGGAATCTCTCTATCTCTCTTTTTTTAGACTCACTAACGGACGGCAAGGGGCGTGGGATTGATATCCTCGCAGGTCTGCTTACACGCCAAGACAGCTACCCACGCGGGATTCCATTCTGGCTGCGTCCGAGCCTCGCTCCCGTTGTTTTGCTGCGTTATATACGCATTAGAAGCCTCATTTTACTATCGTAACAGAAGCGGTAGTTGGAGATTTGTCTGATTACTCTTCAATTCTTGACGTAAAAGTTATCCAACTTGTATGCTAAGTCTTGCAAGTGACTAAATAGCCATGGTTCGATTGAATGCGGGGAGCGATCCGCTGGAGTCACGCCGACTCTGCAATCGCAGCTCGACGACTCCATAACGTTATCAGGATGCGCTGATATGTGAATTCTCTTAATCGTGAGAGATGCGATATATCAGAGCTCACGATTGCTCATGAATAGCATTGCTGCTTCGCTATCGCTCTTATTGATTACTTTGTTCTTGATACAATGGTGAACGTCATTGTCGTTGCAGGGTGAGACTTGAAGCTCCAACTACATGTATTATTCCATGTGTGCAAATACTAATAAAGACATCTTGATGCAGGGCCGGCGTGAGTGGTCTCACTTCAGCACTTCTCCTTTCGAGGAGCAAGGCGAACAAGGTCACTGTGGTTGCAAAGCACATGCCCGGTGATTATGATATTGAATATGCCTCACCTTGGGCTGGAGCAAACGTTCTTCCGTGAGTGTGCTCTTAAATCATATTCTGACTCTATTTTCGTATGGCTTGGGGGTTAACTTAATTCCTCTATAGAATGGCCAGTGAGGAAAATAGCAGATGGGAGCGTCGTACTTGGCCAGAGTTGAAGCGACTGACGGAAGAAGTTCCCGAAGCGGGAATTCACTTTCAGAGTAACAATGCCCATCATGCTGCGCATCCAAGACTTATTGCTAATAGTTGATGACTTACAGAAGCCCGTGTCTATAGAAGAGTCAAGGATGCGGAAGCCCCTGGATACCATCTATCCGACTATGTCTTCTCGACAGACCCTTGGTATAAAACAGTGCTCCCTGATTTCCGCGAACTGAGCCAAGACGAAGTCATTCCAGGCCACGATTCGGGATGCGAATTCACGAGCGTGTGCATCAATACCGTCGTTTATCTCTCCTGGCTCGTCGGCCAGTGCCTCAAAAACGGCGTAGTGTTCAAAAGAGTCGTCCTGACGGACATTCGCGACGCAAAGTCGCTCAGTCACACCGGCCAGCCGGCAAACATCATCGTCAATGCTACAGCCTTGGGATCTCTCAAGCTTGGAGGTGTTGAGGATACTACCATGACGCCTGCTCGCGCACAGATTGTTCTCGTGCGGAACGAGTACCATCCTATGATTGTCACGTCGGGGACTGACGATAGCGCTACGGAGATTACTTACATCATGCAGCGCGCTGCAGGCGGAGGCACGATTCTCGGCGGGACGTATGACATTGGAAACTGGGAATCTGCGCCCGATCCAAACATTGCGCTTCGTATCATGAAGAGGGCGGTAGAAGCTGCGCCGGGACTTGCTGCAGGAAAGGGTATTGAAGGGCTGAGTGTCATTAGACATGGTGTGGGGTTGCGGCCGTGGAGGAAGGACGGGGTGAGGATTGAGGAGGAGGTTTTGGATGGGAGCACTTCGATTGTGCATAATTATGGGCATGCGGGATGGGGATATCAGGGCTCGTATGGATGTGCGGAGAGGGTTGTTGAGTTGGTGAATGAGATACGGAAGAGGAAGGGAGAGGATTTGAGTGGTGAGGGCAAGGTATTTTCATGGGCTTAACTATTAACCCATTCTTTTTTATTCCATTCTTGGTTTCTTTTATCATTCGGTAAATCTATATATGACTCTATAAAGCTATGAAGATGCAGTTTACTCTTTACACGACTCGTCATTCCATCTCCTCAAGTGTGAACAAGGGGAGTGTGATGTTGAGGCATATAAGCGGGTCTATGCATTTCCCGGGGCGCCTCCTGTTGTCCCAGCGAAAAAGGCTCCACGTTGCATAACGAATGATCTACGAAAACGCTCCAAAACAAGGCCGTTCGTTTCACGTGTATTTTTCAACAGAATCGACAATGCCCCTTTAATCAACAAGCCTGGGACTGGATTTCTCGATCTCATTTCACTCACTCTCATTTATTCGGTGAAGACGAAGGACTAAACAGGGAGAGAATAGAGAGGAAGAGAGCTTCTCTCATCACCGGTCTCATGGCCTCTCTCATCAAGTTCGCCTCTGACGTCGCCAACGGCCGCCATGCGCTGTCGAAGTTTATTCCCATGGGCCTTTGGCTCGCAGACGCCGTGCTGTGCGGTCTGATTATTTGGAAAGTGCCCTGTTAGTCGACACTGTACGATCCCTTTTGGAATAAAAATAGCAAAGGCAAAAGAGGAATTGCTCAAAAAAGGGGACGAAGGGGAGAAAATCTCATGCAAAATAACCCAGGCTAACAAGTGGACCTTGTCACTTTCGACTCATTTTTTAGATACGGAAATCGACTGGGTTGCCTACATGGAGCAAATTACGCAGTTCGTTCACGGGGAGAGAGATTATCCCAAGATGGAGGGCGGCACGGGGCCGTTGGTGTATCCTGCGGCTCATGTGTATATCTACACGGGGCTGTATTATCTGACCAACAAGGGTACGGATATCTTGTTGGCGCAGCAGCTCTTTGCTGGTTTGTACATGGCTACGCTGGGGGTGGTGATGCTGTGCTATTGGAAGGCCAAGGTGAGCTTCTTCATTGACGAGTGTATAATCTTGGTTGGAGTGGAAACGGTGACTAAAAGTGATGCTGCTCATGATAGGTTCCGCCGTACATCTTTCCGCTCTTGATTCTTTCAAAACGTCTTCACAGCGTCTTTGTCCTGAGATGCTTCAACGACTGTTTTGCGGCATTCTTCCTGTGGTTGTCAATCTTCTTCTTCCAGCGGAGAGTCTGGACCGTTGGTGCTCTGGCGTATACCGTCGGTCTTGGCGTCAAGATGTCACTGCTACTCGTTCTTCCCGCCGTTGTCATTGTGCTCTTCCTGGGTCGTGGATTTAAAGGGGCTTTGCGGTTACTTTGGCTCATGGTACAAGTTCAACTGCTCCTCGCCGTTCCATTCATCACGACAAATTGGAGAGGTTATCTTGGCCGAGCTTTCGAGCTATCGAGGCAGTTCAAGTTTGAATGGACAGTCAATTGGCGCATGCTCGGCGAGGAATTGTTCCTCAGCAGGGGCTTCTCTATCACGCTACTGGCATTCCATGCCCTCTTCCTCCTCATCTTCATCCTAGGCCGATGGCTGAAGATTAAAGAACGAACAGTTTTGGGAATGATTCCCTACGTTTTTCGGTTCCAGTCGCCTTTCACAGAGCAGGAGGAGCTCAGCATCTCCCACAGAGTCGTCACGCCCAGGTACATCATGTCCGCCATGTTGTCGGCCAATGTGGTTGGGCTCCTGTTTGCCAGGTCTCTGCATTACCAATTCTATGCGTACCTGGCATGGGCAACGCCCTTCCTCCTGTGGACAGCCACTTCGAATCCGCTTGTCGTGGTCCCGCTGTGGGCGGCGCAAGAATGGGCTTGGAACGTGTTCCCCAGCACTCCTGTTAGCTCTAATGTTGTGGTGAGCGTGCTGGCCGTGACGGTTGCCATGGCCTTTGTAGGATCGAACCCGCAGCATGGTACGTCGAAGCCAAAGCAGCTATAGTGGTGGTATAAGAATACGACTGGGTTGTTGCGAGCAAAAGTATTGTCTCATTATTCCTCCTCTTCTACTTCGTCATCGCTGGGTGGCATCTTTCCTACGTTGGAGTCGCTCTCCTCGTCGCTGAGATCTTGGCTTGACTTTACAAATTCCTTTGGCCTGGAGCATATCGTTTAATACATGTATAGAAATAGAATTGGGGGAGATGCAAATCATACCAATAAGGCTGCTTTCGCCAGAGTTTCTCGTCCCGCACGACATTGATGATTTCTCCAATCGCCCTGCTATCCTGAGTCCCCACTGGATAACCTTCAGCCAGGACGTATCCGCCACGCTTGATCCAGATGGTGTTGCGAAAGCGCTGGGCGAGCTCGAGGACGACGGCCTTTTTGTTTGGCATCTCGCATGTGTACAGGTTGTTGCCCTCGGGCTTGACGACGCGCACAATCACCTGCGTGGGCTCCAGGGTATCGGGCGGCGACAGCGCCTCTTGCGCAGCAGCAAGGACATTTCGCTTCGGTCGGCCCATGGCTTTCGATTATTGGCGGTTGAGCTGATGCTGCTGCTATCAATGGATTGCTGCTATCAAAAAAATTATCTGGTGGATGGGAATAAACCGGGGCTTGAATGGAGGGGCACTATCGATAAACTACAGCTCCTCGATAAGTAAAAAAAACCTTCCACCTCCCGGCTCTCGGATACTATCCGCCGCGGTATTTCCGTCTTGGGCGAGACCGCTTTCAGGGTCCATAACAATAGCTGGGATGGATTAACTGGGGGCCATAAGAATCCATTACAAAACAATTCGCTTCAGAGGCGTAAATGCTAGACGCCCCAATGGGAGAAATGCCGGGGAATTTTTACTTAATCTACGTTTGCAGCCAAGCAATAGACTATCGGACAATGGATTTATAATGTCCTTTTTAGGCATTTTGGCGTTCACCCAGCTGCGTTGACTCACCCGGGCTAAACGGTGCCGCAGGATGGCTTGCAACAAAGGCACCGCCAATCTCGTCGAGATCACGTACACCATCAACCCCTCAAGCCACCCGTTCTCGGGACAGCGGTCGAACATCGGGCTATAACAAGCCGCTAGCAAGGGCTCCGTGTGAAGAGAACATCAGGCACACCTTTCCCATTGCAAATTAAGCGGGCTGTTTCTCCTGCCCGGCTCACGGAGGGCCGCAGCCGATATCGTTGGGAGACCCGCAGTAAGGAAGCTTCTTTATTACGGAGTACTTTTCACCACGATCCCGTAAAGGGCCCCCAAACTCCGGCACGATGGCTTTTTTTCGCCAGCATGGATTCCCGTAATTGGGCATTCCACTAGCAGAGCTTATCGGTCCACGAGACCTGGTGGAAAATTGGGCCATTGCAACACTGTTTGGAGTATGTGTTTTTGAGTTGTCTGCTGTAGCTGGACGGCGTATAAAAGATGGGCGAGGAAGCTCTGCTCAGCTTTGCTGGAGCTCTCACCTTGGGGCCATTAAATCAAATTCCCATCTCCTTTCGCAAAGTGAATTTGTTCATCAAGCCTTTTAAGCATAACAACTAACCTCAATTGCTGTTCCCATTGTTTTGACAAAGCACATTTCTCCACCATGGACGCAATCCTCTTGCGAAACCTCGTGGAGATCCAATCCGGCCCCTCCACCCCCGACGAGGCGACCAGGCCACTCACAGCCCCGGAAAAGACCTACCAGAGGACCTACTCCAGCGGCCCATTCCAGGAAGATGTCGTCAATGTGCGAAGAGCGTCTCGTAGTGGTGATGGATTCGCCTCTGGTGTAGTCACGCCCAGGACAGAAGATGCTGATCTTGGGAGAAGCCGTCCGGCGAGTCCGGTCCTCGAGGTTGATGCCGTGGAAGTGATTCCCAGCGTATGGGAGCCGTATATGAATCGCTTCAGACTGCTGTCTGTGTGTCTGATCAACTTTGGCAATGCGTTGAGTGACAGTGCCGCCGGTGCTCTGATTCCTTACATGGAAAGGTGAGGTTCAATCATCTTTGTAAACCTGTGAAAAAAAGAAAATCAAGGGCTAACAATACGTCAATCAAAGACACTATGAAATTGGATACGCCATTGTATCTCTCATCTTCGTCGGCCAAGCTCTAGGCTTCATCTTCGCCGCCGTCTTCCTCGACACGCTTCGTGCGAGGCTGGGCCGTGCAAGGCTCCTCGGCATCGGCCAGATGCTCATGGCATGCGCTTACATCCCTCTCGTCGTCGCCGCCCCCTTTGGTGTCGTCGTGGCGGCCTTTTTCTTCGTCGGCCTGGGTATTGCTATTAACATCGCCATGGCCAACATCTTCTGTGGCAGCCTGCAAAACAGCACCATCATGCTGGGGCTGTTGCATGGGAGTTATGGCATTGGAGGCACTTCAGGCCCCTTGATTGCCACGGCCATGGTCACTGTGGCACACACGGCGTGGAATCACTACTACATCCTGACCATGGGAATCGGCTTCATCACCATGACACTCTCGGCGTGGGCTTTCTGGCGGTTCGAAAAGGAGCAAAGCCCCGCTGTCCGCGAGAGAGAGGCAACGCCAGACAACTCGGCCTTCCTAGGCATGTTTGCCGCCGTGAAGCTGCGCATCGTGCTGCTCGGATCAACCTTCATCTTCGCCTACCAGGGCGCCGAGGTATCCATCTCCGGCTGGGTCATCTCCTTCCTCATCAACTCCCGCGGCGGCGACCCATCCTCCGTCGGCTACGTTTCAGCCGGTTTCTGGGCCGGCATCACCATCGGCCGCTTCTTCCTCTCCGGCCCGGCCGCGCGCTTCGGCGAAAAGGTCTTTGTCTACGGCCTCGTCGCGGGAGCCCTCGCATTCCAGTTCCTGGTGTGGTTCGTGCCCAACGTCGTGGGCGACGCCGTGGCCGTCAGCATCGTCGGCTTGCTGCTGGGCCCAATCTACCCGTGCGCGGCGGCCGTCTTCATGCGCGGCATGTCGCACCGGGACATTTTGAGCGGGATGGGGGCCATCAGCGCGTTTGGGAGCTTGGGAGGCGCGGTGGCGCCGTTTGTGACGGGGTTGTTGGCGCAGGCGGTTGGGACGTGGGTGTTGCATCCGATTGTGATTTTCTTGTTTGTCGTGATGCTGCTGTGCTGGTATGGCATTCCTGCTGAGACGAAGGAGAAGAAGTGATTGTGAGACGAAAAGGGAACTCTTATAAGTGATGAACTGGAAAAAATGGAGGAAACGGCGTATATGGGTGTGCTTATTCAAAGGGGCAAAGGGACAATGCGAAGCGATGAAACAATATCAATATCATAACCAGTATACTATTAACGAGTCTATGCGGCTTGTTCGTCTATCCTTTCTATAGAGAATCTAAGCTACCGTTCTTTTTTGAAGTCTCCCGAGAAATCTATACCTTCATATACCTTCTATAGACGGTATCCAACCCGCCCAACTAAACATCTATCAACATCCATTGTGTAAAATGGTCATCCAAATAAATTGTTAGAAAATAAAAAGTCGTTCAAATCGTAAAGTTAAATGCGACCCTTGGCCGCGTCCTGGACGGTAATGTTGCCGGCAGCAATATCCTTGACCGTCTGCGTGATGCTTGTCCAGTCGTTGAATGTAACAAAGGGGACGTTTTCGTTTTCGCACCAAGTCACCAAGTCTATTCACAAACGTTAACATCAGTATTATAGAGAGTAAGAATTGGAAAGATGAAACGCACCCTTTCCGGCCTTTGCAAAGAGCAAATCAGTCTCCTTGGCTGCAGACAGATCGGAGACACCATCACCAGCGTAGAACATGGTTGGTCTGTTGGGAAGGCTCGAGTACTTGCGGATCTCAATGGACTTGTCGTGGCCGTGAATGCTGCATCATCTTGTCAATACCGGTACGAAGAATGATCCAATATCAGGTCGCATCGGAGTCATGAGTCTTCCTCACCTGTCATCGCGAAAGATAATCTCCCAGCCACCAACGTCGTTGAGGCTCTTCCCTTCCCTCGCCCGCACAAAGTTGCTCACAATCTGGATATCCCACCCAGGTCCCAGCAGCTTGTCCAGAAGCGCCCGGATAACAGGCTCCATGCCTCCGCTGAGAATGACAATCGGGACGTTGTTGTCCTGGGCCCAGTTGTAAAAGTCCTTGAAGCCGGGATCGAGCTTAATGTTGGCCAGAAGGATGTCGAGACACTCGGGGAAGGGCGTCGTGACGCTGTCCAGCATCTCGCGGAACGAATCGCGAAAGTTGACTCGGCCGTGGAGCGAGTCGGCGTTGCCCTGCTTGCGCTTCTCGGCGCCGTAGCCCAGGTTGTCCGTCATGTAGTCGTTGGAATCGGCGGTTGTGACGGTGCCGTCGAAGTCGGTGAAGAAGATGAACTTGGGGTTGGTGGCCATGGCCGGAATGTCGTTTGCGACGGAGCCCATTTTGGAGGATCTGGGGGGTTGTAATGTGATATTGAAAGACGAAGATGGAGAGAAGGGGAAATTCTGGAGGGGCAAATGGATGGAGGGGCAGTTTTTTGGCGGCGATAAGATTGTCAGCCCGGGGGAAGTATGAGGAGAAGAGGGAGATGTAAGACGACACCGCTTGGCCAAGACGAAAAAGAGAAGACGGGAAAATATAGTAAATATAGTACGAAAAGGACGAAAAGGAGTCTAAATAAAAGTTTGAATGCAAATCCCCATCCCCTGTTGATTTTTGGTGAAAATCCCTCCTGGCGCAGCGCCGATCTGCCAACTATCCATGGATCAGTCCCGCGTCCGCTGTGTGTCGTCATCTCTGGCGGCTTCACCTCGCTGAGATGCCCCGCCGCAGTGGTCAAACAAGGGACAGGGACAGGGGCCGCGAGCCCCGCCAGGGCGCTAGAAGCCCGAAATAGGCCTTCTGGCAGACGGCACACAACCATGTGGTTTCGATGAATTGAGTTTGAGTGATGGATGGATCCTGTTGTCAATGCCAGACTCTAATTCTACTGCTTGGTATCAATATCAATGCCTTTTGTATTTATCAATTGCAAATTTGTATATAATTACTCTCAAACAGAATCAATTCCATCAAGGAATGTCAATTCTTTTCCCCGGCCACCACTTCTGGCACCCGCATTTATACAGCAGTACAAAACCCACTAAGCCGCTCACATGCGGTGCCAACAATCGGCGCGCGAATTTTTGCGAAGGCGGTCTACACCAAAAAAACCAGCCCGTCGTCGAGATCGGCCCAAAGACCCGGGCTCAGCCGGGGAAGCTGTCTGGGCTGTCTTTTCAAAGGTGGAGGCAACGGGAACATTATCGCTCACGCCTGGGCCTGTAAGCTGGCCACGACTGTCAATTGGTAGGGTGGAGGAGCACTGCTCTTTTCTTTTCTTTTTCTTTTTTTTCTTTTTCTCTGATTTTCCTTCTCTCCATTGCCCCGACGATTTACGGCTTTGGGTGTCAAGGCAAGGGGCCAGACTAAGACAAATCCTAGCCCAGTCCAGCCCAGCACTTTGTCTGTGTCTCGGCTACGCAGAAAAAAAAAAGACCTGGAGAAAATCCCCTCCTACCAACCCCGGAAGCTGCACCGACATCCGGCGGTTCGAGCCCTTGAGGAACAAAACAAAAACAGCAGTGCAGAGGCTTCTTGGCCCTGCGCTGGCAGATATGCAGCCGTTTGGCCGTGCTGTCTGGAGACATGGCAGGATAGGGCTGGAGCTGGCAGCAAGGCCTGCACCCAGCGGCATCACCACAGCCCGATGGCCCTCGACGGCCTGCAAGCGTTGCCATGTCCAGACCATCGTCTTTCCTCGCTTCTACTCTTCTTCTCAGCCTCCCAACGACGCCGACAAACCCCCCGTTCCCCCTCAATCCGCCCCCAAAGCAGCCGACAAGCCGGCTGCAACCGCGAAAAATGCAACTACCGAACCCCCCGCCGCCGCCGGTGCTTCGTGGTCCCGGCCAAGCTGGCTGGAGCTGCCGTCGATATCTGAGGAGCGCCGGAGCGCCCTGAACAAGAGGTTCAGCGGCATCATGGACAATGTCCAGTCAAAGGTCCTCAATGCCTCGCAGAAGCTCAACGAGATCACCGGCTACACTGGCATCGAAGCCATCAAGGTGGAGAATGAGCAGCTCGAGACTGGCTTAGCCGAGGCCCAGGCCCGTGTGCGGGCGGCCAGACAGGCATACAAGACATCAAATAACAAGCGGGCGTCGACTCAGCGTGAGGTGACGACGCTGCTTGCCCGCAAGGATACATGGACACCAACAGATCTTGAACGCTTTACGGAATTGTACCGCACAGACCACGTCCTGGAGGGCGAGGTCGTTACGGCACAGGAAAACTTGACCGAGGCCGAGTCCGACGAGCAGAAGCTCAGCCAGAAGCTCAGCGCCGGCATTCTGAAACGTTACCATGAGGAGCAGATTTGGAGCGACCGGATCCGAAGGGCCTCGACTTGGGGTACCTGGGGCCTGATGGGCATGAACTTTGTCCTCTTTGTCGTTCTCCAATTTGTTGCCGAGCCCTGGAAGAGGAAAAGGTTGGTCAAGGGCGTCGTGGCAGAGGAGAAGCGAGTCCTAGACGAAGTTCAGACCGAGCTAGCCGTTATCAAGGCCAACCTCGACCAGGTGGCCGCAGCCGCTGAGGTCGATAGAGTCAAGGCTCGTGAAAAGGAAGCCCAGAAGCTTCTCAGCCTGACCAAGATCAGGGCTGTTTGGCAGACCACCATGTCCGCGGTTTGGATTCGCAGCTTCCAGGACTTGAAAGATCTCCTGTCGCGATGGAAGGCTCTTATAACTGACCTCGAGGTGTGGAGGGCGGGTTTCGAATACCTGATTAGCGAGCGCCAGGTAGACATGCGCATGCGAGACGCATCCGCCCTGGTGCTGGAGGGCCTCATCACTGGCATATTCATCACATGGCGCATGGGAGCGTTGTTTCGAAGTAGTAAATGAAGGAGATGGATAGACATGTATTCTAACGATTCGACTCTTTGATGTAATATAGACACAGAACCATATGGGCCTTGAAGGGATATAACAAGGAGCTTTAGACACATATAGCGCAGCGGAGCGGATAGCCGGGCACGAATTACTATGTACATCCGGGGAGGGCTCTTTGTACAATGGGAAGGCTGCTATGAGGCCCAAAAATGCATTTTCTTTATGACACAAAAGACTTGGATACTTCAAATGTTGTTGGCAAGGCTGTTTGAATGAAGTGGCGATGAGGCTTGTGGAGGTGCTGGTCATGGCTTTGGTGGCGGTGGCAGAGATTCCAAAGTGCTTTGCTGCTTATGACAGCCTCAGTCTGATGCTACTAACTAGAGGCAATCAATCGATCTCTCTCGAGCTCACTCACCGACGGCACAATAAGCGGCCGCTCAGCTTTGCCTCAAACTTCTCCAGCCACAGCCAGCCTCGCCCGGATCTCGTTGCGAGAGTCCGGTCTGCCATTGCCTCCACCAAGCACTAACAAAGAACTGAAGGACAATTACTACTAGTATGACCTAAGAGAAGCGCCATGGCAAACGTCAAAGGCACCGCACAAGCCATTCAGCACCGGACACAAGCCTTGCCGAAATAGCATGGAGCAACGTCATTCCGGTCGGTGTAACCCATGTCCTAGCAAAAACACGGCCAATGCTGGGAGAGACAAATCTAGGACTTTTGACCTAGAGCTGCTAGGACTTTTTTTTCACTTGATTTCGGTTTGTGCTTTGGGAACCGAGGAGGCTTTTGCTTTTGCTACCATACGGGAGTTGCACAAAGCGAAAAGCTTCGTTCTAATGCACACCCCCCGCCGTTGGGATTGCTCTTCATTCGCTCTCGGAGCTTCGTGGTGGAATAAAGTTTGGGTTAGGGGGTTGGTGTGATTTTTCACAGGCCGATCACCCATTGATCTTTGTTCTCCTTGGTGAGATCGAAAGGATGGTTGGGATGAGGCGTCACGTGGAGGAGGAGGTTGGAATGTCGTATTTGGCTGGATGAGGTGGCTTTGTTGTTTTATACGAGAGGCCGCCTTTCTTTGTGACTGATCAGACAACTGAAGATGCTTTGTGCGTTGCCGAGCTGCTATGAATTGCGTGGTATGGCATCGATAGCTGCAGCTAAATTTCAAGGTTCTCTCTCATGCCAACTTGGGCTCAAGCTTTTGTTTGCTTTAGAGTTTATTGATGCGTATATGGTCCAAGTCTAAGTGAAGCTGTTGCATCATAATCCCCAGTATAAGGTCGGACAAGGTGCTACTCAGCACTCAGCACTAAATATTTGTCAAACGAGTTGATAGTCTATCGAATGCCGTAGCTTCTTCTTCTCAAGGGCCGTAGCTCCATGTTACGTGTTGTCCCGGCTGCAATTGTCTCAGACACGTCTTGTTTCTCGGTTTATGCAGGGTAGGCTGTTGTCGTTACCGTTAGCTTGGCCGAGGTGAGGCGACGTTTGTGATGTGGAATCACATATTAGTCCAGATAGGAGCCCGACTGGACCAGGCACCAAATATGGTAGGAGGCCGACATGCTTGGTAACTGTTTGGTAATTACAGAGTGATTGTAGCAAGGGACGGCCGCTGGTCCATCGTAAAGAACGGCATAGAATAATACATCGATGCTATTTGTAACGAATCAAGAACCGCTTCTTACAGCTGAAAGGGGGCTTCGGCTAGTTTCTCAAACGTTGCGGCCTTAGTCGGCAGAGGTCAAGAAGACGAGGCAAAGCCCAGTTTTCCCTAGATAGTCCTATGAAGAAGCACCCCAGGCGGTGGCTGTAACGCAGAGAGTCTCGACATATATGCACTGTACATCTTAGATACACGAGTTTTAAAGATCAGCACCAGCACTAGATACGGTTCATGTCGGGTAGATTCCAGTCCATCCAACAGCCCCCATCGTAGCAGCATCTCATCACCGCTGTCTGGCTGCTGCCTTTAGGGCCCTCCACTGTCAGTTAGTGTCAGTGCCGCAAAACCGCCCGACATTGGCCATCATAAACCCCGCCACATGCCTAGCGACTCCCCCCCCATCACTGACGACATCCACAAAACACCACCTTTGACAGGCCAGGCACCTTGGCCTTTTTATTTTTTTCCCTCTTCCCACCGCAAGACTCTCTGTCCTGCCGCTCCCCAGGCATCTCGCCCAGCAGCTTCTTATTCCACCTCCCTTCCTTGCCCGGCCGCTCCCATCGTGCATCCAGTCGTGGAGCCGCTTGTTTTTCTCTCTCCACCTCCACCGGGATCCTCCTCCTCCTCTTCTCCTCTCCTCACCATCACCAGACCGTCTTGCGCGTACGAATCGCGCTCCCCGCACCGCCGCCATGAATGAGGACGAGGCAATCCAGAGCATCAACAAGAAGATTGAGCGGGAGAAGGCTCTGATCAACGCCGCCAATGCCATGCGTTCGCAGACCAACAACGAGGCGGTGCGCTCTCGGCTCGACTCCCAGATGCGCGATGGCCGCCGAAACCTGCAGTTCTTCGAGGAGAAGCTGCGGGATATCCAGATGCGGAGGGTCGGCCAGGGCGTCGAGGGCATGTCTCTGGGCGGCGATGACGCCGGCGCTCCCCCTCCACCGCCCAAAGATGCCTCGTCGTCATGGGGAGACCAGGCGTCTTATGGCCAGCAGGGCCAGGCTGGGCCGCCCGATATGTCGCCCCCTCGACCCAACTTTGGCGCTCCGGGCCCTGGAGCTGCCTCCAAAGCTCGGCCCAACTTCACCAAGCTAGGTGCGTTCTACAGAGAGCTTCTATCGCCCTCGCCTCGTATCCCCCGTCTTTTTCGTCTCCCGTCTCTCCCCGCCTTCCCCTCTTCTTCTCCATGGGATACGAGCTGTGGCTAACTAAGTCCATCTTGCGTGTGCAGATCTGATCAAGTATGATACCCCCTACCTCGGCCCTCGAATCCAGCACATGCTCTCGCAGATCCAGTTCAAGCTCAATGTCGAAGAGCAATATCTCAAGGGTGTGGAGAAAATGGTGCAGCTGTATGGCATGGAAGGCGACAGGAAGAGCAAGGCAGATGCGGCTGCTCGTAGGGTTGAGAGCAAGCAGAAGATCCTTCTCTTGAAGCAGGCATTGAAGAGATATGAGGAACTGCACGTTGACATGGACTCGTCTGATGCTCAGGATGGTATGTACATCATGCAAAGAGGCAGGGAGCCCCTTACTCACTAACACTCTCTCTCCTCACAGACGACTCCATCAACACGCCTAACCTTCGCAAGCCTTTGAGCGGTCAGCTTTCCATTCGTGTTGTGGCCATCAAAGACGTGGATCACGCCACCACCGGGAGATTTGCTCGGGGTCCAGAAACATTTGTCGCCGTTAAAGTCGAGGACACTGTCATGGCCCGAACTAGAACCTCGAGAAATGACCGCTGGGAAGCCGAGTATCACAACATTGAGGTTGACAAGGCCAACGAGATTGAGCTCACAATCTACGATAAGCCCGGCGAGCACCCCATGCCCATTGCCATGCTCTGGGTCCGGATATCCGACATCGTCGAGGAGATGCGCCGCAAGAGGATCGAGGCCGAGATGAACAGCTCCGGCTGGGTGTCTGCTGACAGAATGGGCAGCTCTGGAGCCCCCTCACAGTTCCCGATGAGCCCAACCCAGGGATCTTTCGGAGGAGGTGCCCCTCAGACGCCCGGTGGCCAGGGTCAGGGAGCTCCATTTGGCGATCCGGGCCCTCAGCCTCAAGTTGTCACTGGCCCCATCGATGGCTGGTTCAACCTCGAGCCGGCTGGACAGATTCAACTCGAATTCAGTTTCGTCAAGGAAAACCGAGACAAGAGGCAAGTGGATCTCGGTCTGGGCCGAAAGGGTGCTGTTCGACAGCGCAAGGAGGAAGTTCACGAAATGTTCGGCCACAAGTTTGTCCAGCACCAGTTTTACAACATCATGCGCTGTGCCCTCTGCGGAGATTTCCTTAAATACTCCGCGGGTATGCAGTGCGAAGATTGCAAGTACACTTGTCACAACAAGTGCTACTCCAGCGTTGTTACCAAGTGTATCAGTAAGAGTAATGCTGAGACCGATCCTGACGAGGAAAAGATCAACCACCGCATTCCCCACAGGTTCCAACCCTTTTCCAACGTCACGGCCAACTGGTGCTGTCACTGCGGTTACATACTGCCTTTTGGCAAAAAGAATTGTCGAAAGTGTTCAGGTAAGCCACCATGCTACTCGTATTCACTTCTGCCCTCCAAGAGAACTTGACTAACAATTTGACAGAATGTGGCCTCACGTGTCACGCCCAGTGTGTCCACCTGGTTCCCGACTTCTGTGGCATGTCCATGGCTGTCGCCAACCAAATCCTTGAGGGTATAAGGGTTCAGAAGCAGAGACAGCAAAAGACGACGTCGCTGTCGGAAAAGACGCTGCGATCTGGCGCCAGCAAGAGCCCGACAACCACCGGCCACGGATCATCTGCGTCGTTCTCGAGCGCGGGTGCTGGCTCGTCTCCCGGAACCCCCTCCGCAGAGGCCACCGAGGCAGCACGGCTCATGTATGCTAACCAGACATCGCCTCAGCGACCTGATCACCCCGGCCGTGCGCCCTCTGACCTCTCTGCTGCCGCCGCGGCCACGGCAGCCATGGCCGCCGCCCAGGGCCGCACCGGATACGACACCGCACCTCAGGATCCATATGCTCAAGGAGGATATGGCGGTGCAGCTCCCCAGCACCACAAGTACAACCCGGCGGACTATGCCAATGTGGATCAGGGATTCGGTGCCCAGCCGCCAGCTCAGCAACGACCTGCTCCTCCTCAGCAGCAACAACAACAGCAACAAGCTCCTCCTCCTCAGTTGCCTCCCCAGCAGCCACCCCCCCAACAAGCGCTGCCGCCGCAACCCAGCCAGCCCCAGTACCAGCAACCTGCCGCTCCGAAGCCGCAGTCCCCCGTGTCTCCTCAGGGAGCTGCCACAGGGCCTGGAGGTGCCCAGCGCAAGGCTCTGCCGTCTGCCACCGATCCTGGTACCGGCGCGCGTATTGGTCTTGATCACTTCAACTTCCTTGCCGTTCTTGGAAAAGGTAACTTTGGTAAGGTCATGTTGGCAGAAACGAAGCGATCCAGGCGACTGTTCGCCATCAAGGTGCTTAAGAAGGAGTTTATCATTGAGAACGACGAAGTGGAGAGCATCAAGTCGGAGAAGAGAGTGTTCCTCATTGCCAACCGCGAGAGGCATCCGTTCTTGACCAACCTGCATGCCTGTTTCCAGACCGAAACCCGTGTCTACTTTGTGATGGAGTACATTAGTGGTGGTGATTTGATGCTTCACATTCAGCGTGGCCAATTTGGTACAAAGCGAGCTCAGTTTTACGCTGCCGAAGTCTGCTTGGCCCTCAAGTACTTCCACGAGAACGGTGTCATCTACCGTGACTTGAAGCTCGACAACATCATGCTGACGCTGGATGGTCACATCAAGATTGCCGATTACGGTCTTTGCAAGGAGGACATGTGGTATGGCTCAACGACGAGCACATTCTGCGGAACTCCAGAGTTCATGGCCCCTGAGGTATGAAGCACACGCCCCCCTTTTTAGTTGTCTTTGCAATGAGTGCTAACATCAGCCGACTAGATTTTGTTGGACAAGAAGTATGGTCGCGCGGTCGACTGGTGGGCTTTTGGTGTCTTGATCTACCAGATGCTTCTGCAGCAATCTCCCTTCCGAGGTGAAGACGAAGACGAGATTTACGACGCCATTCTCGCTGATGAGCCCCTCTACCCGATTCACATGCCTAGGGATTCCGTATCCATTCTTCAGAAACTGCTCACCCGAGAACCCGACCAGCGACTCGGAAGCGGCCCTACCGACGCGCAGGAGATCATGAGCCAGCCCTTCTTCCGCAACATCAACTGGGACGACATTTACCACAAGAGAGTCCAGCCGCCATTCCTGCCCCAGATCAAGAGTGCCACGGACACGAGCAACTTTGACTCCGAGTTTACCAGCGTTACTCCTGTTCTCACCCCAGTCCAGTCTGGTAAGTTTTATGCCTCCTTTTGCCCTCTTGTGGTCTGTCGCGTTATGCTAACTAACACCTGCTACAGTGCTTTCTCAAGCAATGCAAGAAGAGTTCCGAGGATTCAGCTACACGGCGGACTTGGAATAGTAGAAACGAACAGAATTTGACCAAGACAACTAGTGGAGATAAAAAGTTAATGGTGGCGGCGGCTCTATACACGCGAGCTTTCTTCTTGCTATCCAGCAGCCGGGATGCGGTGCCGGGAGGTACCCAATGGATCTTTACAGACTAGTACGGCGAGACGATATGATGGCCTTTTGGTAATACTTGCAGAAGGAGAAGAGATTTTGACGAGCGTTTTGTGTCTTTTCTTCTTTTTTTTCTTTAACAAAAGGGAGACGTTGCTCGCCTGGCTACGGTTTTGATCGCTTTGAGACTCTACTTTCCATTTTCAAAAGGGCGACTTTCTTTTCTTACGTCTTGAAAGAAAAGCAAAATCTCTTTGGGACTTGGGAATTACTCTTCATTTTTTCTTTGCTTCTTTAAAAACTGATTGTCACGCATTTTGTTATTTTCAACATTCAATCTTCATTCTTCAGCGGAGAAGAAACTTAACCATTGTTGCTTGCGGGAGAATTTGTTAGCGTAAGAAGTATACCTACTAATAGAGAATTTGATGCTATACCTACGAAGTAATTGATTGGTTTGAGTCTTATGTGATGTTGAGTTGAATGTGAGATTTCATAGGTCGATTTGTAAAAATACCTTCTTCATCTATTACGATGACTCGATCGCTAGCGCTAGTGTACATGTGAGTTGTAGGCTGGGTGATTAAAAATGTCGATGAGAATTGGCTTCTATGGGATTATTTAGAGACTATAGAGATCCTTCTTCTTCTTTTACGTCTATATATAATTTTTTTTGTTCTGTTTGTTTACATGTTATTGTTTCGTTGCTTCCGTCTTTTCATTTTCTTAGTTGGTGTACTCCTTTTGCAGCAGCTTGGCAATGGTGTTGAGCCTGTTTGGTAAATCACATTAGTCTCTGATTCCTCACTATATATGGTAGTATTTGAAGATGAAACTTACTGAATGTTGCTCGTGCCCTCGTAAATGGCACCAATCTTGCTGTCACGGAAAAACTTCTCGGCCAGACCCTCGCGCACAAAGCCCATGCCGCCCATCCACTCCACAGCGAGGCTGCTCACGCGACCGGCAACCTGCGAAGCATACAGCTTCGCCATGGCAGCATCCTTGATGAAATCCTGGCCAGCCTCCTTCTTACGGGCGGCATTGTAGACGAGGGCGCGTGCGGCGGCGATGTCGGTGTATGCCTGCGCAAACTGGTGCTGCATGCCCTGGAACTCGCCGATGAGGGAGCCGAACTGGCGGCGGTCGTTCCAGGCGTACTTGACGGCGTTTTCCCAGGCTCCCAGGGCGAGGCCGGTCATCTGGGCGGCGATGCCGATTCGCCCTTCGTTGAGGATGCTGATGGCGTACTTGTACCCCTGGCCGCGCTCGCCGAGGATGTTCTCCTTGGGGACGTGGACGTCGTCGAAGTTGAGGACGCAGGTGCTGCTGGCGCGGATGCCGAGCTTCTTCTCCTTCTTGGCGATGGAGAAGCCCGGGGTGCCCTTTTCGACGACGAAGGCGGTGATGCCCTTGTAGCCCTTTGACGGGTCGAGGTTGGCGAAGACAAGAAAGATGCCGGCCTCGACGGAGTTTGTGATCCACATCTTTGATCCGTTGAGGACGAAGCCATCAGCAGTCTCCGTTGCGCGGGTGGCCATGGCGAAGGCGTCTGAGCCGGAGACGGGCTCGGAGAGACAAAAGGAGGCGACGGTGTCGGTGGCCAGGCGCGGGAGATAGGTGCGCTTGATGTGTTCAGAGCCCCATTTCATAATAGCCGTGTTGCAGAGGGTGTTGTGTACGTCGCACATGACGCTGACGCTGGGATCGGCACGAGCGAGCTCCTCAATGGCGATGATGGCGGAAGTAAAGTTCATGCCCGCGCCGCCGTACTCCTCGGGGATCTCGATGCCCATGAGGCCCTGCTCGAACATTTGCTCGACGATGGCCGGGTCCATGGCCTCGGCCTCGTCCATCTCGCGGGCCTTGGGGAGGACGACGTCGGTGGCGAACTTGGACACGGACTCGGTCATGGCGGCCTCGATCTCGGAGAGGTGGGAGATGGGCGTGGGGGGGATTTCCGAGATGTCGATGGGAGAGGCGGAGAGTCTGGGGGTGGTTGTGGCGAGATGGCGGATGGGGCTGGTGATGGCATTGTTAGCTGTTGATGAATTGATATTGATGCTGAGAAGAGGTTGCTTCTTACACATTGTTTCGGATGGCTGGACGGAGGACGCTGGCGACGGAGCTTCGCTGGGCGAGGGCCCGGCTGGAGCGCAGGGCAGGGCGCAGGGCCCGTGTGAATGACGATGACATGATTCTGAGAGGAGGTGAGAAAGGATGTGGGGGAGAGGGATGAAACGGAAGCTATCAGCTCTACGCAATGAGAAGAGAGCAAGCAAGATAAAAGAACAGCGAGGCCAAGGATAAATAGAGAAAAGAAGAAAAGAGAAAAAAAGGGAGAAGAAGCAGTAATCAATCGATTATCGCCGGGCCCGGCTCTTCACTTGTCTTTTTTACCCCAGCTGGTTCGTTGACTTGTGGTTGTCGGTGGATTCAGCCGAGGATAACCATTCTATCCGGGGCCGCTATACCGACGCCGACGGGCAGCGGGGCAGACAGGTGAAAAGAGGAATTGTAACGTGGGGTGAGGTAGATAAAGAGCCGGGATTTAGCCGCACTGAGCTGGAGACCCTTTCACATGTCGCGAGTAGAGGTGGGAAAAAAAAAGTACATTGAGTGAGGTACCGTTTTTGGGTGTCGGAATGCGGCTGATCTGGGGTTCCGGGATATTCAAGGTCATGTGACTGCTCTTCAATTCAGCCCACTTGCAAGATTTGGTGATGGCTGCATATTGAAGATGGATTGATAGCAGAGGCGCAACGACAATCGCCGACAACTCAATTGCACACAACAACACACCAAAGGGGATCTTGCTTTTAAAAGTAAGAATAAACCCAATTGCGCAGCCCATAATGGCTTCCGCACTCCTCCGCAGCTTCTTCTCCCCTGCCGCCCGCCAATCCCTCACATCAACAACGACTACTCTCCCCTCCGCATCAATATCCTCCAGATTCCAAACCTCTCCCTCGCCGCTCCTCTCCCTCGCCCAGCGCGCATTCTCAACAACCCCCGCTCCGCAAGCCACGCTGAACCAAGTCCTGCGCGGCATCCGAAAGGGCAAGCGAGCTCGTCACGCCGTCTCGCCCGCTCTATCCAACACGCACTGTCCCGCCCTCAAGGGCGTCTGTCTGCGTGTCGGCGTCGTGAGGCCCAAGAAGCCCAATTCCGGTGAGCGCAAGACTGCGCGTGTCAAGTTATCCTCTGGAGCTGTCGTTACGGCGTATATCCCTGGTGAAGGGCATAATATACAGCAGCATAGTGTGGTGCTTGTGAGGGGAGGGAGGGCCCAGGATTGTCCTGGTGTGCGGTATCATTTGGTGCGAGGAGCATTGGATCTGGTACGTTTGAGATTGAACGTATGATTTGGGATTTAGAGTGCTGACTTAAGTTTGTTTTAGGGTGGTGTTGCGAGCAGAACGACGAGCAGGAGTAAATATGGTACCAAGAAGCCCAAGAAGGCTACCGTTGGTTGAGTTGGTTGTATGAGTCGATGGAGAGCAAAACGACATGTGGAAACGACGGATTTCTTGCGCAGATGTGGGAAATGTTGATCTAGACATTGGACCGCCATGTATAAAATACCATAGAGCAACACAAGAGATAAGCACTGTATAATACACACCAAAAAGAGCAACATATAATCACACCTTGGAACAGCAAGTCACGTCAAACAAACACCCTCACTTTCCATTTCACCCTATACTATATTTACACCAGCAATCGTTGTCCAAATCGTGTAAAGCCAGCAGACACAGACGCCCCTTTATACCTCCCGCAGTTTAAAAAATACCATTCCCTTTTTTTGTTTTCGTCTCTTCTCATAGTCCCCCTTTAATTCATGCGTGCATGCACATACACATGCACATGCACTTGATGTGTGGGACGTGCCTGCGAATTAAACTCGAGTAAGAATAACTAAGCGTACCCGCCTGTCCCATTGAAAACTTGATCACTGGTCAAGTATAAAAGCTTTTCCATCCCATCTCTAATCCCGCTGGTTCTCCCAGCCCTCGGGCTTGTCCATGCCGTTCATGTCAAAGAACCGAGACGTACCTAGGTTAACAGTTAGCAAATGCTCCCACTCTCCCATACTACGTTCAGCAAGGGCCAACTTACAAGAATAACCCCTCCAATCGAAATTCTCCTTAGGATCGCAATGGCAGCGAAGGTCAATTCTTGTCTTCTCGCCAGTGGGGCAGTGAGTAAAGGGGACGTGCCAGTAGGCAATGTCGTTAAAGAACTGGATCTCGCTCTTGTTGAGCATCAGGCCGGCGGCAATGGAGTGCACGGGGGCGTCTCCCCATCGCTCGTAGAAGAAGCCGCCATCCTTGTCCAAGGACTCGAAAAAGTCAATGTACTGCTTGCTTCGCAGCCACTCCAGGCTGCCAATCTCAAAGTTGGACCACTGTCATCTCTAATTAGCTATACTCTAATTCGAAATCAATGAAGGGGGAATGCTTACAAAGTGGCAGTTGTTGTAGGTTTCACCGCCGTCGTCACTCAAAAACTTCATCGAGTTGTCCTCGGCAATGTGTTCGGGGTGGTTCTTCATAAACTTCTTGGTGCTCTCCCACAGAGTGGCAATGGTGGCCGGGTACTCGTACAAGCTCAGCACAAAGCTGTACTTCTTTCCATTCTCAACCATGAGGCGGAAGGGGTCGTAGTGGATGTCGCAGTAGAGCTCGATGGAGGGCTCCACGCGCCAGTAGTATTCGTAGTTCAGCATCAGGGGCTGGCGGAAGAAGAAGCCTGACTCGAAGCGGCACATGTGGCGGTAGCTGACCGAGTCGCCGTAGATGATCTTGCGCTCAGCCATGTCCTCTCTCACCTTCTTGGCCTTGTCCTGGTCGATCCACTCAGGGAAGGACCAGTGCTCGGGAGCAATCTCGCCGTAGTATGTCTTGCCGGACACCAGAGACGTCGTCACCTTCTTGAAGGTGCTGTCAAAGGGCTTGTCGTTGAGGAAGACCCAGTCGTAGTTGTATCGTCGGTTGAAGCGGTCCTCGACCTGGCGGATCGAGCGAGCAATATCCCAGACGTCGCTGTTTCGGGCGAGGGTAACAAAGGTGGCGTTGACTCGGGGGCCGGGGGCAATGCCCACCAGGTCGTTCCATCCGGGGTCGTTCGGGGTCAGGGCAAGAGGAAAGTCCTTTGCATTGCCAGACGGAGCCTTTGGAGGCGCGGGCTTGGAGACATCTTGGGGTTGCTGGTTGGGGCCTGATGAGAAGGCGCCCTTGCTAATGTCCACGCCCTCGTACTTTGAATTGGAGACGAAGTAGAAGACTAGAATCGTCTTTGCATCCAGGTTAGCATCTACCCGATTGTGCATGCGTCACCGTGCCCTTTGCCTTTTGCATTAAATGGGGTCGGGGATATTGGAGCCACGTACAAAGAATGCGATAAGCAGGTAGCGCACATAGCGCGCATTTGCAGACGCCATGATGGTGCGTGGGCGGCAACAATTGCCAGAGAGAAGACGAGCGGTTGGAAGAAATCAACGGCGTCGATAGAGTGGGAAAGGAGCCGGTTTTGTTTCTGGGATGGAGCGAAAACAATCGAGACAGGGGTGGCGCACAGCGTCTGGGATCGTGGACAGATGCTGTTAGACGCACATGGCCGGGTTGTATCGAATCGCTAGAGATTGAAGGGAGCCCCGAGCAGGAGGAAATTGAAGTCGGGCCGCTGGCTGGTTTGGGTCGGGCAGCCAGAGCAGCGAATCGGTGATGATGAAAGTCGTCAATGAAGAAAAGAAAAGGGCCTGAAACGAGAGAAGATGAAAAGGAGGACAAAAGATTGAGGCGGGTATCCGTAGATAATAAGTGGGAGGGAAATCCTTCAGGTTCCAGAGAGCGCCTCGTATCTTGCTAGTAGCGGGTTAGCAGCTGCAAACGACTCGGCCGGCATTACGCAGCTGAGTCCAGCAGGGCCGGCCGGGCTTGCGTGTGCTAAAATCCCCTAACCGTCAACTGCAGGGAGCTATTGGCGTTACCAAGTACGCGGCCGGTACATGCGCTCGTAAAGACAGATTGGCCCCTTTGAGGTGGTAAAGCCACAGCGAATAGGCCCATGTACCTTAAGGCGGCTGGAGTATCGACAAGTACCTTGGCCGTACCCCTTATAGCACTACTCCGTACAGATTAAATCACATCGATGGATCATGGAAATTGTTGCTGCTCAGGTTCAAGTTCAGGAGACGGCAATCCGGAATCTTGGGCGGATAAGGCTATGCTAAGCAGTGCAGTGTAGTGCCGGGAAATGGCAAAGGGGGCTGACTGGCCAGCCCAACAGGGGCCTCAAATTGCTTGTCCATCTGCTTTGGTGCGACATGGAGCAAGAAGAAGCGGTATGAAAGACGATATCTGAGTACAGAGCAGTACCGAGGTGGTACCTGATTTGATGCCAGCACCAAAAGGGGAGTATTCGTCGTACAATGGCTGGCACGCGATGCATCTCGCCAACCAACAGCAAATCCATCATTGATACGTTTCCCTCTGTTCTAGGTGGCATTGGATCTCTCGCTGTAACTGAAGCCCCTGTAACCACTAGCGCACTGCTGTTTCGCAGTGGAGGCTCAGCACTGATCGTCGCCCAACCCTGTCGACTAGCTCGGCGGAAGGATCGTGGAATGATTCAATGTAGACGTCTGGTGGCTGAGTGCGTAACAGCATACCTAGGTATGTACTGCATAACATGTGTGAGATAATACCGAGGCATTGTAGACAAACTAAAGCACCCAATTCAAAGGCAACATTGAGTGTTTTACCAGAGCAACAATTGATGGATTCAGATCGGCGGATGCCTGTTACGGACCCCTACATGGTACTGCACATGTACATGCACGTACGGGCCATCCTTGTCCAAAGACTCAATATAAGTACTCGTAAGCCGGGTATCCGATCTCGTCATGTAGGAGATTGGCTGCTGAATGGCTTGAGACGATCAGACACTGGAACACAGCCAAGCGAGCGTCCGAAAATGAAACACGTCACAACTACATGTGTATGTACCTGGTAGCGATGGAAGAAGGGAGTGGCTCTTCAGCTACCTAAGGTATCCAGCATTCCATGTCTCAAACATACAGCTACCTACACATAGTGGTAATACCAGATGCTGGAGGAATATAGCTCTGGTACCAGATCCTCAAGGATTTGGATATCTCCTAGGTATTACTTGGAGAAAAATACACAGAGAACATTGAACTATTGTTTTTCTTCACCTTGTCTGTATGGAGTCATAGAGATGGACCACCTAATAGTATCTACACTATCGATCCAGTAGGTATCCATAAACAAATAGTTGAGTTTTTGTCTCCCACATAATTCGAGAAAAAAAAAAAGCCACAATAACCTTGATATCCATCTAATTGACGTAATTTGTAATAATCTACCGTTTCATGTTTTATTCAAATAAATCTTCTCATGATTAATTCTCATAGCTATTACACGATTGGATTTTATGCAGCTCGTTCTCGTTGCCCCTCCATGCGCGAGGCCACGTGACCCCACGCCGGCTGACTGTTCTGTTCCCTCCCACATGTGGGGGTTTGCTTTCTCTATTCGAGGACGTCAGTCTCACCAAAACCGCATAATTGGCCTCCAGGCGCTGAGCTCTCGCTTCGCCGTCTCGAGTTTCTGGATCGCTGCTCAGCTGCGCCTTGTTGGACAGGCCGCATTTTGACAAGGAGCTCCTCGTTTGGTCAGCTTCTTGCTTGTGCTCTTGGACATTCTCGGCATCGCAGCGGGAAGACACCATGATAGGTTTGTGCGCTTTTCAAGTCCTCGCCATCCCTTCACTATCTTAGCGGTACGTCGCCTTCTGCTGCCTTTGCCCTCATGCTGTTGTCTGCCGTTGCAAGAGGCTATACCACTCGACCATTGGTGGGGAGTCGTTGAGGAGGGGAAGCTGCGTCTGATATTCGAGCCTTGTCGAGGCCTTGTCCCTTTCAGCCTTGCCGGATGGGCAAGACAACACATCGCGCGCAGAATTGCGGGGCCACTCCGGGGCTCAACAATCGCTCCAGCTCACCACCGACCCTTTAGCTTTGGCAGAACCTACCACTGGCAGCTCAGAGTCTAAATAAGCCTCGCGAACCTTTCTCTGCTTCTTGAAATTGTTTCATACAAAACCTTGTTCACTAGACTAACAACATCATTACTAGTATGTTAAACATATAATTCCTCGTTCAACAATCCAACATGTCTTTCTTCGGCTTCGACACCAGCGGCCGTGGGCATAACACGGCCGCCCCAGGCTTTTCCCAACCGCATGATCCATTCGCTGGCCTCTCCGGTCACCACGATGACGGCGGTGATGCCCTCGAATTCGAAGACACCTATGATGGCCTTGGAGATCAGCTAGACGATGCCGACGATGCTTTCAACGACGACACGTTTGGCGGTGGCCCTGCCGGGTCTGGTTCTGGTGCTGCAAAGGTTGGCAAAGACTTTGACTTTTTTGGTCAGACGGCCAAGGTTGCCGATGCCATCGAGGAGGAGCATCTTCGCTTCAACCGGTTGCAACCAGCCGCGCGAGCCAATGCTTCCCAGACCCAGGCTCAGCCCATCGGCATACCCTCCCAGGCGTATGCGCAACAGTCCTATGAACAGCAGGCGTATGGACAGCAGGCGTACGGGCAACAGGCGTATGGACAACAAGCCTATGAACAGCACCCGTCGTACTATGCCGAACCCATTGCGACACGGCCTCATCGGACCGGCTACGAAAAGTACAATGAGCCCGAGCCCCTCCCCGATCTGCATGTCGACCAGAGCATCTGGGGCATTGGCCCCTCCAAGGCTGCGGCTATCCCAATCCCCAAGCCTTCTCCCCAGCCCGCGCTTTCGGCCAGTGTTGGAAGAAAGGTGATGAGCCTGGAAGAAGTTGAAGCAGCCATGCGCGCCCAAGTCAAGCCTTCGCCGCAGCCAGCAGTCTCCGAACTTGCTTCATACCAACAAGCCTCTGCTGGTTATCCGCCTGCTCAGCATGCATCTCCTCACCCTCAGCACGGCCAGCCGCAACCCGTTACCATCCTGCAGCGGCCTCAAGGCTCACAAGCAAAGGCTTCGCCTTCTCTCGCCAACAAGCTGCCCACCCCTCCTGGGCAGCAGGAGCAATACCACAACCTCCAGCAGCAGTCCGCACCCGCAGTCCAGCCTGTACAGATTCTCCAAAACCCCAAGCGTATGTCTACTGAGGCGCGCATCGCAGCAGCTGCCCAACAGGACGCCGCAAAGATGGCGCAGTTGAGCGCTCATCCTCAGTTGGCCCACATGTCTGAGGAGGAAAAGGTTGCGTTCTTGGATCAAGAGACCAAGCGTGCCAAGCGCAACCACAAGATCTGGTTGCTTTCCAAGGACAACGGTGTGATGACTCCCCAGGACAAGAACTTCATCACTCGTATTCAGCTCCAACAGCTCGTCTCCGCCACGGGCAACCCTGTCGAGCAGGGATCCGACGCTTCTCTCTCGGAAGACTTTTACTACCAAGTCTATAGCCACATTCGTGCCGGTCAACGTCAAAACCCCAGCCAGCCTCTGAGCAACTTTGCTCAGACCTATCTCTTCCAGACTGGTGGCCGCCATGGAAACATGCGCCGCCACGGAAGGCCTGCGGAGAATCATATCCAGCGCATGGAGCAGCAGGTCCAGCGAGCTGTCGAGGCCGCCAAGAACAAACCCAAGAATCCCCAGCTCGTTATCGCTGGTAGCTTGGGCAAGATATCATTTAGCAATGCCAAAACCCCAAAGCCCTTGCTTAACATCAAGCGCGCGGCGGAGAACGAGCCCCATCACAACCGAGCTGGAAGCGGAAAGAAGTCGCCTGCCAACGGCCTTGACCGCAAGACGATTCTGCGAAATGCCGAGCGGGTCTACGTCACCTTGATGAAGATCGAAGACCATGTTCGACTCATGCCACCTCCTATCACGAGCCAGGCCGACCAGGAGCTTCAGGAGAAGCACCGAGAGTGGGCAGCGGGATTGGAGGCTCTCAACTCCCGGCTCTGGGAAGAACTCAAGGTGCATGAGCCCATTGGGGTCGTTGTCCCTCACCCCTTTATTGCCTTTTTGTCTTGCGCCAAGGGAAAGAAGGCCATCCCTCGAATCTTCCCTCACCTGAGCTTCGAACAACGCACCACCATCATGACCATGATTGTCTACCACCTCGACCAGCTGGATGTGGTGAACGGTGCCGCCGTCACCAACGACGAGCCTACTCTTAACGCGAGAATGCGAGAGAACATTGACCTGTTCCTGTCCACCGTCATGCCATCGTTGATGCAGTACTTTAACGATACAGGACTGGATATTGTGGACGGCGTCCTGAACCTGATTGCCACTAATCTGAACGTTGATCACATCGCCAAGACTAGAGTCGGCGTTTCTATGCTCACACTAATTCTCAGCCGTGCCGTGCTTCTCAAGCAGACTGGCGGCGGCTCTCCTGAACAGTGGGAGAAATGGTAAGTAGCTCAGCTAAAATGCTCTGACAACTGGTATAAGCACATTGTAGCTAACGTTCTCCCTAGGGATCAAACGTATGAAATCTTCTTTAGCCGACTCGAGATGTCGCTGCCTTACATGTTCCCCGGCAGCATCAACACCGGATCAGACGTGTACGTGTGGCAGCTCCTTGCGGCTCTTGGAGTCAGCGCCAGCAACGACCAACAGACTCGCCTGGTCCTTGCCGTCAAGGATCGTGTCATTGGCACCATCTCTCTCGCAAAGACGCTCCCTCCCACAATGGCAACGGAGCGCCTTAGCAGCGTCAACTTGTTCTTACACTCCATTGGCTTGGACGTGGACATGTTGATGGGACAGTAAATGGAAAAAACAGGACCCGGGAGCAGGTCATTACATGATTTTGATGGGAAACTCGACTACAAAAATACATATTTTTCGTTAGAAACATTGCAGTGGGTAAAGCAAGTTGGAAGGATTGGACTAGCAGTTGTTGTGCTCGTGCTATGGGATGGGTAAAAAGATAATCTGGACGACTTGGAGGGAAACTTGTCGTTTTGCATTTATTCAAAAAAGGGAGCTTGTAGTGCTGCAAAGGGTTGCTAGTCCGTGGGCAAATGAGCGGGATATTATCGTTTGATCTTGTCATGTTGTACTACTACTATACCAACGAGTGGATGGGGATGATACCGAGTCACGATGGGAGAGGTGTGGCTGTGGGTGTGAGTCGTTTAAGCTCGAATTTCGATCCTCGATATGAGGACAATGCAACTTTTTTTTTTCTTGATTAAATCTCTTGATGTGGTGTGGGCACTGGATTCGAGTTGTTTTGAGTGATGGGTATGAATGGTATTGTATTTTATGTAGATCCAACCACCCAGCTAGAAAAGTATATATGATATAGCACATGTTTGACAAGTAGAAAACCAAAAAACTCCGCAAAACACCTTATTCCATGCAAAAATGATGACCGACTTTAGAATGGTTAAGCGCCTCTCGCTCGCCCACCTCTTCGAGCAGCCAACGCCGCAGCCGCACCAGCTCTAGGACGGGTCGCCCTCGGTGGCTGACGAGGCTCCTCTGCTGGCGGTGCAGCAACAGCAGCAATCGGTTCTGGCTTCTTCTCAACGGGTAGTTCCGGCACTGGATCAGGCTTCTTGATGCCGCTGATAGATTCGAGAAACTGCGTATCATCCCACTTGTTGCCCAGCGTCGGAACAAGCTCCTCCAAATCCCTATCCGCATCCCCAGCGGGCGCACCCTGCTCGCCCGCGGGCTCAGGTCTCGGCCGGAGGAACAAGCTGTCATTGTAGACCTCCCAGGCAGTCTCCTCGTTCTCGTCGGTGTAGCGCATCTTGCGCCATGGCTCGGTCTGGACGGAGCGCAGTCGGTCGGCCATTGTCTCCGTGGAGACGCCGTCTGCTCCTTCGGCGGTGGTCTTGATGGTCATGTGGATTGCGCGGGCGGTAGGGGCTGCAGGTGCTGCGCCGTCCTTGGATGCTGCGGCGGAGGATTGGCGTTCTTGCGCGGTGGCGGCGTCGAGATGGTGCAGTTGAGGGCGGAGGTGGATGAGGTTTGATACGGGGGTGAGATGGAGGTCCTCTGTTTAGGAAGAATTTTTGTTAGTTGGAATCTATATCCTGAGAAAAGAAAGATGGGTTTGAACGTACTGCCTTGGAAGACGCCGACCATGTACTGGACCTCGTCGGTATCGGGATACTGCCCGCCCAGTGTCTGAGTGCTGAGGACTTTACCCTGGCGCACGGCATCGTTCCAATCGAGGTTTTCATCTTCTTCGACGTCACCCTTCTTCCTGGGCGCGCGCTGCTGAACTGCACCGACACCGAAACCTCCCGCCAGACCGTGGCTGCCGCCATTCTTGACGGCCATGGAGTTTTGCAGCGTGCGGCCCCAGCGGAGACCCTTTTCGCGGTCGTACGCGGTGGTGTTGTCCATGGGCATGTCGATTTCGACCATGCCGGAGTGTTCCTTGAGGCGTAGTTCTGTGGGGGGCGGACGGGGCGTGCTGTCGGTGCGGTTGGGGTGTTGGAGGACGAGGAGGCGGCGGCCGAGGGGGAGGGCTGGGTTGAGGAAGACTTGGTAGCTTGCGGTGATGGGGTCGTCGTTGTCGTCGTTGTCGGCGGCGTCGGCGTGGTCGAGTTTGGGGTTGTCGTTGACAATGTCCATGAAGTCGGGGTCTATGTTGGACATGGTGGATGGTTTTGGGAGATGTTCAATTGGGTGGTGTTGTGGGTGGATATAATGTGAAGTTGTTGGAATTGAATATTATCACGTGTAATAATTTATGAGAGAGGATAAAATGGTTATATCATGTGTTGTGATGATAGCTGATGATGTGAGTCGTCGGCTGCGAGTTGGAGGTGGGGTGCCTTTGGAGAAATTTCCTGGTGGCAGCTCTTATCGGCGCTTATCGGGGATCCTGCATCTAGCTCCACTGAGCCTCCTGGGGAGGGTTAAAGTTGCTGTGAAAATCGCAGAAACATCCGTGACAGGTCGGATTTACAGCCCATGCAGTCAGTCGCAGTTACAGTACTAGTAATTATGGAACATGATTTTCACAGCAATTTTAACCCCCCTCGAGGTCTGGTACCACGCCTTGTAGTGGCATAGTGTTACCCAATATTAGGTAATATCTAAGCCCATCAAGGCCTTGGATGAGTTAAAGAATGCTGTGAAGCTTGTTGCCTTTGCTGCGGTTGCCTTCTTTGGTGGGTACCTATGAAAACACCCATGTCGGCCCAAAGACTGGAGCTCATAGTCCGACTAAACTGGCCGAGCTGTTAGAAGGGCAGTATTGCTACTGCTAAGGTACTGCCTAGATACCTCCCATATACTACTTTAGAATAAAGAGTACAGAGACATATTCTTTCGCGATATCAATAAGGATAGTAGATAAGGGTATAGATACTCATTTTTTTGTGAGCCTCCGGACCTATGGAGGGGTTGAAGATGCAGTGAAACCTCATGAGCCTATCGCTCTGGCACTCTCCACGTGCCTAAAAGTCTAAGGCAGCTGAAGAAGCTATATCTTAGTCGCCTATAGCTGTGCCAACAAAGAGGTAAAAGGATTAGACACGTATTAAGTTGATACTCAAGGTATCTATAATGCTAAGCAAATACCACTTATTCATGAGAGGGCATTGCTTTTCGAAGAAACCTAGGTAAAGTCAATTATTTCCAGCGGTGTTGTAACTACCTAACGGCGAAAGTAATCTAGTACGACATTGATTCTTGGATCAATGGAAGCTCCAAATCTCACTCAAGGTCTTGGACAGAGTTAGAATATACTATGCGACTGCTTTAGGAAGTTGCTCGGATGGGTAACACTGAAGCTGGGGGAAGGGCAGCGCTGCCAGAGAAATACTACCTGCTTCTTCAAACAGTGCGCCATCTACGCGCGCTATACGGGATTCTAATTATTGCCTATGCCCCTATAACATAGAATTTGGGCTTGCTATGAAGAATTCATTAACAATTAGTCTTGGTTTCTAGGATCGTGGCATTGTACATGTATCCTGTAAAAGGCTTGTGAGACCCATGACGAGAAGGATCAAATGTTACTAGAAACATCCGTAGAGCGCAATGGTAAATCTGACAATGAATTACAGTGCTGAAGTCCCCTTTCGATGGCTCTAGCCGTCTTCTTGTTCTGACGTTGTTTACAGTATTTCCAAACCTCTTGACAAAATCTGTATGCTTTAGATCGTGATTGGGTTAAGAGACTTAGTATTGGCTTATGAGAATTTTGGTAAAAATACTCAGACAGCGTTATTATCTCACCTACCTGTATTAAAAGGGGAGTGTATTGCTGTATTGCACTAGTGTTTACTTGTTGATCTTATCTCGCAGAGTCTCTAGGTGGAGATGGCGACGGGATATTACCTAGGTAGTACGAAGCGTGTATAGTAGGTGTACAAGGACTTTGATTGAGGGGTGATGCAGGTAACGATGGTGATGCAGAGGGGCGTGGTGCGCGCACCGTTCGCACCGAAACCGGGGACGTTGGGCACCACTCGACCACACCTAACACGTAAAGTGACAAGGCGTAGATTTTCACAGCATTTTTAATTCTATTAGAGAGCCTTTAACCTACAAGTGCTATGAAAGACGCCCAAAGGCCATGAGCTGGTTCCGAGGAATCTTTACTGGTCGTCTGGTCTGCATAAAGAATTGGTAAGAAGATGACGGGCGGATGCTTGCCACGTTCTCATGGAGCGAATCCAAAAGTGTAGGCATGGTACAAAAGATGATTGTTGAGCGTCACCTTTTTTGGAACCCTGGGGCTAGATGGAGAGAGGTGTATCCGGGGGGGTGGAGTCTTTGTCTTTGATCTCTCCCCCTTTGCTAGGTATAACATGCTATAGATCCGAGAGTTACTTGGTAGAGACATTCTATTTTATGCTGGTAATTCAAGCGCTTGATGCTTCTTACACCGCAGACGGAGCTAAAATCGTTGTAAGTTTCGTACCATTCGTGATTTGAGGCGTTGGAATGCAATAGGAGGATCGTGCATCGCGATAGCGTCAATGCGGCATAGCAACATGCAGACCTTGGGTTAAATTAAAAGCCACCGCAGACCGCTCTTTTCTTCTTGCGCACTAGAACTCAATGGATTCGGATTCACTCACGATAGCGCCTGAGATTACCCGCTGGGAAGAATTACTTTGGGTATATGAAGTGTTTGACGATGAAACTGAAGACTTCCAATATACCCAAATCGCAAAGGTGGACGATGACAAGATATTTTACTGCGAGGTCAACAAGCTGAAGGCAGACATCACCTTTCAAGAAGTCACCGCCTCCCTCTCTCGAATCCCTGACGACGAAATATTCCCACCGTGGCCCCAAGCTTCCATTACAACCAAGGCTCCTCAAGAGCTCCCTGCAGGCAACTTTATCAAACGGCCTCAAGTAGGACAGTATGACAACTTCTTAAAGTATAAAGTTATGCATCTCCTCCGCGATGGATTAATAGAGGAGGCAGAAGTCATGGAACTGCTAAGGAGCCAACCTCACCCGAATATTGTTGGGTATCACGGTTGTCATGTTCGGCGTGGATACATCACTGGACTTGTCTTGGACCGACACCCCTACGACTTGAACGGTTTCCTAAAGAATGGCCAAACCATCCAGGATAAAGAACTCTTCATGGAATCACTACGCTCTGCAATTCATCACTTGCACATGCTTGGCTGGGCTCATAACGACCTGAACCCCTCAAACGTCCTGGTGGCAGAGGACGGCAGACCGATTCTTATCGACTTTGGCTCGTCTCGGAGGATTGGGGAGAAGTTGTCAACAAGCCGTGGTACGAAAGGCTGGATTGATTGCGAGATAAAAGACTATACAACGTCGGAGACACATCATGATACATTTGCTCTCAACAAAATCTGTACGTGGTTAAGTAACCCGACATTTGA
The DNA here is from genome assembly GCA_020045945.2 of Trichoderma semiorbis. Taxonomy (NCBI): domain Eukaryota; kingdom Fungi; phylum Ascomycota; class Sordariomycetes; order Hypocreales; family Hypocreaceae; genus Trichoderma; species Trichoderma semiorbis. The sequence continues at coordinate 4,256,560 of CM034697.1, read as the reverse complement.
GGATTGAATGGCAGATTCAGGTAGCCTCGCATGATTGGACAGGATGTATTTAGATAGATGCCGGCAACTCTTATTCTGGAGGATCTACCATTCCGTCAAAATCGGGCATCATTGAACAGTGGCTCATACAGCGCAACCCAGAAAGAGCAAAGTCTCTGAAGATTAAAACTAGTTTTAAGTAGGTGGGTTATTGAGAGGCAAAACAGGGTTGCTTGATTGGTTCCGTAATAATACAGAATGCCTTCCAGCTGGCCAATTGCAAAGACTGCTTCCTCCCAATGCGATTTCACAGCAATCTTAACTCCCTCGAAGAAGAGCCGATGTAGCAGCACTTGTTTATGTCAGCCATCTTTGTTGCATGCTCGCGCTTAGTTTCTCAGCTTCAATTTCCTCAGTCCTTCAGGGTGCTGTCAATAAAAAGGCCGAAGAAAATAGACAGTTCAACCTCAAATCAGTAAAGGCATGTCATATCTTACCTAGATACATGTATATACTAGTACGGACAGTACAATTAAATCTAGCTAATGACAACAGAGCGACTGAGAATGATGAAGAGATTGTCACCGGAGTCAAAAGTCCTACTGTAGTTGTGAATCCCTTTACCGCTTGAAGATTGATACTAAAACGCCTAGTAAGTCGAGGTAAATTAGAGCCCCGATTTGGGCCAAGCTAAAAGCCGTGGTGCCATGTTAGTTCAATAATCCGACAGGGGCGGCATCACAACACCAACGGCCAATCGTGCACCACGACAAATTTCCGTTCCCTTTTCATCTTTGCTCATCATGATCACTCAACGCACAAGCCTATACATGGGGGAATATTGGACTAAATTCTGACGGCCGCAGCGGGCACTTGTATGACACGGCGATAGAGTTCAGGGGTCTTGTTCTAGAAGGACTTACTATATTTTGACATATCTTGACAACCCCATAATCCGTGCGTTGATAGAATAGGACTTGGCAGCGCTCACATCAAGTAAAAGCAATACTAAATAGTTAGGTTGCCTAACTTCTTGGCAGCGGCAACACCGGCTCTTTGGCTTATCAGCTTAGGACGTCTCTTGTTCCTGGGGAAAGGAGGATTTGCATCTGCGGCTGAACGCGCCCCTGCGCTATCGCTTGGTAGCCGCAACACCAATCAGCTATTCATGTGGGGACGCTGCCCATCGCCCAGAGATTATGATGACCTGCTTTTCTTTCCTCCTTTTCCTCTTAACCTACTTTCTTACTATCTGCCATTCTGTGTCACTATTTTCTGTTTGTTTGTTTGTTTGTTTGTTGAGTTGCGAGAGTGGCTGAGGCCATATGCTGTTGCGCTTGAGAGTCAGGGGCAAAGTTGTCAACTAAGGCGATTAAGTCGCGCGCCTCACACACTCTTTTTTTGTTGAACTCCGTCACTCATTTCTGCAAAATTTACGCAAAACAATTTGTTAAACTGTGCCCATTACTTTCCTTCATTTCTCTGGGCATAACTTGAAATCTTCTACCATGTTGCAACTCTTCTCAGGCCGGGTCCGGCGTCCCATTTCGCTGGTTGGCATCGCTTTTGTCTTTAGCACTTTAGCCTTGTACATTCTTGCACCAGTAAGTGGATTTGACATTTCAAGTTGTCATGAAGACAACTCCATGTTAGTTTGTTAGCTCACAAGAAAAAGTACACCGTCCAGCATGGAACTTCAGAAACGTCAAAACAGCCATGGACCACAAGTCGCGTTTCTCAGCCTCCGAGTAACCAGACTACCGCTGTCTCTCAGACTACAGATCGAAAGATTCACATTCTTTTACCCGCCACAAGAAGCAACATCAACTTCTGCAAGACACTCCTTTCCATGATCCTCCTGGGCTATCCTAGCCCGACGATTATCGCTTGGGCAGACCAAGACCGCGCCAGTGGGCTTCTCGGAGGCGGTTCACACTTTGCCAAAATTACACGGACTTTGGATTACATCAATGACTCTAAACGTCGCAACCAGCCCGGCTTCGACGATGAGCTAGTGATGATGCTCGATGCATACGATATTTGGTTCCAGCTCCCCCTTGACGTGCTCTTGTCTCGCTACAACGCCATTCTCGAGGACGATGCCGCACGAGTTTCTCAACGCATGGGTCGAGCTTATACTATTGAGGGTATCAATTCGCGAGTTGTCTTTGGAGCGGGCAAACGCTGCGCACCGAATCTGCTCACCTCCGTGGCCTGCTATCCCGTCCCGGAATCACCCCTTCCAAACGACCTTTACGGCGGAAACACCGATACTTTCGTCGGTACTAGTCAGTGGAGCAGCTATCGGACTCGCTATCTCAACTCGGGATACATCATTGGGCCGGTGGGAGAAGTACGTCGCGTGCTGGAGAGAGCTCTGGAGAAACTAGAGGAATGTCAGAACCGAAAAGGCGCTTCGTTTGATGATGGAACTGGGGCGTCAGATGCGTGTTACAAGGGTAGTGATCAGAGCATCTTTGTCGAGATGTTTGGAGAACAAGAGTATTATCGCGAAGTCATGAGGCGGCATCATCGCACTCGTGTTGACGATGTGCTTGATAGAGTCGTTCCAGGACGAGCTGGATCAAGGCCCCCTCCTACGGTTGTCCAGCAGGTCCCTGTGTTGGATCGCTTAGAACCTGCTTTCACTCATCAGCAGTACAACAAGACGCATCTTCCCGACAAACCCTATGAATTCGGCATCGCTTTGGATTATTGGTCTCTGCTAGGTCACCAGACGTCCAACGCTGTCACTGACGCACGATATATCCGCCATAGCCTCCCCGTGAAGCAACAAATGGGTAAAACAGGCAAATTTGACTGCGTTCCCAAAACCAAAATGATGTCTCTACCAAACGATCTACCCAGCGACAAGCCTCTCCCATGGATGAGAGGAATGATGCCGGATATGTGGGCGACGATGCCGCTGTACACGGAGATTTGCATCGGCACAGTACCCGTCATGATTCACCACAACTCGGTGGAAAAGTACCAGCGGGAGAGGCAGTGGAGTCAGACGTGGTGGTACAGGAGAGCGAAGCCGCTGTTTGAGGAGAGGCGCAAGGAGGGCATCGCGCAGTTGGCGGAGGGCATTCCGACGGATCGGGGGACGATGGAGAAGTGGGAGATGATTTGTCCCAAGTTTCTTGAGAAGGAGCTGTTTAGGAATGAAAAGGGGAATTAAGGGGATTGTATGAATACGGGATGGATGAGAGTATGTATGTGTTATGCTTGCATGAGAGGTGTTTTTGGCGTCATGATATGATACGTTTCTAGATATTCACTGTACATTCTTCAAGACATTACTTATATGTGCTTAATTATATAATATCACTGTATACAACTTTTTACAAGCCAAAAACGCCGTATATGAGCGCAAACCAGCATCATGCTATTACAAAATCTATTTCCTGCCCTTCCCTCTGCTTCCCCGTCCAATCTCCATCAGCCTGGCCTTCTTGTGGAATCTCTCTCCCATCTGGTGTCCGCTCCCTCTCGGTCCATCCTCCGTATCACCTCCACGCTTCCGGCTCTTCTCCAGCATGGCCCTGACACCAGATCCTGCGCCGCCCTCCTTTCGTTTAGTCAACCGATCGATGCGATCAACGCCCTCACCGAGATTATGCCACTCCTCGCCGCCAAACTGCATCCGTCCGCTGCGGCCGGCTTGTTTGGCCTTCTTGGCGCGATCCTTCTTGCTCTCCTTGGGCAGACGGGTAAAGTTCGTTTCTTCGTACTCGGTGCGCTCTTGTTCGTCCTTGCGCTCCTGCTGTGTCTTCATTCTGCGACCTCCCTGGACGATGGTTGTACCGATACTGGGCTCGGCGATGGGTGCGGATGAGAGTTCAGAGGCGACGAATTCCTCCATGGTATGTGAGCGCATGGGGCGGCGGGCGGCCTTTTCGCGGATTTGGGCTGTCTCCATGACTTGACGCTCGCGGCGAGGGGGTCGGTATACACCGGCGGGAGCGTCATCGTTCTGATCGCGCTTGGCAGGACGGATGGCAACGTCGTCCATGAGAGCGCCCATGTTGGGTGCGGCCGAGACGTTGCCTCGCTTGGGCTGGGGCCTGGAGTGACCGTCTTCGGCCTCGGAGTCGTCCTCTTCATCCTCATCCTCGTCTTCATCTTCAGAGCCTGAGCCTGATTCGTCCGTGCTAGACCCAGTCTTTGCGCTCTCCTTAGCCTCCTTCATCTTCTCGCGTCGCTGCGCATCTTCAGCCGTCCGAAGGAATCTGTCGATGGAGAACCGCAGCTTCTCTTCCAGCGGCCGGGCTCCCTTCTCGAGGAACAGGCGTAGCTCGACAAGCTTTGTTCGCACGGCATCGTCTAAACCTTGGTCCTTTTCTTTTGATGCATCCTTTCCATCTGACTTTGCGTTTCGTAACTTGACGAGGATGAGAAAGACGAGGTTCTGGAGGTATGAGAGCAGCAGCTCGTTCTTGACGTCGAGGAGCGAAATTCCATCCTTGGGATGGTCAATGGTTGATATTTTTGAAGTTCCCTCTTGAGCCAGAGACAGCGACTGTGTTAGAGACGCCAACAGGGCGGGCAGTGTCGTTGCGGCGGCCATGATGGGCGGATGAGCTGCGGCTGGCGGTTTTGCGTCGAGATGGTAAAATTCAAAAGCCTCGAGAAATCGATATCGATTTGAACTTTTTAGTGGGGGCATGTGGCGTATCTTGTTTGTACCTGTGCCTTGCCTGTTTGGGACTAGCGGGGATTCTTCTTTCAATTACCCTGCATTTTGATGCTACATTTTGAGCCTCATTTAAAGAGGGAAAGGGAAAATATAAATATAGACACGGATATTTTGGTTTATGGATTTGAAGTGGACTTATTTGACGCAAGATTTTGTTTATTAAAAGGTTGGTAGTTGCGCAGAGTCTATTGGTTTCTACAAACATTAGTATACACTGCTGCTTTGTACGAGAGGGTCTAAATCATCGCAAGTTAGAATACAAAACGGACATTATACTCAAGAAATTGTTATGGAAAAATTCATATGTCCGTCTATACACTGACATTGACGCAACGTTGCTATCCGACTTTTCGTTATAAATACAAAGGTAGTAGTAGTATATCATATATCTCCCTTCAACACCTCTAAGACGCTCATAGAAATTCTTCCATTGCATCCCCTGAAATCACGCCTCTATAGAGCATCGCGCATCTCCTTTTTCATCCTTGTAACTGTTCCAACTCCTCCGTAAACCAATCCCGTGTACACCATCGCTACGCTTGCACCAGCATTCAGCACCTTCAACGCCTGCTCGCCATTCGTGATGCCTCCAGTCGCAAAAAGCACCTTTTGCTCACCCTTGCCATCGCTAGGCTGTGAGTCGAGCATCTTGCGGTATCGGCCGACGAGGTCCAATGTGCGGTCGAACATGGCAGGGCCAGAGTAGCCACCCGTCTCCATCAGCGCCTTTTGCTCCCTGACTGAGAGCTTGGCTCCCTTGGGGTTGAGGCCGGTTCTTCGCTTGGTGGTGTTTCCGACAATGATGCCGTCGACGCCGCTCTTCTGCACAGCCTGGACAATGCCTTCCATTTGCGAATCTTCGTCTTCGTCGGGAGAAACCTTGACCATGACCTTGGGGCGCACTTTTCTGTCTGTTCGAGATGCCTCATCGACAACGGCGGCAAGTAGCCGTGTCAAGGGCTCTGCAGCTTGAAGGTCTCGGAGACCTGGCGTGTTGGGGCTGCTGACGTTGACGACCAGAACATCGGCATAGCGGGCCAACCGCTTTGTGCAGTAGACATAGTCAGAGGCGATGGCCTGCTCGTCCTTTTCGTTGGTCTCTTTGTTCTTTGCGATTTGTACGGCGAGAATTCGTCCAGGCTTCAAGCTTCCCACGGGAACACCGGCCTCTCCACTGATGATTTCCTCCTCGGTGACTCCTATTGAGCGCGCAAATCGTCGAAGTCGGTCGCGCAGGCGGATCGCCATGTCGTCAGCTCCCTTTGAGTTGAGGCCATATCGATTAACCATTCCGTCGAGAATTGGCACGCGAAAGACTCGGGGCTTGGGGTTTCCCTCTTGCGGCAACGGCGTGCAGCCACCGACCTCGACAACACCGGCTCCGAGCGCAAACAGCGCATCGGGAATCTCGCCATCCTTGTCCAGACCGGCCGAGATGCCGATTGGGTTCGCTAATTGGTGATCGAAGACGGTGGCTGAGAGGCTGGAGCTGTTGGCAGCGACGTCACGTTCGCGGGGGTTCAAGCCGACTTCGTAGAGCAGCTTCAGCGCTGTAACGCCCAAATGGTGCGCATCTTCGGCATCGGGGACGACGGTTCGCAGCAGCGGCGGGACGACATATCGGTGGACGAATGCTCGCGTGTCGGTCGTATAGTAGTATGAAGCATATAGAGCAGCCGCCAGCGCAGTGCTATAAGCTGCAACCTTGAATCCGCCACCAGAGCTGCCGGCTGAGCTCGAATTATAGCGACGAGGGACCGAAGTTCTGAGAGAGTTTTGCGAGGGGCACGGTGATCGAGGGACGGACTTGAGGCCAGTGGCGGCGAGACGCGACCGCAGCAGTGAGGCAGACATGATTGGCGCAAGTCTCGCCGTGTCGGCTGCCAATTGCTCGAGTTTCGCTGTCGTGAGTCGAGAAACGATCTGATATGATATTGGACGATATATTGTGGATCTGGTGAAGTCGGGAGATCGGGCAAATCCTCCGAGGAGCTGTCCGTACTGTGGCGATATCACTGGCGCACTGTTTCGTATATGAAAAGAGGTGCCCAAACCATACCAGCGGCTTTATCCATATCATACCTAAGCATTGGACTATTCATTTACTCAATTTCTGATGTTTTTTGTAAATCGTACTGTTTACCGTCCGCTTGTCCGTATTCCCTATCTATATCCCCATGCCTTATCTGATATCGTACAGATATACTCTCTCAAAGATCTCTTATATCACTGTTACCAAGACAACGTCCATAATTCAGCTTCCTAGAAAAGGTAATCGTCCATTATCTAGAAGAAAATTGTCTGTGGCTTGGTTGTGGGAGTGAATTGGTGTTGTCAATCGGACGCCACCAGACATAGACCTCCCCCATGTTATACCTGGACCAACCACCGTCCGAGTCTTATACTTACAATCCGCCACATACGAAGCCATCGTCGAGTTTGATACCTCATACTTCGATATTGCTGGGCAACACGTCTTGTTTATTGTTGATTGTGTCTTTATAACTTTCGATGCTGCATGCTAATTCTTCTTGTATTTGTTTGCCTATAAAGACATGCCCACCCCCCCTAGAATTGTGATTTGAATCTTCCCTCGCACACAATTTTGTAATATCCAACGTGAATAAAAGCTCAATTTATATCTAAGTTGACCCAATTCAAACCTATTTTGACCCAATTCAAATCTACTTTGACCCAATCCTCACAATGGCAAACACTCGACTTGTACGGTATAGACCTCGTCGACGAGAGCCGGCACGGGCACCTGGAAAGATTTTCCAGATGGAGCACTCTTATCTTGATATGACGCCGAGGACAGGGTCATGTGCCATCGCAAACATCCCACCGGAGATTTTACTTACGATAATGGACCATCTCCCAATGCCTTTCCGCCTTTCCCTCGCTCTTACCTGCAAGGGCTTTTATAATACTTTCCGTATTCTAACATCAAACAAACCCGACGAAATGGAAACTTCGTCAATGTTATACATCTTGCAGAGAGATATACCCAACGTATATTTCTGTTTTCGGTGCCACAAGTTGTGCCCTTTAAACCAGGATCGGAACTGGGAGGGCCAAAATGACCATGGATGCGGCAAGTCGGGTTTATTTGGTGACTGGAACCTGGTCCACAGACAAATTTCCCAGCAGCAGATTTCATTGCTCTGGCATCCCGTTCTCAAAGAAGCACACCTTTCTTTCATGGAAGCATACTTGGTAATGGACAGACACTTTTATGGCGAGTCTCATGGACTTCCCCTTTCGACACTCGAGCGACACTCAAAGTTCGAAAAGTTCATCGTATTGAACAGGACTACGATCAATAATCGAGACGACTGGGATGATGACCTGAGAACGGTTTTGAAGGTATCAAAAGCCTGCAAACAGACTGTATTTGATGTCAGGCCACAGGGATCCAAAGCAAAGGCTTTTCAAGCCCCATGGAGGTTTTCCTTTGACTCCACCCCCAAGATTATCGACAATGAGCTCTACTTCGCTAGAACTCACACAGTTGAAGGGCCAATGGTAGGCTGGGAGCACTTGGCCAGACTCTTGGAAAGCATCCACCTGCCCATTTGCCGCCACCTGAGGTGCATTACGGAAGCCCACTCGTATTGCCATATTATCATCAGTCGAAGCCGCAACAATCGGAGTATCTGCCAAAAAGACTGGAATCATGATCACCATTTCCAGCAAAGCGGTTCATGTCAGTACTGCTACACCGATTATGATATCTCGCTTCAAAGAGATAACGACAAGAAAGAGTGGAGGTTGAAGATCTGCACATATCACTACCTCGGACCCTGTCGCTCCCCAGCCGACCTCCTTTGGGATTATCTTGTTCGAGATGTGTGTGGGCCACTGAATCCTTCATACTGGGAAATGAAGAATCGGCATCTAGATATGGATCTTGGGAAAGCGCGGCGGAGATGGCATGAGGGCGATGAAGGAGACTCTTCCTAGGATGCTTTGACATACAATACAATGCTTATCATAGTCTGTCAATACTTTTCTTTACAGATATGCAATAGTGTATTGTGTTTTTTGCTCGTACTTTTTATGTAAAATGTTACTAAATAAATTCTTGTCCATCAAGTCGCGACTGATGATCCACGAGACTGTAGATTTGTGATAATGCAAATAGAAATGACAAGAAAAGGTTACATATGTACAAGGAATGGACATTGTTTGTAATCAGTTGGCAATTTACATTAATAGATAATTAGAATAGGCGTACTCTGGTAGTATAGGTATGTAGTTATAAATGTCTGCAATCTTGAGAGAATCCTCCACTGGGTATCGTCACCCCTAATGAACCTGGTTTCTTTGGGCTTCTTACTGTGCAGTCATATAGTAAAACATTGTTAAACCCACTGCAATATCATTATTATTTGGTCCCCGATGAGAAGCTAAAATAAACAGACATCCTTTTCCCAGTCATTTAGATAACTGGCCCCCTTCTCCTCCTCTGACCAAGGAATGCTGACATTGAAAAAGCCTAGCCGCACGAACGCATCAGGTCCGTCTTCCTCCGATCTTCTCAAAACTAGACCCGTGTAATAGATTTCACTGTCTGGCGCGGGCCTCGCTCCTTCCCCGAAGTCTCCATTGCATATGAGGAGAGTCACTGCCGATGGTTGCGGAAATTTTCTAGAACAATCCATCTGACAATAAATTTTCTTCCCTCTCCAGATTGGGCCTTCGATGGTTTCCTTTAACTCGTGATAGAATTCCGAAGTGTTTGGATCAATCGGGTTATGTGGCCGTAATTTCATTGGAACCAACGGAGCTTTCAACAAAAGCTTTCGCTTAGAACGGTCTCCAAAGTCTATGATTTCATCAAGGGAAACAGACTGTCCCGGGTTGGCATATCGGACGAAATCTTTGATGTTGAAAGAAGAGTTTCTTGAAAGATATTTGTTGTTGTAACTGGCCCTCTTAGCTGAAGCCCAAGACCAGCTAGGAAAATCTTTTCGAATGTACCCATGTTCTTCAAGCCCGATATGCATACATTCCCAAGTAAGAGCCCTTGAGAATAATCCCTTGAAGATCCCAGCAAAGTATTCCACGTTGTGTTGTAATGAAAGACGACGGGCAACTCCATGGATGGCAGCGAGACGGTCTGTTGGTTGTGTCAACTCCATGCCCGAGTATTGCTCTACTATGCCAAGCCAAGCAACTCCTAAAGCTTCTTCTTTAGGCAAACTCAATATCTCTCGTATAAAAGGATCCGTTCTTATATAAGTCTCATTGTGCTGCTGCCGCAGATTCCGAAACGGCTGATTCTCTTGGAACAGACCACTGTCACACTCCCACAACAGACCGATCCCACTCCAGTGTAATCTTTGAGTAGACAGAATCCTTTCTTGTAGGGCCCACGCACGCCCCATTAGTGGCATGTATTTGAGGTCAGGCTCATCACCTATTGTTCCTGTAAGTGGTTCGAAAGAAACAAAGTTTTCCCCATACTGAATGGCCTCTTCTTCTCTCCAAGGATAGCGGGCTGAGTGCCTCTCTCGAAGGAATCCGTCTGAGCTATCTGATGCACACAAAGCCGAGATGCAAAATAAAGCGTTAGAATAGTAGTTTCCCATTTGGGTTGCCTCGGTCTTCCAGTCGTCAAGAAAGTCGTCGTTGTCTGGTTGGATGATACATAGTGCATCAACCCAGAGATAGCGGAGCCCCGTGGCCCTCGTGACCGCAATAGCATCCTGGATCGTTTTTGGTAAGTCGTATAGCATAATTTTATGTTTTCTTTGACGTAAGTTACTCCGTGTTGTCTTTGCCGTTTGATTCCCCATTCCCCAACAATAGCTAAGAATGAGATAGGTGGGCTTTATATCACTCGGCAACTCCTTGGCATCGATAAGTCTGGCCGTGCTTTTGTCATTGGATTGAACATCTATCAATCGAGTCGGCACAGTATTGGATGTTTCCCTGAGGCTATGTATCCGTTGGCATTTCCCATGATTCTGGCTGCAGTTGTCTATCCACCTGAGAGTCATTTGCATGAGCGCCCTGACTTCATCATCGATATTTTTAGTCGACAGTCCTAAAAAGATTGCAATGAGTATCCGAAATATCATCGCGTAGGCTGGATTTTCGTACTCGAAATTGGAGGTAATTCCTGATAAGTTTTCATTTCGTCGAGGAAATGAAGTTCAAAATTCCTCTCAAAGGTGTGAAGTGTACGCGTGTGTTGTAAATCGATTGCAATAATAAAAGCAGGTGAGGTATACGTAGATACTTGTCGCATTTTTCGGTAGGAATTTCTTATAGTAATTCTTAGAGTAAGCATATCATAGTCTGCTGGTCCATCGTCATCAAGGCTGCTTATATGCGTCCAAATAATTTGACAACCGCGACAGCCCCTGTCTGCTGAAGCTTGGACGTCAGTTACAGATTTATAGCAATCGACAGAAGTTTGATGCCACTGATTTGGAGAGCGAGAGAGACATTCGTTCAAGAGTGTACGACACTTTTCACAGAAGCGCTCTGCGATAATGTTTGAAGACTGCATCATAAAATAATGGGACCTGGGCGACCTAAAGAGTAACCAAAGTCGACTGATAAATGTACTAGAGTCCTCGGTCCTTTACTGAGTAGGGTTACTGCATCTGGACCTTGTCTCGGCTTTTCGTCACAATTCTGGTGGTGATTAATTGTAGCACCTTTCTAGAGGTTTTATGAGCTTTCTCAAGACAACAGATACTAAAAAGTCCGTAACGTATTAATTTAATTGATAAAGGCAGCGAATTGTTGCGAAGGAAATTGCAGGCAAGACAAGAAAGCAAGAATTGGGCTCGAGTGTGTCAGGCAGCAAGGCTGACAAAAGGATCATAGACATTAGCCAACCGGAAAGCTGAAAGCCCTCTATTGCCACATGTCATACTTTGAATGGGGCACTTGACGCAGCCGTCAATAGAGTAAACTGCCCATACAGCCTAAACTTGCCCGTTTGCCACAATTGGCCAGTCCAGCTGCGTTGAGTAGTTTTGGCCCAGCCAGAAAGTCGTCATTTTGTGGAGGACCCTAGACATTATAGGTGAAAATGCGCCAACGTTGGGACGTACGACATAAACTTCTAGATTGTTACCACTACATATTGATTTTCAAGTAGCAGAGTACCTAGTTCGTGGCAGGCTGGCAACATGTTGCACGGCCAACCTCTGGGTACCTGTAGCTTGCTGGTATCCATCACAGCCCGGTAACAACACGCCAAAACCACGGCTGGATGCTAACATTGGTCGACGCTGAAAATTATCATCTATTGCTCTCTGTAACAGACTCAAGCGTGATATTCTAACCGGCCACAGCCTCTACTTTGCAGGAAACAAAAGCGTCCTCAACCTAGTCATCCCAGTAAAATCTCCCATCACCGTCCCTGCTACCTCCTCGTCTAACCAGCCTTCAGTGTATCCGCCGCCGAAGTCAACCAACCAGGCATCTTCGTTCTTATCAATCAAAACGTTTGCTGCTTTGACGTCTCCCCAAACTATACGATTCTGGTGCAGTGCTGATAAGGCAGTCTCGAGCTGCCCCATCCACCGTTCCCTAACTGCAGGGTTAGGGTCGTCGGGTTCTTCAGGATGGACTCTTGCGGATAACGGTCGGTCACCGCAATCGATGTAAGCTAATAACAGCCCAAGAATAAAGTCGCAATCATCCATCACAATACCGTATAGGCGACAGACGTTCACTTGAGAGTCCAGACCAGCCTCATGAATCTTTTTATAAGTTTTAAGCTCCTGGGTGATCTGTAGACTGCCATAACAACGTTTGAAGAAGCACACAGTCTGACCCTTGTCAATCAAAACCTTCTTTGGCGCATTGAAGAGCGCGTCTTTGGGTGTTTTATGACTGATGACGATGTTGGCTGGATCGTAAAAAGATGTCCAGGTCTCTAAGTCATCGAGAAAGTCGTCATCGAAGCGAACAGAGGATGGCCAATAGGGCGACTCCTCGGTTGGCATAAGGCGTGGTTGTAGCTTCTCATCGATTATATCAAGTATAAAGATGAAGAATTCGGGATAGGGATATTCTTTTAAGGTGACTGTAATGGTTTTATCTAACGGATTAGGCGCGAGGTTGGTAAAGAAGGGCTCGGATGGAGCCATCACCCAATCATACACATGAGTGTCGTATATTTCACCTAACACCTCCTGACCGGATTTCAAAACTTCTAGGTAAGACTTGTACTTGTTCGTTATGTTGGGAGAGTTGACGAAGTTGGATAGTGAAAGCTTAATATAAAAAACCTCGCCATTGTGCCGAATTGTGAAGCGAGCATCATTGTCATCTTCCCGTATGCTAGTGACAGCGTTTCCAACCTCGTATCGTGGGGCAGCCATTACAACGATCCTGAATAACAATGAAGTATCCCCGACACAGTCATTCGGGATCTGTTTTCTTGAGTCCGATCTCGCAGCCTTTGTGAGTCAACCAAGAATTACCGGCTTAGCTGGCAGCAGCTCCGCATGCGCTCTAGGGCAGTGGCGCGATAGGAACAAATATCGGCTGAAGTTTTCCTGTTGATTAGCGATACGATTCTTTAGGTTTGATCTATCAGACTTTGAGTAAATAGTCTGCGCCTCTAGAGAGTGCAGCATAGAGGAGATAAGGTCTACGTGACGCCAAACTGATGTCAAGCTCAGCGCCTAATAGTTGGTGGAGGTGGTTTTGCGCGTTGGTTGGGGTGCCGTGACTAACAACCTTGTACGGAATAGATGAGCCTGGACCAAGTGGTAATACACGTACAGATCGATATGGCTGCGTTTCTTTCACATGTAAATTGAATGCAGCTAGCTGGCCTGCTCCTTTAGTCTACTGAGCCATCAAATGTTCCCTATATAAACCATGCCGTTTCCCGTCGATATCTTGCTGGATTCATTATGAGTTAAGTATTACGCTCAGTTTCTGCACCATGTATCATAACACCAGAACTTACTCGCGCAGACGTCGAAGCCAGCGCCTCATTGAGGCTGAGGAATCTAAGAAAAGACTTCGGGACTCAACTGAAGCCATCCATTTGCCAATATTATCTTTTCCAACAGAAATCCTCCTATTGGTTATAAGTCACCTACCGTCGCCATGGCAACTTTCTTTTGGTTTGACTTGCAGACTCTTCTCAGAGTTAACTCGCTGAACTTCTCTACCACGCCTTGAAGGAGAAGATCTGGTTGAGTTTCTTTCAACCTTACAAAGAGACATCTCCAATATGTATTTCTGCTATTGCTGCAACAAGCTGCGCACACTCGATCCTAATCTTGATTACAAAAACCAAGCTCATACAGAGACGGCTGGAGCTTTCAGGAATTCACGATGGGTGCCCCATCCCACCAATACCTTTCACATTGAACTTCCGCCATATTTTCCTTTCTTTTTCTTCGATACCAAAATATCATTTATGGAAGCAAACCTGGTCATGAGTCGACACTTTCATGGCTTCTCCCATGGTACATCTCTCCGGGGCCTCGAACGATGTAGTGTTCTCGAGGATGTTATCGAATTAGGCAAATGCATTAGGTTCTGCCATAGGCCGAGAATAAAGAAGTATATCTCAAAGGATTACATGGATCCAGAAACCAAATTTCTTGAAAAAAAATCTCGAAGCGCTGCCAAGGAGGGAAAACGCCTGGAGATTTTTATTTCGATCCATCCCGAAGATCATCGATGATGAGCTCCTCATTGCCAGATTTTATACGTTGACTGGGCCTCCATTGTCTCAAGAGCAACTTAAAAAGTTGATGGAGAGTACTTCGATACCAATCTGCAGTCATCTCACCTGCTCAGCGTTCCCGTATTGCTGCTATCTCATGAGAAGCATCCCAAAGCGCTATTTGCGCTGCTGTCCATTCATTCAGCCGACAAGTTCTTACCGTGATGACGATGGGAAAAGAATCAAATTTGATCCGGAGCGCGACTCTTGCTTATTATGCAGCACAGATTACAATATCTCAGTTGATCTGGAAACGAACAACGAAACGACCATCAAAATTAGTATCTATCATCGCCTTGGATCATGCCGGTCTCCGAGCGATAAACTTTGGAATTATTTTGTTAACCCCCACCCAGAAGTTAGTCGTCGGAACTCAATACGGGATGTTGATCTCAATGACCCGTATCACTTTGATTCCAATGGCCTCTTTGACTTTGAGGACATCCCCTCGGCCCAAGAAATAAGATCTCGCCATTTGGAGGTTGATCCTGGGGTAGCCCGGCGAAAGTGGCACAGGGAGGCACCGGACGAATAACTATAAGTTTACCTGGCGCATCTTAAGTTACACAAATGGCAATGTGAATCGATGAGTCTGAATATAATGAAAACTATACCCCGCCCAGAATTTCTCTTCTATAATCTGGAGGTCAAGGTGGCCCCAAGTTCAGTAAAGATTGTCGTGTTATGTTCAAACAAACATTGAAGCTTCCATAGAGGTATACTTGAGGAAGCCACGCTCTGCAGGCTGTTATATGACACGAGGCGAAAACAACAGAAGACATTTCATTTTCTTTTAATAATTTTATCTCTACTTCCACGTATGTGTAAATTCGTATAATAGGCTCTTTGCCGTCTTCTTTTCTCCAAAAAGGTATACATCCATACGTCGACACTACTCAAAGTTTAATATGCGATGTAGCTCTCGTTTCTACATAACACGAACTGTATGGGTTCTTTCCCGTCTCCTAGCATGCCATCCTGTTACTATGGTGATAAGATAGGCCAAAAAATATATAAATAACTTCTATTTTCTTTTCTAGATGCCTTAGAGGGCAACATTCTTCCTTCCCAATAAGGTTCATCTTAGAAAGAATATAAGTAGGCCCTGGCCGCGTGCCCGTCATGATTCGCCAACTCACCAACCTCCACAAAGTTGCTGCCGTCCGCACAGTCATCGAAGCCCACGGTTAGAAGCGAAAATATATCTAAAATGGATATCCAGTCGGCACTAAATCCTTCCACTGTTGATCGGGAATGTCCATTTTTACTGTCCTTACCGGTCGAACTTCTTCTCCCAATAGCATCTTACCTACCAATCCCAACACAAATATCTCTCGCTTTGACTTGCAAATGCTTGATGAAAGGGTTATTTCCTGAGAATATCCTACCACTGCTGAGCAAAGAGGACCGTATCACATTTCTTTCAACTTTGCAGAAAGATATACCTGGCACATATTTCTGCTTCTGTTGCCTTCGGTTACGCCGACTGATACCAGATGTGGATTGGAATGGTCATGATCACAAATGGAACATTGGATACTTCAAATACCCAACGTGGAATATCAGTTCAGGTAATAACTGGCATGTACCGGTTCCATACTATTTTTCATCGTTCAAAGACTATTTCTCTGTTGATTTTATGGATGCCTACCTAGTTATGAACCAACATTTTCTGGGTTCCTCCCATGGCCTGCCGCTTCACATTTTTGAACGGTATGCGTCGTTCCAAGACCATATCGAATTGCATAATTGCCAACACAGTTCACCATTCCAAGGAATAACCAAGGTGGAGTCACAAAGTCCTTCAGGATGCGACTATCGCCTCTATGAGCGGAAGGACGATGAACCTGATCGAAAAGAGACCGCCTGGAGGCTTTCGTTTCAGATGATTCCAAAGATTATCCATGGGAAACTGTATTTGGGTCGATTCTACACGATAGTTGGTCCTCTGGCGCCTTGGAACTGTATGGCGAGGCTCATCAGTAGCTGTTCGCCAGAGATTTGCAACCATTGGAGATGCTTGGCAGATGCGAGACTTGTATGCCCTGCTCAACATGGCCCCATGGCACACGCGAACTCAGACAGCTATATATCCATTGTTCCAAGGTCATACAATATGGAAGGGGATTTCGAACCGCCCAAAAATAATCCGGAGGGCGGCTCATGCCTATTGTGCGATACGGACTACGAGATTTCACTCCACCAGCATAAAGAAAACAAGGAATGGCGATTCACGCTTAGCACGTATCACTGCCTTGGATCATGTCGGTCTCCAAAAGACAAATTTTGGAAATCGCTCGTGAGTAACTTGGGTAGAAGACATGATCATAGTCAGAGCAAGGGACAGTGTTCTTGTGGCAATGTCAAGCGAGAATGGCGTGAGGGGAGCTAAAGATGGGTCAGAGCAAGTTACGGTTTTCTTGTGGGAATATCAAGCGATAATGGCGTGAAGGGAGCTAAAGATAGCAAGCGCTTTATGTTAATGAATAATATACTCCGATATTTCTCTCATGAGTTGACGAACAAGTCTTGATAGGATGATTTGATCAGCCTAGTGATTCTTATATTCCTCAGACAAACTAGGTTTCTTGCCTTTTGTTCGGTATCAGTAGAACTAGTTCAACAGTAAATTTCCAGCTATCAACGCGATGTGCTACTGCTAGGGTCTGGAAATGAATTCACATTCAGTCAGTTCTAGAGGCTGTCGACATTCTCCCAGACAGACATACCTTTTATTTTCTGGGGGATTCCAATATATTCCATACCACGTGTAAGAATAATGTTTTTTTTTTATAATCCATCTGGTGTATATGTACCTTTATATCATTACATCTGCTCGTATTAGCATCTATACACATAATAATATACACCGCCTCTATCCTCCTAAAAGTCAATGAGTCATGTGGGGCATACGCCGCATATAGGCAATTATATTATTGAGTTCGATATAGAATACATGTTCCTCAAGAAGGCTAATAAATTCATAATGTATAGTTCAGAGCAAGGCTGCGACCTGGCCTTTATTTCAAGATCCAGAATCAATTTGTAGCTCAAACCGATCGGCCACAATCCACCAACTCGAATCTTGAAGATTGGAGCTGCAAAGTATCATCGATAAAAGCCCAAGATTAAATTTTGAGTTTCACATGATACGAATTTTTTCTCAAAGTAAGTTAAGCCATATTGCGTGAATATGTGACTCCTTTTGCTACAAAAGGCCTATAAAGGAACGACAGTAGCCATGATCCTTCAGTTCTATGAGCAGCGATATTTCTTCTTCAAACACCAAAACCTACTCAAAACAATAAAGAACCGGCAACATATGATTAAACAACAAAACCAGATGGGAATTAAATTAGAGGCTCTCAAAGAGTCCTCACAAAAAGCGGATGCCTCTTTCGACGCGGCACAAAGAACATTGGGACATTGGCTCATGTTCCTTCCAAACGAGATCATCCTCGACATAAAGGATTGCTTAGAACCGGCATGGCAAATAGCTTTGGCCTTGACCTGCAAACACTTCATGGCGGTTCTTTTCCGTGGAGGCAATCTTCCTTGCCTCACAAAAAGAGAACTGGCTGAATTCTTGTCCACATTGTCAAAAGATGTACCTCATGCTTATTTCTGCTGGTGTTGCAACATGCTCCGACTATTGAACCCCGAAGCCGATTGGGATGGGCAGAACCACAGATCGACCGTTCAAGCCATCGAAAATTCCATGTGGACAAATGGAACTCATAGGAGGGGCAATCTCTACTTGTCGCCACCCTATTTCCTCTTCGCGGAAACTCCTACCATTTGTTTCATGACTGCATATCTGGTAATGAATCGCCATTTCTATGGGGCCTCTCACGGCATATCGCTTCAAAGCTTGCAGTCCTCTGCGAGTTACGAGGAAAAGCTGGCATTGAGTAAGTGTCAGTGTCGCTATTCGTATGCCCCAAGCCCTTCTTGCAAATCTACGAGCGGAATCTTCCAGCCGAATTTGACCATAAGCCCGAGAAAGAAAGATCTTTGGAGGTTTTCTAGTCAATCTACCGCCAAAATCGTCCATGGGAGTCTTTATATCGGCCGAATTTTTACAATGGTTGGACCGCTGGTGCGCTGGGAACAAATTGCAAGGCTGATTGAGAGCGTACGACCTGGAATATGCCAACACTTGGAATGTGCAGCGTCGCTACCGCGATTCTGTCGCCATGACCGCCAGGCCTCAAAAAAGTCCGTGGATCGACGTCTTTATATCGCTTCGCTGACGGGTAGATGGGGAGATGTTTTGGAAGCCTTCAAATCTAAAAACTTCAACCCAGAAAAAGGATCATGCTTATTGTGCGCAACCGACTACGACATCTCGCTCGAGCAAGACAGAACCGAAAAGGAGTGGCGCTATACCCTTCATACATATCACGGCCTTGGGCCGTGTCGGACTCCAAACGACCAACTCTGGGCTTACTTCACCAGCGATTTCCAGGAAGCGCCCGGTTTCTTTGGAAACGCATCTGATAGAGACTACGAGCTGGAAGAACTGCAATCTCGCCACTTAAACCTGGACCCTGGAGGAGCGCGTCGAGCATGGTACGAGGCGATGGAGTCACAGAACGAAGTTGATTTGCTCTTTTGAAATTGGAGGTAAATGGGAGATTACACAAATTTGTTCTTTTAAAAAGGAAAAAAAAAAAAAAAAAAAAAAAAAAAAAAAAAATTATTGAAAAAAAAAAAAAAAAAAAAAAAAAAAAATAGCTAGTATGCTAGCGACTGAACGAGGTTCAAGTGTAAGAATGGGATGCGATGAGAATAGAGGGATACGATGGGGATAGATGGATGTAATGGGAATAGGAGCCTTTGTTGGGTGATGCTTACTCGTCCAATAGAGAGTCATCACCCAGGTAAGTTTGTGCTGCTTTCACTACTTTTTGTGACTATCAATACCTGTACTTTGTATCTGTTACTATCACAATATTTTTCTAGTCTGTTGCTATGGCTACATGTACCTATATTCACCTTTCTAGCATTATCAATCGCCACCTATTTACATTTAACTTTTTAGCCCCCGTTTTGCTAGATGACGTAGGCCTAAGCTGAGCTTACCTTTGCTCTGCTAAGAGATGCGAGATTTAATTACCCAGTTAGGTTAACGCCAGTGGACTCATGAGTTTGCCCTGATACAGTATTGCCTAATTTCTTCGAAGCGGGCGGCTTGTCTGACTTGGTCCTCCCGAGATTCACTTTTATAATACGGCTTTCTTTAAGAATATATTCCAGAGCACGATGTATTCATTGATAGCCGTTAGATGTAATAAATCTGGTTTGAAGAGAGTTTAGTTGGTATTCCGGAGATTCCACCTCTATATACTATTATCACCACGTTTCACTACCCCGTACATCACTGATTAAAATGACCCAAGTCATCATGTCTTCTCTACCGCGCCCTGTGACGACACTGTTCGTGTCTGAGAAGCTTGTTTACCGCAGCGTGCAAATTGAAGACAAGGACACCTTCTACGCAATCATTAGCGAGCCTGGGTGCATGGAGCTTGGTCATCCCTTCATCCCTCGACCGCCAATCCGGAGGTCAATGGACGAGTTTTTAGAAGTCTACCAGAAGAAGGCCTTGATCTTTGTCTTCATCTGCCTGAAAGAGACATCGGAGAGTGGACATCCCACAGCCGGAAAGCCAATTGGATCTCTGAACATGACCCCGCCGTCACTCGAGTCCAAAGAAGATCATCGATCTACCAGCTTTGCTATCTGGCTCTCAGAAGAATACCGCGGCAAGGGTTACGGTGCTGAAGCTGCAAAGTGGGCTGTAGATTGGGCTTTCAATTATACGGGAGTGCATCGCATTGAGCTTTGGTCGTTCAGCTACAACGAGGCAGCAATAAGGCTTTGGGAAAAAATTGGGTTTAGGTTGGAAGGCCGGAAGCGTGAAAGTGTGTGGTTTCAGCGCAAGTGGTTTGATACTGTCCTGTACTCTATCCTTGAGCATGAATGGGAGGGAAAATGAAGAGAATTGTGCCACCAAATGTTACCAGCTTGTTTTGGTTTCACCGTTCATCATTGTTTGCCATGTCACTGGCGCCGTGCAGCATGTCTGCAGCGGCTGATGGAAACACCACATTTGGCGCAATGGAGATGTTGCTATAGAGCACTGATCTTCATGGAGTGAGCCTGGAACACCATCGCTATTCATTTAAATGAGAGTCTTGTTTGTGTTGAGGCTGCTAAGAAAATGCCCACTGGCCAATTGTTGTTTACATAGGTTGCATACGTCTGTTCACATTGTTAGACATTCACCGAGACTGAATTGCCGTGATAAGTTGGGTGGGCAACTTTTCCATACAGGTCACCATTAGAGATCACCACTAGTGGCGAGTCAGAAGTTAGTTGATAAATAATCGATATTCGTAATTTTGCTAAGGAGTGACAAAAAGCACATTAACAGATTTGAATGAATGTCCGTGGCAAACCACCTTCCTGCGTGACCCTCGAGTGTTCTATCACAGTGAAAACTTTTTACCAAAGAGAGACATAGCCTGTCAAAATTGGCCGCCGGGCAGTTAATTCCTAAGTTCATCCTCAATATCATCATTGTACACTCGAGCCAGTGGGCTTCGAATGGGAATGTTTCTCTGTCCCTCTCGGGGAGTAGCTTCAGGGACGAAAGCAACCTTGGTTCCCTTTGGAACCAGAAGACAGTAGGTTGAGCCTCCATGATGAAACATTCCAAGTTCCTCTCCTTTTTTAACTTCTACTCCTCCCTCGGGCACGTTGATGAATTTCTCATTAATCTCACAAGAAGACACATCAGCCATGCCAACGTAGAGAAGAGCGATGATGCCAATTTTTGGGTTTCTAATGTAATAGACGGCTCGCGTGGCAAAATGGGTAATATAGCCCTGGGCAAGGTCTGGAGAAGCCGGATCAGGCCCGTCAGGGTTGGAAAACCCGGTGACAGTGGGGGCTGCAAAATAAGTGCCTTGGATGACCTCAGTGTAGAGGACTTTGCCGCTGATCGGAGAGTCCCAGCGATGGTAAGAGGTAGCACTCAAGAAGGCCTGATAAACTGTGCCACCGACGAACAGGGATGCATATTCTTCGTTCTTATTCAACATGTCCATGACGGAGTATGGCTGTCCCTTCAGCCAAAACTTGTCGTAGTCTTTTGCATTGGGCTGGAGCGAGAACGGCTTAGATTCACATGAGTTTATAATCCAATCATCATTGTCTTTGAAGTGAATGGGGCGGAGTTCTTTATCTGGGTACTGCTTGAACGTTCGGATGAAGAAGTCGTCCCATGATTGAAAACCCCAATAGTCTTGCTCTGGGTCACACTCAAACAGTTCCTCGAATTTGAGATGTTCGCCTTCGAGATTGGTATCGTCCTCGATTTGCTTCCGCGATTCAGGGCTCAACCAAGCCTCATCATATGGAATATCGTCACCCTCTTTGGGTAGCAGAACTTTTGCGGAGTCAATTGTCTGTAAGAAGTTTGTCTTCCAAGTATTAAGTATGACTTCGAATTTCTTATTGATATCGGGCTTGAGAAAAAACGCGTATCCGCTAGGGGTAGCCATCGGCCAGTCCAAAACGGCGTTGAATGGAAATCCAACCAGACCGACGTCGTATTCCAACTTTCTCCATATAGGAGCCCTCGACGTCATAACCTTGTCGAAGCAAATGTACAAATCATCAAGAGACTTGATTTGCTTGTTTCCAACAGGGTCATCGATGTATGGGGGCTTGTTGGGGACTTCATCAAGCATCGCTTGAGCAAGCATGCGAAGCTCGGCAGAGCTCTCAACATATTTCTTTAAATCATCCACTTCCGGACTGAGCTTCCATGGGCCCTTGAACCTTTTCTTGTCTCTTTCGATCTCCTCAAGCAGACCGCGAAGCCAATCTATAAGAAGATTGTCGTTCTCAGGTAGCCAGTGCCCAATCCTACGGAATGGTGGTTGGCGGACTGGGAGTGGGAACTGAGTTGCTGCCATTGTGAATCTTGTCACCGATAAGATAGAAGAGGATTTGATCTCAGGATTATAATTTATATAAAGTGGTTGCTGTTGCTGGTGATGATAATGAGGGGGAAGAGTTTTTGAGAAAAAGGAGGCTCGAATGACATCTATATATATATATACGCCTGTACTTGCCGACTTCGTTATCTCTAGGCATAAAGTAATAGATACTGATCTCCTCTATTCATCTAGGAGACGTAATGACTTCGTAATGATCAATTATCGTATCTGGATGGACGGGCATCGCCCCACACTTTGATGTGGTGTGTAACAGTAATAGTCCGCATGAATACAGTGTCCATTATTGCTCTTACGTGGTATGGCTACCGAAGTCTGATGAGACTGGTTGAGATCGGAATGAATGACATACTGTACTATGCACATCTTCTAGATTAGGTTGCCTATGAGAACATGGAGCTGAAGTGGCTGGCTGAAACTGAAACATTCTTCGTGCACAAAAATATTTTATGAGTGCTGATCATCAGAGGGAAAAGATCATATACTGGGTACTTGGCATACTTGCCCTGTATTTGGATAACCAAGGACAAAGTCTTACACCAGGTAGAACTACTCTTTGACTTCCGCGTCGTTGATATATGCTACCTTGATGAAATGCTAACATACATTGTGCAATATTAATGAATAATATACAGTCAGGCCCTTGAATAACTGAGTAATTGTAAAGTGATCTAAAACTAGTTTATACATAATAGACTGCAGCTGCCCAAGCGTTGGCAAATGATATCGTGCATGTAAGAACTCCATAGTATAATGAATTACTGCATGAAGTGGCGAATATATATACAGCTGCTGGCCAATATCAGACGGCTTCCCCGCTCGGGTGAAGCAGTACAGCCAATAATAGATCCGATGTGCGGCAACACATTAGATACATCTTGCCAAGAGGATCGTCTGCCAGATCGGCCAAATCAAGGGACACGATCACCAGCTAAAATAGATGGTAAATCTTTATTTTTCTATTTCTTATTTTTTCCCCCCAGCATGTCACTCTACGACTATTCCTATACACGTACTATACAATATGGGAGTGCTTTGTTATGATGTGCATGGAGGGCCTGGAAACGTATGCAGGTTTCACGGCCAAGAAAGACCCGGGTGGAAAATAGGAAAATTAAAGTGCGGGGAGTTGCGCATGCAGGGTTGGACAAGACAATTGATTCACTTAACCATTGTCACATAATTTCTTAGGTAGTCACACCGCTCCTAGGAGGGGCATGCAGGTGAATTCACATATATTCATCTATTCCGCTCCACTCGGTTGGATCTCGTTGGCGAGCTTGTTCAGGCGGCGTCTAAGTTTAAGTCTTCTTGCGGAACGAAATGCAGACTCACGTAATTTTGTTCGAGAGAAAAGCTCCGGCTGTATGGCTTGTACTACCATACGACAAATGAGAGGCCGATGTTGTGGCTCGGTAAGAAAAAGGAAACATTTGGTTGTACGTAGTCACGTACGAGTGGCGTATGCACGTCATATCAGAGGTCCCGAATGCGTATACGCAGTCTCAGATTGTCGGTGTATACATACAATGAGAGCAATTCCGCAAATCGAGACCCCAATACGAGGAGAATATTGAAACATACATATGTAGGACAAAGAGGCAGGCGAATGAACTTCAAACACGACGTAAATGCTCCAGCGGTGGCTTTGTGGCGATAATGCAGATATGTGCATTTAATATTGAGACTCAACAACAACGAATCGTATGAGACACGTGGAAACGAATCAAGGCGCACCACGTCTAGATTACGTCGAGTGTGAGAAGGGAGGAGTTGAAGTGCCTATCTCATGGATTGTCTATCGGTAGGCATGCTGAATTCGGCCCAAGCGTGGACGGACGTAGAGTTGTGGTTATGGTCGAGACATTGGCGTTCTATTCTGTATGTCTCCAAAGGTAGGGTTATACGCGATAATATTGAGAATAATGGGCATGTTCTAGACAAGTATGAGCAACTTAAACTCGGTTGGGAAAAAGATGAATGTCAGCCTCCCGGAGCATTATACGAGCGCATCTTCGTCTCTATCCATAGAAACACCGTAGCATTCTGTGAGAAGGCCTTACACACACGGCACTTGCATAACGAGGGAGGTGGTGAAATTCATTGTCGTGCAAACAAATTCTGTATCTTAATTCATAGATGATGGAACTCTGATTCATTTGCGGAATATGAAGAATCTGGATCAGAACCAAACAGGTCCGAACTCTCAACAACCAGGCCTGATAGCAGTAGTTATTAAACGAACCAGCTAGAAAGCAATGATCATGCCAAAATACATTATCATACCATAATAATTAGAATGTCGACCATTAAGTGGACTTCAAGTCACTGAAAATAGCCGTGATATATCGTCAATAGTCATGACCTATAATAATATGCAGAAAATACCTGGACTATGTTAGAGCGTAAACATGACACTCAAAAAAACACTAGAGAAAGATCATTGGGGTCAAATGTATAGGTAGTAGACTTTACCGAAGACTTTACCTCTTCATTTAGTTCACCTCTCTGCAACTCCGTGGAAGGAGTTTGCCAACATTCTCATTCCGGTGAAGCTCTCGAGATTCCAGCTGTCACAGGCTCAAGTTATTCTATTACAGCAGAGATATTTTTAATTTCTCACATCATCATCTGACAAACAGCTTCGTCTGCTAAACTTCGGATTCTCAGATTCATACGAACATAAGTTGGGCACTACACGAGCGGCGATGCACTTTGGTTACATTTATAAATCCTTCAGCTCTTGATGCATCCTAAAAGTTCCGTAACATCCGTTTTTACCGGAAAATTCGTGAGAATATTCAGCAAAAGAGTCATTTCGATGTTCCTACGTGCAAGTCAGCTGTGTGGCTCATAAATATAAACTTACGATAATTTGTAGGATAAAAAGTGTCGACTGAGGGGGATCCTTCTTACCCCTCATCACCACCGACGAGCCGACAGAGAAGGATCACGGTTATGCGGCAATAGAGGAAGTTTATGCGCTGGCAGTGCTGAAAGGAATATGTTCCTTCAAATCCATTTTATAAAAATAATTCTTGAGATGACGTTTTTATAATATTCTTATAGAGGATTGGCCCCGGAAACCCTTTTGGGAATACCTGCGAGTTGATCGATGTTCCGAATGTGTCGATATTTTTGAAGATCCCGGATAATGTGGTGTTACATCTACACATTCGGTCGAATCCATATTCATGCGAAGCCGAAGAGACTCATACAAGATGGAATCAACGTGGAATTCCACTCTTGGCTGGATACAAAGTGAATATAAATATCAACGCTGATTCTTCCCTCGGACGTCAAACAATCACAGCTCAAGCCCAATAAACAACGACAACAGGATACACGAAGCTTCTTAAAGGGGCTTTAAATCTAATCCCACTGTTTAATCCAACATGCAGTTTTCAACTCTTCTTTTGGCCATTCCCGCTGCTTTTGTAGCTGCAAGCCCAATTACAGAGCGTCAAGTGGCTTCTGGCTGCTATGCATTGTTAGTCTTCGATTGCTCTTCTGTGTGATTTATTATGAGCTAACTTTTCATCAATTCAGTGAGGACCCTGGCTGTGGTATTAATTATGCCGTTTGTCAATGTGCCAATGGTTCGTATCGCGTTGTGATGATACGACATGAGGAGTACTAACAATAAGCAGGGTGGTTTTATCAATTTAACCAAGACAATGCCAATAACGGAAACTACTGCAATCCTCCCTGGGGAATTCTTGCAACTAGCGAATCTGGACTTCCCGGGTATAGTTGTTAGGAGAAACAAATGGGATAAGCTTCTATTTAGGGAAATCATGCTAGGAAGCTTGAACTTTATTATGTAGCTTCTTTCTATAAATAATAAAAATTGGACCCGTATACTTGATGATCCCTATGACGTGGTTTGGATGCACATCAGCTCTAACGGTAGGTCAAAATACATGTAGTGCTATAAGAGACACTACCCATTCCCATTGTTTCACCCTTTCTAAGCTAGCTAGCTAAATAAGTAGATCCCATATCAATCACCATTCTAATCTGCATACATCCATACCAAAATACTTCTAAAGAGATTAATTCAGCTGCACATTTCCAATTACAGACCAGTTTGAGCCATCATATTGAACCTCTCTTATGTTCCCATCTACCAAATAATAGCAGCGAGCCATGCCGTAGTCTGACAACAAAGATGCCACGGCCCAGAGCGTTGGTGTGAGGCAAGATATGCCCGTGCCTTTGTCAGGATTACCAAGAGACGCAGGCGTCGATGAGGTTCGCCACCCAGTATCATCATCTTCCCAAGTCATCTGGAGAGCACCTGTACTATCTTGCCAAAGGATATAGGTATTCATAGCACCGTTACTTGTATCAGAGTCTCGAGGAACGGTGAACGCTCCCATAGCCGCGTTAGCTGGGAGAGTAATGGATGGTGCACCTATATTGACCACTGCATGAGGAGTCGAGAATTCCAAGGCTGGAGACGGGGGTTACACACTAACCAACATTGAACTTGTCGGTCGAGTTATTTCTTTCCTCGATGAGGAGCTTCTGATCATCCTGTTGATAGATAATCTTCTCACCTCCAAACCTTCCAGCCGTCACAGAATACGGCACCTCTACAAAGGCCGAGCTATTCTGACATTCCAGGACTACTTCGCTCTGCGCCCATGTTAGATTGACATAGTAAGCCTCTTTCATCTGGTCACTGTCGTCTTGAAAGATGACGCTTGGCTAATATGTTGCAATCTTCGTATCGCTTGCTGCTTTCCAACCCTTGGAGGACATGATTCCGCTCCCATTAAAAGTTTGTGCTGAAGGCGAAGGCAAATCCTGCTCTCTGAAATAGAACTCTTGTATCTCGTTTGCCTCGTTGAGATAGAATATTTCGACTTGCGTAAAGTTCTATATAGTTGAGCTCGGCTCACGTTAGTGATAGAAGATAAGCCAAGGTGATCAATTGAAACAAGGCTCACATTACTGTTTGTCACTGGAGTGAAGAAAAAGAATGGTATATTGAAGCATGATGCGGCAATTGGGGTGCCTAGTTTGGCATTTGTGCCCGTCAAACTGGCCAGTGTTGACCATTTACCATCTCCAGAGTGGTACCGCATAAGACGCAAATCGCCATCGTGTCCCTGGTAGATCAAACGGATGGTGAAGCTTGACGAGCCTGTCCACCAACCCGTGACGCCAATGCCTGACGTTGCGTAGACGGCATTGGGCGGCGGATCTGAAGAACTTGGAGGTTTAACAGAAGCTTCTGGAGTGGCCGAAGCTCCTAGTGTTTCCAAAGGCGCCTTGTGACTGTGTCGCGATCCAAGAACGCCGCCTAACACGGCTCCCGCGATCACAAGCAGCAGAGCCGCGCCTGCTAGGATGAGCCACAGTTTCGTTCTCCGCGGTTTTCGTTCGGTTTCTTCAATGAAGCGGTCGGCTTTGATTCCACCAATGCTCTCCTGTCCATTATTCACCACCTCTAGACCATCATAACCACCGAATATTTCCAATCCATCCGCGATTTGGGCTTTGGTTGAGACCTCTAAACCTCCAACATCAGGTGGCCGTACCTCCAGCCCGGAAGCATCACGGTCGAAAATTGTGCTCATGACATTCTAGTCCAGTGCATCGCCTGGAGATGCTAGAGAGAGAAGAAAATAGTCTTGAAATTGAAGACAAATAGTCACGCCGCATCGTGAGATTTCTGGTAAAGTTTCGAGGGGCTCACAGGAATAAAACTGTCCACGATGCGATGGCAAGGCTGATTGGGCTAAAACTTGGTACTTCTACAAGCCATTGTTAACAGCCTGATCGCGACAAAAGCTATCGGCTATGCGGCAGGACCCTGGCGCTTGACCCTGAAGGATTCTGTAGGATTGCTGCGAGAGCCAATGACGAGGCTGTGCGTGGAGAGAAGCGTGGCTCGATATCCAATAGCGCTTCGCAAGTATTGACAAGCGCTCTATAAATGGCCGTCGATGGCGCGAGTTGTAAGAAGCAGAGCCTCATGGTGACATATAAAGCTATACCCTGTCTCCTTCGAAACGGGTGGGAATGGCGGCTCCAAGGGAGGCGCAGAAACTCGAGACCCGTGACAGGATTTATGTTGCAATCCGACTGCTCTACAAGCGAGGCGAATAATCCAAGTCATAGACCGGATAACTATTAATGATGCAAGGCTATCTCATGAAATGTAAACAATAGAAAGACTAAATTCATGCTTCATAGAAGTACATTGAAACGAATTGAGTAGAGAGAAGTTTGTCGTAGCTGCCTCTAGCCGTTCAGATTGGGAAAAATCGCCAACACCCGCAACCCAACCAGTCATTTCGACAAATCCAGAGTTATTAACTACTCCCAGCTGTCAAATTGTATCAAAGAGCATGAAGTCTCTTGACACGATCGTCTCAACAGCACCTTATATCTCCCACTCCTTCCTCAGTGAAGCCAACCACTCCTTCACCGTTACAGTCTCACCTCCGACACGGACACCGTCCACCAATTCTCCGCCTATCTGAACCACGCCATCTCGAACCGCCGCGTTGCCCCTCGGATTCCACTTGGGTATTGCCAGCCATTCATGGCCAGGGTTGCACACAATCTTCTTCAACTTGTTTGCCTTTAGTAGAGGCAAGCATTCATCGCAGAAGCCTACATCCCAGCAGTACTTGCATATGCTTAAGCCGTTGTTGAAGTCTATCGGTTTATCACCACATGTGCCGTCGCAGGTATAGCCAAACTTCTTAGCAATGTCTTTTTCCTCCAACGGCGTGATAGTCGCCTCTTCAGAATTGTCACCTGTCGTATTTGTTTCCGGCACTTGCACTGATTCTAAAACAGTCAGCGCCTTCTGGAACTCCTCCGCACGCGTATGTGCCTCCTCAGACTCATCTCCTTCTTCGCTCGCTGCCGCCAATTGTGCCTTAAGTTCGTCTTTAACCGCATTCAGTCTATCAAACTGTGTGGCTCCAAGCGGGCATTTTGTCTTTATAAACAACGCCATCTCGTCAATAAGCCACTTCTGTGGTCCTCCGTCAAGATTGAGTGCTCTTGCGACAATATCCGTCTCAATCGGTTCAAGAAGGGACCAGGCCGTCAGAGCGTTCAAATAATCTCCACATGCTGAAAGACATTTAAATTGAATGTACGCTGCCCAGTAATCATTCTCATCCGTGTCATCAGACAGATTTTCGATAGAAATCCGCATGTACTGCTTCACCACTTCTCTGGCTTTCGTTCTATCGCCGCGAATAGTGTGGAATGCAGCAGAGAAAATGTCTGCTGCAGTTATCCCTTCAATGCCAGAGAAACGGAAGCCTCGCCTTAATTCCTCCAACTTGGAGTAAAATTCGGAAGAATCTGGTGACTTTCTGGTTTGCTCAAAGTAGTAAAGACCCAAGTGATTGACAATAGTGTCGTAAAAGGATTGATATCTCCACTTCAGGTTATCCTCGTCGTCCTCCTTCCTAATAAGTTGGTCCGTGATAGCATAGCTGTCCATCCAGAAATCGATCGCCTGCGATGCTGACTGAGAGTGTTGCAAATCTTCATTATAAAGAGAAGCTAGGCCGCGGTGGAACAGCAATACGAGGAGCTCGATTTTCAACTCTTGCTTTCGCGCCGCTTCAATTGCTTGATCCATTGCTTCTCGCAAGGTATCCATGCAATTCTGCTGTGAAAGACATATGCTGATCAGACTACGCAGTGGGGAGGTGTAACTGAAATCGGATGCTTGACTGAGTATTGTTGAGGTCAGTTGGTAGACACCCGGCTCTTTAGAGCTCAGTTTGCTCATTTCAAGTATGAGATCATGAGTCGCTTTCTCGGAGCTCGATGCAATAGAGGTGGTTAACATGCCATTGAGAGCGTCTTGATTAGCCGGGTCTACTTCCAGTGCCTTCTGATAATGCATTATAGCGCGTTCTGGCTGCTGCAAGTGATTGTACCAAAATGCAAGTCGTAAGTAGATGCTTGTTAGCTCACCGTTATCTAGTGTCTCGGCTGCGTTAACCATTTCGAGTGCCTTTTCCATCATCGAACATGCGGAAAGAAGCTCATCGTTGTCGTAGTATGCTTCAGCTAGACTCTTGAAGCAGCTGAGACTTGGATTATCGCACTCGGTTGCTTTTGTGAAGTTTGAGATTGCCGAGTCATTGTCCTCAAAGTATTGGGCGGCTTCTCCTATTCGTTCATACCAGAGACAATCGCGTGTTTTCGGCGACAGTATCTCCTTACACCATTGCTCGGCTGTCTCTAGCTTTTCAGGTATATGCGTCGGCATGATTGGTTCGGGCTCAGATGGCTTCTCTAACGGATCCTACAGAGCGTTAGCACAGCAGTCATGCTGGTTCTTTCAGTGAATCTTACGAGAAGCATAAACAGGCGCAAGAAATTGAAACATTCCCCGGCAGACCATTCATTGTCTAGAAGCCAGTGTTGCGCGACCGTCTTCATCATGGGAGTGAGAAGTTCTCGATTCGGCCTCGGGCTCGTATTCACAGTCCTGAGCCAATCCTTGTCAAGTCTGCCAAGGTGACCAATTGCGTCCGGGTCCTTCAGCCAATTCCGGAATATTTCAATTCTGTCATCACGGCCCATCCAATTCATCTCCTGATGAACCTGAAACGACCACCAGTGTTTCTCTATCACATCTCCAGAGACAAATAGAGCGAAAAGGCCGTCTCCAATATCCTTCTTGTCAGATGCAAGAATTTCATCATAACCAATTGCTTGATTTAGAGTTTCCAAGTGACGATGAAGTGTTCGAACTATATAGAGACCTATAAGTTTCGTCCTCTCATCCGGTGGAGATGTGAGAAAACGCAGTCCCTGCTTCACTATAGCAAGATGTGCATCATACTCATTGACCTGGATTTCCCGGGCAGCAGAACGCGTAGGGCCTGATATAGGTTCAAATTCGAACTTCTCGACCATGGATTTCTGAAAAAGGCTCCAAAGAAAATTCTGCACAGTTGTAATGTCGCCGTTAGAGATGGTCAGATTGAGGGAAATTTTAGGCGCATCTTCACTGATGCGTGGGCGGTTCCTTTCTTTGGTAATGAGAGGCTCGATCGATGGCAATATGGCGACATTTCCGTAGTGAGAGAAAAAGAGTTTAGAATACATGCCCTTCAGCTTGTCCTCAAGTTTCTGTAGAGAAACAGTTCCGAAGCGGAGGAACTAAGAATAAAAAGTGATCAGTTTACCTCATACTTTGCCAATACGCGACGACACAACCTCACTTACCCGTACAGCTTCCAGATCGGCAGCGTCAAAGTATACAAAGCCGTATACGATCCATATCAGAAGCTCATTTAGTTCTTCGATGGACTGCGGCCTGAGAGACTGCTGTAATTCGAGAATGACGTTCTCAGAGATTGTCCTCTTATCTTGATTGGACTCGTCTAGAATGGTGTCCATCTCAGCTTCCGAGCCATCTGACATGATCAAGTCTTTAATCTTCTCCAGAGCAGTCTGCACCTTGAGGAAATTCCCCTTGGCCTCTTCGAGTAGCCGGTCGTGCACTTTTGTTCGAAGACGAGTTGTTTCAGACTCTTCGCCTTGCAAAAGATCTGTCTTTTTCAGCTCTTCGTAGATGTACGATGTGATATCTGAGCCATTGTACTTCTCAATCTCGATATTGCGGGCCGACTGGAGAGACTCTCTTTGGAAATTATCGCTTTTCCCACTCACAATCAGTCGTACCCGAGCCCCATCGCTGCCAGTAGACGTTTGGCTCTGGATTGTCTCGAATATATCTAGAAAGTGGTTGGCGGCTTCGGGATGACCTTCAAACAATCCATCCAGGCCGTCAACGATGATGAAGTGCATGGTTCCTGGCTTCGGGGACCCAATCTTAAGCTCGCGCCAAAGATCTTTGCAGGTAGAATCTCGAAAATACGATTCACTGTGTTTCTCATCACAAAATGCAGTCATGCTTTTGGCAGTGCCAGAGTCTTGCTCGGCAAGTTGAAATGCAATGTGCTTCACTGCAGTTGCGCCCGGCCGCTTGTCGTCGTCCGCTTTCTTAGCGAAGAAAGGAAAGAAATAATAAGCAACAAGGGCCCGGGCTGTCGATTGGCCCTGAGATTCGTGGGCAGCCTTCAGCTGGTGTA
Source organism: Trichoderma semiorbis (assembly GCA_020045945.2). NCBI lineage: Eukaryota > Fungi > Ascomycota > Sordariomycetes > Hypocreales > Hypocreaceae > Trichoderma > Trichoderma semiorbis. The sequence continues at coordinate 4,224,037 of CM034697.1, read as the reverse complement.
CTATGGTCGACATTGCACTTGACTTTCCCGAGTGCGCTTCGCCAGTTAGTAGCAGCAATGGACTTGCATCGTTGGTAGACTTATCAGACCACTTCTGGTAGTCTTCCATGTCTCGAAGCCAATCCCCACTATCTATTATGCATCTTTGCTATATCTTCTCGCAGACGTCTTTGGAGGCCTTGATGTTCTTCTCCTCGATTGCTAATTTGGTTCGAATCTTTGTGAGGTTCTCTTGTCTCGATTTCTCCAGGCTGCGATTTGTCTCTGCCTCTTTCAGATCCAGGATGCCAATTGCAATGTCATCAATCCTCTTGCCAGTCTCACAGGCCTTGCCTAAGATGGTAGCAAGGTCTGCTTTAGCACTTAGAGCCACCTCCAAAGTCAAGGTAGCTTGGACATTCTGCTGCCCCTTGACGAGCTTCTCAAATTGCTCAATCTCATCCTTCAAGCCAGAGTCATCGTTCAGTAAGGCTTGCTTTGTAGCTGCCTTGAACCGTTTCCACCGGCTACCTTTCCGAAGCACTATTGCCAGAGCACAGATGTCGACAAAACTGATCATGACCTTGTGAATAGCCGTGTTCAACTCCGGGTCGATAGTATTGAACAATTCGATTCTCTCGTAAATCTTGAATTGACTGAGGGTGGGGCCAACAATTCCGAAGACGGCATCAATTGTGCCATGAAACTCGTGAATCGACTGTGGAACATCGAGAAGTAGAGAAATGGCGTTGAAGCAGACACCCGCAGGTTGGAAAACCTTCAAGTCGTTAGAAATAGGTAGTTGCGTATCAAGGAACCTTGTGTTCATTCACCAACTCCGCTCCTTGAGCTGCTACTCCGCCCAAGAGCTTGATACAGGATAGAATGTTTAGGCCGATCCGTTTAGCTCGTTCATGGCCTCCGTCTGACTCTGCCGGAGATGAAGGGTCGTATCGGCGTTCTATCATGTCCCGAATGTCGTCTATACTTTTGGGAGGCTTCAAGTCTAGAGACCTTTCTGTGCGGGCCTGGAATCGACTGCCGGCTTCATCCCACATGCCACGAATGCTGAGATCCGCCATGGCTGCGGAATCGGCACCAGTTGCTCGCAATAAAAGGTCGAATGTTATTAAAAAAAAAAAAAAAAAAAAAAAAAAAAAAAAAAAAAAAAAAAAAAATTAAAATTAAAAAGAAAAGAAAAAAAAGGCAAAATATCGCTTGTCAAATTCTATGCCTGAATTTCACACATGTCCTAGAGAGGAGAATTTAGGCAGCTTATGTAGGATCAAGTGAAAATCGGTGGGAATCCCCTCAAGTGTTGATTGGTTGATCAGCATTCGCAGCTATAATGATACGATGGATATCCTTGTGCTAAACAACTCGATCCTACCTCAACTAAGGTAGCGAAATATTTAACCCTGGCCATGACTGCACCTGACAGTCACTAGATGGATGCACATGTTGCGAAATCACATACCCCGCGAGGCGCACAAGAAGCTCGAAACTAATGTCCAGAATGCATTTAAAGAACAATAGGTAAGCGTAAAAAGAATAAATGTGAATTATTGGCATAAGGAGATGGAATTTCGCAAGAAAAAGAAAGACATTGTTTCGTGCCGTTGTTGATCTCAATCATTTGACAGTTGAGTTGGATGTTAAGAGCAACCAATGTCAGTTTCAATCGATTTCGCGGCCTTCGAGGAAGTAAATGTGATTAGTAAACATATAGGCATCATCACTCCTTCCTAGGCAGCGAGTGAGCCTTTCCAGCGGCTCTGATGACCAAGGTTGTAGCAGATAGGAACAAAGCGGCTAAACAGATCAATGGATGGGTTAAACCGCCAAGGGCCCTGACAGTTGAGGCTCAACTGCTGGGTGCCTGTATATGCACATGATCTGGGCTCAACTTTTTCTGGGCATGCTTACCTACCGTTGGCATCTATTTAAAGGGACAATTGTATTTCCAACTTCCTAACTTTCGGGCTTTCGGGAATAATCTTACAATCGGCTTTGCGGCAACCAGATCGATATTAGGGCAATCTGCTTCCTGAAAATAGGTGACTTGATAGTTAGAATAGCATCACGGCTTCCCCTGCAAAGGCATCGCACAAATTGCCTCGTACAGTAATGTGTAAGCGGAAGTTTACCTCAGCCCTGTCACCGTCTCGGCTACGAGATCAAATGCGAACTACCTAGGAAGCACCAGCACGGTGTTTGAAGAGAATCGAATCGCATGACGAAAGAGCGCTGATCCCTACAAAATAAGTTCCGAGTGCAACGAATGCTGGCCAGTGGGAAAATTCGAAATCGGGTTTCACAACTAACCGCAGAACCCAAAGATGAATCACAGTTTGCCGTAAGCGAATCAAAAGTTGCGCGTTTGATCGGGCACAAGTGTTTTGAGATGCACAGTGGTGAAAGATGAAACAACGCACGCAGTATTAGTGTCGCAGAGTTGAATCTGGCGGCGTTTTAGAGGCCACGAAGCGCCGCAGAACCACTGCGGGGGGGCCCAATAAGGCGGGCGGAGGGGGCTGGAATGTTGCAATTGTTGCTTCAGGAGTCTTTTTTAAGTCAACGCAACCATGATTGAAGACATTTGATCCATTGACTGAGCTGGATTAATGAACTCAGGTGATTTTTGAACCTGGAAAGCGGACCACATTGTTGACCGAGTTTTGGGGGCTGAGGGCAGAGAGGAGACGAGAAGCGAGACAGGACAGCGAAAATTGAAATTCCAAAGCATGACAGATGATGATTCCATTTTAGACAATGCCTGCAGCCCTGGGCCAAAAGGATTCGTGATTCCAGCTTGGTGGTGGCTGGCTAGTGATGTAGTCAGCGCTCAGCTCACCTGCATCCCGGTTGCTACGGGTAATGGCCGCGGAAACTTATGTACAGCTGGTGCCATGAATAGTGTCAGGGGACTACCTATGCAGTTACTATATGTAACTTGGTATTCAATGATGTGATCCAATGGCACCAAATCTCAATTGCTGGACACTCTTTGAGATGGATTGGAAACATTGAACCTTTGCCTTGGAACAACTAGGAGACGATACGTAGCATCCAGATGGACCGCCCATGCAGGGGCCAGATGCGCTAGGCTAGGGCTTTAAAATTGATAAAATTAGCAGCAATTGGAGAAATCAGATTCAATTGAAAACACTTGCAAGTCGACAAAAGTACTCGCACATGTACTTTGAAACATGGACCGTTGGATAGGCCTAGCCGATGCTTGGCATTATCGCTGTTGTTCTTTTGTCGCACTCGGATTGTTGCGAATGGTCTCTCAGCTTGCAGTTACGAGAAGCCACATGGAGGCTGTGCCAAACCGTTCAATTCCGTAGCCGTTGCGTCAGCAGCTGATCTGTGGCGGCTCAATCAATCTAGGCAAGTTTTTGCACGCCAGACATCATAGTCTACAAGTCAGAAACTGCCCACGCGGGTTAGCATGGAAATCTGGCGTCCTTTGTAGGGGGGGCTGGGGGGTTGGTTGGTTCGATGGAAGAGCCCCATGGCAGCAGGGGGACCCTCGTCGTATTCGTAAGGCCGCCCGAGGTTCACCTGCATACAACCAAACCAGCAAGCAGGGCTAAGACAGGAATGTTGAATTGAGGGCGCACGAGTAATACTGGATTTGGTTGGGCAACGGGATTGAGCGCAGAGGCTTCAAGGTTCGTATTGCTGTCAGAGCAGAGAGCGCATGTGCCGTTGGTACGCGTATTGACGGAGTCTTTTTTTGCATTTAGCACAGCACGAGCTTTTTTATCCATCAATTGCTGTAGGTAGAGTTTATTTATAGCCCCTGTACGAGAAAGTACACCTCGGCGTCGGTTGTGGCGAGTCGTGACTTCAAATGTTGGCTTTAGCCTTTAAGACTGGGCAAAGATGCATTTGATGTGCATTGGCAGCAGCACTAACCGCCAACCACTTACTGGATGCAGTAATAGTCACAACAATAGCATCAATGATATTAAGATTCCATTGGAGCACATGGCGATGGACATGTAACCTCAACTCGACAACATCATCACCAGCAGATCCTTCTGCAGGCACACGCAGCCGAAAGGCCTCCATTGATGGATGTTAACCGCTTTGCCCTGCATGCAGCACCTCGCTCACTTTCTCCAATCTCTCCATAGTCCACACTCATCCATCAGCTCCAGCCGTTATCTCGGCCCTAACAGTGGTGCACCCAAGGCACCCTCAAAAACTGCGCCACCCCTCACTTTCTCTTGGCTTGGCTAGGGGCCCCCTTATAGCGCCAAACCCAGCTGAAGCCCAGCCCTGGCAGCTTTCAAGCTCCCCGCCTTCTGGGCTACAGCACATGGGCAGCCATAAACCCCCTTCAAGCCACATGCGCATCTCCAATACCTAAACAGACGCCCATCGCCGCGCAGCTTATCTTATTCTCTTCAAACTTTCCTATTCAACCTTTTACCTCCATCCCTTGCATAATAACAAACAATTCTCTCGCTGCTTGTGGATTTCTTCTTCTCTTTTCCTCATAGTTTACGCGCCTGCTTCCGATTCGACCCTTTTCCCTGCGCTCCTCATCGCATTCGTCGTCGCAGCCGCTCTCGATTTACCGCCACTTCGTCGCATCATCCATCCTCCCGCACATAGCCACATCGAATCTCTTTGTTCTTCCGTCGATCCCGCAAACTCGCCCATGTGATCCGGCTCGAATTTGAAACCGATTCTCATAATTCCCCCCTTCCTCTCTCTTCTCCTCTCCTCTCGCGCTTTCTCCTCCCACGCCTTCTTCAACTCGCCCAGCTCGGGCCTGTTGATCGAAACCCACCATGGACGATGATCTTCTCTTCGCACGATCTGGCATCGTGCCGGGAGGTGATGGCTCCGTGCGACCGGGATACTACAAAGCCATCGGCATTGGCTTGGCCATAGGATCGGGTCTTTTTATCGGAACGTCATTCGTCCTCAAAAAGGTTGGCCTGCTGAGGGCAAACGCAAAGTATAACGAAGTTGCTGGCGAAGGCTATGGTTACCTCAAGAATGCTTTCTGGTGGGGTGGCATGATCCTCATGATTATTGGCGAGGTCTGCAACTTTGTCGCCTATGCTTTTACCGACGCCATCTTGGTCACACCGCTCGGCGCCTTGTCCGTCGTCATCACTACGATCCTGTCGGCCATCTTCCTCAAGGAGCGACTCAGTCTGGTTGGAAAGGTTGCCTGTTTTCTATGCATAGTAGGCTCTGTGGTCATCGTCATGAACGCGCCGCAGGAGTCTTCAGTCGCCGATATCCAGCAGATGCAACACTATGTAATAACACCGGGGTTTCTGTCGTATACGGGCGTCATTCTCGTCGGATCCGTCATTGTTGCCTTTTTCGTTGGACCCAAGTATGGTAAGAAGAATATGCTGGTCTACATTTCAATTTGCAGCTGGATAGGCGGGTTGAGTGTCGTGTCGACCCAGGGCCTGGGTGCAGCCATCATAGCGTGGGCCAGTGGCAAGCCGCAGTATAAGGAGTGGTTCCTATGGGTGCTCTTCGTCTTTGTTATTGGCACCTTGCTGACCGAAATCATCTTCCTCAACGTGAGTCTGCCGAAACCACCTCCTGAAAACAAGAGAGTGAAACTGACACATCTCTCCCTTGCAGAAAGCCCTTAATCTCTTCAATGCCGCCATTGTGACACCCACCTATTATGTTTATTTCACTAGTACCACCATCATCACATCTGCAGTCTTATTCCAAGGCTTCAAGGGGACGGCCCAGTCAATAGTTACGGTTGTGCTCGGTTTCCTGACGATATGCTCTGGCGTCGTGTTACTGCAGCTCTCCAAGTCGGCCAAGGACGTTCCCGACACCGCCGTATTCAACGGAGATCTAGACCAGATTCACACCATTGCCGAGCAGGCACAGCCCGAGACGGAGCCAAAGGCAGATGCAATCCGAGGCGCGGCCGCTATTGTCAGGCGCATTTCCAACGCGCGACTAAGAATGGAGGCCGAAGAACTAAAACGTCTTCACGAAGAGAAAATGGCCGAGGCCATGGCCCCCATCAGCGAAGATGGACAGCCAATGTACGAATGGGATGGTTTGAGGCGAAGGCGAACCATTGCGTCCAGTATGCGCACCAGATCAACTAGGCTTTCAACCCCGATACCGGTTTCTCCAGCTCCGCCAACTCCTCACCCCCCTCTGGGCATGTCGCATTTCCCAACGGAAGAGGAGCTCGCAGAGCATGATCGCCACAACATGTTTGCCAACATTGCGGGCACAATCCGCGGCCGCCGGTCCCGCAACCACCCGCATCACGTCCTCGTGGTCAACGAGCAGGATGAGGATGATGACGAAGAGGCCCAGTACGGCAACATCGACAAGGTCCGCAGCCCGATGCATCCGCTGCCCCTCACCCACATTGCTATGCCCCAGCAGAAGCCCGATGACGAAGCCGGCGCTTATTATGGCCCGACCCGCGAGCAGACGCACTTCTCTCCAGACACCGCGTACCACGGCGCCACAGGTCAGGTCGACCCCCAGCTTCTTGGTCCAACACCGCCACCTCACGGGAACCGGCGCACGTTTTCCTTCAACAAAGTCTTTCGACGGACGCCTCAGCCTTCTGAAGAGGAACAGGTTGGGCTCGTCAAGGAGCCTAGCGGCGACGGCAGAAGAGCGCCGGGACCACCAGATGGAGGATCACAGCCTCCACCCCCAGCTTTCATCTAGGCTAGAAAACTAGGGAAGTGGTGGTGACTTATTGCATTCTGGCGGCGTTTTCGGTATCATTTGATGAACATGCGTCTTGCGGTTTTCTGGCTTCGACGCTGCACACCGTGTATTTCTCTGTGACGTGTTGTTCTTGTTTTGCTGCTTTTGTTTAATCTCTCTCTCTTATCTCTCTGTTTTTTCTCTGTTTGTTCTCTTAAATGGTCCATGGTATAGAGACGAGCGCTGCTCTTGGTTTGGGCTGGGACGGACAGTCATGACATGGCGGATACCCACATCGCGTGCAAGCAAAGTCAAAGTAAAAAGGGCTTGAAGATATATGCGTTTAGATCTGGGCGTAGGGAGAAAAAAGGGCGGCATCATGCTTTTGTGCAAACACAAATGACGGTTGGGAAGGGGGGCAATGTGCTTTTGTATATGGGGTATAGAACAGGATAACTCATGACGAGCTTGTGCTTGGACTAGCAATACATGATGTACATGACTGGGATAGCTATTATTCCTACATTGAAAAGAAATGTGTTGATTCATTATCCATTCAGTAGCAGAAAACAGTGTATTTACAGGTTGAAATGACAACGCTTGCTGCTAGAAACGAAAAGAAAAATCCTATAAACGCCATGCGATGCCTTTTATCACACTGATTGCCAATGCCGCTCCTATACCGGTACCAATTTAAAATTCCACAAGAAGAGAAGCTGGGATCGTTTTTCGCATCGCCCGCTACAATGTAATTGAAACATGTCGAAAAGAAGGAAGAGAAGCCATTGTTGTTTGAATGCGCCGAGTGACACCACTCAAGCTACATGAGCTGTCGATGGCGAGAAGAGAGAAAAACTACCAATCGACAGCCCAGCCATTGTGCGAAAGAGAAAAAAGCTACCAGTCGACGGCCCAGCCGTTCTGCTCCAGAAACTCCTCGCACGCCTGTCGCAAGGCTAAGTTGGGCCGCAGGTCTGCGGCGGAGAGAGGCTCGCGGGTGAGGGGGTCGGAGGGGTGGCGGCGGAGATGCTCCATGATGGTGGCGCGTTCGTAGGATTTGCCTGTTTTTGTCTGCGAGAAGATAGTATAAGGATACTGCCTCTTTTATATGAGTAAATATCCAAAGGAAAACTTACAATGACGGGGTCGACCATAATGTCAAAGCTAATATCGTCAATAGCCCAGTCAGGAACCTCGCGCTTCTTCTGGTTCTGCGTCCTCGACGCCTCAAAAACACTACTCAGCGTCGCAATCTTTTCGTTTGCCTCCTCCTCAATCATCCTGCGCTCAATCTCGCTCTCCTCCGCCATGAGCATCTCATCGCGATCCCTCCGTAACAAATCCAGCATGCGCTCTTCCACCTCGCGCTCCAACCTTAGGCGCTTCTTCTCGCGATCCCCCCACCGGTCCTTCTTGCACTTTAGAACCATGGCCGTGACGGCGCCGAGCGACTTGTCGTTTGTGGCGGCGCAGAGCTTGTGCGCGGCGAGGGCGTTTTCGAGGGCGCTGTCGAAGTCGCGGATGGAGAGCTGGGCCTGGGCGAGGTAGTAGTGGGCCTTCATGTTTTGGGGGGAGAGGGACAGGCAGGTCGTGCAGTCGGCGATGACGGATTCCCAGTGGCCGAGCTTGAGGCGGGCCATGGCGCGGTTGGTGTAGAGGGCTGGGTTTTTGGCGTCGGCGATGATGCTGTGATGTTGCTTTTATGTGAGATTTGGGGGTTTGTTGTTGAGGGGAGAGAGAGAGAGAGGTTGAGTTGGCACTTACGCTTTGGAGTAGAGGCCATCGGCGCCGATGTAGTCGCCGGCTTGGAAGTGCTTGTTGCCTTCTTCCTTGAGTTGTAGCGATTTAGACATTTTGGAGGTGATATTGTATTGTATTATATAAGGTAGGTTGGATGTAGAAGCGAGGACGATATAAACGGGTTTGATCGCAACGAAAAAGAGCCGAGGTAGGATTGATGTTATGCCTAACAGCGGGAGAAAGGCATGCCCACGTATGGGGAGGGGATTCGATTTGCGCTGCGCTGTTTCGGCCAGCCAAGCCTCCCAGGATTTTTATGCCTCTGCCGTCGTACGTTGTGTTCTTTGTATCACCGGACTTTGGAGAGAGCTGGTGCCCGATTGCGCATCACACACAGGTCGCGGAGGGGGTGGGAAATCGACTGGTAAATGAACGAACGTCTAATCTTCACCGAGGCATTGATAAGAGATGGCTAGCGATCCGATTTGTCGCAAGATTTATCGCGTGATTTAGCTTGGGACGAGATAGGAACAAAGACAAAGGAGCAGGTTTGGGTTGGCGCCGTGGATGTTTGGCAATTCAAGGTTGATATTGGGATGGAGCGCATTGGATTGGATTGGAGCTGGGCCAACGGTGGCAGAAAGCGGTAATTGGACCCTGAAATCTACATCGGGCGGCTGTGGCGGGGTCCCGCACCGGCGGAGTTTTGGAGGGGGATTTCTAATGATAGGAGATGGAACATTCGAGAAGGGATTTTGACACTTTGAGGTGGAAGACTGCATGTTTGGATATCTTAGAATACAACTGAGAGTAATGGTTTGATACAGATAAATTGAATAGAAAGTAGTGCCCGCAAGAGATATTCAGCTGGTTTTGATCGGAATGACACAAACATGAGGTTGAAGTGAGGTGAGGCGATCTACAAGCTGTCAGTGACTGGAATGTTCCTGTAGAACAAGGTGGAGTCCGCCGCCACATGGCCCTGGAACCTTGTTGGTTCACTTCACGACTGAAACTTGGATAATGCACTTAGACAAGTGCCACACATGAAAAAGGATGTTTACTTCAATAAACTTGGTGTATTTAAACAACAGGCATTCTATTCATTCCCTCATAATACTAACAATGACTACAAAGTAAACACTTTTACTCTAATATGTCTATCCTTACTGGTCCATCACCAACACGTTCCTGAATCGAGGCTTTCCGGCAATCAAATCGTCAATCGCCTTCTGCGCCTCCGCCAGAGGGTATCGCTGGACTAAGCAGCGGATGCCGTGTCTAACAGCAAACGAAATCGCCTCCTCGCTGTCAATAGCGTGTCCACTCGCCCAGCCGTGAACGCTCGTTCCCTTCATCACGAGAGATACAGTGTCGATAGGTACAGGTCCGAGAAGGGTTAAGTTCAGAAGCTTTCCTCCAGGCGCCAAGGCCTTGACGAGAGCGCTGACCATCTCGGGGTTGGGAGCGGTTTGCACAATGATGTCAGCGCCGCCCAGCTTGAGGATCTCGGCGACGGCACCGGAAGTCTTGGTGTTGATGTAGTGGTGGGCGCCGAGCTCTTTGGCAAAAGTAGCCTTGTCATCTCCCGATGAAAGGGCAATGACTTCATAGCCCATCTTGTTGGCGTATTGCACCGCAAGATGGCCCAGTCCACCAAGGCCGTTGACGACGACGTTTCCTCCCTGCTCAACGTGCAGTTTGCGGATTCCGTTAAAGACAGTGACGCCAGCACACAGGAACGGTGCAATCTCGGCAGGGTCAACTTCCTTGGGCACACGCACAGCAGCCTCATCTCTTAGCAAAACGTACTCGGCATAGCCACCATCAAAGCTAACACCGTTGACGGCCTGGTTGTCGCAATACTGGAATTGAGAGCGCTGGCACTGGCGGCAAGTTCCGTCGTGACCACCGTGCCAGGGACCACCAACACGCTGACCGACGGTGAGGCGGGTAACGTTTTCGCCAACGGCGACGATGTCACCGACGAGTTCGTGGCCGGTGACTCGGGGGAACACGGGGCCCACGTGGCCGCTGATGACGGAGACGTCTGAGGAGCAGACGCCGCAGGCGAGGACCTTGACGAGGACTTGGCCGGGGCCGGGCATCTTGAGTTCACGCTCTTGTTGGGTGAAGGGGGCGTTGGCCTCGAGGGTGACCATGGCCTTGTAAGTCTTGGGGAGAGACATGGTGATGTTTGTGGTGTGCCTTTGTTATGATAGGGAGATGCTGTAGTTTGAGAGTAGTGTATCACTTAGGTGATGACGTTGTAGATTGAGATGTTGCTGTTTGTTGAGTTTGATCCTTATTTCAACGGTTAACAGTAGGTCGATATATATATGCGTCTTGACATATCATAGATGCCTCTTGTATCCATACACCAACAGGATAGTCGTTCCAAACAGGACAAAGCATCGGAGATGGAATAATTGTAAACACAACAAATCCGACATAACATACGGAAAAAAAGCAATGTCTAAAGAAGAATAGAAAAATAAACAGCTGAAAGAGCATCTGGTTCAACCAATGCGCTGTTTCAATATCAGTATTTCCGAGGCACCTTTTGGCGGTAGCGCTAGTTGCAGTCGTTGGACTCGGAGTTTGAGTTGGTCTGGGTGGGTTCCCAAGCGCGAAAAGTCCGGGCTAAACATGTCAAGGCCAGCAGCACCTTACACTTGTGCAACCCTATTTAGAATGGGGTTAAGCGTAATTCCTATTTGGGTCGTTTTTTTATAGAGGTGTTACTGTGAATGGGTGAGTTTATTGTTGCCCTGGTGTAAAGTATGTAGCAGAGCTTTGATGATCCTGCGCATGCGACGTCAAATTTACAAGTCCCTATGGAGCAGAAATATATATATGGCATATAATTATGGATTTTCATTGCATTCAATTTTTTTGTAACAGTACAAATTATAGTAACAGTAGCATGCTTTACTTGATTTACCTGGTGCGCTCTTCTATTGCTGCTGCTTCTCAGACTTCATCCAAACTTTGGTGGGGGGGTTCTTAACTCCGGACGCGAGCTTCTTGAAGACCACAATTGAGCTGAGAAAAAATGAATAACCAAAAACATATATAGATTACAAAGCACAGAAATAAATAGTTACATATTACTTCGCTCTATAGATAAAATCTCGTGTACTTGACACCTATCAGTCTAACGGAAGACGATATTCGACTTACACGTCCATGAAGAGAGTGGCCACTGCACGAGCTACGTATTCCCATTTTGCATCAAGGTTAAGCTAGTGCTTAATCATCTACGGGAGACTTGATGGCGACTCATCTTGCCGAAGCTTAGCTCAGACGAGCTTAATTCGAATGTCAAACGATATGGTAGTGCTTCTTATTGTAAGATGGAGCCTATTCTCTACATCTTAATAAAGCCTCTCTTGACTTTGATCACGGCTGCGACAACTGTATTGAGCTTACCCTTGGCAACTACAGTAGGGATGTACTTGTTATTCGCGCGATGCATTATGAAGCAGAGTATCTGAAATATACCAAAATCTTGGAAATAATTTGATATACTTGTGGAATGTATCACATAGTAGCATTTACGTTTCGTCCAAATTCGCTGCATTTGCAGAGCAATGATGTTTTTATCAACAAGTCATTGCAGACCAGATTTTGTTCGTGGTAAACATAGAAAAGTGGACCCTCGTGATTCCCTCTAACAGGCGTTCATGAGTGTTTCAGCAATACAAAAGATAACCTTAAAAACACTTTACAAGCCTTACCGAAGCATACTTGACGAGTAGAGCGTCAATGATCTCTGCTGAGCCGTCTTATCCCCGGGATGACGTTGACGTTGATCTTGAGTCTGCTTTGTTCTCTGTGTGGCAACTCTTACTTCCGGTGCGCGAGCCGTGCTAGTGACAGGGTTCGGGAATGCTGGCCACGATTGTGACTGTAAACCCGACAAGGTCTTATCCCGATCGGCCTCACTCGGGAATACCCTCACGCTTCGTCCATCTCAACGGAAGTCTTTCCTGACATTCCGAAGCAGTAAGCAAAAGAGCCAAAACTTATAGAAAAGTAAAATATAAAATACTCGCCGTCTCAAGTTGTTGAAGAGAAAATAACAATTACAATTGATTGAACCAAAAGACAGTCACCATCTTTCAGCGCTAGCAGCTAAACTTATATCATTCACATACCGTGCCATTTGCAAGTTACACTCTTCATAGCAATCCCATCCAGAGTCTCAAAATGTCTCAAGTATATCTCATTACAGGAGCATCTACCGGCTTCGGTGCCTTGGCAGCTCGAGCCATTGCCAAAAGAGGCCATACCGTCTTCGCCGGCATGTACTCACACAGCGGAAACACCAAAGAGTACGAAGATGCCATTTCAAAATACGCCAAAGAACACAAAGTGGACCTCCGGGCTGTTCCACTTGATCTCCTGTCACAAGACTCCGTCGATGCAGCTGTGAATAGCGTTGTTGGATCGACCGGGCGGATCGACGCCGTAGTCCACAACGCAGGGCACATGAGCTGGGGTCCGGCCGAGAGCTTTAGTGCAAAGCAGCTACTTCAGCTTTACGACATTAACGTGGTTGGTTGCCAGAGGCTTAACCAGGCCGCACTACCACATATGCGAAAGGCACGATCTGGACACCTGATTTGGATTTGCAGTAGCTCGACATATGGTGGAAAGTCTCCCATGATTGGGCCCTATTTCGCCGCCAAGGCTGCACAGGATTCTCTTGCGCAGTGTTATGCTCATGAAGTGTCGCTTTGGGGAATTGAATCGACTTTAGTATCACCAGGAGTCTTCACAAAGGGCACCGACCATTTTAAGGACGCTGCAAACCCCGCATATCCCGATATCGCGGCCGAGTACGAAGCTGGTCCTACCAAGGGCCTTAGCGAGGACACGATGAGTGGCACGGCAAGCTTACCGCCACCAGATGCTGATCCTTCTATGGTCGCGGATGCTCTGGCTGAGCTTTCAGACATTCCGAGGGGCAAGAAGCCGTTCAGAATCTGTGTTGATCCAGTCGGGGATGGTGGAGACGCCGCTGCGCTGGTAGTTGACAACAACAAGGTCAACTTTTATCGCCGGATGGGATTGGAGAGGTTCTTGAGGGTTCAGTTGTGAGACACCTTTTCAGGTTCATTTCATTAAATTCCCAAATTTTGGGCTATGTATGTATTTATAAGAGCAATGGCTCCTCTGTCTATGTATTCTATGAACCAATAATGGCATGCGCAACCTTATTCATGCTCCCGTTGACATGATGATGTATCCCTTTAGCCAAGCTCCTCTAATTATGCCTATTGCTTGTAAACCACTCCCACTTCCACTGTAATCTCATGTCAGACCGTAAGCTTAGCTCATAGCCCATGGATGATCCCAACTAATACGGAATGCGAGGAGCAAATCGCATTTGCGAAGCGCCAACATCAAATACAGCCAACACATTGTGTAGCCATGTCGAGCCGAGAATAGATGGTCTACCATTGACTGTAGGCTGTACACCCAGAGCACACATGTCATCCACTCTTATATCCTGGAGGATGAGATCTTTTGGCGACATGTAGAAAGTCTGGTCCGCGATCTCGATGCCAAACTCGGGAGCAGTGGCGTTGCAAGGGACAAGAAAATTGCCCAGAGCCTCGGGAGGAGAGACTGGTGCCGCAGGGAATTTCGCGTATAGGGCTTCGGTTACTGTGGGTGGCAGCACTGTGAGGAATGTACCGCTATCGACAACATTAAAAAAGCCAGCTCCGGGAATTCTTTCATCGGCTCCTTTGGAATCACCAACGACGTAGTTTTCCGCAACAATGGTGTAGAAAGTAAAGTTTGTCCTTCTACGGGCGTCTCCGCTGTTCAAATTGTCGGCGATCAGGATAGGAGTGCTGGCAAAACTGGGCTTGATCGGTACCGGGGGCAGTCCTCCCAAAGCAAAAGTTCCACCGTTGTTACGCTCCATGGCAATACCGAACAAAGGTGCCGTAAGATTCTTTCCGAAGACATTGGCTAAAAAGCTGTTGTATGGGAGCGTAGCATTGGCGACATCTGGGGCAAGGGCAGTTTCATTGCCAGCGAATGCGCCAGGAAACGCACTCGTGAGCAAAGGATAGGACAGCCCGATCAAGCCTTCGACTTCTCCCTGAGCTCCAAAGTTGATGAGATTGGCAATGGAAATCTCCTGGTCGGGAATAGTAATGCCTGCTACAGAAACGGACTCGTACCCCAGGCTGCCGGCAACAATCTGACCGCTACCATATCTGACGTCAAGATGCTGGTCACGTATTTCGCCTCCCGAGTATGTACCCTTGAAGGTGGTGGTAAAGTTGCAAACGGAGCTGCTTTGTACGGTCAAATTTGCTGAGACGCACTGGAAATTTTCGCCCGGGATCCAGAGATCACTTGAACCAGTGTCGAAAATGAGCCTCAAAGTCTGGTTCCCGACTATGACTTCGCCAGCTAGCTCTGTGTTTGAAAAGACTGAAGCGAGAGTACTCTCTCCGAACTTTTGGAAGGTGGATGAGCCGGACTTGTCGCTGCGTGGAAGAATCCCCGACACTTCATGCGCAGCTGATGATCGAGCTTTAACGCGGGTGAGTCGGATGGTGTTGGTTGTGACAGTATTTGGACTTGGATCCTGGAATGGAGCTGGGGACCTCATTTGAAGCAGTGACTCCGGCTGAGTTTTCTCTATGCTTCGCGGTAGGAGGGGACTCGAAGTGGCCAAATAGGCCTGTATGAGGACCGACCATGGGAGTACTGTCTTCATGGTGGCAATTGAGACGCTCTTTTGAGATTGATAATAAGGGTTTGAAAACTTGTAAATGGTGATATAGTTATATTTGTCGTGATTGAATGCGAATTTGGTGAAGAACTCTAAGCCTATGATGCTCGGTATAGGTAGTGTTTATATAGCAGGTCCTATCTTCATCAATCGTCTTGAAACTGAATTTGGGCTGAAAATAGTTCTATTTTAAGCATGTTAGGACTTGAATAGGGCTGTGGTTAGCACAGCCATAACTCAAGACCCCAGTTCCTGTTTTAGATCTGGAGCCACCACTAGTTCTTATGGAGATCACCATGATCACCACATCAATTGTCTGGCGGCACGCTGTGATTGGGTCGGTGATTTGTCATGCCATAATCATGATAATACCGATGGATCGGAACTATTACATTGGTAGCCCTATACCCGAGCGAAACACGATACTTCAAAATTCTCTTATTCTCCTCAACATAAATGTTATATGCTGCATTGTAGCAATGTTCGATCGCTGAGTTTACCCAAACGGAAACTAGGTATTTATGGTTCAAATGTCCCAAATTCTAGTCTCTGCCGAATGGATTGATTGAGGTGACGATAAACTTACCTTGCCCATATTATGACAACACCCATTGAATCTCACATACTTGTATTTAGCATCTCCACTGCCCCATCGATCATCTCCTGATCTTGAGGGCGCAGACACGGCGTGGTGACCAGCAAGCGAATTAAGCGAGTCAAACATGTACATTAAATTGGCCCAAATAAGCCATGAGCGACAGAGCACACTAAGAATAGCAGACGGATGTAGGAAAAGATTATCGGGCATGGTTCCTAATATATGAGCAATTCCTGACACATTGCTTATTTGCAAAACTGTACTTGATTGACACTTGATTGACGGGATATCAAGAGATACGACCTGCGAGTTGGCTCAAGTTAATTTACCGACCAGTCAGAGGCTTAGACTGTGGGCTTATCCGCACGAATTGGGTTAAGCAGAATTTATAAACTGGCCATAATTGTGGGCAAATCTTAGTCTGATGAATCACCGCGATTTCCGAGTTGGGGTATAAGATTATAGGATGAAATTGCAGCGCTGCCGTCAAATCAAATATATTTGTCAAATCTATCAATCAATCAATCAATCAAATCATCAGAAAATTCCCAATCAATCAATCAATCAAATCTTGAAGGTCAATTATTTGATATATTTGATCTATATTAAATATAGGGTAGAAGGCCGGAAGAAAGATCTTCCGGCTATTAATTAATATATAAAAAAAGCATCATATTCCCAACAGTGACCCCAAGTTCACTATTGGAAACATAAATAGCTTACGTGGGATTCGAACCCACCCCCCTGAAGGGCCGTTCCACAATTTTTAACTGTTTAATGAATAAGCTGATAGAAAGATAGGTTATTTCTATTAATATAATGTAGTGGGAGGGCGCCGGCAAGGTCAGCAGCAAGGGCAGTCAGGGGTCAGAGCCGGGGGGGCAGTATGAGCGAAATAACGCGTAAAGTCCTCGCCAGCTTCATAACAAATAACACATATCTTCTATCAGCTTTCTACTATAACTCTCACGATCTTTAGGGCCGCTACACTACGCGGCTTAATTACACAGCTTACAGAGGCATCACTATCATCATCATCATCAGAATACGATCCCGAAGTTGCTGATTCCTTGCACAATTTGCCAATAGTCTTATGGCACGGCCGCCGCTATATATTTAAAGATCTCGTCTCGAAGAAGGGCTTGAGGGGCTGCATGAGTTAGATTAGAAACGAGGGTATCTTTATGCGTAAGGTATTATTATCTGACCAGCTGGGCGAGGTCTTTTGGGTCTGCCGCCGCTGTAACAAGCAGGGTAAGGCCATCAAGCTCTTCAAAGCAGCTGCAACTTCCTCTGCAATAGAGCATCTTCGACGGCGTCATTATATTCTCAAGGGATCTATTCCACAGTCATTAGGAAGCTTAGAATCTAATAATCTTCCTCCTCTACCCCCCGCCAAGCAACTTAAGACTTTAGTATTACAGGCATTAGTGGAAGCTTTGCAAAAGCTTGCAGTTGGTTTTATTATTGAAAAAAATGTACCATTTACTATATTTGATAGTAAATACCTTCGCTAACTTCTAAAGTAACTAAACCCTGATCTTCTCAATCGCATTCCCCTCGGTCGAACGAGTCTACGAAATAACCTCGATCGAATATATACAATAAAAAAAGAAATAGTTAAAAAGGAGCTTTATAATATAATAACAAAGGTCCATCTAGCCTTTGACCTTTGGACCTCCCCGAATCAATATTCTATTATAGCTATAACTGCACATTATATTTGTCATCTTAGGAAGCGGCAGCAGCGGCTTCTTTCCCTTGAAGAGCAGCCAGGCTCGCACACTGGCAAGAATATAGCTTCAACCCTCTTTTCTGTCATATAAAGGTGGAATTTTTAACACCAGCTTAGCACTATTATTAGTAATAATACTTTAAATAACGATATATGTATTTAACATCTATTTTATTAAATTAATCCGCTGATCTCTTCCTCTAATGCCATTAACCAGCGTATAAGATACTATGGGCATATATTAAACCTTGTTGGCCGTGCATTTCTTTACGGGGAAGACGATGATGTCTTCGAGGAAGAGTCACAGCGTTTTAATATAACTGGCCGCTTTGAAGATGACCTATAACATTAGAGGAAGAAGGGCACCGTTGGGAAGCTTCGCAACATCGTCAAATTCATCAGAAGCTCGACTCAACGCACCGAGCGCTTTAAGCAGACCGCTGTTGCCCTAGGGCTTGAAGATCAAGAGCTTGGAGTCATTTTAAATAACGATACACGGTGGAATTCAACGTTCATGATGATCAGCCGCGCCCTCGATAAGCAAACGCATATTCGAGCCTTTTTAATTGAGAACCAACTAGAAGAGAACAATCACCTTCGCCTTCCACAAGAAGATATCCTATTGCCGGAAGATTGGCGCCTTCTTGTTGAAATTCAAGAGATCCTTCAACCTCTATACCTCCAGACAATGCGTTGTCAAGGACTTGGAAAAGAAGATGGCCACGGGCAGCTTTGGGAGGTTATCACCGGCATTGAGTATCTTCTTGATGCCCTTGAGGCCTGGAGGGCATTTTTTACGCTGCCTTCTGCAGCCGAAGTTCAACAATCGCAAAGCCAATTGCAACTATCATCAATAGAGCGGCCAAGGCGAGGCCGGAGGCAAATACAACCTCCACAACTTAATGCTCTTCCAGCGCATACAAAAGCTGATTATCTTCCTCAAGATCAGCAGCAGCGACTAACTAGCTTGCAAGACGATTCTCAAGCTTATCTACGCATTTCAATTACAAATGTGTGGCAAAAGCTCAATGAGTATTACACTAAGCTTAGAGAGTCACCTTTATTTGCAGCATTAGTTATTTTACATCCTGGACTTAGTATTCGTTAGCTAGAAGAGCGATGGAGCGATAAGGAGCAGCCTTCGTGGCCTTATGATGCTAAGCAGGGGTTATTACACTATTGGGAGCGTTGGTATCAAAAAAATAACATACACGAGAGAGACGAAGGGTTTGAAGCTCAACACCAAGACCAGGTTATAATACAGCCTTGCCGCGAGGTAGATAGGTATCAGCAGTAGCTTCAAAGCATGACTGCAAAGCTATTAGACGATGGCTCCGAGCTTGATCGATACTATCGACTTAACCTCCCACAGCAAGTTGATGATCCAATTCAATGGTGGCTATCGCAGCAATCGTCATTTCCAACACTTAGCAAGCTAGCCCTTGACCTCCTTACCATCCCTGCGATAGCAACAGACTGTGAGAGAGAATTCAGCCTCGCCAAGTTAACGTTATCGTCACAAAGGCACTCGCTGCAGCCCGAGACATTAGAGCGGCTTCAATGCTTGAAGAATTGGCTGCATAAAGGTGCTATTTCGATTGGTGACTTGCCCGGGCCTGGGTTGTAAATAATTTTTTTATTATATCAAATAAATCAAATATTTGATCAATCAATCAAATCAATCAAATCATGCCTCCTTTTCCTATCAATCAATCAAATCCGGGTGCCGGATTTGATTTGATTGACTTGACGGCAGCGCTGTGAAATTGCCTCTGACGGCAAAGTGGGAACATTACACTGGTTTATATTAGGAATTAAATCAATGATATCAGTCAAATTGAACAGCACTCCCAATCAGTGCTCAAATGTACGTTGCAAAAATCTTGAACATAGCTTCGTAGCTGATTAAAATGCATAGAGACAAACTTATTAAGATACGTGGGCCAAGCTATTTGCATTTTCCACAGCGTTCTGCTCTTTGACATAGGAGGCATCACTTCCAAAGTCTTTCTTAAAAGTTGATAACATCAAACCCTCATTCTTACTAGTTATATTACATAGTTTGGCCAATGGCGAGCTTTGGAGATATAAGTCTTGTTCCAGAAAAAGGGCCTAGCTAGGTATCTTTGTATCGAGCTTAGGGTAAGCTTCTGCCTTTATAAGTCTCTTTTTCAATGCTCATTTCTCTTAGCAAGATTGTATCTATGTCTATGAGTTTTCTGGATGACGTCTGTCTCTTATATCAGTCTATGCCGCTCTTCGACAGCACCGATGTGTCGTTCTTTCACGTTCTTTCCTTTTCCCCTGAATCTCAGTTAGAGCGTCCACTTCATATGCAGTCTAACCTTTTCTATAAACATTTTCTCCGCATTGACACACAAAAACGACCTTCTTTAATTTGTAATTTGTCAGGTCTAGCTTCCATGCCCTTAACTCCCCGAAAACTGAACTTGGTAGCATCAAAGACAAGGCCCCCCTGCTCTCTCTTTATCTCCACGTTCTTTGGATCGCATATACCTACCCCCCACTACTCCATCCTCTGTGTCTCTATTTGGCCACGACGCGGGGTACTCAGTCCCACGATGAGCTGCCAGAAGCCAATTATGCGGCGAATGACTTCAGGTTATTCGTCAAGATGACCAAGATGAGTTATAGTTGCAGATGGAAGGGGCCGGAATGCAACGGCTAAATGAGATGGGTGAATTTAACCCCCATGCAATGCGACTTCCCCGCAAACTGAACCCCACGATCGTACAACTTCCGGAATACAGGTACCGAAAATGAATGCCGGTCCAGACCAGACCAATAGGAAGCCCCTTATAATAATCAGAATTCTTTGTTTCTCAGATCTTGGGGCACATTGAACCGGGTAAAAAGCAAAGAAAAGCAGAACTTGGACGGTT
Organism: Trichoderma semiorbis; assembly: GCA_020045945.2. Classification (NCBI taxonomy): domain Eukaryota; kingdom Fungi; phylum Ascomycota; class Sordariomycetes; order Hypocreales; family Hypocreaceae; genus Trichoderma; species Trichoderma semiorbis. The sequence goes on along the minus strand of CM034697.1, from coordinate 4,203,635 downwards.
AAATCTAAACTCTCCGGTAAGTGATCTGACACTCAGGGATCGTATTCCGGTAGATGTTACAGTATCATGCCATTAGAGCCGGTGAGTGTCATTGTAACATTAACCAAACTTTTTATTTTTCATTTGGCATATAAAAAGACAAGTGAATTCGCAATAATGGCAAGAAAACATTAGAGATTTTGCCAACTTCATTACTCAAGTCTAAGTTTACTCAATCATAATGCGTGGCAGAATTTTGTTCCTGATTCTTTCTCTTGGGGTCGGAGATTCCTTTGCAAACAAATCCAAGAAGCCCAGGCCATGGAGTACTTTTGAGCAGAATGTGATATTCCAGCCAGATAGCAGCCATGAGGTTTCCTACCCACGGCTCACAGAGCTATCTGATGGCACAATTCTTGCAACCGCAGCATATTCTGGAGATCACCCTCCACATTTTCCCATCTTTGCCAGTGAGGATGGAGGCGCGACATGGGAATGGAGAAGCAACTTGACAGACCAGGTCAATGGGCTGGGTTTTGGATCTCAGCCTGCCTTGGCTGAGCTCACCTTTAACCTTGGAGGCTTCAAAGCTGGCACCGTTCTCGCGAGCGGCACCAGTGCTGGCGCTAACGGTACAAACATCGATCTGTACGCAAGTACTGACAAAGGCGAGACGTGGAAATTTATCAGCAATGTGGCTAGGGGAAGTGCTCCTAGTACTCAAAATGGAAATCCCTGCATTTGGGAGCCGTTTATTCTGTGAGTCTTGCAGCTTTTGGTTGTTTTGTCTTAACAATTTTGGAACTAATGTTAGCTGCAGTCCTATTAACAACACAGTCGGTGTATTTTATTCTGATCAGCGAGATCCCCTACACGGGCAAAAGCTGTCTCACCAAGTCTCAACTGATTTGAAGAATTGGGGCGATGTTGTAAATGATGTCGCTTACCCGCTGTATACTGATCGCCCTGGAATGACTGTCATCGATTATATCCCGCCTCTGAAGAAATGGATCTTGGTCCATGAATTTCCAGGCGGAGACTCATGGTCTGGTGCCGGGTACCCCGTGTATTACAGGCTCTCTGATAGTCCCTTTGACTTCCGATATGCCTATGGCTACCCTATTGTTGTCAACGGCGTACAACCTAGCAGTAGTCCATATGTCGTATGGACGCCAGAGGGTGGCATCAATGGCACTATCGTAGTCTCAGACGCCGACCATCAGAGTGTGTTTACCAACCGAGCCAACGGCCAGCCCGATCAGTGGGAGGAACACAATTCTCCTCAGCCAAAGGCATACAGCCGTGCCCTCCACATCTTCAGCAAAGACAAAAGTCGACTTATGATCCTCGGCGCAGGTAGCTTCCCTGGCGTTGACCCTCCGGGAACAAACCGACCACTCTATACAAGTGTTGTGGAAATTCAGGACATTTTGCGGAACAAACCAGGAGCATGAAGCAAGTCATAAGACAAACAATATCTTAAAGTTCACGAGCAACTTTTATCGGACTCGGAGACTCCAGTTGGTCGGCTATTCAATGTTATAATTGTGAGTTATGTTCATATAATTGGATGATTGCATGTCAATTGATAAACATAAATATATGTCGCTGCTATGGGTATATTGTCGATACTGGTACACCAAAATTAGGCTAGAAACCGATATGAACTTTTGTAGTATGACATTGTAAGCCTGAATTTGCCTCCAATGTTTTCGTATTTATCATACATATGCAGCCTTCGAGGGCGGCCTTCACATGCGGTGGCCAGACTCACAGCCTGTCTACACCTACTGGATGACGGTATGGCGGCCAAAGTCTTGCCATTCTTTCAATTACATTATATTTACACTGTGAAGAAAATATTCGTAAGATTTCTGGAGATCCGACTGTAGTAACGATGAGCTCTGAAAATCTTGGATGCCGAGGTATGGGATAAGTAAATGCACCTGTCTCATGCCCGCAGCCTCTTGCCCAATTTTCAGAGCCACACAGCAAACGGTGAGAGAATGATACTTGAATTTCCGAGAGAAAGAGATTGCCGTTAGATACTTCAGTCATCTCCGTTGGCTGCTTCAGTGGGTGAGAGCTCCTCAAGCTTCACTTCCTCCAGCCCACGTTCCAGATGACGTGGGCAATGTCACGCGCGGTGCTGACCCCGTCGACAACTTGACCAAAAGGGCCTCCGTCGCGATTTAGTTCGCCGTCCTCGCAAGGTATTAGCTTCCCCGAAGATGTTCGGCGCATCTTAACGGGCTTGCTGCTGCTGCTGCTACCGTCAGCAGGAATGAACAACCAGCCGGGGCCGTGGCTGGGGCTCAGGAGCGCCTCTTCATCGTCATCCTCGTCAAAGAAGAATTCTGTAGATGATTTTGATGGTAGCATTGTCGCTTGCGAGGACGATGGAGACAAGGGTGGGCTGCGTGGGTGCCTCGTATCTTTGCGGTCCTTAAGGGTTGTTGAGGGAAGTTTGGCAATGATCTTGTCCTCCATCGACATTGATTTGGCAATTTGTTTCTTGACCCTGAGCCGATTCAGAATAACGCCATCATCCGAATCGCTGTTGTCACCATAACGATCTGGGTGTACCTCCATCTCGTTCTTATCATCGGCCCTGACATCAACAGCAATGCACTGTTCAACCTGCTCGTTAAAGCGAATCTGCCTCCGCTTAGCACTAGTAGATGTAATTCCAGAAGACTCTGTCGGAGATGCCAGGCTGCTGTTATCAACACTCATCCTTTTTGAAGAAAAGGGGTATGCGAAGTCATCGACGGTTTCGCGCCTGTTGTTGCTGGGTCGCAGGATGCCTTGTGTTTCTTGAGCTTGGATGGTCGCCGCGGCCTGCTCTAAAAGTGAGGTAGTGATCAATGGCCTCTGAAGAGTGACCTGAGACATGCTCCTCTTCTTTAGGATTGGCCTCTTGTTGAGATTGACCGACAAGTTCGTCTTGGGCAATGAGACGCTTGATCGCTCTGCGCGGGTATCGTGAATGGGCTTGGTCTCTGATTGCAACGGACCGTACAACCAAGTAACATCGCTATCCTTGAACCTGTGATGTCTCAGTCATTTATCACTCCCAATATAAAGTAAAATAGATACACACCAGTTAATGGTTTCGGCCGAAACGGTTCGTAGATTATTTTTCACCTTCACCCAGGCTCTCCAAGAAGCGTTTTCCAATCGGGCGCTATTGGGAAAGTCGGCGCGACGAGTTGTAATGTACCTCCAGGAGGACCCGACATCCTCCTGCTTCCAGTCATGGGACAAGTAGTCAACGTGGCGCGAAGGCTTGATCGAAACGGCGCTATCATCTTCGGCGTGCTCGGTGACTGAGGGGCTTCCGGGTCTGGAGGTGTTGTTGGAGCCTCCATCAGAGCTCTCGTGCTTGGGAGGCCATTCCGCGTAAGAATCATCCCCGTCGGGGCTCCAGGGAGGCTGGAGGTTGTAATCTGAGTGGATTTTGGGATATGCAAATGGCTTCTCCTGAGCAACAGCAGGAAACGAGATGTGGTCTTCTAGAGAAGTTATGAAAGTTTGAGCGCCGTCGTGCATGGGGGTAATTGAGAAATTAGTAGTTGGGGTAGAGACACAGGAGGTAATGGAGAGATTGGTAGTCGGGGTAGAGATGCAAGAGGTGATGGATGAGCCAGGCATCACATAATGGTCTGCAATGCTGGGTGTCATCATGGCTGTTGGTTCGCCGTTTATGTCAAACATACGCCCCAGTTTGGCACTTGCCATATCGACTGTCGTAGCAAGATCAACAGATTGACATCTCAGGGTGTTTGCGATGTTGCGGAATGCTTCAGCTAATGGAATAACGTAGCCTCCGCCAAATGCATCGGCAGCAACGACGTAGCCGTACACCTCAAGGGTTGTCTCGTTGACTACCCATGATCCTGAATCTCCATCGAGAATTTCTGCTCACATTTTAGGTGATCGACTCCAAAACTAGAATAAATGGAGAGGGTTACATACGCTTATGGCCGTGAAGGTTTAAGATGAGTGTGTCGACAAACCCTCTTCCAGGGCCAAGAAGGAGTCTCGAAGGCAGAGCCGACAGAGATCCCCATTTCAACCCTTCTGATCCGCTCACAAGGACGACTGGCTGTTTCTTGCCATAACCACTGGACGGCAAGACGGGCATCACGAGTTCATGATCACGGAAGTTAAAGACTCCACCCTCCTGAGTCTTATCGTGTGACATCTTCCACGGTCGAATGAGGTTCGGCTTGTAGCTGATCATATCGATAAGAGCCCAGTCGTAGTAAGCCTCGGGCTCATCATACTTTGTATCGGTCGCTGCCGATCGATATCGCGGTGAGTCCTTCGAAATGGAACCTATCTTGCTCAACTCGTCGGCCACCCATGACGAACTGGCATCTGGCAGAGCCAACGGGAGTTCGTCCATCGTACACAATGGTTCGGCTTCATGATCCTGCTCTTCGTCGGCTGAATCACAAGATTCATCCTCGCTATCAGAATCAGAAAGCTCGAATATCCAGTCGTCAGAACACCTGGACTGATCGCTCTCCGTGCTGGCCGCCAGATCGTCCTCCAGGTCATCCAGAAGGATATGGCCGACGGTCAGCCCATATAACTTGATCTCTCCATTCAACCAAGAAGCCTTTATGACACCACCGAAGGTGCATCTTTTGTCGACACCGGAAGGCTGTCGGATAACTATGGGCGCTCCGCAGTATGTCTCGCTTATATAACCCTCGCTCTCGTCAACGATCGGAATGAGGACATCGACGTCTCCTTCTGCCTGTTTCGTCTCCGGCTCTCGACCGACGACAAAGACTTCGAACGATGGTTGACCGTCTTCGGGCAAGCGCAAAGCTTTGACGGATTTCTTGTCGAAAAACTTCCTGACCTTCTTCGATTGCTGCTCTGGACACAAGACGACAATGCAGGGCTTCGCATCCTCTTCGGTGCGACCCAATACCATCAATCTTATGGAAATCGGACATTGTTTCTTGCGAATCGTGCTACGAATATACTCCAGCAGCGGCTTCTCAAGCAGCGAATGCACATGATGGAAGCGGGAGATCGTGGCAGTGTCGACACCCTTGTCGAACTCTGCGAAGCCGGCGATGGGTGTGGGGGCAGACGGAACGGATTGGCTCTTGCTACTGACACTGGCGTTGGCGCTGAGGCACGCAATTCGTGTAGATTCATCTACAGATGGCTTGTCGTTGGGCGACGGGAATTGGGTGCTGCTGTATCCTGAATCTTGTCGATCGTCGGTCATCGATGGTCGGACGGATGTGGGGGTGGTATTCATTGTTACACCCGCGGTGGTATTACCGACTCAACATGGCAGGGAGAAGAGAGCTCTTGTAAAATAAAAACCCGCGTGTAACTTGAAGCATTAAGAGAAGGTCTTATGGGCGAGAGGAAAAATAACAATAGAACGTTTTCCTTCGCGTCGTGCAGGCTTAGCAGCGGGCTCCGAAGCCTTTCGAAATGTTTGGTTGGGCTCCAATAAATACATACTAAGCCACAATCCTATCAATTGAGCCCGTAGGGAAGCCTTACATTCACCGTATGACAACATTGGCCAGTTGGGCTCTCCCAGCCCCCAAATAATAGATGTAAATGCGTTGACCTGCCCATATCGAGGGCCTTTTTGTTTTGAGGATAAACTGCTCGTCACATCCAGACTCCGAGTATGATCGGCTCTCTCGCATGTCCTTACCCGCTCAAGAGCATCACAGACGCCGAGCTACAGAAGCTCGCCCAAGCACTCTGGAACTGGAACATTTGCGAGGCGTGTCAGAATCTCGAGGCGTGTGCAAACTCGGGATGCTCATGGAGGCGCTCAGCTCGGTTAGAGCGCTTCTTTGACTTTTACAGATATGTCACGTCGTCCTATGTCCCAGATTTGCTGCCTGCCAGTACCCCGGCGTTGCGGAACCATGAAGACGTTTTCGATATCATCAGGCTACTTCAGGCTCATCTCGATACGAAGCGCTCAGAGTTGACGCATGAATACTTCTCTAAGCGGGATAAACCACCTCCGCCCAGCGATCAGCATTGGGCATTCAACCTTGCCGTACAAGTCATGTCCATGGTCAAGTGTTCAGCCGAAAACCAACCCTCGAGTCTGCTAGAACTCGGCACCCAGGCAATCCAGTGGCATTTCGATGAATCGCTGGCTGAATTCCTATCAAGAGCGTTTCCACAAAAGGACACAGGCAATCTCCATATTCACGATGACTCGGGCGAGATTAGAGATATAAAACCGGCCTTAACAGCCAGACGTCTGAAGAAGGTTGCAGGGCTGAGGTTTCAAGGAACTGATGACCTGAGAAACCATCTGAGGATGGACGTCAAAAGGGGAGTTGTTGAGATTTACCATTACACAAGCGTCTTGAGAGAGCATTTGGCCGCGTCGCAAAAATTGCACGATTCTTTAGTCTTTGAGGACTCCATCTCGGTGTAAGATACGAGTTTTGACGAAACCTGTAACCCTCAAAAGGCAGGTACTAATCGCCTCAATCTCAGAGGAAATATTCCTAGGCAGATCGCTCTTGAAGCTCTGGATTCAATGCAAAAGATCCTCTTCCCCTTTGACTCAGATTCGGAGCAGATTCTCTGCGACCTGGTGTCCAAAGAATCCTTCGACCCCGATTGCCTGAGATATGATTCGGCCGTGTATCGAAGGGAAGGTGAAGAAGCTGCATCGTACAATTACTTCGGCGCGCGACTCGTGGACCTATTCAAAGAGCTGGAGGATCCCAGCCCCCGCGGTATTCTGGAGAAATGGCTTCAACGCAAAAGCGGCGCTCGCTATATGATGATGGCGACGCTTGTTGGTGTTGTTATAGCGATTATTCTGGGGATTCTCGGACTGGCTGTTGGGGTATTCCAGGCTTGGGTGTCGTACGAAGCTTGGAAACATCCCGTGAATTCTGGGAACTGATCCGGTCTCAAAAGCGATGGAGAAGTTTCACAGGCTCTACCATGGTTGGCCCGATAGACGCAAACATACAATTTTATGTATTCCGTATATACCAAGGTACTATGGGTTATAGAGAATGAGCCGGCCTTACAAGAGGCCACCGCGCTCGAGATTCATGATCTTGTATGCGTTGAGAAATGCATCGGATTCGTCTAAGAGGGCAATGTGCTTCAATCAATCTGACAACACAAAGTCGGACAAGTCGTTTGCCTGCTGAAGGGGGTTCGTTTCGTTCGTTTCGAATGCCTTTCTGTGATAAAAGGTGCGCGGTGCCTCTGCCGATGATTGTTTGTAAATTCCTCGCTACCAAATATGACTTGGCTACAGATAGGGACTACAGAGCTTCTTGCCTCGACCCACACGTGCCTTGTAAAGGCTTTTTCGGGAAAAGGTTCCATCACAAATACAACTGGGGAGCCAGTGGAACGGTACCCGTGATGACAGTGAGCCAAATGAAAATGCTGATAATCCAGATGTGTGTTTCCTCGCCGGTGATCCGTAGAAGTATTCGATGGAGATGTTCGACGAAATCATCGTCACGCAGTGCCAATTGTAGAAAAAGCACCAGTACTGGACGATATGTTAACCCCATCAAAAGACAAGTTTATAAAATTGGAACCAATCTTCGTGTTTTTTGGGCGAGGCTTCGCTCCTGTGTGGTGACCTCTCTTGCAGCCCCGACTTTGGCAGCGCAGATATCTTTCCATGATGAACTCATAGTAATTTCAACTTTTTTTTATTGTAGCCATGGTTCCGTTAGTTTCCGCTGTAATCGTTGGACTCGCCATGGCCATCGATTCTTTGGCGGGAAAATAAATCAGCTTGACATGCCACGTTACCGCAGGAGAGCGCTGAAACGGATTTTGATTTCCGGAAAGGCATATGGGAGCCTTAATACCATATCATCCGTGTGGTACAGAAAACCGCTCGGAGATAAGAGGTTTTCGTCCGTGGAATTGGTTGCGTCCGTGGAGATTGGCACCACGGTGAAAAAAAACATACTCCTACTAGAGAGAAGGATGTCGGAATGGTTTCGAGATGCTCTTTGAATATTTCATATCGTGGAAGTCGCCGCAGGGGCCGCAAATCTCATACCTACCAATAGCCCATATTAATTATCATCAATGTATCCGTCAACATGCCGGTTTACTTGTGGCTTGGTCTCGGTCAACGGCTTTGGTAAAATACAGGATGCATGTATGAGTAATGCATGTACGAGTACAAGCAGTTGCGGCACTTTTTGGTATGAGCGGCTAACGGTTAACCTCTTGCCAGCATTTCAATTACATTATTATTATACACATGCCCGCGCCGCTATACAGTCTCTAATGATACAAATAAAGGGGAGATGTAGGCGACAATGCCCAAATAATGGTGACTAGCGACCAGGTGGTTTACCGGCGCTCAAGAGGTCCGTCACGTTGTTGATACTAAATGGATTGGATCCATCAAAGGCGGGATGAGCCTAGCGGCGCCCCTGAAGCGGGTGGCGTGCTCGCGGCTGGTTCCGGAGTAGTGGCCTGCTCTGAAGCTGGGACCCTTGCAGACAACAAAGCGTTGAACGGTTCAACTTTTGGTGATTCTGCCAGCCATTGACCAAGAGCAAAAGGACACTCAGCGCAAGTCGATCCATTGTTGGCATTCCCTCTTGGGCTTTGCGGGGGACTGCTGCTCTCACCCTTTCCTACTCCCGGAATCGATCCAGCCTGTGCTTGTGTACTGGCTGCCACGAGAGAGCTGCGGTAGCGGGGCTAGGTGACGTATGGATGGTTAGCTCTATGCTCTAAATTTTAGCGGCTCCAGCTGGATCCAAGCACCAGACGGTAGGCCAAGATCCAACACCCGACAACGGGCAGAGTAACTCCGTCTCTTAACACTTGGCCGCAGAGCTTGAATAAGGGTATGCTACTCACTGAAGTGCTCATGGTTGGTTTTACAGTATGTGAGGGCGGATATAGTAGACGGGCTCCATAGGTATGTATTGTTGTATAGTAATACTGTAAGTAGTACCCTGTAAGGCCAAACCAAAAGGTATTAAGAGACCGCTTGTCTTCACTGATACTATTCTTCCGGGTATGTCTAATGAAAGAGATCATTGCTACCTTTTATCATCTGGAAGCGCTTTATATCTATCCCTCCCTTGTCCCGAAAGACCTTTGAGGAGCCGTCAACATTTTGTCGTGCGTCGACATGCATCTGAACGGTTCGTTTACAGATTTTTTGTAGTTCTTTTTCGCAGATTTAACCCTTGTAAAAAAACTAAGGTGGAGTCAAGCACACTGTCATGAGTTGAACACCCCCTGGCCTCGTTTCTGATAGATCTTATGTTAGCAAGATTGAATACAGTAACGCCTTCTGGCGAAGCTACGAATACTCACGACTACGGAACGAGAGAGCGAGAAAAGAGAGAGGCGTCTGGACAAGAGATCGCACTTCGTTGAGCTCAATCCGCTGTAACGCCAATTTCACGGAGGCTTCCATTTCTTCTCCATTATTCAAATGTTGGTTCTAATTGGCCCACGTAGCACCGCCCATCCCTCAATTTTGAACCAGCTTCTCTGCCCACACCGTAAGGTACCTCTCCTAGCTTCAGTCTATAGCAGAGCTGGTGTCCGTTGAAATTCGATAATGAGGTAGGTACATATAATAGATAGCAGCGTGCGATTAGAGGCGGAGTACTAGTACTTGCGCTCGCGCGGCCTTTAGCTTCAGTAACTGACATTACCATTCGTTTTCTTATCTCCGCATGGAACCGTATCTCATCTTTCTTCCCTCTCTCTGAGGCCCACCCACCTCGATTCATTTGGTTCAAGGCACAAACGGACAGGTGAAGGGAAAAAACACTGCCATTCCGCTGCGTAAAACTGTGTGCGATAGGCGGCGATGCAATTAGTCTATGGATGCGTGATGATTACAGAGTAGAAGTACAGGCAGCATTATGGACTAGAGATGGGGCTGTGCTTCCAAGTAGGTAGTTGGAAGCGGTGGATCAGCGGAGCTGGAAGCTCAGGCTTACAATGAATGCTGGGGCCAGTCACCTGAGATAAAGCATTGCCGGGCAGCTGGCGATGAGGGGGAAGTGAAGTGAGTAGTAAAAGAGGGAAAAAAAAGAGGGGATATGGATGTCGAGAGACGCTTAGCTGACAAAGCGAGAGCGAGCGATGAAGAGGGCAAAACCTGGTAATGGAGAGGAAGGGGAAGTACATAGGTACACACATGCACGCAGAGCCTCTGAGAGACCGGACGTCAAAAAAGACATGACGGTTTTGGGCCCTTACTGACCAATGCACAAGTGGACCTCGGGATGCCTTTCGTGCCATTTTATCACTTTTGGGGGGGGCGGTCGAGCAGTACGTTTGGCTGCTCTCCGCCTGCAGACCCCTCCATATGCAGACACCTGTGCAGAGACCTGCAGGCGCATATCCACACTATAGATACCTGTAATTTGAACCTGCATCCTAAAACGCGCAGGACAAAAAAACCAAACCCGAGATGACTAAAATCATACACCTACAAAGATCAATACCACTTGATAAGCTGATTGAGTGCTCATATTGCTGTATATACCGGTATGTATGCATGAATTTGCCGTCCGCTTTTTTTTCGCCCTCTATGTTTTCCCTCTGACCCCGGCCTGGCTGTCCATACCCCCCGGCCTGGCTGCTCATACGCCCTGACCTGGCTTGGTGCTCATACGCCCTGACCTGGCTGCACGCCCATAACCCCCCTGCCGCTTCCTTTGTCTAGGTATGCTTCTTGGTTCTTTGTTCGTTTCTTTGTCATGTCACCAAGATATTAATGCGAGCTTGCTTCCCGTGTTATCTCGCCGCCATGCAAGCTCATCACAAATCCTCAAGTCCTCGACTCTGGATGCTTCAACCCTTCCCGTCATTCACCATCCGCCACCGTCGATAATTCTTCCCACTATGATGGCTTGGCAGCCCCCAGGCCATATCCATCACAATTTCGACAATGATTTGGATAGCTATAACCTCAATGCTATCGCATCGCAGACCAGCGGCGACACCGGCCTCGGCGGCACGGGTCTGGTCACGACGCAACGATTTGCTGAAGACGATCCCATGATGTCTTTTACCAATGCACAATACCCTACATTTGACAATGAGCACCTGGCCCCGAACGATTGGGCACCACCTCCCCACCCGGCTCACCAAGCTGAGATGGCAGGATCTCTCAATGGAGTTGGTGGTCTGTTCGACAGCCAACCCCCTGGGGATACCGCTTATGCTTCCGTCGATGCTTTTGCCGTGGCCGCCGAGGGAGGCCGAGATGCGCCGGCCCATACTCTCGCTAACGCTAACGCAACCGCCGACGGACAACCTCCCAGCCAACGTAGGCCCCGTGCACGGCCGCCGAGCCCTCAAGAGTGGGAGCAACACAGGCCTGCCATCTATTCTTTCTATATGGAACAAAACTTTACTTTAGCGACAACTATGCAGCTGATGCAAGCAGAGTACCAGTTTCAAGCAACGTAAGTGCCAGACGGTTCTTAATACTCAAGAGAGAATACAGTATCTAACCGGCCTCTAGGGAGAAGATGTATAAAGACAAATTCAAACAATGGAATTGGTCCAAGAAACTACCAAGAGTCATAGTTGGGCGTATGCTCAACATCGCCTACCGGAGGCTGCCAAAACTCACCGTTTTCTGGCGCAATGACCGATGGTGGAGCATGGAGGAGATACAGAAGCGGCAAAGCAGACGTTCCGCTCAAGGAGACTCGTCTCTACAGGAGGGTAGGTCGGCTGCCCCATGCCCCAGGCTAAAATACAGCAAGGCACTGCGCAATCTAACACTATATAAAGACTCCTCTATACCTGACGATTTCACCTACGGGACACCGCCATCTTCTGGCATCGTCGATACCGAGAGCGTCCTTGAGAATTCACATGGCACTGATGGTGATGTCGAGATGGCTGATGCAGCCACTGCCGATATCACCGAGGACTTGCCCAACTTTCTTGCCGAAGGCCGTTGTCGCACGAATTCTACACCAGAAGCGCTCTATTCCCGTGCCCAAGAAGCTGTGAAAGTGGCCGAGGCAGGTACCTGTAATCACGAAGAGGCAGAATCAGCCTTAAAAGATGCATTTTCCTACTTCAGACACCACTTCTCTCCAACTCACAGCAAGACGGTAGAGACTGGCTATTTTCTGGTCTCTTTCTATGTCAAATTAGGGCGTGTCAATGATGCCCATTGCATTCTTGACTGGATGACCAAAGAGCACTGTGCAGACGCCAAGTCTTACGACGGGACTATAGCTTATGTGCTCAGCACCATAGCCACCCTTCGCCGGACAGGAAGGGACAAAGAGGCAAATTTGCTTACAATTCGCCTCTTGGAATATCGCCAAACTTCAAAGGCGGATCATTTCCTCCTGCGAAACTGTTCTTCGCTTTGTGTCGGGTCGAATGAGATGATTGAGAATCTGCTAGCATCGAGCGAACCCGGGAAGCTAGCGGCCATGCCAAAGATTTTGGAACGTCTTTCAACCGATTCCAACAACCATGTGTTCCTCCAAGATCTACTCCCTCTGTATATACAGAAGTGTGACCAACTGACACTTGAAACACAAGCTATCCACTCTAGATGCATTTTCGCGGCAGTATTAGCTAAGAATGCTTCATTTGAGAAGGCTATAGATACTCTCAAGGAGGCCGAGCAGCTCTTGAGTATGTTCTTGAAGAAGAATATCCGTTCTCAGCGCACATTAGAGCTCTCAACGCTCAAATTGGCTCGGCGTCTTGCTTTTACCTTCGGTGATGCAAACGATCCAGATGCATGTGTGAGAGTGCTAAACACCCTGTTTGAGCATATGAATCTTGGCAAAGACAACGATGTTCACAATGGTTACGGCTCTTTGGTGTGCAGTTTTCTTAAGTCGACGGCATCTCAACTCCATAAGAAAGGTTTCTGTGAACACGGCCGTGCTTGGATCAACCAAGCCGTCATAACATCTCAAGACCTGTTTGGGGATGATCATGAATGTACGAAGCGGATACGAGAAGTGATGCTTACTTGCGAGTGTGAGACTTTTTTTTTTGATGAATGATCTGTCTGAGATGACAATGGATGCTTTATACGGGGAATAGCGGGGACTGTTAGAAGCGAAGCCATTTCATTCTATGGACCTGCATATGCAACAAGATGAAATTTTGGAGTTTTGTTCAAAAGGGTGGTTTTAGATTGGGATATAGGGTATCATAGATTGCCCGCTTCATGGTAAGCATTGGGAATTGGATGGGAAGACGGGCAATGCGGATTTGTATTGGTATCATGGAAGCGACGGTATTTATTGGATTGAGTTACAAGATTGATTAAAGTAAGTAGCCACGTATTTCATAGATAGTATTGTTTAGTTTTGCACTTTAATACATCTTCTTTTCTTTGCTTATTACTTATCTACTTTTACCTTTGGCTACCACCTTGAATTTTCTACCATGATACATGCAAGGCCAATAATCCGCTTTCCAATATTGAGTAGATAGTTCAAGCTGGATCATAGGCATCAGGCAGCTTTCCGAACACAGGAGCTAAACGTGAGGCCATTGGTATTTTGAGCCTCCGTCTCGCGCAACTCAAGATCCATATACCCTGCACCTTCTCCGGAGTAAACGTATACCTGCTGGTCAAACACTCCCTCGATTCTATTCTTAGAAACCCTTGATTGGATCTTTTGTATCCTGGAACTATTCTACGGCGATTAAGCAGATGAACGTTTCTTATTCTCTATGTTTAGCTGCCTATCTAGATATCGCTAACGTGTACATTCGGTCGAGTTGGATTCTTTCCAGCCCCATACTCGTCAATAATGTCGTTGATCTTGTCAGCATCCAGTCCCTTAACAATCTGAAATGGAGTCGGCTTGAAAACTCCCTTCTCAACAAGATCTGGGAAAGACTTCCAAAAGATTGTCGAGAGCTCTCGTCTATCATCTTCATGTGGGCGGCAGAGGAAGCGTCGCAACTCGTATCCTGCCTGTTTGTTGAGTCTGGAGTCATCGACTTCGCCAGCTGTTAAAGGAACCAGTATTCCCTTCTTGCTGTTTGACAGAAGGTTGGCACCTAGTGTCAGGTCTTTTGCCTGAACTGCGGTGCACACGTGTAGAAGGTCGTCTCCAACAATGCTTCGTACTTTTGCTTCAATGTCGCTGTCGCTCAGTGTTCTGTCGATGACATGGGTGGCTCCGAGTTCGAGAAGAAGGTCGGATTTAGCCTTGCCCGCAATTGCGATAATGGTACCAAATCCGGCCCATTTAGCAATTTGAATGGCGAATTTTCCGCAATTAGAGCCACCTCCAACGATAGCTAGGGGTGTGTTCTTGTAATCGAATGACTGTCCTTCTGGCGTCAAGGGGGAAGGAATAGCGTGAGTAGATGGATGGAACAGGGCAATGTACATGGTAAGTACGTTCAGTGGTAATGTCGCGGCCTCGTCCTGTGTGATTGAGGAGGGAACTCGACCCATGAAGCTGACATCCATAATTGCGTACTCTTGGGTGCCCATGTAATCTCCCTTGAATGGGTCTCCATTACCAAACACAACGTCGCCAACTTTGAACTTGTCGACATTTTTGCCGAGAGCATGTACAACACCGACGAGATCAATTCCAAATGGAGAGGGCACGTTGTCGCCAATGAAGTATCCCAAATCACGAACGTATTGATCGTGAGGATTTACTATTGAGGTCAGTCATGCTAGCAAGTCTCTAGAGCATCATAATACGAACATCCTACGATATTGACCTTCACCAAGACTTCATTGGGCCCAGGAGTCGGTACTGGTCTGGTTTGCAAGGCAAGTCGCTGGCCACGGCCTGTAATCACCACTGCTTTTTGCTCCGCCATGGCTGTAGTTGTAAGGTTGCGCGTGTCGTGTTAAATGATATGAGAGAGTTATGTGCTAGAATGACAGATTGGATAATCTAGACTTCAGTTGGGTTTTGAGAGGTATTTATACTGCCACCTCGATAGCTGAGCGGTTGTCAGTTCCGTATTTAGATAACATTTTATTGGTGTGTTCATTAATCATGAACTGGGACCTGGAATCATTTTTGATTCCAAGCCCGTTTTATCAAGCCATCGATGTCATTATTGAAAGAGGAGTTACTGGCATTTGAGCGCATCATGTTGCTGAATGGTCATTTAATAATCAGGAGAGTATTCAGATTAATATACAATCCCGAATCTCATATCATTTGCAGCATATTTCCGCTAAGATCCCAGTCTCAGGTAACCTAACTTAGTCTTAGTACGCTATTTGCCAAGCGCATGATTTCAAAGCAACTCTTCTTGTCAAGCAATGCCCTTCTTAGACTCTGTGATACGGTCTCGAATGTGTCGACTATTTACTAAGCATACACTGTAAGCAATAGATCGGCTAGAACAAGCCCCCGCGCTGGGCTCGGAGAATATACCGATGATTTGTAGGGTCATTAATCCGCAACTCCGGGTAATGCTCCTACTCCGCCCCATATGAAGAGCTACATGGGCGTCCAGCCTCCAATTTTCTGACTCTTGCGGCCTAGATCTCGTCTGACACAGATCGCTCTAGAGCAGTTTAATTGTCCACAGCAACGCTCAATTTCTTCTTAAATACCAGCTTAACCCTCTATGTGAGATCTCTTCATTTCTTCAATTCCTTCGGCATCCTCGTATTCTATCCCGCTCAAACTTACTGGCTGTAACCAAGCAGTACTAAATGTAACCGTCCTGAGCTGGGTGTAGTCAAGTCTGGCTAGGCACCCTGGTGAGACAAAATGACTTCTGCTCAAGGCAACCTCGACAGCATGATACTATATGAGTCGAAGTAGCATCAATTGAATCGTCGTTTGCTTCCATTATGCATTGACAGACATGAATAGCACGGCGGCAATCATAACACGTTCATTCCACTTCGATCGATTGATGAGCATAAAGAAAGTTATACGATCGGCGGGACCAGGCATATATTTGTCGTAGATTAGCTATTTTCTCGATGCACGTCTATAATTAAACACAGCCTTGAAGTCCTAGGCTAAGCATTAGGCAGATAATTGCATCCAATCGCCAAAGCTTTAGCGCTTACTTATATGCATCAGGCAGCAAAGCATCAGTTTATTTGCCTTGTCAACCTCGTGTTTAGCGGTCAACTAAGCCACCAAGGTAAACGTATAATACTACATAGGTCTCTAAAGACACAGCAACGGACATGCAACATGCAATTGTAGAATATAACCTCGATTCAAACTCAACTACTTTTACAAACTAACTTTTCCCGCTCGCAAAACTGAGCCGATCGCATGGTTCGATTGCCACGGTAGCCCTCAGCTCTTCACCTCTACAACTCTAAACAAACATCATGGGATCAGGAAGCCAGGCCAGCGAAGAAGACACTGACGCTGTCCTTATTGGCCGAGATGATGTCAGTGATTACAATCCGGGGCAGTTGCTACCCGAGCTGCCAGAGGTCATCGCAAAGATTCGAGCTTGGCTGCAGCCAACAGCATACGACATTGCTGGGGGAGAATATCGCAGGCACTTGGCGTCTCACGTTGCCGGCACAGGACACTGGCTCACTTCAAGTAAACAATATCAGGAATGGATGAACAACGACGAACATGGAATGCTCTGGATCAAGGGCATTCCAGGATCTGGAAAGTCGGTAATGGCGGCCAATCTAATTAACGAAATCGCCAAGAAGAATCCAGGCTGTCCAGTGTTATACTTCTTTTTCCGCCAAATCATCGACGCCAATCATGAGCCTCGGGCTTTACTGCGAGATTGGATGGACCAAATCCTGAGTTACAGCCCACCGTTACAGAAGCAACTGAAAGAGTATGTACAAGGGAATCGATCCCTCGACAGCATATCTCCGGAAACTATGTGGAATCACTTGCGCCTAGCTTTTGTTAGTCTTCCTGGAAAAGTCTTCTGTGTCGCTGACGCACTTGATGAGATGGATCGTGGCAATGAGGGGTTCCTCAAGACACTTGGAGACATTAGCCAGTGGCGACCAAAGACGGTCAAGTTCTTGATCACCAGCCGTCCAGTCTCAAGTGTAGAAGTGCCACTAAGAAAGACCCCTTGCCTGCACATTCGGTTACAGGAAGCCTTGGTTGATGTTGACATCTCAACCTATGTCCATTTCGCTCTATCAAGATCTAATATCCCAGAGAGTGACTGGAAAACGATCGCAGATGCAGTCCCAGGCCGTGCGAATGGTTTGTTTCTCTACGCCAAGCTAGCCATGGATGCGTTTCTCGAGCCAAACGTCGATATCAATACAGTTCTCTTGAAGCTTCCAACAGATTTAAACGCCTTATATACCGATCTACTGAGCGAGCATGCAAAAAGATCTGGTGTGCTGGGTAACATTCAACACCTCATTTTGCAATCTGTCACTCATGCTACCCGTCCTTTGCGACTGCTCGAGCTGGCAGAAATGATCAGGATCAGCATGTTTAACGACTCCAAGTGGGATATAAAAGCTACCAAGGGACTCATCAGAGCTGCATGTGGCCCGTTGTTGGAAATTCTACCTGATGAAACGGTTTCGGTTATACACCACTCTTTTACTGAATACCTTAAGGGCACTACACGACCGGGCGAGAGCCAACACATTGGTTATCCTGTCCTGCAGATGGGCTCAACACACGCTCAACTTGCCCTACAGTGTATTCTGTACTTGAAATCTGGATGCTTAAATTCCATCACTCTTAAGACGGACGAAGAGATAGCTGACATGCCACGTACCCAATGGGAACGCGGCGGTGGCTATTTCAAGATTAAGCGCACAGTAGAAGAGATGGAAGTCGAAACCAGACTTCAGTACCCATTCTTTGAATATGCGGCCAGCAATTGGTACCAGCATATTGCAAAATCTGAAGCGGTGGGCCAGGATCAGAAAGAGATCAACGTGAAACTTGACGAACTATTTGGACTCGATAACAATATGAGGGCATGGCTCCAGATGAGGTGGCCAGAATACAGCTTGGGTGCTAGAAGTGTCACACAGCTTCATATCGCCGCCAAAACAGGCCTGGTATCATACGTGAAAGAATTACTTGGAAGCTTCGACATAAATGTGCCGGATTTCTACGATAGAACACCTCTGTAAGCCGTGGCTCTCTCCCCTCTAGACTGACTACTACCGGAATAGTGGTGAGCTTCTTAGCAGCACATTACTAACATCAACACAACGTCTAGTTGGTGGGCTGCTTCTGAGGGACATGCGGAAATTGTTTCGATATTGATAGAAGGCGGTGCAGATCCAGATCGACCTGACAGTTACTCTGGCCGCAGGCCTCTTCATGTAGCGGCCAGCCACGACCACCCTGAAGCCGTAACAACACTACTGAAAGCCGGGGTCAGCCCTTCAACGGAAAAGACTCTTGAAAATCCTTGGTTTAGGAGTAGACGTTCCCCATCAAGCATTGGCGACACGCCGGTCCAGTATGCTTGTAATGGGCATTTCAAGGCACTAGAAGCATTTCTACCCTTTATAAGAGACGATTTAGATTTGATGCACCGTGCCTTGGCGTGGGCGGCCGGATTGAGATCATCAAAATGCGTTGATTTGCTGCTTCAGCAACCGGGCGTGGATATCAACAAAACCATTGACGGCCAGACGCTACTTTATAGAGCTT
Source organism: Trichoderma semiorbis (assembly GCA_020045945.2). Classification (NCBI taxonomy): domain Eukaryota; kingdom Fungi; phylum Ascomycota; class Sordariomycetes; order Hypocreales; family Hypocreaceae; genus Trichoderma; species Trichoderma semiorbis. Next base: position 4,185,042 of record CM034697.1, on the reverse strand, counting down.
GTGAAGCAGTTGATGAAGGCATGGTAGCAATGTTATTGAAGGCTGGAGCAGATGTTAGCATTATATGCGATGCTGGTGATGATGCGACTTGGCGATGGAAATATTCGCAGGATGAGCCCGCCAAACTGACCTGCTTATTTGCTCTTTGTAATCGACACGGCAGTGAATATTACAACGACAAACTGCAAGTTATATTCAGGCTTTTGGTCGAGGCCGGAGTTGACATTCACTACCGGACGCCGTTAGGTGAAACAGCATTACACAACGCCGCTCATTGCCCTGTTCTCGTCAAGTTGCTATTAGAAGCTGGGCTTGATGCGAATGCCACCGATATCAATGGCGCAACTCCACTTCACTTTATGCGCTCGGGAATGGTTCCATTGATACCGTCCATAGAACTCTTTGTTGAGCAAGGACATGTTGATATCAATGCTGCAAAGGAATGCGGGCGAACGATTCTTCACGATCTTATCCTCAATGGTGACGAGCCATCAACTATGAGATTCTTGGAATATGGACCAAACTGCAATGCAGTCGATAACATGGGCAACACTCCATTGCATACTCTCATGACAGTACCTAAGCCAACGCCAGAAATGGTCAAAGCGCTACTCGCTGGAGGAGTCGATCCAAATGCACGAAATCACGATGGCATGACTGCATTACTGCTCTGGAATCGATCCAGCGACAGTCGGACGGATATTCTAGACATGCTTCTCGAGGCGGGTGCCGATATCAACACGGTTGACAAGGATGGAAACAACCTAATCTTCCGATCGCTCTCCGTTTTCTTGTTTATGAATGCGGAAGATCCACACAAAGATATTAAATATCTTATCGAGCGAGGAGTTTCGCCATTTCAACGCAATTTCCGTGGCGAAACAGCTCTCCACTACGCCATGAAGTGCCCCCACGCCTATGAGTCGAGAGGTATGGCCTCCAATCCTATGACGAGGGTTGATTTCCTCATTAGTTTAGGCCTCGACGTCAAGGTTGTTGACTATAACGGAAATAACCTCCTTCACACAGTTGCCGTGTTGGATGTAAACCACAGCTCTTATGAAGGCCCGCGATTACTGGACCTCTGGGAGAAGCTTCTCGCTCTGGGCTTAGACTTGGAGCAGAAAAACCATGCCGGCCGCACACCACTACACTTCCTATGCGCATACAGTAATCGTTGGTTGCGCATGCCGCCGGGGGAGACCATGCCCATTGATCTCGTCATATCCCGAATGAAGAATGTCAATGTCCCCGATAATGATGGAATCGCCCCTCTACACCTAGCTGTATCTACTTGCGGGGAGGTGTATGCCAAAAAGCTGATTGAAGCTGGCGCGAATCCTCTGGTTTCTACTCATGAAGGGCTCACTCCTCTTCACCTTGCTGCACGGGGCAGATTCAGCAACAATGTCGGCCTACTATTAGATGCACTAAGGAAACGACAACAAGACCTACCAGATATTGATATCACACAGTCAGGACACGCTAATAGTTCAACTTTGAGCAAAAAGAATGACCGCCGGGCAGTAATGGGCGTGAATGCGAAAGTAACAACTGATTCGGAGGGTTATACACCTCTTTACTACGCTTGTAGGTCTGGGAGACCTGAAACAGTGTCTCTGCTGCTGGAAGCCGGAGCTGATGCTAAACTCAAAAACATCTTCGAAGCTTGTCTTGAATTTGAAGAGGAATGCGAACGATGGAAGCAACCTCGTCCGCAACAAGATGGGGGCGAATACCAATACAAGGCAGCTCTAAAACTGCGTGACCCATACCGTACCGATGGATCTTGCCAGTGCCACAGTACAGTTAAAGGGATTGGTATAGGCCATATAGCGAGGCTCGAAGAGATTGTTGATATGCTTGTCGAGCATGGAGCCGATATTTCTTTGCTTGTAAACCATCCTGAGAAACACAAAGAAGGCATCGTCAACACAGCAGTCGAGAAGCAAAGAAATTATACGGCTGCCTGTTTAATGCGCGCTCTCGACACGAACACTACAGAAGGGCTAGAGGAGCTCACAAAGTTCGCCCAAGTTGCGCGTCGCCATGAGCAAGAAGCTGCGGTCCAGGCTTTGACATCTTCAAACCTTATTCATCCCGGAGATGAGGATCAGTCCGTACCATTGCATTTTGTCACACGGTTTTTGATTAGGAGGGAATATCATCTTTTAGAAGAACTTTCTCGGCTTGGAGCGACATTTCTTCCCAAATTCACTCCCGGTGTTGATTACGTACCAAACGAGAATGCCACCCTGGAACATCTTATAAAACTTGGCTTCACGTCGCTTGTTGACAAGATAGCGACCATTGAGACGGAGGCACAGTTAGAAAGGGGAGAATGGCATGCGTTTGGCGACAAAACAAAGCCGGGCTTGTTCTTCTCAAAGAGGGATGGTACTTCGGCTTCTTTTTCGCCATTCCTTCTTACCGCCGTTCAGAGGGAGTTGCCGAACATGAATATGGTGCGATTGCTTGTTGAGAAATTTGCGGTCAACATCAATGAGACTGATACCGACATGGAATCCGCTCTCTTTTGGGTCGCACGAGGTAATGGCTGGTGGCAAGTCCACCAAGCATTGCCTTATCTGCTTGATGCTGGCGTAGATGTTCATATGCGGAATGCAAAGGGGAAGACGCCACTCCATATGGCTCTCCAAGGAGACGGCGAATATCTAGGACCCTTCAACTGGGATGCAGCCAAGATACTGATCGAAAGAGGAGCGGATGTCAATGCGGTCGATAGTCAGGGTCAGAGCTGTCTTGCGTGCGCACAGCATAACGTTGACATGATCAATCTTCTTGTCAAGCATGGAGCAATTGTCACACTGGACTCGATTTTTGGCGCCATTGAGTCCGGCAATGCAGAAGTTCTGCAAGCGCTCTTATCTAGCGGTATAAACCTAAATGCTCTTGGAGACGCGCCGCCCAGGGAGGAAGACGAGAGGAGGAGGAGGAAGGGCCTTAAAGTGCCGGAGACACATAAACAGTTTCCACTGCATTATGCCGCCAGATATTTGAGCTTGAGTTGGACTAACTCGATGAGCTTTTGTCGGGAACTCCCCGCTAGAATGAAGATCGTTGAGATACTCATTCAGCATGGAGCTGATCCGTTCGCAAAATTCCTCAAAAAGGACAAAAGGCCCGACGACAGGTCCGGTCTCTCAGAGACACAAATCGCCACTATCGATGTGCCTAAAGGCTGGAGTGAATGTACCCTATTACATGAGGTACTTGCTTCAGATATGATAGCAGATCCGTTTCTTCAAATTCCAAATCTCGACGTCAACTATCGAGATGCCAAAGGCCGCACTCTTCTCCATGCGATCTGCCATAATAAGGGTGGCTATGATGATGGTGGTGGCCCCGATCATATCATCGGATCAGACACGAATAAGGACGTGACTACGCCAGAGGAGCGAGTTAGCTCATTTGAGCGACTTTTGTCTCTCGGTGCAGAATTGGAGGCGACAGATAACTTTGGCCGAAACGTCATTCATTATATGTTCGCTAGTGATGGAGAGCACACTTATTATTTTGGCAGGTTCCGGAAATTCTTGGCCTATATTCTTGAAAAGGCCCCCAGTTTGGTGAATCAGGCGGATGCAAATGGCGATACTCCACTTCACTATGCCGTGAGACGTGCCAATAGTCGGGACAGTGCCGAAGAATTAGACGTGCTGTTGGCGGCGGGAGCAGATCATACAGTTGTCAACAATAAGGGAGAAACTCTGCTGCATATATCGGCAAAGGGTATTTCTGATCTGGCTTTACGCAACTTCTTTCACACCTTGGTTGATCGAGGTATTGATATAAATGCTCGCAACAACCGTGGGGAGACGGCATTGTTTTCATTCTACAGTTTGCCAAAGACGGAGCGTTGGCTGGGTTTAAACGATAGCGACAAACCTACACCTGAACTTGTCAAGCCAATGCTGGAGAATCTAGGTGGCGACTTCTTTGCTAGGGATAATCGAGGCCGAGGTCTCTTACATGCCGCTGCGGCCGGGGATGTCGAACGATTTCAGGAGCTTATGGATATAGGGCTCGATCCCATGATGGAGGATAGCGCCCAGCAGACGGCGATTGACGCGGCTGCTGCGTGTGGAAACAGAGATGTTTTGGAGCTATTTGAGAAGAAGGAATAGAGAAGGCAAGGTTCATTAAATTTTGAGCACAGAGAAAGGTCTACATCTGGAATCATTCATTACGTAGTAGAGCTCTATATTTCCCCCACCACATATGATCACGGAAGTGACAAGAGGAGATTAGGAAAAGTCAATTGGTACTACTCATTCATATGCAGTAATGCAACATTGCAGAGACTAATACTTCTATGCAAGCCCGAAAGGAGCTGGCTAATTCAGTTGCAGATATAAAAGTTGTTGTCGCCAGGCTTCGTCTTGTGGGCGTAAGTACCGCAGTATCTTTGAACGTTAGCAGTATTCACATAGTCCCACCTATGGGTTTGGTCGAGCTTACCTCGCCTGCCAAGTATTTCCAACCTTTTGGAAGGTGAAAATGCCCCTAACGAGTCCAGGGTCTCCTCCCATGTAAGGAATTGTCCAGCTGAGCGGGAACCCATAGAGATCACCGGGGCAGTCAGGACGATCAAAATAGTATCTATGAGGGTATTGTCGAGCTCCTACGGGAGTAAGGTTAGTGATGTAAATCATCGCCAAGGGACAAATCTTTGGGCTTCCACTCACCAATAGGATTATCCTTATGTTGAATAGCGGCGTTTCCAGCGTTCTCAATATCCGAAGGCTTGAAAGCGCGACTGACACCACCTGAAAACAATAAGAAGGTGTTATTTTCACTTGTTTGTTTGGAAGTCTTACTGCATTTCACGTCTTTCGTGGGAAGATTGGTTACCGTGGCATTAATGCCCGAGGCAGCGAGAAGCACGGTGAAGAATGAAAGAGGCTTCATTGTGAAAATAGTTGAGCGAGGATAGGTAGGAGTGAATTGATAGAGTTGGTTCTGACCCAGATTGCATTGAAGACCCGGGAGATATACCAACTATATATACTTCTCATTTAAACATGAGCCGTATACAATTACATCATTTGTTTTACCAGCCAGACCACAAGACGACTAATAAGGTCGCATTGGTCTCTCATTTTCCGGTGGCTTGCATAACTGTATGTCTGTCCCGAAATCTTCAGACCTGTCACATTCACATGCTTAACATTTATCGTGGTGGTTTGCACTCTGCTGTTAATGCGGTCAATGCTACAACATGACGGAGACCCCTTGTGTAACACTTGAAAAACACTGTCCTACCTGTCAGTCAAAACTGTCTCACCGAAACTGTCTCGGAAGTCGGCTGCTGAGCGGCATTCAAGCTGGCTTTGTTAAGGGATCGTGGCTAACTACAATTAAGATGTATTAGACCTCAGCAAATATGCATCATGCCAGATTATACAAGGGCCGACAACAGTAAACCATGACAATGGCTGGTCGAATCCTTGATGTGGATTTGGTGACGAGAGGTTGGTAGTATCAACTGGAACTGCGATGGAGCTCATGTTTCACTGGCCCGCAAATACGCACGGCACGATCATGTCATAAATTGTGGCAAGCTGAAAGTGAGTGGACACATGGCTCATGTAACACTGGACTGGGGCCTTCTCACGGCCTTCATTAAGAAGATGAGTTCTCCGCAACGCTTCTATGATACACAGAGCAGACACTGACACGGAGAAAAAGAAATTGGCAATTGACCTCTTCAGAGACATAGGAACATAGTTATCGAGCTTAATAGTCAACCAGCCTTGATGGAGAACACAAATAACACCATGCTGTTGTGCGAGCAGGCTGTACCCAAGTCATCGGAGATCCACAAGTGATAGACTAATAAGGCATTGTCAGGTACAGTAATACATATTATGGCCCATGTAACCCAGAATTTGCCACCTCCTCTGCTCTGAAGATGAAAGACATGCATAGACTTTGGCCAATGGGCTCACATCCGCATGTTGTACCAAGTCATTCGGCGAGAAAGGTATGGAGCGGGATGAACCCGGCCAGCTTTTGTAGTCACCGTAATATCCATCGTGGGCCAACCACTCCCCCAGCGGCATTAAGCGGTTTAAACACAAGCGTTTAATGTTCTTGATTGAGACATACTCTGAGATTCTTGTTAGATATTATTAAAGTGAATCAATAATGAAAACGCAAGAAGCCGAGGAGCCAATAACGGACGTCAAACGTGCCACGTAGCCATGTTCAATAGGAAAATACCATCTAATTCGAGACTACCTGACCGCGCCCATCGCAGGGGAAGTTCATGTAAGCTTTGGATAGCGTACAGACTCTTACTTGCGTTCTGGTTCTGATGATTTCGTAATCGTTGGTGTGTTTACTCGTTAGGGCTATCTCGCTTGGACTATTTCCGGCTTCCAGTAATGACAAGGGATTTTCCGGTCGTATCAGACACAGTCCCAGAACACGAATTCAGCTGGCCCTTTCCGTCATACTCGCGTACAGCTTGGAATAGATCCCTCGTCATCTCTCATCTGCTTAATGATGGACGCGGTAGGTGCAGTATAATAACAGCTGGCTCTTCAGACAGAATCACCTTCTTCCGGTCCTCCAGAAGTCAATGCGTTTGGGCTAGGCATTAATTCAGCCGGGGTTTCTTTCATCTTCGTTCTCGGGCCGCGCTTCTTCATCGGCTTGGACTTCCGAAGGCCAGTGTCTTTCAACACCTTCCACACCGTCGTAGATGATACAGGATGACCCGCTTGTGTTATCTCAGCAGCTATGTCAGCACATGACCTTTCCCCGTTGCGACTATCGCGCTCGAAGCTTTCGGCAATAGCTTGTTCAACTTCCTCAGTCCGTTTTTTGGGCCTTCCACTCCTCGGCCGGTCCGACACAAAGGAATTGTTTATCTGTAATGGCCGGACTGATGGATCGAAGCCATTTTTGAGGGACCGACTGTAGATCCGGTTAACCTGGCGGACCGACAGGCCTAGGACAGCTGATATCTGTCGACGACCAGGTTGTTGAAGCTTTTAGCGCTAGAACAGCACCCCTCATAGCTTCATCGGACTTTTCACGACTTATCGCGTTTGTTGCGATCATTGCAATGGTTATAGTTGTTGAAAATAAGGGGATGTTGGTTGTGTCGGGTCGAGCCGTGTTTTTACTACCCAACCCCTGCTAGCATGCTATGCCTAATATACGGTATATTAGCCACCTTTGTTGTTTGTTCCTGCCCTTGTCTCATACACAATTACCCTGCCAACTCTACTTTCCTCGATACTTCAAAATCCCCCAAGTTATCTGATACATGATTATGAGAACCGGTATAAAGACTAGTAATGCCGAAGATAAAGCTGCAAATAGCAATGTCAAGATAGAAAACCACCAGAAGATCTGCTGCACCTTGCGAAGCCCGTCTTTACCAACTCCCCCAGACAGCAGCGAATCATCTGGCACACTGAGCATCACTTGCATCGAAGACAGAATGAGAGATACACTAGCAAATATGAACGCCAGCGGTACCGCGGCATTCTGAACGAACGCCAATGCCGACCATGGGGACTCGTGGTAAAACCGTAGCTTGCTGCCTGCGCTTTTGGGTCGAAAGATGAAGATCGCCCAGTTCAAGCGCGTGAGGCGGATCTGGATATAATGATACCGTCTTGCTACATTTTCATCATTTAAAAGGCGAAACTCGCGAATGAACTTGGACCATCTAGCCCAAGTGACATCTTCTGGGATGAGACCGTGCTCTTTTGCGATTCGAAGATCTGATTGATGTTGAATAAGGTGAGAATATGATCTCAAAAATCCCAGAGCCATTGCCCGGTAGGAATCCGACTCAGGCAATATTACGCTTGGGATGTGCAAATCCGATGCCAGATATTGCATCCAAAAGTCATAATTAAGCAAGGAAACCGGTATTGGCTTTATGAAAACGCTCTTTTTCTGTCGTATGAGATGAAACCGAGGATTCTCAACCGGTATAATCCTTCTACCCTTGAAGTTTTGCACATGGAGCGCATCGATGTTGCTACCAAGCTTTCTTGCGAATATATGCAGCACGTTGTAAAGCTCGTCCAAAATCGGTGTAGGAAGCTCCCTTTGCAAGAAGTCCTCATTTCCAGCTAACGAGATTGCTGGTTCTCCCGGGATATGGTCAATAACGTCGTACTCATGCTGCGGGGTATGCGGTGAGGCTGGAAAATCTGCGCTCAGGGCTCGTTCGCGAGGTTCTTCAAGACGGCTGTTATCAAGCGCATCTGTTCTGGTGAAAGGAGGTTCATTCATAGTTTTGGCCATTGCCACGATCCCTGAATTGTGAGTCAACAGGTTCGTGTCCGCAGTCGCAGCGTTGAGTAAGAGAGGTTCAAGTACAACTCCTGACATGTACTTTAGCCCTCATTCAGTGAAGGATTGCCGAATTAAATAGGTGTTACAGGGTATTGTTGCCACCACTTAGAGAGCATGTTTTTCTGATAGTCATTGAGTGTAAGTAACCTCTTACGTATGAGAATGGATTTGACTTATATCAACTTTAATCTTTCGCAGTATCACATCATTGGCTGTCTTAGTTTAGTTAAAGCTTTTACTCCTTACTACGCATGTAAGACTTGGCAAATGCAAGCCACGGGAGTCACTTGCTGTATAATGAAATCCCGAAGTTGGATATGAATAACTTTTAAGATATGTATGTTTGCATTCAATACACCCAGCATAAAGTCCATCTTTGATATGTGAATCTAGCGACTTATATATAGAATATCGCCATCAGCGACGGGATTTAAGCGGAGCAAAACATGTTAGTAGCCGGAGTTCCGGTGGGGTCTTACAGTCTTGGTCGGAGTTGGAGCGGGTCCCGGAACTCTAAGCAATTGTATTGGTGCTTTTGTAAGAGACATATCGAAATACATCTCGATAACTCCTATTACAGCCTATAAAATACGTTCTATTCACTGAATATTCATATTTCCCAGCATATTTCAGTCAATCTCCGGCCGATTCGGTCCCGATTGTACATCGAATGCTAAGAAGATCAAAGTATAAATGACAGAGTGTCCGGCCTTCCCATCTTCCCTCTTCTTTCCTCCTCAATCATATCTCTTCAACTTCAAAACTTTCAACTACACTCACAATGGCTCCTATCCGCGTCGGTATCGTTGGACTCAGCCCTGAACCAGCCGGTGCCGGTCAAGGTAAATGGGGCGTTTCCGCTCACCTGGCCTCCCTCCGTCCTTCCCCTCATTACGAAATCGTTGCCATATGCAACTCGTCAGTTGAATCAGCTCGTCGTTCAATCGAATTTCACAAGCTACCTTCAACCGTCAAGTCATATGGCAGCGTAGAAGACCTGGCCAATGATCCCGATGTTGACCTCATCGACGTGTCCATTGTGGTTTCGAGACATTTGCTCGCCGCCAAGCCTGCCCTATTGGCCAAGAAACAAGTCTTTGTGGAATGGCCTTTGGGTGCCAGCACGGCACAAGCCGAGGAGATGCTTCAACTAGCTAGAGAGTCCAATTTAAAGACGATAGTCGGGACACAGTTATGCGCGGACCCATGGCTTGCAAAAGCCAAAGAGTTGATTGAGAGCGGAGCGATTGGCAGAGTAACCAGTTCTGGCGTCCAGATTTCGCCTCCCACTGGACCGATCCATACGTGGACCGCAGAAGCTGAGTTTTACCTGGATTTTGAGAGTGGCGGGGACGAGTACCACATCACGTTTGCCCACTGTGAGTACTCTTTTCGTATGTGATGATGATCTTTAAACTGACTCGCATCTGTAACAAGTCCTGAGTGGTTTTGTCCATGTGCTCGGTGATTTCGCCAGCGTCAAATCGACTTTTGCCGTCCAGCAACCAATCGTAAAGCTCATCAGCAGCAAAACTGGAGAAGTTGTCAATTCCGAGAGGAAAAGAACCTCGCCAGATCACATCTTCATCCATGGCACGCTGGAAAGCGGCGCTGTTGTGAGTATCTCCACGCGTACACCTCCACGACCGATAGACGGACAAGGTTTCCGCTGGCTCATTTCCGGCACCGAAGGAGAAATAGAGCTCGCAACTAAGGGCAGAGGGTATCAGACGGGGTCGAATGCTAGGACTCTGCGTCTTATTGGAGAGGACGGAGAAGTAAAAACAATTGACTGGGAGCAAGATGAGCCCAGCCATATCAAGAATGTTCCTCCACCTGGCGCCAATACTGCAAGACTATTTGAGGCATACGCGCTCAAAAAGGATTGCTATTCCGATTTCGAAAAGGCCGTCAAGCTCCATAAACTTTTGGACAGGATCGCAAAGGATGCTGGATACATGTAAGGTAGATGCGCACCACAGAAGTCTACTGTGGTTCATAGTCGATGCCTTTTTGGTAGAGGATTGCAGTCGTGGCACTTGTATCTACTCCATTGCTTGCATGATTTCGTGTCGTGATAATAACGAAAGATACGACTCTGTACAGCAAGTTAGAATATGCTCAAATGAAAAGTCTGTGGCAATACGTACGACCGATCTGCCATCGGCGTCCAAGAATCTCCATTCCATGCTTGATAACGTGCAACTTATCAGCAATGGTATCACTAGGAGTAGATTTTGAAGCGCGCAAATAGATCAGCGCCACCTTGTACAGCATATGCAAGAGGAATGGGGATGCAAAGTCGTGTATTTTCTTAAAAGGCTGCTGCGCGATGTACATGGACATCTGCAAAGCCGTTTGAGAAATCAGATTGCTTTCTGTAGATAGCTGGTCAAGTGATATGCCAGATGTGTCTGCTCTGCCCTGATTTCTAGACTGAGAACAGTCCAGCAGGAGTATTCCACTTGTGACTGTTAGCGGGTAAGATTAATGGAACCTTTTAAGTACACGTACCAATAGCACACAGCTGTTTGAGCGCAAAACTCCAGTTGCCTCAAGTGCGCTTCTAGCTTTGAAACGCTGACCAGAGAGAATATGGTGCGCCTCAGCTGTGCCGTCTCGCTTTCACTGAATCCTTCGGCAACGTGGCGTAGAACCTGGCCGATTAGATGAGCAGCTTGTGCGAAACGAGCAAATCGGCCTAGATCAAGTGCCGTGGCTGAGCCGAGTGTATATGCACCTTCAGGCCTGCAGGTCTAGAGATAACACATTAGATTGGATTCATGGGCGCATTGTGTAGTGATACTCACTCCATTATTAAATGTGGCATCGTCAACTGGGAGAATATTCTCCAAGATTGGGTCAGGCGTTACTAGATGGCGACTTGGGTCCGACAAGTTGAGAAATCTGGCACTGCAGTTAGTATAAATATGTCGGGAGAAAAGGCAAAAAGAACAGTACCTATCTAACACAAGGATTGCCCACCACACTCGACGGCGTTCCTCCAATTCGTTACTCGAGACCCCGTTCAATTCTCGGCACAGAATTGACTTGTCAATCCCCAAGGCCGTAGCATAACGAGCACACTCAGAAATAGATAAGAATGCCGATGGATAAATGCCATGTCCCATCTCATAAATGGCTATAAGAACCGAAGCCTGAATCACCTGGAGAGACAAAGCTCCCGAATGCTCAATTCGAAACTGCAAATACTTTGTGATTTGGTAAAGCGGCGTTCTCGGTCCCGAAACTTGCTCGCAGGACAATTTCATGGCAAGGATGAGAAAGAAGAGCTCGGCGCGCTTATGGGTCAACCAGCTAACCAAGTTGGCCAGGAATTGAGTTTTCGATACGATTGGCATCCATTCTTGAACAGAGGAAAAGAATTGATCAGATATCGTCTTGATATTGGCAACGTCGCCGACCAGGTCTGATACATCCTTCGTAATCAGGTAGTCAATGTCCGGCTCCGGTACCTTGAGCTGAGCACTGGTGAAGGCTTCGGGGTCAAGGAAGCGCTCAGTGAGAAAGTTGGCCCCAGCAGAATGAGAGGGCACGAGATGGAAGTTGTCATAGTCCGGACTTGCTTGTGAGGTCTCGGCTGTGGCTGAAGCCTGATCTGTAAGTAAGCCAGAAGTGGGAGAGACGACAGCATTGGTGGTGGTTGGTGACTTTCGCTCTCGCTTCTTACGACGATAGGGATAGTCGCACACAATCCGCTTCCTGTAAGGGTGTCGCCGATTAGTAAAGGGCACTCAAAGAGCGCATGTACATCAAATACGTAATCAGATGAGTAGAGTCCTCACTGGAGACAGCCTTTGCACTGAGGAATGGCCCGGTCGCATCGCCGCTTGGAGTCCCGACATGCCAAGCAGGCGAATGGGGCAGGCGTCGTTGCCAGAGCCTCATAACGCCGCTCCATGGTGAAATAGGGACACACTATGCGTACTCAGTGCGTAATGGCAGCGGTAGGGCGTTTGCAGTGCAAGTTTGCTAGTTGATCTGCGGCATATTGCGGACAGATGCAGGCAGATATCACCGCTCAAGTGCGGGTGGCCCGGTTTGGGTGAAAAGCTTCTATGTTGCTGACAAATGGTTGACTAGAGCTGGAAATACCGAGGTCGAGAAATATTGCGTGGAGACAGTGAGATGTGGCTGCGATCTAAATCTGATGAGATCCAAGATGCTGGTATTTGCATTGTTCTGTATAGCCTCGATCTAGCCAAGAGTCTGAGTTGCACATTTGATACATGTAGCCATTTATACCATTTCACGTAATATAGCAATGGATTGTTAATTAGTACATGTATGTGCGCGTGTGAACCGTCTACCTGTACCTGTATTTCTAATCCTAAAAGAGAGCTCTCTATACACTAGACCCTGTATGTAGGACACACTCATATCGATACATTGAGCCTCAACAATGTTCAAGGCTTCCACTTGCCGTTCTTTATGGCTGTCTGCCAAATTTCATCCTTAATGGCATCTCCAAACTTTTTAGTTGTCCCCTTGCCACCCATATCGGGCGTAACAACCTCTGCATCAGCCCGAGCCATGACTGCCTCTATTGCTTTAAGCAATGCGTCCGCCGCCTCGCGATGCTCAAAGTGGTGCAGTAACATCTGACCAGCCCAAATCATGCCCACTGGGTTCGCAATGCCTTTTCCCGCAATGTCCGGAGCGCTTCCGTGAACTGGTTCGAAGAGGCTTGGAAACTTGCCGTCGGGGTTGATGTTAGCTGACGGAGCAATGCCGATGGTGCCAGTGCAGGCTGGGCCGAGATCTGACAGAATATCTCCAAACAGGTTGCTGCCGACCACCACGTCGAATTTCTTGGGCCGTTGGACAAAATGAGCTGTCAGGATGTCGATGTGGTATTTTTCGACGGCGACGTCTGGATATTTGGTAGACATCTCCTGAACCCTGGAATCCCAGTAAGGCATGGTGATGCTAATACCATTACTCTTCGTTGCGCTGGTCAACAGCTTGCGCGGTCGGCTCAGTGCAAGATCAAAGGCATATTTGAGTACGCGATCCACTCCTGTCCTTGACATGATCGTTTCTTGAATCACAATCTCACGATCCGTCCCCTCAAACATCTTTCCTCCAATGCTGCTGTACTCTCCCTCGGTGTTCTCCCGCACGATCCAAAAGTCAATATCGCCCGGCTTGCGGCCAGCCAATGGACTCGGGACACCAGGCATTAGGCGACAAGGTCGGAGGTTGATATACTGATCAAATTCGCGGCGAAACTTAATCAAGCTCCCCCATAGGGATACATCGTCCGGAACGAGATCTGGCATACCCACGGCTCCAAAGTAGATGGCGTCAAACGGAAGAAGCTTCTCCTTCCAGTCGGGGGGCAGCATTGCGCCATGCTCCTTGTAATAGTCACAGCTCGCAAAGTCGAAGTGTTCAAACTCCAGCTTGATCTTGTAGATTGAAGCAATGCTTTCAAGACACGTGACGCCAAATTCCATCACCTCTTTGCCAATGCCATCGCCAGGTATGACGGCGATCTTGAGAGACTGGCGGGGTGCCATCTTTGCTTCTGGGGGTGGTGCAGGTGGAGGACGACGGGATAGCAGAGTAGCCAAAGACTTCTTCATCAAGCAAAAATAGAAGTAGAGAAAATAATGGGAGAATGAATGATGATAAAGTGATGAATATGAAAGGTGGAAGAAATGAGAGAAATAGAAACAGATTGCATCACGTAGCAACTGATCAGCAAGCGCACGCTTGTTCTTTCTTCCGCAGTTTGATTCGCATACAGAAGTAGCCGACTGCAGCGCGGGGTATTTTGTTGCCAGTTGAGGTGCATGTCTCGGAAGAGTTTAAATAGAACCCGAACAACAATCTTCCGCGTATTAAATCTCGTTGGAACGCCTTCATCATTAATTTCTACCGATTTCATCAGTCCACTTTACGGCATAAACTATCGCCTAGCATTTGATTGATCATAGCAAGTTGGAGGCTTGAGCTGGATGCTTGAAAGCTCAAGCCCCAGATTCCTATTCGGGTAATCATCTGCCGCTGTGACAGATTGGGGCATTTCCGCAATCTCATTCTCAGTTCAATATTCGCCTACGGAACAAAAGCTTGGTGCAAATGATAAAGTATTGTTCAAGCAAAGACACAAGTTTAATTTTACCTAAGTTTAAAGAAAATCAGGGTGCTTAATGTAGAAAGTCCAGGATATTAGATACAACTTCATCCGGCACGTCCTCCGGGATGTAATGCCCCGAATCAACATCATGACCATCAACATAGGCATTGCTAGCAGCTTTCCATTCCTGCACGGCATCAAAACACTTGCCAATAACACCATGCCTAGCCCATATGACCCTCAACGGATTTTGAATCAATTTCCCTTGCTTTGCATCTTCTTGCGCTGCATCCAAGTCGAGTGTAGCGCTTGCTCGATAATCCTGACACATTGAATGTATCGTCGCGGGGTCCTCAAGATTCGAAACATAAGCTGCCAGACTCTCTTTCTCAAAGATTTCGAGCCCTCTCTTCTGTCGGCCTCCCATGAATAGTTCCGCAAACCGCTTGGCGTTTGTAGATATGAGAGTTTCGGGCAGTGGTTCCCTCTGGATCAGGAAGAACCAATGCCAGTAAGACTTGGCAAAATTGGGATCCTTGACCGAATACATTGCAAGGGTAGGACATATATCGAGGAATATGGCCTTGCGCACGCGATCAGGGTGATTGACACATAACTTGTGAGCAACTCTTGCACCGCGGTCGTGAGCGCAAATGAAGAATGGCTCCGTAATCCCAAGCTCGTCCATCACCTTTACGGCATCGAGAGCCATGAGGCTTTTGGCGTATTGCGATACATCCGCCGGCTTGAACGAATTTCCGTATCCGCGCAAATCAATCATGACAATATTGTACTTGTCTTTGATCTGTGCTGCCACGCGGTGCCAGATGCGGTGCGTCTGCGGGAAGCCGTGCAGGAGTAACAATGGCGGCCGTTTCGATGACGATGCATCGCCACTCTTGATGCCGAAGATTGAGACATGCGGCTCATCCTGCGTTGTGATGGTGAAGGGATCGAAGCCTTCCAACATGGCGAACGATTGAATTGTATTCTTGGGAATTGGAAACTTAACTGCGAAAATAATAGAATTTGACGTCAATGTTGGAAGCTTAAAAACTGATACGTTTATTCATACCTACCTAGTTGGCTTACATACCTCTGACCTAACCATTCGGTAACAAGTACTGCGGTAATCGTCGTTTCGCTACATCTTTAAGCTTCGGCAAAAATATTAGGCGCCTTACACGATGTAGCCGTAAATGCGATTCTTCATATGTGAACCATTCGCATCGCGGGTTTGAGGATAGGTAAAAATTGTGTTGATTGGCTTGACTATGACTGAGGGAGAAGTTTCTTCCGCTTAATTATAATTGTCTCATACAAGCTGCCAATGATGGGGATTGACCAAGCCCGTCTGTGGCTTTATTGCATCCGCGAGCGAGTCGACTTTCATGAGCAAACGACTCGAACGACTCTTCCTATTTCCACAAGTGCGCATTATCGTCTCATAAGGAAGATGCTTACAATTTCGCAACCTCGTATATCTGGTTCTACCATAATGACAAGGGCTGCCCAGATACAATGCAAACGTATCACGGCTGGTGGGAGTACGAAATAGCGCTGAAGACGGTCGTGTCGCATGATAAAAATCAAGGCGCCATATCCAAGAATTAGCAACAAGAGAAAATCTGCCTACATGATACATTAAATAATTCCAAGAGCATGGTTGACTCAAGGCTGGTTATAGATGCAGCCATGCGTATTATACAAGCAACTGTCACCAAAGTTCGTCATCGGCATTATTCACCAGAGGATCAAGAGAATTGAGAACTTTTGCGCCCGACACCTATTTCCTGATAAAGACATTCCACCGTTCAGTTAGCAATATCGAATATCCCGAACAGATGAGCTGAAGATATTGATTCCTCACTGCCAGCGAATCCCGGTGGCTCCATTATCCTAATAAGGCAATCAACACCAAGACGCTAGCATCAGCCATGTCCATTCGAAGCAACCCAAAGCCGTTCCAAGACCATCCACCCAGATTATTAATCGCAGTAAACCGCACCGAAGTCGAATGCTAATCGGCCCCATGGGCACTAAGAACCTTAGAAGCTGCCCATGGAACACTGGCGGACAGTTCGGCATTTTCATTGCCTTTTTCCCGCTAATCCCCGTCGCAGCGCATTGCGTAGGATCAAGCACCCACTCGACCTTTCATAATCCACGTCTCTATGGCGCAACTGAGCGTATTCCGAGGTTCGATTACGATCTTCGATTTGAGAGACTAATGTCACGGCGCGAACCGTTGGCCCAGCCTGACAAATCAGCCCTCCCTGGTCTTGCAAAGCATGAGACTATCAGGTTGGCTGGATGGAGGAATGAATCCCATGGAACAAAGTGGGCAATCGCCCGGACCAACAACGGCGTTACGCATAATTAGTGCGGTGTTTCCGGTCTTCAGGATCGATCCTTTGGCTGGCTTTTTGTATAAATAGAGATTCAGTAGCATCGAGATCTTTTCAGCTTTCAATCCAAGAGCAGTACGATATCGGCATTTGTTTCATATCCGAGTTCCCTTCGTGAAATTTATATAACCCATCGCAATATCACTATCAACGTACACATTCGCCGCCTTAATCAAGTCATATTAACTCCAACCATCATGGCTGGCGAACTCGTTCTTGTCAGTTATCACTATTGCTCCATGCATACATATACACGTTTCTAACGTCTAACACCTTACAGATCACCGGAGCCACTGGCATGATCGGCTTCCGAACCTTGGTCTTCCTCCTCGAAGCAGGTTACAAGGTCCGCGCCGCTGTGCGAAACCAAGCCGGCTTTGACAAAATCTCACAACTCAAGCCCGTTGCCCCATATGCCTCACAGTTGACCAGCGTCATCGTACCAGACATCACCGTCGATGGAGCTTATGATGAAGCCGTCAAGGGTGTCGAGTATGTCGTTCATGTTGCTTCTCCCCTAGCAAGCAACGCTCCTCCAGGAATCGACTATGACAGCTACATGATCCAGCCCGCTATTCGGGGCACTGTCGGCATTCTCGAATCAGCAGCCAAGACCACAGGAGTTAAGAAGGTTGTGATTACTGGATCTATCCTCTCTTTGGTCGATGCAAAGACCTTGGGCTCAGGCAACTACATTAATGGCAAGTTTATATACTATATTCTCCTTTAATCGCAGAGAAACGCCTA
Source organism: Trichoderma semiorbis (assembly GCA_020045945.2). Lineage (NCBI taxonomy): Eukaryota > Fungi > Ascomycota > Sordariomycetes > Hypocreales > Hypocreaceae > Trichoderma > Trichoderma semiorbis. Next base: position 4,167,435 of record CM034697.1, on the reverse strand, counting down.
CACTTGGTGTATCTCAATAAATTACATCATAATAACATGATACAGAGGAAACACGAACCACAAGTGCCTCTGGCCCGTTCTCAAGCCATATTGAGGCCTACGCCGTTTCCAAAGCTACCGCCTTTAACAAGACCAAAGAGTGGGTTGCAGAGAAAAAGCCTTCATTTTCCGTCAACCACGTCTTCCCCGTCTTCGTCCTGGGACGTGATGACACCGTCACAACCGCCGAGCAAATCGTCAAGGGAACCAACAACATGCTCATGGGCCCGCTCTTCGGTTCAACACGACCTCCCATCCCAGGTGGCTCTGTCCATCTTGATGATGTTGCCCGACTTCACGTCCTTGCTCTGGATCCCAAGGTAGAGGATGGTCAAGACTTTTTGGCCGCGTCGCAGCCTCTTGAGTCGTTTGAATGGAGCGATGCGGCTCGCATTATTAAGAAGCACTTCCCTAAGGCGGCTGCCGATGGAATCTTCCAGCTGGATCATGTTGAGAAGGTGGTGACGCTGCAGACAAAGGTGGATAGCACAAAGGCAGAGAAGCTCTTCGGATTCAAGTTTAAGAACTTCGAGGAGCAGGTTCAGTCAGTCGTGGGTCACTACTTGGAGTTGAAGGGCAACAACTAGAGGATGGTCATGACAGATGATATATGTAGATTTGACTTATAGATTACAACATACGCTATCATGCAAAAATACAAAATAAAGTTCAAAAATATCTCCGAATTACATTATGCCCCAACGCGCATGAACTATCCCTACAAATTACAGCTTTAAGTCCGCGCAGCTCGTATGCCCCATCTAACACGTCCCAACATGGAAGTTCAAATAATAATAAAAAAGTACAAATTCCCAAACCCGCTTCTTTCATCATCCACTTATCTAGTCGCCAATCCCACAACAATCCAAATCATCAATTCTTGCCGTACTCTAGCCATCGCACCAGCTTATCCACGGCCTCTCTCGCTTCTGGCAGAAACTGCACCAACGGCCAGACATGCATCATGCCCTCTCCCTCGACATACTCAATCTCTCGTCCCTGCTCCCTTACTTTGGCCACAAATTTCCTGATATCCGGCGTCAACATCTCCGTTGATCCGGCAAATATCATCGTCGATGGCAGCTCGCTAACATCTCCATAAAGAGGGCTCACTCGCGCATCATCCGGCGACACATCCGGGCAAAGATACCGCACCGCCTCCTCAAAACCCGGGATATCCAGCCACGGATCTGTCTGGGCGACTTGCCGTACTTCTGGGTTGTGAAAGGTAAACTCCACGCAGGGAGACATGAATGCGAGCCGAGATGCCGCCGGCCGTCCTGCTTTGAGAGCCTCCTGGGTGAGCGAGATGCCCATGCTGCCGCCTGTCGAATCTCCGACCACAAAGAACGGCGTCTTATCCTGCGACGGCAAAGCAAGATCATCATAGACCGGCCTTACTGCATCGAAAATCTCCATCAGGGTATGCTCTGGCGCCAGCGGGAATATCGCTACCGTCACAACGGCTCGCAGCCGCTCCGCCAGCGCCGCCACCATCTGCCAATGTGCGACATCAATCTCAAAGAGAAGACAGCCGCCGTGGAGGTAAAGAATCCGGGCCTGGTTCGGCATCTCAGACTTGGGTGCTACATCGTACAGAGTGCAGCCTCCGAGATGGCGCTCCTCGATTGTGAATTGTGTTTCCAGATGCGCTGGAGGCCGGGTGCTCTTTGTCTGGCGATCGGTTTCAATGCGCTGGCGAAGGGCCTTGACGGTTTGAAGAGAGCCCTTGAACCTCCACCATACCATCCAGGACGCGACATATGCCTGCCAGCTGGCCATTTTTGAGGTGTTTTTTTTTGTGAAGTTTAGATGTTTTGTTTGTTTGGAAATACTTGAGATTGACGCTGAGTGAGTGAATAAGCTGAGGACATGTGATTCCCGTCGCTTTAATACTTGGCCCAATTAGTGATATTACACATCAACGGAATCAAACGTTATGCCCTGCCGTGTCTCTGCTGCTCCGCTATCGAATAATCATTGCTCAGCCGGCTTACCCTCAATTTTTTGGATTACTGGGCGCCTTGTGTCTCCTCGGTCGTTGATATTTTAACGCTCTGTTTGTCTGTCTGTTTCTGATCTCTACAGACGCATCACCACAACGCTGTGGATATGCTCCAAAGATGAAGCTGCAAGATGCATGTCATTGCGGTTAGAGTGGAGCGTTTAATGTCGGCGTGCGTCAAGTGAGGGGCCAGCTGAGCATGTGCGTGTAACGTGGGAATGCACATGATACGGGTAAAAGACAGGCAGAGCATCGGGGTAGCAAGCATATGGAAGAGGGGCCTGTACTATTGCATGCTACTGAGGATGCATGCATGTGAGAGATATTTCTGACACTTGACGGATTGAATGTAAGTCGTAGAGAATAGCACTTGAAGTATCTGTCTGAGTACATGTATATGATGGTCAAGATCTACCCTGAACCATTTCAAATGAAACAGTATAATGACTTTGCAGTGAGCTATAGAATAAAAAAAAAATTCATAGTAAATCTATTCCTTTTATTCTTTTCAGCAAATTTTCTGATTGGGGGTTCTGGACGTGTACGTACTCAGCGAATAAGTCTTGGCTTTTCGTAAGTCTCTCTATCCATTTGGCACGCGACCAGTACCAAGATCAATGCCAAGCTGCATGCAGCTACAAGTAGACCCCGATCGAACAGATTAATGACATGAAGCTATCTTTGAGGCAAACATCTCATATCAGAATATGCATCAGTTGAGTTAATTCATTAGCGAGGCTCTCATGTATACCAAATCCATCAAGGCATCTGATGAATGGAGTATATCTGCATACTCTATGGCTCTGTGGATCTCGGCTTTGGAGCCGTGAGCATCCCACTCTCATTTTACAAACGTCCACGGGCCTATGATAGAAAAGTTGCACTCCGAAAAAAATCGATTATTAAAACAAGACAAGATAAGACATATAAAATAGAAAAGGAAAAAGAAAACTCCGTACGATTAACCGCCTTCGCGCATTCCATCCTCCGTGGTTTGCGCGAACAGCGAGCTAGTGACGCCATCATCGGATTTATCACTTCCCACTTGGTCCCTCTATACCCGACGCCCACGCCCGGGAGAGGCAGCGGGGCCAGCCAGAGGCTCGATTGTTGCTGCGATGGATTTATATTTCCATTGGCATCAAAAATCCGTAGCTTCGGGGCAGCATCGGATGGTTGCGATTTTTTCGGAAGGCGAAGATGAAACGATGGAGGCGAGTCGGATTCAGTTGCATTTATCAGGAGATGAAGATGTAAATATATAATGGACTGTTTCGTTCCTGATGTTGTCGAGTTTGTCTCATCATCAGCATCTCTATCACTTACAGCTTCAATAGCATCAACAAACACCAACAATAAGCACTTGATATCACTCTACCAACATCCAATCACGCCTTTTACAAGTCACAGTTTAAACTTCCAACTAGATTGAAAAATAACTGAATCATGTCTCTTCAAGACAAAGTCGTTCTCATCACCGGCGCCTCCAACGGCATTGGCAAGGCTACTGCCGAACGCCTCTACAAAGAAGGCGCCCGGATTGTCATCAACTACCTCAGCGACGCCGCCTCAGCAAACGCCATGGTCGAGTCCTTCGGCCCAGACCGCGCCATTGCCGTCCAGGCTAACGCCGGCAACGTTGACGACCTGAGCCGCCTGGTTGACGCAGCCGTGGCCAAGTTCGGCCGCATCGACACAATCGTGGCCAGCGCCGGCATCATGCCAATGCGAGACGTTGAGAATACTACGGAGGATGACTTCGCAAAGTGTTTCGACCTCAACGTCAAGGGCCCTTACTTTTTGGTCCAGAAGGCGCTCCCCCACATGCCGCCCGGATCTCGCATCATCTTCATCTCTACGGGCATCTGCCACTTTTCAATGGCGCCGGCCAGTTATCTCCTCTACGCTGCCACAAAGGGCGCCATCGAGCAGATGACTCGTGTCATGGCCAAGGGATTGGCTTCCAAGGGCATCATCGTCAACGCCGTGGCTCCTGGCCCGACGGGAACTGAACTCTTCTACAAGGGCAAGCCTGAGACTCTGGTCAATGCCATCAAGAGCTGGAGTCCCTTCAACCGACTGGGCGAGGCCGATGAGATTGCCAACACGATCAAGTTCCTGGCCAGTGGTGATAGCTCATGGGTTGTGGGCCAGACGGTGCTGGTGGATGGCGGCGCGATGCTGTAGTGGATGGCTGGCTGCATTGAGGAGCATTTCTGAGCATGGATTGGAGTGTAAAATGAATGATGACGATGATTCATAATGGCTAGAAGTAGACAGGTATTGTTAGCGTTAGAACTGTTTTATTGAATTACTTTTCTGGAACCCATTCATATCGATGATAACTTTTGCTTTTGCTTGCCTCTTTCACGTGCTTGTCGAAGATGCTGCTTCTTCTGCATCTCCGCGCTTGACTCCCTTTGGCCAAAACGCCAAGCAACAGCTGATGCGTGTAATACGGGGTACGTACCTACCGAGGCAAGCCGATGCGCTAAAACGTTTTCGATTAAACGGCATCCCCGTTAAATGCATCCTGGTTCGAGTTAGTGCGCTCTAGGTGCCTGGTAGAAGCGCATGAAGAAGCATCCCTTGAATCAATCTACGGCACATGGATTTGAAGAAAAGATGACGAGTCTAGAAAAGCTGCAGTAGTTCCTTGAAGAACTTCGGCTGAGATCCGTGCCTACTTACTGTGTGTTCTGTTACAAGCACTCACTGTTCGGCTCTCTTCCCCTTAACCCGAGGCTGTGAACAAGCTTTCTCTCCTTTTCCTATTCCGAAGAGCACATGACTCCCTTGTATTTCGCTTCCACTCACTGATCCCTTGTCATGATGCAAGACGCAAGAAAACAACTCGGGAGAAGCCCCAGCGGCACAGCGTATGATCACTTGATGAGCGGTTTCCGGGCAACTTGAATGCAAAATGCAACCACAGTTCGTGGGATGAATGCGGAGACGATGCATTCTTGACAGAAACTATGCCTCAATCAATCAATCCGGCCAACGGCACAACAACACAAGCGCCATGGGCTGACACGAGTTATTACCCCAGACTTGGGGATGCTGCTAGATGAAGAAGACGGGGAAGAAAACACGCCGTTGCCTACAGACGGTGCAGGAAACTCACGCCACTTCTTAGTCAAGGGCTGTCGAGTTGCGCGCTGAGCGGACGCCCCGTTTGTGAGAAGGCGGTCCGATCTGATTATTCAAGTCTATTGTTAGGTGTTGGACGCTGTCTACTGTATTTCCCTTGCTGAAAACGACCTAGTAACCTGGTTTCCCCGCAGACATCAGCTCATAAATATCCATGGGATGCATCCTCCTGTGAATCTTGCGTCCATCTAGATAACGAACCCTGAGTGACACTGTAGCAGTTCATCTGGGCTGTCATTGAGTCCAAAATCCACGGACCAAAAACAAAAGCCCGATGGATTTGCGCCAAGGCCCTTGTACCAGTACATGCACAGTGTGACTTGCAGGTGGTCCGTGACGCTTGCCCCAGGCTATCCCAGGCCATCCCAGGCCATCCAGGTGCTGTATTTCCACATTTCCAACCTATCGCAGCCCCGCCATTAGCACTCCCCCGTACTGGGTACTGGCCCGACTGCCCGAGTTTTGCCGACTCTTCGACGTCAGAACCTCTCGGACCGTAAAACTTGCCTTGCTTTAATCCATCTTCGGACCAACGGCCCTTGCGCTCGGCTCAGCTTCATCTTCATTAACCAACTGCGTCTCTCCTGAGTGAATCTTGTTCTTCTCATCATCGCGAGATTGCCCTCCGTCTGCTCTCCCTCTCTCGCGACTTCTCTGCGTCTCCCTTGGGCTCTCCCTCTCGATCGCCCGGAAACACGACACTCTCGACTTCAATCTCACTCTTGCGCTTCCGGCTCCGCAAAAAAATCACCGCCAGGCCTCACCGCATCACGGCCCAGCCGCGACGAACGTCCCTCATTCGATAGACTGTGAGCAGCTGCAGGCATTTTCGCATAAATCTGCACGCCTGGGACGCCCCCATAGGCGGACTCTCGGGACCTCTCCCTCGCAAACCCTACGCAGACGCACGCACCCGCGCACAGGCAGCTGATAATCCAAATCTACCGACGCACAATAATCTTCAACGACCTGCATCCAACGAAAACAACATACATGAGTGTAACACCACCAAACATCCCTCGCATCGACGACAAGCAAAGCAATACGATGCCCTCACAACGTCCCTTCTTCCTCTCCTCCTTCTTCAACTCCTTCCGCCAGCAAGCGCCCTCCCTCACCCAGCAGGCCAGCAAACACACCTCTCAAGCTGCTGCATCTGCATCTGCCGTCGCCTCCACAACAGCCGCAGCAGCAGCAGCGGCTTCTTCAACCGCCTCCACTGCCCGCGCAATCTCCACAAACGCTGCTACGACATCATCCACCAACGTCGCCATCCACACGCCTCGCGGATCTCCCGGCGGCGCCATCCCCATTCCTGGCGGGCGCAGAAGAGGCAGCGATAGCAGTAGCGAAGGCTTTCGCGATGCCCTCGGCGCCGACAAGTGGTATATTGGCGGCAGGACGGCGGCTGGAGAGGAGAAGTTTTTTAAGCTTGGCGTGATTCGCCGAGTACGGAGTAATGATGGCCTGAGTCTCGATCGGCTAAGTCTATAGGTGGCTACTACGTCAACCTAATGACTCCGAATTTGGACAAGAATGATTGGTCTTTGGCGTTTTTTTAATTCTATCTCCTTTTCACCTCTTCCTGCTTGGCCACCAGCAATGAGAAAAACGTATATACATGATTAGAGCGACTTTTTGGAATTTGGGCAACAAGGCTGCAAAACATCAAAACAACGCCGACGGGAAGGCATTCATTTGGGACTTTTGGGTTTGGGATTCGAGAACATGGGCGCGGCGTTTTGGCAACCGGGTTGGGAATCTTTTTGACGAACGAAACTTTGCATTCGTGTTCTATTCTATCTAGCATAAGAAGAATGAGGCTGCTCAAGGACCTCTTAACAATACAATATTCTATCTAAACGGCAGTTGCTCACTTGATTGATGCATTTTTTTTTTCGTTTGGTTCATTATTCACCACATAAATCGCTGTAGTCTTCCTTTGTCAAGGATCGTTCCATCTTCAGCCTTCCAAACATACGGCTTGGTAAGGAAGATGTATCCAGTGACGAGGTTGATGGCAATGAACCAAATCGTCTCGAGAATAAGTCTCACATCGTAAAATCGACAAAAAGTCACAAACTTGCCCCATATTGTCGTCGGGGTGACACCATCGAACAAACTATTCGTCGAAGTTTGGTGATCGTGCAACCGCCAAGCGGGGACGAGGAGCCTCCAGATGACCCAGGGAATGATAAAGTAGCGGGGCTCGACAAGCGGTGCTGTGATTAGTGACAGGGCGGTGGCTATTAGGAAGATGAGTCCTGTGGATGTCGATATAGGCTCTGTTGAGAATAGGAGAGGATCCTGGAGAAATCGCTGTTGTAGTTCTTTCTGCGTTTTTGCCTGCACGTCTTGAGATTCATCCTCGGTGGTTTTATGGGTGGTTTCTGCTTTTGCAAATGGGTCGCAGCTGAAAGGCGATGGGCGAGACGAATGATAGTACGCCGAGCAATCCTCCTTGTGAGAACCAGAGATCCAGTTCGTGCAGCCGGATAGAGTGCCCCAGACAAACCAGCGGCTGAGTGTATAAGGAAGAATGAGAAAGTAGCGGATCCAAGGTGCGCGGCGGATGGTATATCTGAAGACGTAAAACATGTAGTGGCGGTTGTCGGCGAGAGTGAATGGATGAATGATGGTGTTGAAGCGGACGATCAGGGTGGATAGGATAAAGGTTGCGATTAGGTATAGTGGCCAGAGCAGACGATTATTGAAAATGGCACTGATGAATTTCAGCGGGAGTGAGGGCGCCGGTTGAGAGGTCGAGTTTGAAGAAGCATCTGCTGGTTCTGTGCGTGGCTTTGGAGATGTAGAACCTGATCTGAAGACACTTCGTAAGGTATCTACTCCTAACACCACAGATGGTAGGAAGAGCGGTAGTGAGAAGAAGCCGAAAAACGCCCAGATGTAGAGCATCTGTGGGAGGTGGATGGTAGCAACGTGGTTAGACTTGTCGCCGAGGACAACGCCGCCGTTCCATGCTACGAATCCTGCAAAGGCGGCCAAGACGGTGACATAGGGCCATATTTGCCTTGCAACTCGGATGGGGTTGCACAGGGCTGCTATTATGAGACTGACGGCGGTGAATAGCATGTCTAGTTCAATGAATTAGCGACCAGGCATGAAATCTAGAATATCCTTCATCTTACCTTCGGGATATGCCAGGTGGAGTGGCAAGTCATGGACAGGTCCAACTGACCACCTCTTGATGAAGAACAGCAATTGCTCCGATAACGTTGTCATAGATGGCTGAGGGACAGACTTTGGTTGCAAGGTCTTGACAGCATGCACAGCTTCTAGCCCTCCCATGAAGACGACAACCCAAAAAACGTTTGTCTGCCTCATAGTGAGAGTCCAGATTCCAAGGACAATAGTGATGATATCGCTTAGGAACGAGCTGTGATCCCGCCCGACTCGGTGCAAATGATTCAAAAATGCCACAAGGACAACAGCAGTAGAAATAACATCTGTGTAGTAAAGACCCGAAAAGAAGAAAAGTAGAGGGAATAATGCGATGTTGAAGGCTGTGTGCATGGCATATTGAGATACGGCGTTGATGCTGACGGATGAATGTGCTTGATGCAGACGAGTTTCGATTTCTTTCCGACATAGCAAGGCGATGTAACTCAGGATAATGACGCCGATTGCATTGGTGGCTCTCAATGTCTTGGGATCACATGCATAAGAGGCAATGAGGCCGCTGCTTTTTGCTGCTTGTGGGATCAAGATTGATAACCAGTACCTATACGTAGCCAGCCATGTTAGAGGTTATACCTTGATTTAAGAGTGAGAGCTCGGTCACTTACAGCCCTGGAGGAGTCGTGATTTTATCGTCCCATTCTAAGAATTTGCCTTCACAATATTTCTGAGCCTGAGGAATATGAAATACTTCATCCTATTTATGCATCATTAGCATACTGTCACAAATGTGTTGTTCGTTTGCAGACTCACCAGATACGGCTCAGGAACGATTTCAGACACTACACCTAGCCAAAGAAACGTCGCTGCCGCAAGGGAAACGGTGAATAAAAGACCCAGTCCTCCAAAGCTACTGGCATTGCCTCTAAAAAGAAGAAGATGAAGAAGAAAAGCAATCGGGACAGCGCCGGCGGCCCATGTTGCGAATTGGAATTTTGCTGCAATAGCAAGGGCATCAGGGGCGTTTGATGCCATGCTGGCAAATGAGCGTCTTGAACCAACTAAATAAATTTAGAAATAACGTGCAGAAGTGCGCATCTGCATGATAAAACGGTGGGAATTATAACGAGTGTGTCATTTTATTGTATGAAATTTCACAAGCTGAGGCATGTCGTGTTGTTGAAGGGGAGAGAGGTTGAAATGAGATGAGCTGTCAAGATGAATGAGAAGCGGACAGTATGGATAGTACGAAGAGCACTGTGATTGATCCAGCTGAGGGAGGAAATGCAGCCCAAGCACGCTGATTATCTGAATTGTCGGTGCATCTCAATCAATTGTATGGAAGATAAGCTTTAGGAGGATACATGAGATTATCCAATTTCACAAAGCAAAGCATGGTTACAGAGGTAAACAGTTGTAGTTTAGAAAAAGTCTATTGTGTATCTCTTATACAAAGGCAAGCTGCGCAAAGCCTTGTTACAATTTTACAAACACCATCCAGCAAGTGCATTTAGAAGGGCTATCACAAGTTAGTATCCAAATTTTGACAAAGTTCATGACGGGGAGCTTACGTTGTCGGCAGGGTGAACCTCCTGCTTCTCCCAGAAGCCGCCAACGAAGGGGATTTTCTAGGCCATTGTGAGTATACATCTTCTTCCCGCTAGGAGCAAGCACTTACTACGAGGATGTCAGAACGGACACGGGGCAGGCTGGAGGCGAAGAGCATCAGAGCAACGCCGAGACCACCGCCGATGGTGGCAGCTCGGAAGCCACTATCGACCTGTTAGCAAATTGGAAGACTCTATATATACGCGCGAAAGAGCTGAATTCCGGATGCAACGTCGAACAGACGGGCAGTCTCGAGAATTTTGCGATATTCCGTAGCAAGTTTAGCAATGTGATGGGATTTGAGGGCATCTCTCCATCACACCTCTTCATCACACCACTACCCCTCCCGTCGCATGCAAGGTTCGACACCTCCTTGTAGCTTTCTCCAGACTTCCCCAAGTAGAAGAAAGAAAGAAAGAAGAGAGACACTTACTATCGGGTGGCAGTCTGGACGGAGATGCCGCGGTAGTTGGGCTGGAAAGCGTACCTTTTGCGAAATGTCAGCTCATACACCCATACAAAAACTGCCACAGCCGGAAAGCTTTTCTCAGGAGCCTCCCCCCCTTCCAGCCGTGCACTCCCTCAACTCGTAAAAATTTTCCACCATCAAAATCATATAGTTTGAACGTACTTGGGGCCGTAGGCGCTCTTGAATTCCGCAGCGCGGAAGGGAGTCTATTTCGTAGCAAAAAGTTAGCTCTTGCTTTTTACCCGCGCATCTCTTCAACCCGGCTGAGGAGCAAACTTCCACATAGTGGAACAGTCTGGGGACGTACCTGAGAAACCATCTTGACTTGTTCTGGCAGCGGGAACCGCGTGTAACGATCAATTGCTCGTCAATTCAAAAGTTGCGCGAGTTTGTTCGATTTGCCGGCGATTCTCGGCCAGGATTTTGGCCTGAGGCTCTGACTAAGCGCATCTCGAATTTGCTTTGGGCCAATCGTATGATCGAGCCTGTGAAGGGGCCCCACACCAGCTTTTTGTTATCGAGGTAAACGTGCCTCGTTTTCGATTCAATCAGCCTCGTCACTTTGGTCTTTCAACTTTTGTTTACTTTTGCGATTCCGCCTTTTGCAGCCTCGTGGAATCGAGTCGAGGAGCTGGGTTGAACGCAACCATGGATACGTACATTGATGGCCGGTTTGAGCGCCTGGAAAAAGCTCTTGCGACTCTGATTGACTCGGTCACAAAATATCATCCTTCGGCTATTCAGGCAGAGGAGCTCAAGGCTGCAGACAATGAGCTCTGCAAGGGACTCGAGCAAGGTATGCGCCAAGATGCATCCAGTGTCTATTCCATAGCACATATAAAGAACTCGCTAATGCAGCTCCTCAGTTGAAATACATCAGAACAACCACCTCAAGATCCTGCAGCTTCGCCAGCTCTCCGCGTCTCTCGATGCCCAGATCCGCGAGACGCTCACCTGCCTCGCAACGACGCGCAAAGACATTGTCAATACCCAAGTCACCATCTATCCCACCGAACCAAACTTTCCGATCGTCTACGAAGAGCTTCTCGGTCATGCCCGTCGCATCAGCAAGACGTCCATGCCGCCCGCCGCTATTCTGAATGCCATGGCCGCCACGCAAGAGAGCCAAACTCCGCTTCCCGACTCTCAGGTCCAATCTGCCATGACGCCCTCTGCGCAGACTCCAAATCCTATGCAGAGTCCTGCTCCCACAAATGGCACCATCGAGCAGTCCGCGCAGCAGGCACAGGCAGCTTTACACACAACTCTCCCCGACCAGATGACGCAGTTCCTCAACCCTCTATCGGGACAACTCTTCTTCCCCTGGCCGTTGGAAGATAAGATTCGCTCTGGTGCGCTCGCATCCAACCAGATTCTTCTGGAACAAGGCATCGACCCCAGAGGCTACGATCCGGTGGCAGAAGAAGATCGGAAACGCAAGGAAGAGGAAGAACGCAAAGAGAAGGAAGAAAAGGAGAAGCAAGAGCGTGTGGAGCGCGAGAAGGAAGCGGAGCGCCAACGCCAAGAGAGGCAGCGACAGATCGAAAAGCAGCAGGCCGAGTGGCGAAGAGCAAGCATGGCTGTTGGCGCCTCTGGGGAGGCAGCTGCTGCCGCTCCTCCGAGTGCAAAGGCGGAGAAGAAGCAGTTCCAGTTTACTAACCTGGATGATTTGGATGATGACGACGATGAGGACTAGTTATTTCGTGTGACTAAATGAGCATTTGATAATAGCAACAGCGAGTTATTTGGAACATTGGGCTTGATACGGAGAAGCATTTAAAAAGACCTTTAATAGACATATTTTGTTCCTAATATGACACAAAACCAATCCCAGTCGTACAGCTGATTCATTAATAAACCCTTAGGGGAAAAAAAGAATGATTATATCCAGGTAATCAAATTGATCTTGAAATAAGTCGAAAAAGTCTTCAATTAAACATGTCTATCCCGCATTGCTCTTTTCCGCCCAAGCCCAATCTCATCCTCTCCATATTTGCTTGTACCAAACAAAAAAAGAAAATCGTTGCCTTTAAATGTGCAAAACTAGAAGAATCGCTGTTTTTTTCTTGCCCTCCCTTCTCGTCACAGTGATACCGCCGTACACACCATGGTCGTACATGTACTTTACAAGTTTGCTAGATATATTCGAAGTTGCCCCCTTTTTCTGAGCTGCGATGGTGTCAAACTGAAACACTTCGCCGCCACGCATTGTAACCACACTCCTTTTTGCTTTAGTCAATCTTGATGGAAGAGTAAATCTTTCTTACGAACCACCAGGAGGCGAAGTAGCCGATGGTGCCTGGTTTCAAAGTTAGACATTGTATCCACGAGAACATGGAAGATGGGTGGGTTGACAACTTACCGGAAAGAATAAAGAACAGGAAGGAAATCAGGGCGCTGTAGCCAATGTACAGGACTGTTCCCGCAAGGCCGCCAAGTTTGACCTTGGTGACCAGGTAGAGGAGGCAGTTGAGGAAGACGTAGCCACCGCTCATGCCCGCAGCCAAGAAAGATCTCCACTGCCAGTTGTAGTTCTCGGCGCACAGGAGGAAGTATGTCATCAGGATGGTGACTGCGCCGCAGACGGCAATCATAAGGCCATAGCAGAGGAATAGGAAACCAAACATGTAGTAGATGCGGCTGAACCAGATGGAGCTCATGATAAAGTATAGCTCGACAAAGATGGCGCCAAAGGGCAATAGACCAACAATGAGCATGCTGGGGATGGGCTGGAGGTAGGTGGTGACCGGTGGGATCTGGCGAGGGATCTGGTTGGTGCGGACGGGATTTTCGATTTGAACGGCCTTGAAGCCGAGCCAAGAGCCCGCAAACGAGAGGGGAATGGAGATGACGAACCAGATGCCGACGATGACCAGCATGGTGGTAAAGGGCACGGCGCCGGAAGACTCTTTGGCCCAGAGGAAAAGATCCAGAAGGAAAAAGGCAATGAATACAATACCGGGGACCAGCAGAGGAGTCAAGACAATGTTGAGCTTCCACTGCTCACCCTGCATGGCCTTGTACGTCCTAGCCGAGGTGTATCCTCCAACAATACCGAGAACAGTGTAGAGAATGATCATGATGGTGCCCAAAGAACCACGGTTGGAAGGTGATAAGAAGCCCAGTAAAGCGAAAACGATAGTGAATCCAGTCATGACAAAGAGTTGAGCTCCGTTGCCCAGAAGGATGGAAAGCAGAAGTGGGCGCGATGGGGTTCGGAAAACGTCGCCGTGGACCAGCTTCCAGCCAGAATCTTCCTGGACACCATCTTCAAGCATCGAGGTACCGCTCAGGTCGTCCAAGTTGATCTGGTCAAGGCGATTGTATCGCGCAATGTCCTTCTTCAGAGTTCGGATCAGAATGGACATGACGGTGAGAACGAGGATGACGACGATGATGGCGGTGTCGACGAGCCAGAACCAGTGGATCTTGGGGTCAAAGATGTGCAGATACTTGTCCCAACGGGTAGCCCAGGCAGTAGGCGACTTTACCCAGTAGACGCTGTAGCTGAATTTGACTTCCTGGGGGCCGGAGCCCTTGGCAAAGACGAGGTTCGGGTGGTTGTCGCCACAGTCGGCCTCCCCTTCGTACTTTTTCGAGGTGGGCTGAACAACGACACCGACGACTCGAAGCTGATTCTCGTTCCCGCTGACTTCGTGGTACTCAACCCAAATTTCGTAGTGGTTGTTAAAGAGAATGTTGCCCGATTCATCGTCCTGTCCCAGCAAGAACCCAGGGCTGTAGAATGTCGTGCCCGTCAGCTGGTCCTGAATCTGCTGGCCAGCAGGAAGACCGTCGACAAGCCAATTCAGGCTGTAGCCCTGCTCAATCCTCGTCGACACAAAATCCACCGACTTCTCCTGGTATTTCACCGAGCAGAGCGACTTGCAAGTTTCGTTCTTGCCCATCTCGAGGTGGAAGGCGGACGTCATTATCCGGTCGCCAAACAGGATGCTGCCCAGACTCTCCTTCACATGTTTTGGCCCGCCCTCTGGCTTGCAGAATTGAAAGGCCGGATGGTAGTAATCGTACGAGACGATCGAGTGTAATCGAGCATCTTGCGGCGCCGCTACGGGCTTGATGCTGTTGACGTATAGCGGGACAGTTTCGTTGGGTGCGTATGTGGAAGGGGCAACTCCGGGGAGGTAGAAGGCCGACGCCAGCGGCGCGAGCAGAGTCGCTAGGAGCGCCGTGGGCGCACTATTTCGTAGATACATTGTTTGAGGGCTATGTTATGGTTGTATCATGCCACGCAGGTTGTCGAGGTCGAAGATGGTGAGGTGTTCGTTTCGCAGCGCAATCGTTAGATTACGGCCTCGGTCCTCAGACCAATTCGATTCGGGGGGGTTAGCGGTTGGGGAGTGACGCAGCCAGGCGTGCTCCAGGGGTTCTAGTTCGGCCGCAATTGACATCAAACTGCGATAAAGAGGTGAAGCTTGTTCGGATAAAGCAGCAATCGACGATCCAGCAATGCCGCAAGTCTGGAGCTGCAGATTGTCGAGTCCGAGTTTGAAGTCGGGAGGCGCAGCTTCAGGAGCTTGTACGGACTGTATTCGCGTCCGGAGTTGCTGCAGCCAGCTGTTCAATGGCCCATCCGCCCACTGTAGCATTCTGCTTAGTCAGATGCGGTCACTGTGAATTCCGCTTCCGCTTCTATCTTTGTAGTGCCCACTTGCCGTCTTGGGGCGGGTATAGCCCGAGCTACGCCTAAAAGTGCCAGTGACAGCTGCAAACTAACGACCTTAGGGATGCATATACGAAGTTGCATCGTATTAATTGCTGCTAGGCTGAGAAACACGAGGTACGGATATTATTCCGCGAATTGAATATACAGAAGCAGAAGATAGTGAAGCAGAATGATGCTGCTGACGATAAGGGACATGAGCTGATTTGGTCTTTGGGCAGTGTGATTAGGTGCAGTTGTGTCCACTTACATGAATTGAGTCGGCCAAGCGTTTTAACCATCCTTCTACCATAATTGTTAAGCTTAACAGGGCATCAATGATGCGATCAATGATACTATAGCCATTACGCAATTCAACGTAATCGCGACTAAATTCGATCAATCCTTGGATATTTCCTAGGCAGAAGTCGACAATCTTCCCAACTTGTTCAATAGAAGAGAGATGCCTAGTTCACGTGACTGCGTGTTTGGCTGGTGTTTCTATCGTGCATCTCTAGACTAACCGCCTAGCTAGGTTCATTATAGGCACGTCGATTCACCCCGCCATCGCATTAACGCATGGCGAAAACATCACCATGATCAATTTGCTGCTGCTGCGATAATCATGGCTGTACAAACCAGCGACGATGAATTTGGCTACGACTTTGAAACGGACGATGAGGAGCTTCTCATCCAACTTGCTTCCACTCACTCGCCGCCGCTCAAGTCGACGGATGATGTAAATCGGGCTGTCGTCCCAGCTTCGAGCTCTGCCAAGAAGACAACTTCAAGCTTCGAGGCTTTGGGGGAGGTCACATCGTCTCAGAAATATGTCTACCGCAGCTATGTGTCACCATCAAATGGCTTTGCTATAAAGGAAGAGATATCCGCTTCGACATCAACGATAGACCAGAAACAGAACATCTCACCTGCTCCTTCTGTCAATGCAGCGGTCGCATATCCCGATCGTGAGTAAACCCTGGATCCGCCAATCTCAGTTTGATAAGAAGCTAAACCTGGATACAGTAACCACTGCTCTACAAGCAATTAAGCCCATCCAGTCACCGCCGCTTACAGAAATTAGCGACGATGATGAGCTTGAATTCGAGGATGACCGATCCCCATTGAAAAGGTTTCGCTCATTTCCAAAGAGACCGCTAACTGTAAGCGACCTGACTGCTGGAGCATGGTGCGAGCTTCAGTACTGGTATACACTTACACGGCTTCCTGGTGGACGGAAAACTCGAACACCAGCGATGCAAAAGGGCTCCAAAGTGCATAAGAAGCTTGAAGACGAGGTTCATACGACGGTCAAGGTTGAGATTTTAAACAAGGAGGACGGATTTGGGCTGAGATTATGGAACCTGGTCCAAGGACTAAGAACATTGCGGGATACGGGCTTAACAAGAGAACTCGAGGTCTGGGGCATGGTGGACGGGAATCTGGTCAACGGCGTCATTGATGATCTAAGCTACGACAACCCCAATCCAGAGTTCGAGGAGGAGCTCTCCAGCCAGGGATCACAACCCAGTCAAAGCCAGTCAATGATATCAGACTACTTTGGAGGTCTCAAACCCAGCAAACCAAACGGCAACAACCGCCAGGTTTTTCTTGCAGACGTCAAAACACGGGGCACTACGAAACCTGTATCGTCCGCAACCGCTCGGCCTGCAAAGATTCAATTGCTGCTATACCATCGCTTCCTATCCAACATGGCCGCTGGCGAGCTAGACTTCTTCAAAGTATTTAGAAGATACGGGCTAGATGCAGATGAGCGCTTCTCAGACACGTTCATGTCGCAAATCGGAGAGCTCCACGACGAAATCTTCTTCGATACCCCGTCTAGTTCGGCGGAAGAATACGAGCAATTCAAAAAGAGTGTAGCTAAAGGAAAAGCCGCTCAGGATGGCAACCCCACTAGTATCCCCGAATCGTCCCCCGGCGTGCCTGACCTCCTCAAATACGGATCCCTCCGCGAGCTCGTCACCCTCGTCGAGGACGAGATTCGGCTCACTTTCCCGCGCGGCGCAGATTCTATCGGCTCTATATTGCGTGTGCAGTACGTCTTTCGGGATGATGGCCGCGAACTTGCGAAGATTGATTTCCCTGTTTCGGCGCAGACTTTGGATGCCTATCTCGCGGGGGACATGAGCTGGTGGCGCGGCGAGAGGAAACCTAAGGGCGTGACGATTGAGGAGGCGTTCAAGTGTACGTCGTGCGAGTTCGCGCCGAGCTGCAAATGGAGGCGCAACATGGATGATGAGCGGGTAAAGAGTGCTCAAGAGAGAGTCAACAAGGGGAAGAAGGTAATCGGGACACGATTCTAATGTTTGCACGGGAGTTTTTGTTCTTTGTCGGGCACGTCTAATTTCGTTATGATTCACGATGTAGCAGCGGAGCGTTTCACGGAGTGGTCTTTTGTCATTCACCATATATTATATCATCTCACATGTTAGCATACATTTCTAGGACATGGATATTCACTCTTCTTTTCTTCAACGCAATGCAATTTATTACCTCCACCACCTTCTCTACCTTTCAAAAAAAGAACAGATAATTAAAGTGCTCTACTACTTACTACCTCTCACTTTCGCCTCATGAATATTAAGACATCTCAACCATACATGAATTCATTCATTCGCCACCACATATAAAACTATCGCTCAATCTCAATTCTCCACGCCACGCTTTTAGGGAAACAGAAAAATGTAGTACCCAAAAGTTTTGGAAAAAAACATACGAGTCCAAAAAAAGGCACTCCTCGCAGTGAAATAATAAAAGAAATAAAAAAGTATTTCGTCCGCCATCAATAAATGAATGCTTTCTTTTCTGAAAGGACGAAATTCAAGCTTGCAGTTTCTTAATCTTGTTTCCGCCGCCTGACGATGCGGAGCTGGAAGAAAAGGACCTCTCTCGGAAAGAACCCTATTTCTTTAAGCCTAGGAAATTCCTTCTCTTCTTCTCCTTGTGTGCTTTGCCGTCATCGTACGAGCTGTTCGAGGTTGTCGGCCTGTGGCCGCTGGAGTTGATGTGCATGTTGGCCATGGCTTGCGTTGGCACAGCACCGCCGCTAGGAGTCGGTCGACTGGGAAGGCCGCCTGGGCGAGCCACTGGATGCGCAGCAGCGCCAGGCCGAGGAGCTCCAGCCTGCTGTTGTGGTGGTCGAGCCTGGACCGGTGGCGGCGGTGGTGCTGGACGCTCGAAAAGATGTGCGGGTGCGTGTCTCTTGCGCTCAATGGGAAGATCTAGCTGTCGTTTGTCGCGGCTCAGATCTCCAATTTGACGCAGGAAGAGCTGGGGTGTGAGCATGTGCGAAGTTGCCAGGATAATATCTCGGCTTCGCTCATTACCAAGCTCGTAACATGTCCTGCTTTCACTGTATGTAGCACCACCGGCCATGAAAACGATCAGCCTCTGGCGGTTTTCGGGAGGCCGTCGCCCGGCCGCTGCCCAGTGTGGCCGTCCAGCAGCACGAAGTGATCCTGCCTGAGCTGCAAGCATATCCTCGTTCGGATCCAGCGGTGGCTTGACATATGGGAAGAGGGTTTGATCCAGAGTTCCTTTGGTCAGTCCGTCCAGCACCTGCTTCAGGACAGGCTCAAAGCGGGAAAGAGTATAATCGTCCTCGTCTTGAGAATTCTTATTATCAGCGGGAAATAGCGGAGGAATTGCCTGCCGTTGCTCCTTTAGCTGCTTAATGGGTCTTCCGCCAATGTGTTCCAGGTTGATGATAGTCTCTGTATCCTGGATGGGGAGACCTGAATGGGCGAGAAGTTTCTTGACATCGTCCAAAATCATGCCGTCACGGTATAGCGCATAGAGGGTAATTAGCCGGAGTCGGTCTCCGGGGGATACCGCATCATCATCCAGCAATCGAGCGACCGAGTCCAGAATATTTTTCGGCTTCTTGTAGTCCTCATCCAGCCCGGTGGCCAGCGTCTGTTCAATGGCCGCAGTGTCGGACAATTTATGATGCTGGAATTTGTTCATGCACTCCTGGGCCATGGTGAGATGCAAAGAATAAGCTTCCTTCATCTCCTGGAACTGAGGCAACCCAGCCATCATGTCTCGGATGGCGCTCAGACTCGTCGTGTCGGTATTTTCCCTGGTGAAATGAGGATTCTGATCCAAAAACTTTTGGAAATCGCCCATGAGCTTGTCAATCGTGTCCTTCATGTGGCGATGGCGGTTTTCGACCCAAATCTTGTCCTTTTCTTGAAGCTCCATGTCCTTCTCCGCTGCATCTGGTGTCCCTTCGTTGATTACCGTATGAAAAGTAACCTTGTCGCCGTCCTTGATGGGAAGCAGATCGTGCGCCATGGCTTGATAGGTGAACTCGTGTACTAACGGAGCCATAAGGTCCATCGATCGGTCTGTGATAAGAAGCGTAGACTGTGGCCTGGTCGACGGAGGCGGGAAGTTGGAGTCCCATTGGGCATAACTATCCAGTTCTTCTTGTACGAATCTCGCCAGGTGGGTGCACAAGACGGAAGCCTCGTGGAAGGCATTTTTCGGCCGGTAGTATCTTACCTTTGGATACTCTCCGAGGGTGATGCATATTCCGGCAATCTGACCACATCATCAGCATTCTCGTTCTATACTAACAAAAGAAAAGGAAAAAAAAAAAAAAAATCCATGGCTGGTCCAAGCTTACTCTTTGCGCAAGGAGTTGCATATGCTTGGGCACAATGGCATTACACGCCGGGTGATAGAGCATCGGGAAGCTCCAGGGATCCCGGAACGTCACCAAATGTGATTCTCGAGGGTAAAAGTCGACAAACAGCGTCCGAGAGCTCGCGCGCAGCTGGCGCACGCCGGGGAACTCGTCGATTTTTCTTCGCAGGGCCGGGTCTAGCAGGTTCGTCCATACCAGAAACCCTCTTCGGTAGCGCCGGAGCTCGAAGTCGGCCAGGAGGCATTCGACAATGTGCGGTTCGGGGCTGAGGAGGTAGATGGCGTCCATCTCGGGGTTAGACTCGCGACGAGCCTCGATCAGCTCGATGGCTGCGGAGAAGATGTCAGTAGAGGGCCTTGCAATCGGAGATAGAGGAGGTGAGGCTGACTGGCAATATTGTTGTTGAGGATGTCATCTGACTTGACAACATTGTCGACAATCTTCTTGGAGGTCTCGTCGACTATCAAACATTTCCACTGGGAGTGGTCAGAATCGCTGTCGGTCGGTAGGGGATAAACAGGGGCGGGCGGTCTCGTACATCGTTTTGCGTGATGTTCTTGATTTCTTGCAGTATAACTATAGTATGTGTCAGCGATGCGATAAATTCAAACTCCACGAGCATGAGATTCGGGCTCATACCATTGTGCTGCTCTTCAAAGACGGACAACCCCATTGTGACGGAGTTCAACGGAGCTGTCCCGTCAGGCGGTGATGGACGAAGGCAAAGACAGGCGGAAAATACAGGAGAAACAGGCGGAAGATCGGCTTGCGACGATTTAATCGATCACTACTAGCAGCTTCTCTTGGTAGCGCAGAGATTAGAGGTGTGAGCAACAGCTGGAAGCTCGAGTGCGGTCGAGGCTGAGGGAAGGTCAAGTTTGTTTTGTGAAGCATCACCAAAGCTGAAAGGAAGGTCGGGTTTTGGCGGGGTTGGTGCGCACAGGCTGAAACTCCGGGCGACCCCAGGCTGCTTCAGGCTCGACCATTAGTGCCTGGCCCCTAACTTTAGCGCTAGCGGTGGCTGGCTGGAGTGCCGCGGGGCGATGAGGTCACTAGGAGGCTTCACTGAAGATTGAACGCTGGAGGTTATTCCCTTTAGCGACCTCAAGGGTCTCAGAGCTCGATATGGAATGGATGGAATCATGCCACACCTCGTGCCGGGGGCGTGGATACAAGTAGTATACACATGTACAGGCATGCACGGGCATAGCAAAACATCACACGACCAAGCTGGAACTCGGTTTCCTCCAACCACATCTATATCCAAGCCATCTACAGTCTATTATTCGTCTCTTTGTGCTCTTTGTACTTCTCATAAGCCATCCTCACCTCCATTCCCCCTGAGATATTTCTCCACATCCACCCGTCCATAGATCTCAGCCTGTAGCCTCTCCCCTTTTCTTCTCTCCTTGTCCGCCAGAGCGCGCATTTCCTTGCCAGTCAGAGCCCGAGGCTTCTCTTGAACCGCCTGCTTTGGTTGTGTACGAGTAGCCCCGATGCCCAGCGTGTCCTCTTTCCGGGCTACCTTGATCGGGAACCGGGAGCCCTCGCCTTCTCGGCCCAGGCCAAGGCGGGAATCGGGGTCCCAGCCCTGAGATTCCAGGGCTTTCAAACCCATGCGCGATCGATCTAGTGCAGATGGCGGATGGGAGTGTTCCAGACTGACTTGATGGGCAAGCGAGGCCTCGTGTTGCTGCAGCGTCGTCGTGATGGGAAGAGAGCAGACGGGACATGTGGGAGGTTCCGGCTCTTTTTCAGCAGCGTCCTCATTTTCGTTGTCCTTTGTATCGCTAATGCCTTCAGGTTTTGATGACGAATCCCTAGAGCCGCCACCGAGGACTATGCTAGCATAGACATCTCCGATAGAGGCGGTTTCCTTGCCCAGATTCTTGATCGTATTGCTTGCGTCTGCGTCTGTGGCTTTGACAAACTCAATTTTCTTGCGCTTCAGCCCAGCGCCAAACGGGCGTTTGTGATGCAGCGGAATGTCTTCATCGTCAGAGTCATCCCTCTCACGCCGCATGACCGTGTGTTGAGAGAAGAAGAAGAAGAGATGAGTCGTGATCCTGCATTACAACATGACAAAGTTGAGATTTACATGCATGTAAGCGTTGAAGAGTTGAAGTTAGGCAACACTAAATGCTTCATAGCAAGAAAAGTGATTATGTAATGTCCGCCCGCCACCAAATATTGGAGAAGCTTCAATCTTCTTTTGACGAATTTTTGTTCATTATGATTAGCTCTAGTAGATACATGTCTAATTATTTGGTACTGCTTTTATCGCAGAATGCAGAAATTCTATGTATACAAAATACCTGAAGTATATAACTCCATCATGCTAGGGAGACAGATACGCCCCGAGTCTGTTCCAAATGTTAGTAAATGCATGTATCAGTATGAGAATGTAGAGAACAAGATTCACTTACCCGATAATCACATAACATGCACACATTAATCCGCCTTTTAGGCCACTGGATCGCAGCGGGCCACTTACTCCCTCACCAAGAATCAAAAAGTTCACCAACAAAACAGATCCAAAGAGAGTCGCAATCTCAAAGAGATTGAATGTCAACATCAGCGGACGATCCATGATCCAGCCCGCAATGACCGTCAATGGGGTCACGCAGAGCGCAATCTGGATCGATGAGCCAACCGAAACTGCCAGCGCAAGTCCCATGTTGTCTCTTGCAGCAACGACAACCACGGTTGCGTACTCGGCGACGTTGCCGACAATGGGCATGATAATGAGACCAATGAGGGACTCAGACAAATGACCCTGGCGAATGACATCGTCGATGGCGCTGGCTAGAAATTCGGCCGAGACGGACATGAAGGTCGAGGTCAGGATCAGCATCACGTAGGAAATGATGCGGTCCGTCTTGGGTCCGAACGAGACATGTCTCGGTTTGGCAACGATGCGGTCGAGATTGACGTGGCTGTCGCGGAGGATCTGCCTGGTCGTAAGGTACGGTGCCATCAGCTCCGTGCGGTCTCCTCCCTCTGATGTTTCGCTCATCGCTCCCCGGCTTGAGCCTAGCGACAATGAGCGAGCTCGTGTCTTGCCCCGTCTGGACGACTGAAACAGACCTTCGCTAGCCTCCTCTTTGGGCTCTCCATTCTCCAGATAGTCCTCGTTATCCAATTCTCCATCATTGGGGTCCAATCCATCCAAGCTGTCTCGTTCGCCCTCCTTGAGAGGCGCATGTTCTGATGTAGGGCTGACGTCGACAAATCGAACGGTTCGGGGAGCTGCTTGAGAGCCATTCAGGGCGTCTGAAGAGAGAGGCATAGGTCGAAGAGGAACGTGATCCTGGCCGTCGAAAAGCGTGGCATCGTCGTTTTCTTCGTCTTGGGGTACAGCTTCGACATCGTGAGGAGGGGTTCGGGTCTTGATTTCGTGAAAGAAGTATAGGATGTAAATGAGCAGAATCATGACGGCAGATATCCTGCTCATCTTGAGACTCATGCTCTCTGCGCCTTCTTGTCCTTTGAAAGTGTGATCGAAAGCAGTCTATAACAGAGAACGAGGATCAGTACGTATACGACATAGCAGTAGGCGAGAGTGGTGACAGCTTACAGGCATCAGAAAGGTAAAGACCGACACGAAGAGGAGGGATCCGAGAAGCTGCGTGCCAGCGGCATCGTGCAAAAACTCTTGGTCAGGAAGCTTCGTTGTCAGAAGCGCAGAGCCGAGAATCAGAAGCAGATTCACAAGGATAGATCCGAGGATCGACGCCTGGACGACGCGGATCTGGTCATTCTTAAGGGCGACACTGCGCAAGTTAGTATGACGGGCAATGTATAATGACGAGCCGTATCGACGGGATTTTCGGTGCTCGCGTGAGGCTAGTTCGACTTACATACTACAAGCAGGTGGCTCAGGTTAGCTTGGAGGGGCAAAGGGGGAGGAAGCCGGAACATGTCAAGCTTCGAGGAAGGGGACAACAAGGTGCTCGACTCACAATAAGATCAGCTCGACGAGGTTGCCGAGGCTGATGTTGAGGATGGCGCCAACGGTGTCGCCGGCATCGCTGGCAATCTTCTCCGTGACATCCGTGAGTAGGGACGATAAAGGCACAATAGCGAGAGCGTTGAAGATGAAGATGAGGGTTGAATTGATGTTGAGAAAATAGGCCACATAGCCGATGGGCACAAAGACAAGCAAGACGTTAAGCCATGAGGTGCACAGGACCGATCGCACAATATCCACAATCAGAGCCATCTAGCTATCGGACCAGGCTCTGCCGCTCCAGCCAGGCCGCGGTCTGTCTCGTCGAGGATTCAAACAAAGATACGAGCTATTCGTACTACCAGACTTTTATCTACGTCGGGTCGTACGAGGTGGGTTGTATGGACAAGCACGTGTGGAATCCGTCTGTACCGTGGAGCAGACGTAGAATAAAATGGATAGTAAAGTGTCGCGACGTTGTTTCAAAAATGGAAGAGAAGAATGATAAAAAAGGAAAAAGAGCGGCGAAAAGGTCAAACTGCGTCAGGCGCACGCGACCGCTTGTGGGAAAGCAGAAGCGGCGAAAACTCACGATGAAGAGGGATAACGAGACTGGGGGCAGCCCATCGTCATGCTGGCGAAGAGAAGAAAAAAAAACGAAGAAGCTGGTCATATGCATAGGGGAGGGGGGGGGGGGGGGAAGAAGAGGAAACAGGGGCTAAATGAAGCCCACGACAAAGGCCCACCTCTTTTGAACGGGGATCCGGGACCTGGCGCCACTTTATTCGGGGGAAGGCCAAGGATTTGCAGGGCAAGGAATTCCCAATGGGCGGCATCGTGAGATTTCGGCTTTTCGGGGCAGTTAGAGTAGAGAAGAGGAGGCAAAAGGCAAAAGGCAAAACAAATCTCTCACGCTGAGAGGCTGCTGACGGATGACGGAGGGAGCCGATGATGTCGATGAGGAGAAAAAAAGGCTAAATGCAAAAAGTGAAAATATTGAGAGCAAAAGAGTAACTACAGTAGACAGACAGAAGAATAGGAGAGACGCGCTTCAGTTCGCTCATTTCGTTGGAGTGCGGTTGATGAGACTACTGCAACTTTTCAGCGGCTAGCTGGTGAATGAGGCTCCAGTCCCGGCATTGCAGCTGTGAGGCTAGCTGGAATTGGGCAAAGTTGCAAGTCAGCGCATTGTTACCGTTCAATCTACTCCGTACAAGTTGCTGCTGCAAACCCCGTTACAGGGATGTGAAGTAGGGGGTGTTTGTGTGTGTACGTGCGTATCGGAATAGGTAGTATCAGTAGTAGCCGGAGTGTTGACGATGACGATGTAGCTGAGAGATGGTTGAGTTTTGGTGGTGATGATGCATCAAGCCCTCAATTGGCCCCTTTTAGAGGGGAATGATGGATAACTGCCTCTTTAGGATATCCCTCAACCCGTCTCCAGAAGAACAAACGCATTCATGACGAAATAAACTGAGCCATATACTAACATTTACGCTTCTTACACAGCAAACTCTCAACGTGCCTTCGCAAAGGATCCGACATGTTAATCACAAAAGGGTATCGGTGCGGCCTCCCGCGGGATTAAGCCAGCCAGTGGGATTGGACACAAATGAAGACAGATAAAAGCCGCTCCCGTGCATGCCATTACGTGGGCAATGGGGTGTCCCAATTTTAGCGGCCTACAAATCCCCGAGGGCAATCCAATTTGCTGCGAAATAGTTGCCGGTTCTAAATATCTTGGCGCCGCAGTTTAGCGGTGACGAGAAGATGCGCATAAGGCATTGGCGGAGAACCGGTGTGTTGAACAGGTCCGGGATTGCGAGGCCTTTTGGTGGTGTTGCCATGTAATGTTGAGGAGATGAAACTTGAACTGAGCTGCTTGTCAAACAAGACACAGCCAATTACAATACATGTATTTAACCATTTTGATATCTACCGTTTTTCTTTTGTAGTTGTTCTCTGACAGTAGCAAGAAGTACGTCGTAATCATCCGTGCACCCTTATTCAGGGGACCTCCGGTTCCTCCACACGCGCTGGTCTTGTCTTGGAGATCGGCCCTGGACCCTGCACTTGGGGCTGCAAGCGAGATCTCCAGCCACGTAAGTCAACCCGGCCCGGCAGGTGAGGACCAATGTCCCGTGAAGTGCCATACAGCTTCTTATACATGATAATGTTGGAAGACAAATTTGTGATATTGGTTGAATGGTTAAAGAATGGTTCTAATGATAACTTCTATTCACTCATCGGCAGAGGAGGGACAGAACACCACTCTAGTCTAGTCTCTCTTAAAACAAGCTCAGTTCCCACCACCTTAATTACAGTACGAGACCGAAGTTGCTATATCGCCTCATAAGTTGTAAAAAGTAGATGTTTCCTCTTTTTTGGATCTCATGATTCGCCATTCCTTACGACCCCAGCTCGCGATGATTAGGTAGGCGTTGGGAAGCATGACCAATTAAGTAATATGGAATCCAATACAGAGGGCAAAGCTCTCTACCCTGCAGCTCCGAATTATCCTCTACACAAACGACTTATCTAACATTTTCTGGGAACATCTGTTTCTAGTACCAGCCTACTACAGTATGAACTATTCCACTATCGCTCATATTATCTTAGAAAGCTGCTGAATTGTTGCTGTTAGCATGGAGAGCAACTGAAGTTCAAGGTCGTCTGGTGCTGTCTGCTCAATCTTGCCACGATTTTCTCATTGTATATGTGTACCTGGCTGCATCTGCATCAGGACACTTGCACAAGTCTCGAAACCTGTGCGGTTGATTGGGCAAACGAGGATTTTACAACGAGTAGCGGAAACGTTACACACAAAGGTAAGTATGCATATTGCAGCCTTGCGGCGAAGTCGAGCCAATCCGACAGTGACACGCATATGCATGAGTTACCTTATCGGAGCCTAACGACATTGAAAAATAGGTAGGAGTGAATTTGTGCTAATCGAGTAAAATCTCATCTTGTTAATTTTTTAACGTATGTTCGCGAAGAAATTATTCTGCTCAATATGTCTGGGTTCGAAATCATTGGCGCTGTGGCCGCTGCTGAGCAATTTGCCGAAGTCGTGTTCAAGACTATCAAGCTGATCAAATCCGTCGCCGACCAAATTCAAGATGGCCCGGACCAAATACAGCAAAAAGTCAAATGTCTCGAAAGCCTCGCCTCACTTGCAAAACAGATACAAAAAACAGAGGCTTTGCAAACAGAAGACGTTGACAAGATATTGACTCGATGTGCATGCCATGTACAAGCATTGCAAGATCTCCTGCACAAAATCTCATTTAGAAGCCATGATTCGCTAAAAAAGAAGACTTGGCGAGCCATTTTCAGCCTGAAACAAGAAGAAAATATTTCAAAGCTCTTCGACATGCTGGATCACGAGTATAACTTACTCAACACTCACATTAATCTGTAAGCTGAGAACAGCTGATGCTAATTGTATAAACATGGACTAAACATAAGTCATTAGTCGCATTTTGGCAATGGCTGGAGATATACAGACCAGATGTTACTCCATTGACACCAAACTTAACACATCGGATATTTCCAGCCCGGATTCTTTGGAATGTCAACAAGCTCTGTTCATCACAGACCCTGCAATTGATCGCGCCAAACTTATCAACTCCAAGGGGGAGCTTGTACAAGGCACCTGTGACTGGATTGCTCAGAAAAAAGAGTTTGTCGAATGGAAGGATTCCGATGGAGGACTGCTCTGGATATCAGGTGGTCCTGGCCTTGGCAAGACCATGTTATCAATCTACCTCATAGAATACCTCTCGGGCTGTTTTCTCTTGCCTGGAGATGCGAGAACACATTATTCAACCTACTTCTTTTGCGATGCTAAGGACAATACGCGCAACAACGCTGTTGCTATCGTTAGGGGAATACTCTTCCAGCTTGTGCAGCAGAAAAAGGAACTCATCGGACACATCCTTTCCAGTTGGAAAGTACAAAGGGAGCAGCTTTTTGCTTCATTTGAAACGGTCTGGAAATTCTTTCTTGAAATGGTTGACGACCTCGGAGAATCACACGCGACTTGCATCCTTGACGGTCTAGACGAGTGTGAGCCAATATCATTGGAGCTATTGCTTAAAAATCTCAAGAAAATCACAAGTACATCACCTAGACTCAAGATAATAGTTTTGAGTCGAGAATACCCCCCATACCTTGGAGCATCACTGGGCCAATTCCCAAGAGTCCGCCTAGATCCAGATGCAAGAACTGAGGTCAATCATGGGCTTGACCAGTACATTTCCACGCGTGTTGCAGAGTTGGCTGAAAGCAAGCAATATCCAACTCAGCTAGCCAATCATGTCAAAAAGTGTCTGACGGAAAAATCCGCCGGCACATATCTGTGGGTAAGCTTTACTGTGAAGGATCTTCAGACCATGGAAATACCGGAAGTGGAAGAGAGCTTAAACCAATTCCCTCCGGGGCTTGATGCTCTTTATGATAAAATCCTTCAACAAATCAAAAGCACACAGAGAGGCCTAATCTTGGATATCCTTCGGTGGTGCACATTTGCAGTTCGGCCACTCTCGCTCAACGAACTTGCTACTGCTCTAGAGATCAAGTCAACCACGCTGCTTGATAGCGCAACAATCTTACGAAGAAAGCTTTCGTACTGTGGTCATTTCGTAAGCATAACGGACGACACCGCAACTTTGGTTCACCATAGCGCATACGATTTTTTAACGCACCGAATTCCAAACTCTGCGGCGATGCCTTGGTTTTCATTGTCCAATGTTGAATTGGAGCAGTCAAAACTAGCATCTGCATGTATTACTTATTTCGATGGCGTGTACTCCAAGGATAAGGGCGCTTTCCATGTTGAGACAGCTGAGGATGATGAAAAGCGAAAACTTCGCTATCCATTTTTTGATTACGCATCATGGCAATGGACTGAGCATTTCAAACATTCTGGCCAACAGGGTCTCAGAATATTAGCTGAGTTTCCAAAATTCTTTTCCGATGAGTCGGAACTTCTTAATTCATGGATGGAGTTGGTCAACACCGTACGCTATGCGGATACGACGAAAGAATCACATAGGGCAAAGGAGTCATATTGTGATACGCCCTTAAGTGGACAGGCTGAGTTGGCGGCTCATTATGGACTCACCGTTCTTATGAAAAGAGTTCTAGAAAAAGAAAGCAGTTG
Organism: Trichoderma semiorbis; assembly: GCA_020045945.2. Taxonomy (NCBI): domain Eukaryota; kingdom Fungi; phylum Ascomycota; class Sordariomycetes; order Hypocreales; family Hypocreaceae; genus Trichoderma; species Trichoderma semiorbis. The sequence continues at coordinate 4,138,569 of CM034697.1, read as the reverse complement.
GCGATACTTGATAGATTTATTTTCAAAGTCACCCAAAAGCAGGCATCTCCAAATAGCTGCTTCCAAAGGACATATTTCTATCCTCAAGATGCTTCTTAAAAATAAGGTACGCATTGATTCACAAGATTCGCTCGGTTACACGGCTCTATATCTTGCTGCTGCATACGGGCACCTCTCTGCCGTCACGATATTATTAGAGAATGGAGCGCGCATTGACTACGAAACGACTGAAGGGGACACGCCGCTTGATGTCGCTGTGGAACGGGGACATTTTAAAACAGCCCAACATCTACTGACGTGTGGTGCAAATGTCAATGGCGGTACAAACGCCACGACGGCGACTTCTCCTTTACAGAAAGCAGCTTACTGGAATAGATCAGAACTAGTGAAGCTGTTGCTTGAATGGGGTGCCAGCGATCTACCGGATGACGATTTTCGATCCTATGCCACGGCAACATTGAGAGTATTCTTGGAATATTGGGCTGAGAAATACTCTGCGGTACCTTCTCTGTTTCGAAACAAGATCGACTTCGGGGAAACCACAGCTCTTCACATTGCTTGCGAAAGAGGAGATCTACTCTCAATCCGTATCCTTTTGGACCCGAAATGGAGCCTTGATGTGAATCTCCGGGACAAGTATGGAAGCACAGCTCTTCATTCGGCCGCAGGGGCAGGCGAACTTCAGGCAGTGAAATTACTTTTGATGATGCCCAGTGTTGATCCCAACTTGATAAACCAATGGGGGCTCAGCCCATTTCATCTGGCTCTGTTCCACCATCAATCAGATGTCGTTGAATACTTATACACGGTAAGGAATTGGAATATTCCATCACCAGAGCCCAACGAAACGTGTGGATGGGGTGCAATCCACCTTGTACTACTAGGGCACGGGGGCTACTGGGAATGTCCAGCCGAGGACATGCTACAACTTCTCATTGTAGAATTCGGAGTCGACCCTGGACAACGAACGCACACAGCGAAAGACATTGAAGATGAGTGGCATAGTCATCACTTCTCATACGGGGACGGTATATTACCTTGGCATGCTGGATTAACGCTGTCGATACTTCCAGAAGACTTTTGCCATGAGACACCACTATCTCTAGCCATCTGCAGAGGCTGGGTTGGAGCTGTGGATTACTTGTTAGCTGACTGCCATATTGACCCTAAAGAACCTTGCAGGGGATGTGATGGCGCGAGTCCTTTGCATGTCGCTGCTCAAAGCTTAAGACACGATATTGTCCGAAGCCTCATCACTGTATGGGGAGCTAATGTTCATTGTTTGGACTACCATCAGCGAACACCACTTCACTTAGTAGTCAGTGTGGCGGTATCCCCAAAAAGCGTACGCAGCCAGGATGACCAAATCGCCTCGATATTCGAAATTATTCAAGTTCTTATGGAAGCTGGCGCGCAAACATCTGTAATGGATATAAATCGTTGCACTCCTCGAGATTTATTCATTACCAATGAGAGCTTTGCAACTGAGGGGGAAAGTACGAGTATGGACCGGGGGGATCTGTTTGATAGCCTCGTTAAGTCATTCAGTGAGGTCATCTTCCAGGATGATCTTCTTTGGATAAGGTAGTATGAATATACCGAAAAAAGGTCGACTGTAATGTCGAATATATCTTTCCTCTCGCTAATTCATGTGCTGGCCGTAAATGTGAATAGCGCGAGTAGCTGCACGGTGATCATGCTTATTACATAGACGAGATGCGGTAATCCATCAGCTCTCTAGTCTGTTTAATGTATTGACGGAATGTGAGCTGAGAATAAGAGCCATCTGACAGTGGAGGTAAATAATGGTAACTACATGTAGGTACCTAGGTACGTATATTATGGATGATTACTACCTAGTAGGTAGGTAGGTACTCATATGGATCTTTTGGAAATACAACTCAATCGTCGCCTGCGTACCATGAATGACTTATATTAGAAAGCTTGCTTTCGTGCTTGTGCTCATGCTCCCAATTTCTTCATCCGAATCCTCGACTCCAAAGTACTGCAGAATTCCTTCGGCCGCCCTCATCCCCCCACTTGACGACAAACTTACTTCATCCATCATATCGGCTTTATCGAAGACAACTTGAACCAAACCCAAGAATCGGGGCTCTAACCCTTCTGTACTGTTTTTCGATGGACATGGGAATTTTTGAGTGGCCACGAAGACGTTGTCCTTTGCGTCGATGTCGGTCATGTCTTCAAAGTCGTCTTCGTGCAAGTTGTTCTTTTGCGAAGGGTTCCATCCGTGAACGATTTTGCAACTTGGTCGGAATGTTGTGCAGCCATCTGTCGTCTCCGGTATATTGGCTAGGTATATCGCTGTACATTTGGCGGGTCTACATCCTCTCTTCTTAAAGACGACAACCACACCATATAACTCGCTCTTTATGTCCTCACCGTTTGGTGCTTCTTCTCCTTCATTCGCCGTGTCTGTACTCTTTATTCGTGGAATCTTCCGTGGCATTATAAGAGGTAACAAGGGTGGTTTATGGGCAGACCAAGATGTCTCCTGTATCTCGTTCTCGCTTGGATATATGCCTAAGAGTCGATAGTCTCCTGTGCCTCGCGGGAAGCACACCAGAAATGGGCTACCAGCTAAACGGGGCTGCCAGCGAGGAGCATCTACTGTAGTTGCATAGGGATTCTTGATCAATATACTCTTGTGTATGTCCATGGATGCAATGTCAACATGCTGGACAACGTCAAGTATTGAGGCTGTCTCAGTGGTCGTTGCTTGCTCTCCTTGTTCTTCACCTTCGGCTTGCGTAACTTGCATGAATCTATGCTTGCGGATGAGCTTTACTGGACAAAAGACCTGTGGCCATAGTAGTCGTGAATAGTGTCGTAGACCTGGATGGTCCTTCTGCAGTAGGGGAATCCATATGCGGGACACGGAACGAGTAGCTTGGGTGCTATCCATGTCATACTCCCAGCAGTCTAAAACACCAAATACGAAATGTGGTACTAGAGTAGGTACAATTGGCAACGTTATCTGCAGTCCCGTATTGGTCAACTGAAATGGGTACGAGTGAGACACTGGCGTGTAATGTTTCTGTAGCTGTGGCGAGTTGCCAATGACCACATTGCGGGAGTCGCAAAATTCCTTTGGCGATCGTGGAAGGAAGTCGACGTATCGGAGCTGTGAAGCAAAGAAACTATGATCGGGATATTTGCCGATAATTTCGCCTAGGAATCGCGTAAATGCCTCGTGGCCCTCTCCGTATAAAAGCGGCATCGTAATGTCAAAGAGACCTATTAAAGAATAGGCTTGATCTTCGATACGGGTAGTTGATCTACGAGAAGCCCAAGAAAGACGCTGAGCAATGCTGTACCCTCGAAGGGGATTGGATTTGGAGAACTTGGGCTTGAGTAGGCATGTCCATGCGATGCCGGTGATTTCAGAGATGCATAGCGCCAGATCGGCCTTCGTCCCAATAGATTGCCAATCCTGAGAGAAGAACTTGACCTCTGGCGGTGCAATGAGCTCTTGCAGAGTCCAACCTCTGGTAAACCACTTTGCTGATCGAAAAGCGCTGCCATGTTCTTCACACTCTGCGACACTCATGTGCGGTACATCCTCAAGATACGCATAGCACATGCGCGCCCGGCGGTACCATTTGAACATGGAGTTGATGGCCTCGGAAAGCTCCGCCGAGCTGGTCTTATCGATGCAGTTGGTATCGACCCAGACATATTGTAGGTTGTCCCTAGTGGCCTCTTCGCAGGTCCAGATGATCTTTTGATAGCCGGGCTTGAAACGCCGATTCTTGCGATCAGCCCACTCTTGGAGGGAGATTTCACCATCGGCCCACGTGTGGGAGAGAATGGCGTATTCGGGGACATAAATGTCAAAGAATTCTTCCAAGTCAAGGGTTTGCGTGTTGATGAGGCGCATATTGAGATGAAGGGCCGAGAGGGTATGTTGGTGAAGATGCGGAGATCATGAGGAGGCTGTGGAGGGTCTGGGCGAGTTGTGATAGGTGGGATCAGATGGTTGCCTGAACTCTTGGGCAAATTTGCCCGTATAATACGAGGCATTCATGATGGCAGTTGAGTCGGTTGATGGTGATGGGTATGATGTAGTATTATGCGGGTGACAAATAGAAGAGGTAACACAGATGTGACGGCATTCTGAAATCTTGACTAGTAGAAATGAGTTGCATGGCATTTACATTGAACAGCAACAATTTGCGCATGTGAATTGCTGTCATCTATTAATCCCTCAACTGGAGCTAGGTGGTTATAGCAATCGTGACAGCATGTCACGGAGTCAACAGAAAATGTGACGATGCACCAAAAAGGAAACAAAACGCACCCTCACCTCGGGCATCATCAGATGATATAAACTGCCATTCGAGTCAGTTTTCCATCTGCCGAACCGGGATATGCTGCCACTTTGGGACACTTCGGCAGCGGATCCCGGGCCAGTGGAGACCGGAGCACGGAGCAGAGCAAAAGATGCTGGAAGCACCTCCGAATCATGACGGCAGGGATCTGGCCTGTATTGTTAGGCGGAAGAGCCCTTCATGTTATCCATTCTCGACAAGAAGGGTAAGTGGTAGCCTTTTGGAGTGGATATAATTAGAGAAAAGCCTCACACTGGCGTAACCGTGCCCGATCCACTCGATTCCCGGCGGTCCCTGGATCTCCAGTTCTAAAACAAGCATCGCCCATAACACGTTTCCGTCTTGGCCTTTGTTTGCCGGGCGGCGCCTCTCAAGCCATGCCTGTATTTTGGGTTAGAGTATTTTTAAGGTTTTTGTTGCCGTGTCTGGAATCTGGACGAGTCGCCGATTCGATGCTTGGCAGCTGAAAAGATTGGGTACCCGGTTGGTAGGCGGGAAGGCTACCCGTAGATGGGGTTACCGAATGGCGAAATGGACATCACCATGATGGAGATGTTTGCGCGGGGAAAACTATAAAAGGTGGGAAGATTCTGATGAGATAGAGAAGTTATAGTTGTTAAAAAAGCTTTTTCTCTTGTCATTGCACATTGCCTGTGTCTGAAAAATGCCAAACCTTTTGTCAACTGCCAACAAATTCGTCAAAATGGCTTCTGCTAATCTCCCCACCACCATCCGAGCTATCTATCAGATCGATCCTAAACTCACAACTCTCGAGCTCCGGCAAACTCCTCTTCCTAAACCTGCTGGTCCGGATGATCATCTTATCAAGATCAAGGCCACAGCTCCTTGCCTCGGTGAATTAGGATGGGAAGTCAACTACCCATCGCTTTTCCCGCCAAACCGAGAGCGTGTTCCCGGAACTGAGGCTGCTGGTATTGTCGCCACTTCACCAGATTCCAGCCCTTTCAAGCCCGGCGATGAAGTGTATTTCCGCCTCCATGCAAGATATCCTGGGTGTCTGAGAGAATACACAATTGTTCACACCGAAGAGCTGGCCTTGAAGCCCAAGTCTCTAGACTGGATTGAAGCCACTGCAACGCCACTTAGCACATTGACTGCCTGGCAAGGAGTGTTCACCCAGGGAAACCTTAACAAGCACGGCATTCGAGGTGATGCAGAGGCCAGGGCATATAACAGCAAGCTGAGAGTCCTGATTACTGGCGCCGGAGGTAGCGTCGGAACCTGGGCTGTTCAGTTTGCCGCCGCCGCTGGTGCCGGTTCTGTCGTTGCTCAGTGCAGCGGCGCGAATATCGAGGCTGCCAAGAAGGCCGGGGCCACAGAAATTATCGACTATAAGAAGCAGTCTATTGACGAGTGGGCTAAGGAGGATCCCTCTCGTGAGGTTGACCTAATTCTGGACTGCCTTGGTGGACAAACTCTGGCTTCATGCTGGTCTGCCGTCAAGGAGAATGGTGTCTTGCTCAGTGTTGTTGGTGGCCCAGATGAGTTGAAGCCAGAGTCTGTGACCAAGAAGCTGGCGAAGAGCACCTGGTTCCTCATGGACTGTAAGGGCGAAGATCTGAAGGAGATTGCTGACTTTATTGATGCTCGGGGGCTGAAGCCTCGGATTGACAGTGTTGTTGAGTTTGAGGAATTCCAGGCTGCTTATGACAAGGTTGAGCAGAAGAAGGCAAAGGGCAAGGTTGTGATCAAGGTCGATATTTAAGGGAACAAGATCATGACGGGCGGTGTTGGTATTGATGAAAAAATGATCATACAATTACTTGAATGATGAATTGATGTCTGATTGGTTTTTTTTACATGATTGTATTAAGTGATGTAACTTGACATGAGAAGAGTAAAATTATTTGTTATTGATTTGAGGCAGACATGTGCGGCTATTCGATTGCTTTTATACCTGCTCAATGCATAGATGCCGGGTATTCGGAGTCTGACATCGGGATGTTTGTATATGGAATACCCACGACCGCCGATACTAATGCTCAATATTGAGTGAATACGAGAATATTTGCGCTCTTGATGACATCTTTCTCACTTGTGGCTTTCTCATCCTTGTCAATCATAAACGCAATCGCTTATTGTGTGTGTCTTGGCTCGTGGTGGTGCGTCTTAGCATCATTCTTTACAATAGCATATGTGTGTACATGTCCGCACGCAAAGCTGCATCAAGGATCTTGATACATGACAATTCCAATAGCAGCGTTCTACATTACCGAAAGTAATAATAATAAAATCGCCAAGTTATTCATTCTCATCATCTGATGTATAAATGTCAAGCTGTACCCCGCAAAAAGTGGACGATCGACACCGGTGCCGCCGGAATGGGCCGAGAAGTGGCTTAAAATACAATCGGAGTGAATGTCACGACCTTCATCTTTAGGTGGTGACTTTTCTACTATTATATCACAGAGTTGCAGCCCGTATTACGTGCAACTTCAAGTTGGGTGACATCGCAATACATTTATTTGCCTGGGAATCAGGTGGTTGGTTCTAGACCCTTGATAGCTGGACATTCCATAAGAACAGTGGCTGTGCTTCCTCTTCTCTCTTCCCTCTTCGTTCATCACACGTCTTTTAGATGTGAGCATTATCTATAAATCCGCCACTATATCACGTATCCAACAATGAAACGCCCATTAATATATATATTTTCCTCTCTGGCCTCATCGACGACAGCGCTGTCGTCTCACCCGGACCCTGCAAATGAATCACCGCCATCAGCAGCAAACATAAACAGCGATTACCACGCCAACGCGGGTGTCCTGCAATATGTCAACCCTCTCATCGGTACTAGGGGCTACGATCCTAATGATCTCGGTGGCATGATTCCCTCTGTATCGCCGCCATTTGGGATGACGCGATGGACTCCGCAGACGCGCGAAAACTTCATCTCTCAGGTCCCCTACAACGACCGCGATCGCCGCATGCACGGCTTCCAGGCAACGCATCAGCCCGCCATCTGGATCGGCGAAAACGGCCATGTAGCGCTCATGCCAGGTCTAGGAGATGAAGTCCGACACCTCTTTCAGCACCGAGGTCTGTCGTTCAGAAAAGAAGACGAGAGAAGCACGCCGTACGTGTATGAGGTGACGCTCGACGCGGATTCAGCGGGAGAATTCGGATGGAATCTTACTGAACAGGCGACTTCGGATCTTCTTGGCGATGCTTGTCCTCCATGTCCCGGCGGTGCTAATTTTATACCTAACAAGGATGTGACTGAGGGTGCCAATGGCCGTGTGAGACGACGAGATTATGTTTTTGAGCCCGAGAACCAGTTTAACGTGCAAGGCCTGTCTGCAAATGCATCAGAATATCCGGAAGGATATACATATGAGAATTCCATACAAGTAGCCTTGAGCGCATCAGCACATGTCGGCCATCTTCGCGTCGATTTCCAGGATACTCAGGCACGGCAGCCTTATTTCACCATCCAAGCCAGTCGACTCAACTGGACAGGTCATGTTGAGATCGACCCTGAAACTCAAGAGGTGTCGGGTAGTAATTCCCAGCGACAAGAATATCTGTTGGGCCCTGACAAGCCCGAGTCTTTTAGGCTCTACTTTGTGTCGCGCTTTTCTGAGCCGTTTACTTCCTATGGAGTCAGCCGCGCAGAAAAGTTATTTGAGGGAGAAAAGTATATCGAAGACAAGTTTGTTGGTGCATATGTCACCTTTGATAAGTTGGTCAAGAGAGTCGAGGTGAGGACTGGAGTCTCGTATGTCAGCGTAGAGCAGGCCAGGAAGAATCTCGATATTGATATACCGGACGGGACGACATTTGAAACCACTGTCGATAACGTCAAATCGGCTTGGTTAGAAAGACTAGGCAGGATCAAAATCTCTGGAGCCAACGAAACTGACTCAGATCACGACCCCCGGACGATTTTTTACTCTGGCCTATTCCATGCTCTCCAATATCCAAGCGACTATTCCGAACCTACCACCTCGTCTGAAGGCGGCCTCCGACGCTTTTACAGTGGTTATACAGACAGCGTTCATGAAGCCAATGATTCATATTACCAATCGTGGTCAATATGGGATACCTACAGGGCAGAGCACTCGCTGCTCACAATCTTTGCCCCGGAACGCGTCGATTCCATGATGCGCTCTCTTTTACGAATATTCGACTGGTCCGGCCGATTGCCTCTGTGGAACAACATGATTGAGAACAACGAAATGATTGCGACTCATGTTGACGCCGTGATTGCAAATGCCCTCATCAGAGGCTTCGATAATTTTGATGTCGCCAAGGCCTGGGATGCTGTTTATGTCGATGCTTATGTGCCTCCTGATAACGACACTGATCTTCTCTACTATTCTAGGGAGCCAAGTACTCCGTACGAGTGCCGTGCTGGACTAACGAGCTACCTCGAGCATGGATGGGTTGACAACGATCGCTGGGCCGAATCCGCCAGCCGCACACTCGACTATTCCTTCGATGACTATGCCGCTGCCGTGGTTGCCGAACATGCAGGGGATCTCGAGCATGCGAAAGAGTTGAGAGAGCGCTCGCAAAACTACAGGAAGCTTTGGAACCCAGAGACACAGTTTATGCAAGCTCGCAATGCAAACGGGACTTGGGCGAATGAATCTTGGGGATGGACCGAAGGAGACAAGTGGATCTACACCCTGAACGTGATGCACGATGTAGGCGGCCTAGCCTCGCTGTTTAAAGGCGGGAAGAAGGCCATGAAAGCTCGCATGGATGAATACTTCGCGGGTGGCCACAACATGCACAGCAACGAACCGTCGCATCACGCCCCGTATCTGTACTCTGCCATCGGATATCCCGCTGACGCAGCACGGCAGATCCGTGAGCTTGCCTGGGAGAATTACAACGCGACGGCTTCAGGGCTGAGTGGCAATGAGGATTTGGGGCAGATGAGTGCCTGGTATGTCTTGTCGGCGCTTGGGTTCTATCCTGTCAACCCGGCGAGCGATGAATACGTTGTAGCAACGCCATTCTTTGATGAAGTGGAAATCTTGTTGCCTCCTGGCCCTGGAGATGATGGAAAAGAGCATACGCTAGTTATCTCGGCACAAGGAGCGGGTACAGATGGGAAGGCATATGTGAAGAGTCTAAAGGTCGATGGAGAGGAAGTTCACAAGCCATTATTGAAGCATAAGCAGATTGTAAAGGCGAGCAGGATTGACTTTGAGATGAGCAACGAGCTAACAAGTTGGGGACAAGAGGGAACAGTATAGGCTGGATACACTTTATCTACAAGTAGTTTCTCAAGTCCTCAATTTTCTCCATGGATGGTATGCATTCTTACACCCTCATCATGGTCCAACAAAGTTCATTACAAGTGAATAATATTTAAACAAATTTGGTCAAGGCGTCATCACATTATTTGCTGACGCCAGGTATCCTTGACAATGCCCACGCCATGGTGTCGTCCCACTCTGGCCCAATTTGCGCAATCGCTGGTCGTGCAACGTTTTCAGCCCATCCCTCCATGAACCATTTTCTCGGCGAAGATTTCATCACTGCACACCAGTGTACAAGAATTACCAGCGCCATGGGATCGTTTGTCCCCAGAAGATCCAGATATTCTTGGTCGATGGCCCCGGGCCACCATACAAAATGCAGCCATGTGCGCGGCTTCGACTTACACAGTCGAAGCCAGAACTGTAACTTGTTGAGGGCATCTTTGCAGATCCCGCGGCTTCGGAGCGGGGACGAAGTCTCGTTTATTAGCTCGAGGTTCATTATAGCCTGCTCGGCGAGATCGTCCCACGGCGGGTTCTCGGCCTCAATTCGCCTTCTGGCGGCAGCGAGCAGTTTGCTCTTCATGAGATATGGTCCCAATTCCATACCCAAGAGGGCGGCTCCACGGAGAGCCATTATTGGTTCCAAGAATTCATTGTCAGCGAGCCCACGTTTTGCTCTTCTGTGAATGTCGAAGTGGAAGATGAGGACTGAGATGGCAAAGACGAGGACGGTGAACCAGTTGCGGTCGCTGATGGCGCCAACTGACTTGCGGAACTTGCTAGATGCCGCAATCTGATGTTGATACGCAACTAAATCTGATTTGGTAGTGTCGCCGTCTGGTCGGAGTAGTGAGTCGGTGGACTTGTCGTGAAGAGTTGAGACGACGGCCATGTTATGCTCAAGGAATTCACTCGCATCAGCTTGGTCTACAAGCTCGTCGGGGATAAGATGACTCTCGTCGTCTTCAAGTAGACACAACGCCAAGCTCTCAGCGGTAGGGTGAGATGCCGCTCTTATAGACCCAACATCGACGCCTGACTGATAGTGGGCAGCGGGAGACATGTAAGATAGCTCGGGCCCTAGTGGCGCCTCTGGGGATGACGAGCTACCGGAGTGGCTGCTTCTTTTCACATATGCAGCATGACTAGACGATGCCCTCTGCGGGCTGTCTCTGCCAAGAAATCGATAGTCACAAAGCTCGCCGCGCCTCGTACAGTTGGCACAGCTCGGGGCCTGCAGATTACACTATCGCCATTACAGATGTATAAGCATGACTGCCAAGAGTTTTACGGACAGGATACAATAGCAGGACGGACGAACCCTGACACGCCGCTTCTTGCAACGGCTACAGCCATTTCTGGACTTGTGATGGAATGTTCGCGAGCCGCCAGCCATCTTTCTGGGCTCTGTTTTATGCAAACGGGGGCTTCGTTTGATTATTTCTCGTTTGGCCTGTTTGGCTTGCTCCGCATTCAAGTGGCGCTCAGGCCGTTGCATTTATGGAGCAAGGGGATGGAGTCTGCAAACAGAGAATGGAGACGGCAGACAGCTGGAGGCCGTTGTGAGCGATGAGGCAAAAGTCAGACAAGGCACACGGGCGAAGTGCATGAGAGGAGGTTACGCCACTGTTAGCCCAAGCCCACGAGGCTATACGAGAATAGCAACTTGAGATCTGCCCCGGAAATAATGCTGAAGGCCTGCAAATGGGCTCCCCTGAGCTATCCCTCTCCGACTTAGTGTACGAGCCTGACCCCTGCTAGCTTCATGTCTTGATGAGCACTGTGGTATTGTCCAATCAGATGAGGGTTGGACCATGCATCATAATATGCATCTTTCCTGCACCTCGCAATCCTTTCAAAAGGGAAGCCCAATTAACTAAGATTACCTTCGTACGCTTGACTGAATGCGGGCCAGATCTGTTTGATCAAAATATTCAGGCTTTGCTCGTACAATCCTGCCATAGCCTCGTGGGCTGATTGATCCCTAACATTGCTTCACGTTGATTAATGCATCAGCCCTAAGGCAAGATGAAAGGCCCTTGCATGTTTCCCTGTTGTGTCTGGTAATGGCATAGTGTACGAATATGCACAGTGATAGATGTCAATTGGGCAGAATTGGGTTGATGATGGGAATAATTAGGGTGACGTAGAAAACAAAATCATGGAGTATATAACTTTGGACATTCCTCTTGGCAATACAATTATAGATTCATGACAAGCTTCAAGGCAGATGAGCATAGGACTACACTTCTAGACGCTCATTATCCCTCTTCAATTGACAAATAATTTCTTTCTCCTATTTTTTCTACCATTCATATTATATTATACCCCAAAATGAAACCAATTCAACTCGTTACTCTCGCCGCAGTGCTTTCACAAGGCGCTTTTGCCTGCCTTGAGCATCTATCACAAGAACGGACCCCAGATCCCAACGACATGGTTCGCAGACAAGAGCCCGCTCCCAGAACCAAGACAGCCATAAAGAATGTTCGTGTTTTTGACGGCACCAAACTCACTGGTCTCCAAACCGTCATCATTGATGGTGAAAATATCAGCAATGACACCAGCAACATCGAGACCACAGTTGATGGCAACGGTGGTGTTTTGATTCCTGGCCTGATCGACTGCCACGTCCACATATCCAACGTTGCTGGGCTAGAAACCCTGACTTCTTACGGAGTCACCACTGCCATGGTTATGGCTTGTCGAAACTACACACAATGCGCGCCGCTCCGCAACTTGGAGGGTGTAGCTTCGTTTGTCTCGGCCGGTATCCCCGCCACCGGACCCGGCAGCCAACACTCTCGAACTTTCAATCTCTCTTCACAGTACCTCATTTATCCAACCGATAATGCCACCGAAGTCGTTTCTTACAATTTTGGAAACAACTCCGACTTTTATAAAATTACGGCCGAGTTAAATGGACCTAGCCAGAGCATGCAGAACGCTTTGGTTGATGCTGTTCACAACCTTGGCAAGCAATCCATGACCCATGCTGCTGATCTTGATGCCTGGACTCAAGCAGTACTTTCAGGAACAGACGGAATCCAGCATATCCCTACAAACGGCCGCATCAACGCCTCCAATGTCCTAAAGGCTCGTAGGTCTACCAACAGCTGGAGCACCCCGACTATGAATATTGCTCGATATGCGTTTGCCAACCCTGCTATCTTGACCTTTACCGGTCACCAGATTGGCGGACCAGACAGCTACGAGAACGTGTATCAGAATGTCAGGGCTATTCACGCTGCTGGTATCCCCATCTTGGCAGGCACTGATGCCGTGGGAGTTATCAACGCCAACATCTCTGTTCCATTCGGACTAAGCCTTCACTTTGAGCTAGAGAATCTCGTCGAAGCGGGATTAACCACAGTGGAAGCCCTCCGTGCAGCAACTGAACTCGCCGCTCAGCACCACAGGCTGGCAGACCGAGGAAAGATTGCGCCTGGCATGAGGGCTGATCTGATTCTTCTCAATAGCGACCCGCTGGCCAATATCACCAACACCAGGGATATTGCCAAAGTTTGGGTTGGGGGAATCGAGTACAAGGACGTTGCCAACAGCACTGGACTGTCGAATCCTCCCGCCAATTACACCAAGGCTGGGACTTCATCTGGTTCAGGGTCGGGTTCTGGATCTGGGAGCTCTGGATCTGGAAGTGGCACTGGGAATGGGGCTGGAAAAGCCACTGCATTGAGCTGTATCTCTTTGCTGGGCTTACAAGTTGGAGCAATGTTTTATTTCTTCATGTAATTCTTGTGTTTTTAGTTTACTTGTTTCTGAGGCGCAACATGCCTGATAGATTGATTGATAGGCTGAGTTTCGCCCCTTCGTTTGTAGCTTATGTTGTCATGCGGCTCTGAGATAATTATTAATTAGAAATATGATTCATATTGATCTATGCACGTCCAAGTTGTTCTTTTTACTCTCGTAATTATGGTTCGACACAAATTCAAGTCGCAGTTTCTTAGCTTGTAATACGTTGGCATTGAGAATGTTGGGAGTGTGTCATGTCCTGCCTCTCTCATTGGCCAGGTCTGATCAGCGTCCCATTTTTGCTTCAATTCGCCCCGGCGGTAATGCCATTATGGATCACAGTTGAAGTGAAAATTCATATATTTCTATGGCAAAAACCATTTCTTGGCCGTTATAATGACAGATAAAATTCACAACGTTTTGTACTTCAATTGTGACTGATCACAGCCTCTTTTATCACCATCAATCTCGATATTCTACACAGCAAAGGCGTGTAACCTCGCTCCAGATTGATCCGCCATGTCGGATCATAAAGCGAAGGAAGCACAAGATGCTTTAGAGCCGGATGTGAGACAAGAAAAACCATCGACCGACATCGAAGCTCAGCAAACCGATCGCGATGATGCCCGTCATATCGACGGCAATAACGCACAGCAGAAGCGTAGCTTCTCTGCTTTCGCATCTCTAGGCCTTTTGGATCGCTTTCTGGCAGTCTGGATCTTTTTGGCCATGGCTATTGGCATCATCCTTGGGAATTTTGTCCCATCAATGTCTCCAGCTTTGGAAAAGGGAAAATTCGTTGGAGTGTCTGTTCCAATAGGCAAGTTGACCATCACTGAGAAGGCCCAATGATTCGTTTGCTAACATGTTCTAGCCATCGGGCTGCTGGTGATGATGTATCCTATTCTGTGCAAGGTTCAATACGAATCGCTTCACAAGCTCTTGAACAAAAAAGAGTTGTGGAAGCAAATCGGCTTCAGCATTTTCGTGAATTGGATTATAGCTCCATTTCTCATGGTGAGCCACTACTTGTATTCGATTTCCCTCTTCAAGATACTAACGTTCAAAAACTTGCACAGCTTGCGCTGTCGTGGGCATTTCTTCCAGACAAGAGTCATCTCCGTACTGGCCTTATCCTCGTCGGCCTCGGTAGATGTATCGCCATGGTATGTTCTTCGTTTCAACCATCGTCGAGCCGTGCCATAATCACATACTGACAGATACATTGAGGTCTTAATCTGGAATGCCCTCGCTGGCGGCAACAACGACTACTGCGCCATCTTGGTTGCAGTCAACTCCATTCTTCAAATAGTTCTCTTTGCGCCGCTTGCCATCTTCTTTCTCAATGTCATCAGCGATGAGAATGACATCGCCCCCATCTCGTATTCGGTCGTCGCAACGAGTGTGGCAGCGTTTCTAGGCATTCCTCTAGGCGCTGCCGTAATAACGAGGTTTGGTCTCCGATTCATCGCGGGGCCGGCATGGTATGACCGCATATTCATCCGCTTTGTCTCGCCGTGGTCTCTTATCGGGCTTTTATATACCATTCTGGTCTTGTTTGCTGCCCAAGGCCATCAAGTGGTACACCAGATTGTTTCGGTTCTTCGCGTCGCCGCTCCACTTGTTGTATACTTTGCCATTGTATTTTTCACGACTGTGGGCATTTGTCGGATGCTTGGGTTTGAATACCAATTTCTTGTGACGCAAAGCTTCACAGCGGCAAGTAACAACTTTGAGTTGGCCATTGCTGTGGCTGTTGCGACGTTTGGCCCGAACAGCGATGAGGCATTGGCATCCACTGTCGGGCCGTTGATAGAAGTGCCTGTTTTGCTGGGCTTGGTATATGCTCTTCGATGGGTCGCTAATAGATGGGGCTGGAAATAGATAGGACATGGTATCTCATACTCAACGAATTTTCATGATCCAGTATAGATAGATACTTGAGCGAACTAGTCAAATTTCTCCAAAAGTTGAAAAATCTTGATGTTGCTGACATTGCAAGTCTCTGATCCTGTGCAACCAAGGGCAGTTCGAGCCTGTTCATTATCCATCCCGTGGTGAAGGTCCACCAGAATAGATGCCGCTGTATCGCAAGATGTTTCCATAGAGTCGTTTGAGCTAATGGCTTCAGGTGCTGCATGATTTGGAAGAGGCTTATCTCCCAAGGGGGTTTCGTTATGTTGGTTGTTGCCTTCATTTGAACGGGATCCGCAGCAATGACGTTTGCTACTCTCTTGAGGTTGAGATTTCTGGGATTTTCTCGCTTCTGGAATACTTCCGGCGGAGCGACCAGAGTGATCAACTTGGTTTGCCGGTGATGAGTTAAATATTGTTGGACTAACCCCCATATCGGTATTACTTTCCTTTCTGGAAAGCTCAACAGTGTCGCCTGAGATAGAAGGTGATGGGAGTGCACAATCGCTCATAATGTTTGGCGAAGTGTGATAATTTTGATGTTGTCGTGGTGATAATACAACCGGCAGATGCCGTAGCATGATGGATGTGCTGCCACATGCTTTGCACTTCAAAGCACCGGACTCAAGTAATCCATCTGGCGATCCGGGTGAAGTGGCCGAAGGAGGTGAGATGAATTGGTTAATCTCGTCCTGCGATACACCATGCGCGCTCAGCAGGCTTCTTAAGCGCTGGTTCTCAAGTGTCACTGCTTGAGCCACCCTCTGCATTTCCAAAGAGGCAGATGCGCCTTGCCGCTGAAAATCTTGCACTTGCTGCTTGAGATCATTGATCAATTCAGCGCGCCGTGCTCGTGATCGCCGTTGGCTCTCGCGATTCTGGTCTTTGACCTCTTGTGTAATGAACTGTAAGCAGAATTAACATGGGTTAGTACAGGGTTGGCGAGATTGGAGACTGCTATTTTAAAGAATACAGGTACACACCTTTCGAGGCATTGCTGCGGCGTAACTCTGGTTCTCTCTCCATGTATTAGTACAGACCCGAAGCAAAGCAACCACTTTCAATCAGGCTCGTTAAACGTCAACTGAATACCATCTTGAGGAATGAAAGAAGGGAGAGTTACTAATGGCGGAGGAGAAGAGTAAAAGTGTAAGTGTGCTAAACTGCTTGTGGCATGAAGCGACATTTAACTCGTCACTTCGCAACGGTCCAATAGTTTCACATAGAAAGTGGCGCACCAATCTCCACAGAAGAACCTGGATGTAGACTCCCTTGCATTGGTGGGTGCAGCTGTACTCCGTATATTGACGGAACAATGCTAGAGGGCGCCTCACGAAGAGAGAGCCACGTAATTGTGTCAACTGTTAGTAAACGTTGCTTGCATCGTTGAGGTCTGATGTCATTCCGGGCTTTATCTCGGTATAATTTCTCCAAGCTGAAGAGCATTGTCGTCGTGTTAGCTTTGTGAAAGCTCTTCTGGGACGAAAAGTCGCCTCCTCAGCCTTATATGGCAATGAGCTTATCAGCCTGTGCTTCTTTCGTACATCAGATATGACCGACCTATGGATTGCCACCAGAAGAAGTATAAATAAATTCTTGCATAGCACCGAATGCACCTTCATTCAGCTGTCAAGGGTCAGATAGTATGCTATTGGACCGGCTTCTGGCGGAAAAGTGGACGAACCTCCCTGGACCGTGACAACAACCAATGACTTTACTCATATCATATATCACTGGCAACGCATCCAATAGGAGAGAATAACGAAAGGTGGCTAAAAGTCGGTGTGTGGGTTACCATGCAGTGTACACAGCACAGCCTAATTGACTTGTAATCAAACAGATGGCCTGCATTGCAACATACAGCAGTCTTCCCCGCCCAACACACTCGCCACTGAGGCTGTACAATGCTCGATTTGTTGCTGGGACCAACTGACAAGTTGTATTCGGCGAACGTCGTGTGTTCATTGCATTTCAGCCACAGTATGCATCTGGATTACTGTACATGAGCCCTGGCCAGCCTTGTTCAGATCCAAGAGCAAGGGATATACCCGGCTGATAATGATTGGACAACGCCTACTGCTCTCTCTCAGCACCATGCAGCCTTCCTGTATAGCATTGCATAGCTCCCTAGCTGCAGTATCGACACGATGAGATATCGACGTAATCCTACGTCTCGGGAGTGGTTTGCTCTCAGTATAAAATATACTGCATTTTCCCACCTTCCATGCTGTTTGTGATGATCATCTTGACTTGTGATTTGAGATATTGCTTATAGCTCTACAAAGTTCTTTTTAAAAACTTCTTTTGTATGCCAAGTGCATCCATTCTTACGAAAATGGAAATTCACTCTCCTAGCATTTATACGCAAAATAACCAAGATCCTGACCTTGGAGTTACTTCTACCGACGGTAGTCATGCTAATGACGCGAGTGACAATCTTTTGCAACATGGAAGTCACAACGTGCATTATATACAAAATCCCGATGACGAGGATGACAAACGCACTTATGACTCTCGAGGAATGGACCCAAATCATGGTCAACGCGCACCCACTGATCCTCTTGACGAAACACCACGGTCTTTGTCGCCTTTTGATTATGGCCTGAATATTCTTTCGCAGTCCATCGATGCAACTGGAGAGACTACTGAATCATTCTTTCAGGGACAAATGGCTTATGAAGCTGAAAATGAGGGACTGTCCATCAATATCCCTTTGGCATCTAACTACAGAGATTCCATCAATAGCGCTTCTCACGCCCCTTACTGGGACGAAGTGGGACGAAGAAAATGCATATATTAAGGGATTTATTAAGAGCCTATAGACGTTTGAGAATCTCGAACATTCCGTTGATGATGCAGGACAAGAGGAGGTCTCTCGCCAAGAGGGACCTCCAACGCACGACGAATCTCGCAACTCGATGCAGACCAAATGGCTGTGAGATTTTCGCCCTCCTAAATACTCTGACAGACACTAATAAAATGATCTTTAGTCATTTGCAAAGTGCCACGATGGATCTTGATGTCTTACAAGTAAGATATGAACAGCTGAAACAATTGGCCGTTGCTAATCGGGATGCAGCAATTCGTTATGGAGTGTCACTTGATTGGCGACGATGTTAAAACTGTTACGATAGAACTCGTCAAGAGAGCCGGGGAAAACTATCTACGACATTCTGAAGCAGGACGTTACATTGAACCCGGCTCTGTGCTGAGAGCCATCGGCAATTACTCTCCGCAAAACTCGCTTTCGCTTTCGCAAAAGGCTCGCCCAACCGTTCCGGTGGTTTTTGTTGCCTCGCCTTATTTGAGGCTACGTCCTTTGAAAGGGCACCAAAACGGGGAAAATCGCGGCGACCATCTTCCCCGGACACTTCTACAAAACCTCTATGGGTTCGATGTCACCCCAAATCGCGATAAGACTCAAATTGTCCGCAAAGGTGGGAACGGTTCACAACTGAACAGTGCACTTCACGTGAACCAAATGTGGTGTCTAATTGGGTCTTCCATTCTGATCACCATGTCAGACCATACAACCAAAGAGCTCTTGGATGGAACGATCGGGGAGCGAAGTCTTGGACATGAGCCGCCTATCAAGGTTAAGGTCATTGAGGATAAGCAAAAACATCATGATATTGCTGTATCGTCAAGCATAACATGGGTTGATCTTTTCAAAATTACCATGGATGCTGTTCAGAAAAAGAGATCTGATTTTCACTACTATGATTTGCGCGATGAGAACAAGGTCGTCATAACTGCCGAAAGATGGATTGAGATTGCGAGCTCAAGGAGCCTGCGAAAAACACAAGTTTATACGTTTTATCTCACCCCAAGACCAAAAAATGGAGATCCGAGTAAGGATCGACTTTTTTTGGAGTACAGAAGACATGATGCTTCCGGGATATTGGACGAGTTGCCAACAAAGCACCGACCCACCGACGCATCCTCCGAACTGCTGGGATCCTCTATGAAGGAGTCCTATACGCATGAATCAGCACACCAGCTCACCTCCAACACCGCTTCCAGCCCGCTCTTTCTGTATCAAGATGGTACTGATTTTATTGTGTCTTCTCCAGATCCGCAAGATCCCGATGAGTTGTACGACACTGACAAAGACCCTTTGAGTATCATCCCACAATCGCACGAAAGTGGATTGGATGAAAGCACGAACACAACAACGCCACTAGGAATCGACAACTCTCCAAATGACAGAGAGGCACCGGAGGCTTCTTCCACTGGTAATTTCACCAACTTAAATGATGATATTGCGGGCAACATGACGGATGATGACGGAACAATTGATCTTTCAGAGGCAAAGAAGCATCAGATGTATCATAAAAGAATACGACACAAGAAGATACAGCCTGGCTCAGAATTGTCCGTCGAAACTTTCCCTTCTGTGAGTTTCCCCCCCTACGCTCTGACGAAGGTTGTCTTACATTCAATTGTTCATAGGCCCAAGAGGACGACCCCAATGCAAGTAACGATATATTTTTAAAACAACTATTCATCCATAAGCAGCGCCAAAGTCAAAGTCAAGGATCGATTGCTTCCCTTGTGTCAAAGCATTTCCCAGGCGCGAATGCGGGATCCTTTAGTTCTCGGCGTGATAGTTTGCGAACTTACCACACGCACCAATACTTGGAGTCTTAATTAGAGTTACAACTACCTAGCCCATAGGTCCCATGGGTAACCTAAACTAAGGAATAAAATATTAGCATAAAGCCTATAACTTAAAAAAAGAAAGTAGGCTACCTATAGGCTGCCTATAATAATTATAGGCAGTCTATAGGTAATTAAGGTAAGTAATAAAATAAGATAGGTATTTATTAGGTATATAAAACCTAAATTTTATAATAATTATTTATAATAATTTAAAAGCTATATAACTATATTTTAAATACTAAGTAAAAAGTAATAATTAAAGTATTTAATACTTAAATCTTATAATAATTTATTATAATAATCCTTTATAATATATAATAAGTAAAAGCTTAAGGCTTATTATTATTTTAATTATTTTATTATATTATTTAAGGAGTAGTAATAGTTATAGTAAGGGTAGGATAAGTATTAATCCTAAGGAAATATTTTAAAGTTATAATAGCTAAAATTAACTTTAAAAATTAATTATTTTTTAATATAATTATAATATATTTTACGTAAATTATAATAATATTAGTTACTTAAAAATAAATATTAGCTATAGTAATAATAATTTAAAAGTAAAAAAATATATTAAAAAAGTAATTTATAAAAAATAATTTAATAACTTTTTAAATAGCTTTAAGAATACTTTTTTAAATTCTTAAAGCTTACTAGCTTTTAGTAATTATAACTTTTTTAATAAAATAAGTAAATAACGCCTTTAGGATTAAAAGTTAGCTACCTTTTTAATATTAATAAATTTTATTAAGTATAGTATTTAGGAGTAGATAATTAATATATAATAATTATTTATAATAATTAATTATAATAATTAAGATATATATAACTAGCTTAAAAATAACTATAACTATCTTTATTTACTTTAGCTAATTTTTTAAATAAAGGCTATACTTAAGTACTATAGATATATTATAAAGGTATTATAAAAGCTAAATATTAAATAAAATTAATATATTAACGAAGGCTTTAATATTATATAGCTTTAGGAAGTTATATAAAAGAGAAGATATTTTATAAAAGGGAAGAAGTTTATAAAGAAGGGAAGAAGTAAAAGTAAAAGAGAAAGTGTTTAATAAAGAATAAAGTAAATGAAAAGTAACCGAAAAGTAAAATAACTTTAAAAATAAATAAAAAAGTAACTGTAAAGTAAATATAAAGTAAGTATAGTAAATTATAATTAAAAAAAGTAAAATTATAGTAAATTAATATATAAAAAAATAATAAAGAAATTAATATACTTTAATATATTAATAATTATACTAAAATATAGATATTATTTCTTTTTCTTTATTTAGTTTTTTCTTTATTTTATTTTTATTATTTATTTACCTTTTTTTACCTCTCTTTTACTTTCTCCTACTCTTTTTCCCTTCTTTACTTTTTATTTACTTTTTATTTACTTTTTTCTAATATAAAAATCTTATTTTATACTACCCTGCTTTTTTTTTTCTTTTTTTTTTCTAACCTTTAGTACCTAAAGTAAGTTTTCCTTTCCTTATCCTCCTACTATTTTTAATATACCTTATACTTTAATATATTAGATTTGTAATAATTTATTATAATAATTATAGCGCTAGTATAAATAATAACCCTTTAAAGTATAACTACAGCTGCCTACTTAGTACTTAGAAAAAGCAGAAGAATAATAGTAAATTATTAGAAAATCTATATATAAAAAAAGTAAAAGCTTACTTAAATAATATATTACTAATCTAGTATAATTATAACTAAGTAAAATAAATACTTAACTGGGTTATTAAAAAAGCTAAAACTATACTTAAGAAGTTAAATATATATATATATATAATAATATATAAATATAAAAGTAACTTAAGGCTAAGGTAAAGCTTATTTATAATTAAAAGGTATAAGTCTTTTATTATTTTTTTAGTAATTTTTTTATATTTACTAATAATATTAGGTATATTAAAGGAAATTATTTTAATAATATCTATAATAATCTTAATATTAATAACTTTATAACTGATGCCTATAGTATTACTTAGGATAATTATAATATTAATTAAAAGCCTAATATAAAGGAGCTTTTTAATAAGGAACAGATATACTTTAAATTATATAACCTTATTTATAATAATAAGGTTAAGAAACTTTCTACTAGGCTGCAGAATTAGGACCTTTATAAGTTTATTAAAGGTAAAGTAGTTATATAGTAAAAAGTATATTTTAATAATTATTATAAGTAATTATTATAAATAATTTTTTATAATTTACTAATTTTTTCCTTAGAATAAATTAAACCTTACCTTTAAAAAAGGTAAAAAGTAATTAATAACAGCTGTATAATACTTTTAAATTAAGCTGTATTTATAGAAGATATAGCCTTAGTAAGTATAAGCTGCTTAGCTATATATTAAAAATTAAGAGTAAATATATATATATATTTAAATCCTTACTGCTATTTACTAATATTATATAGTAACTCTTTAGTACTAATTAATATATAATTTATATTTTTGCTATTGGAAATTAAGCTTTAGAGTATCCTAGTTTATTAGAGGAAAAAGATCGGACCACTTGACGGTTGAAAGTTTGTTGGATTGTTCCTAGCTATAGGGCTTTACAAGCCCTTTTTATAGCTATAGCTAGCTGCTATAGCTGCTGACTAACGGTCTAATAGCAGGCCCTAGGCCTGCTAGGTATGCTAGGCTATAGCTATTATAAGCCTCCCCTTGTAATTTAGCTAAAGTCGCCTCGCTAAATTACATACAGCTGGAAAATCAAGACCTAAAAATCAAGCCCAAAAATCAACTAAAACCTAACATAACTAAATAATAAAAGTACCTAAAAAAAAAAAATTCAGAAAAAACAGCCGGTTAGATTAATTAATTAAGCTTGCCGGAATTAAATCTGCTATAGCAGGCCGTAAAGTGCGGGGTTGAATATGAAAATCGCTTAGAAACCTTCCGGTCCTTCCACCAGTTTACAGCCGCAATGCTTAATTAATATCGCATTTTTCAATTAGTGCCGCGTTATTCAATCGGGCTTGCGTTAATTAAATAGATAGCGTATTGCAATTTAAAGAAAAAGGTACTATTCAGGCCTAGCAAAAGGGAATAGCATTATTAGGTCAGTTGTTGAATTTAAACAGCTTCCTTAGCATGGATCGATCGCAGGTCCTTGGGGCAGCTAAAAGGTGCCTCTGCTAAAACTAATTGCTATATAAATTTATATGTAAACCTGTTTAACAGCCTGTCTATAGCGGACATCCTAATTGCCGGCTTTCTATAGCTGCGTTCCAATTAGACCGGTTATTAACCTTCCTTTAATCGTAAGCCCGGAAAGACCTTACAGCGCCTTCGTCTACATTAAGGTCTTAAAAATCCTCTATAAAGCTGTATCTAAACGGCTGCTGTAGCCCTAGGTTAAAAGACCTAGGAATTTATATACGATTTTTACCATTAAGTACTAGCGAGATTTCCCCCTGTCTCGGTCACTATTTTGTTAAAGGAAAAAGATCGGACCACTTAACGGTTAAAAATTTATTGGATTGTTCCTAGCTATAGGGCTTTACAAGCCCTTTTTATAGCTATAGCTAGCTGCTATAGCTGCTGACTAACGGTCTAATAGCAGGCCCTAGGCCTGCTAGGTGTGCTAGGCTATAGCTATCATACTAGGTGTAAAGTACTTATGAATTCCACTGCTAAAGGAAAAAAAAAGAACTCTATATGTTTTTTTCCTTTCTTTTTTTCCTCTTTTTTTTTCCTCTTTTTTTTTCCTCTCTTTCTTTTCCTCTCTTTTTTTCCTGTTTTTTTTTCCTATTTTTTTTCCTGTTTTTTTTCCTCTTTTTTTTCCGTTTTTTTTCTTCTTGTTTTTTTTTCTTGTTTTTTTCTTGTTTTTTTTTCCTGTTTTTTTTTCCTGTTTTTTTTTCTGTTTTTTTCTTATTTTTTTTTCCTCTTTTTTTTCTATTTTTTTTTCCTCTTTTTTTTCTATTTTTTTTTCTATTTTTTTCTTATTTTTTTTTCTGTTTTTTTTCCTATTTTTTTTCCTATTTTTTTTTCCTTTTTTTTTTCCCTAGTATTTTACTAATAATTATACTTCTAAGCTCTACTACTATTATAAAATACATTTTAGCTATTATTATTATTATATTTTCTTTTAAGGTAGTTTTCGCTATAGTAGGTTTAAATTTAAGTTAACTTTACCTTAGTATATCTACTAAATTCGCTAAATTAATTAAAAAGAATTAATTAATTAATTATTAACTTAGGAAATACTTTTAGGCCTAGTATTTCTATAGAATAATAAAAATATTAAGCGCCTGGTTAATATAATTAATATCTTTTTAAAGTATAAATAATATACTTAATAAGTTAAGTATTAGATCTTATATAATAAACTAATATAAAATATACTAGTAGATATTTTAAGTATAATTAAGGCTTTATTAAAATAGAATAAGTAAAGGAAATAAATAAATTATATTTATAATAATTAATTATAATAATTAAGTATTTTAGTATAGCTAGTACTATTTATAAAGAAATAGTTCCTATAAGCCTATATTAACTAAGATTATCTTTACTAAAGTAATATTAAAATTATATATAATTATTTTTTAATATAAAAAGCTAAAAGATTAGTATTTAAGTAATATAAGTAAAATATAATCTATAATACTTTATATTTTATTTACTTTTAAAAAGTAAAGTAATAAAGGATTTTATAATTTTCTATAATATTTTTAATATACTATATTAAAATTATATATTATATATAATTTTAAATATAATTTTATAAACTAGGCGATAGAATATAGCCCTGGGAATAATAAAAGCTATACTTTTTTAAAGCTAATTAATCTTTTTTAATATAAAACCTAGGAATATTAATATAAAAAGAAAAGTAAAAATAATATAATATTATACCTAAGTATAGCTGTAAGTATTTTAGTAGTTATTTTTTTAAGGGATAAAGAATAATTTAATAAATTTTTACTCCTTAACTAAGTTATTTAGTTTTACTAATACTTTATTAGTATAGTATAGTAATACTATTATAATAGATTATTATAATAGATTATTATAATAGATTATTATAATAGATTATTATAATAGATTATTATAATAGATTATAATAAAAGAAAACGGAAGTAGAAAAATAAAAAAGGAAAGCTTTATATTTCTATAAAACTTATAAAAAATTATTTAAGCTTTTAAAAGTTAAACTTTAGTTAACTATATTTAACTAATAATCTATAGTAATATCTACTAATTTTATATTTATTTTTATTTATAATTTTAAAATATTATTAATATAATATTATTAGTAGTTTAAAAAAATTACTAGCTATATTTAGTTAATTATTATTATACTGCTTTTATTATAAATTATAAAGTAGATAAAAAATAGGTATTATTAATTGTTTAAGGGAATATAAGACCTACCCTATATATAAAATTTAAAATATATATATTTATAATAATTATTTAAAATAATTACTTTTTACTACTGTTTATTTACTAATATTTAAATATAGCTTTAATAATTAATTTATTACTTTAAATTTAAAGAGAGCTTATTTATTATATCTTTAAAAAGCCTACTACTGATATTTTCCTTTATTAATAGTAATTAACTAAGTAGTATAATTAAAATATATTTAAATATTTTTAGATATATATCTTTAGTAGTTATCTTTAAAAAACTAATAGCAAAAAGTATTAAATATTTTTAATAAATGTAAAATAGCTATTATTTAGTAATCTTTTCTTTCTAATATATAAATTATAAAAGGAAATCTAATTGTAATTTATATTTACTATAAGTAATCTCTTATATATCTTAACTAGAATTTAACTAGAACATTAATAATAATATATTATATTAAATCTATTAATTATCTTAGCTAATAAATATACTAATATTTTCCTTCTTTTATTTAAAGTAATAAAAATTTCCCTATATATATAGCTTTATATTTTATAATAATTACTTATAATAATTATTTTTAGGTTAAGTTTTAAAAATAGTAAACTAAAGTTATAAGATTTTTAATTTATACTTTTATAAATAAAAACCTTTTTATAAATCTTATTTAAAATCTATTGCTTTAATATTTTCTATTATAACTCTACCTTTAATTTAAAATACTATTTTAAATATACTTTATAAAGCGTATATCTACTTATATAAATAAAGTTTAATAAATAACGTTTTAAAATCTTCTGCTAAGTATAAATATTTCTTTAACTCTTAATACTTAGACCTTTTTATTAAGTAAATACTGCATTTTTAGTATTATTAGCTATTTTATTAATTACCAGTAGTATTTTTAAAAGGTTAGTCTTAATTTTATTAATATATCTAAGGATTAAGGTATAAATACTTAAATATTTTATATTATTAATTACTTAGCTAAATATAAGCTTTTAAATTAGGTTTCTGCTATTATAATAAATAATAGTTTATATTTATAAATATAACTATTAACAAAAGCTATTTAATATTAGCTTAATACTTTATTATAAATACTAATTTTATAAATATACTATTTAGCCTATATTATTAATCTACTTATAGCTAAAGTTTTTAATACTAAGAAATTAATATAATATAATAATATTATATTTACTTCTTATTTTAATATACCTAATCTTTTTTTAAAGAAAGATAATAAAGTAAATAATAATAAAAAGTTTTTATTTAAATCGGCTAGTATTATAAATATTATTTTAAAAGTATTTTATATTTATAATAATCTTTTATAATAATTACTAATTTTATCTTTTATAGGTCTATTACTTAGCTTAAGTACTAAGTAAAAGCCTTAAGTAATGGATTATTTTTTAAAAGATCTAGTAAAGTAATCTAAGATTTCTACTGCTAGATTATAAAAAACCTTTATAACTACTTTATAATATATTAACTTAATAGAATTCTACTACTTTAATACTTATTTACGCTTATCTTCTTTAGCCTGTAATTAATAAATACTTATTTTAATTAAACTAATATAATTAGGAGATTACTATAGAGAATTAGTAATAAATTAAATACTTAATTAATATTAGCTATTTATTTTTATAGTTTATAAATAAAATAAGCTATAAAAAGAATTATATTTTTTTAACTATTATTTAATATCTAAAAGTTAGTATATTACATTTAGACGTAATTCTGTTTAATTTATTTAAAAAAGAAAGTAAAGCTGCTGAAGATATATAATAATAATTACTTATAACGGCTGTTTTATTTACGTAAATAAAGCTAGAGAAGTATATCTTTATTATTTTAAAAAATTAAAATATATATTTTATTATATAGCTTCTTTACCCTCCTAGTAGAAATATAAAGTATAACTATAGATAGGCTAGTTTTAAATATCTAGGTTTATTATCTTAAGCTTTATAAGATTATTTTAAGCAGGTATTTATTTATTATTATTATAGCTATTATTACCTAGTTGCTTTTAAACTTAGTTAACTAGCTTTTAATAATATATATACTACGTTTTTTAGTTCTAAGAAGGTTAGTATTATTTATAATAATCTTTTATAATAATCTAATTTACTATATTTTACTAAGCTACTAATAATTATAAATAAGCAGATATAATCTACTATAACTTTTTTAATAAAGCTTAGAAGTTTAATAAGTCTATTTACTAATTTTAAGTAAAGCTTTTATATATTCCCTAATATATATATTTTAGTTATATAGCTAGAGATTTTTTTATAATTTAGCTAAGTAGTATTCCTTTTAAAAAAGCTTAAAGTATTTACTACTAAATCTATTATTTTAATTATTATTAACTAAATATTAAAACTATTAAGAAGTAATTTAACATCTACTTATTTAAATAAAAAAATTAATAGTAATAACTTTATTTACTTAGTCTTAATTATTACTTTAATTCTTAAGATAAAGTATTATATAATACTTAATTATTTAAGCTGAAAAAAGCTTTAGGATATTTATATATTTTTTAAATAGCTAATAAACACCTTTAATTATTATATTAGCTTATTAATCCTACTAAAGAAGAGATTATAATTTTATTAAAGCTAGTTATAAATATAGAAATATAAACTTTAATTTATATACCCTTAAATTTTTTTTCTTTTAATAATAAAAATAATTATTATTATTAAAATAATAATAATAGTATTAATTTTATAAGCCCTTTATTACCCTTACAAAGGCTAATAATACCTAAATATCTAATATTATTTAGTTTTTATTTATAAATATTACTAACTCTTTATTATTTTATATAAATATAACTTTATTAGTAAAGTTAATTTTATTATACCTTATAATTAAGCAGTACTTAACTTATTTAGTATCTGTAATTATTATAAAGGCTAAGGAAGCTAATAATATAATATTTAGGTTATTATAAATAATATATATATATTTCTTTAATATTAGTATTTATAATAATTATTTATAATAATCTATATATTTCTAAATTTAGTATATTATTTACTTTAGGTAGCTTATTATAAGTAGTACTTATACTAGGCTACCTATATATAACCTAAAATATTATTACCTAAAATAAGTACCTAAATTAGGTATATACTAACTTATTCACCTATTTATTACTTATTTATTACCTATAGGCGGGACTAAGCCATTACCTTACCTAAAACCCATAGGTTATAACATCTCTAGTCTCAATATCATCTACCATCACCTATTGTCACCAATCCCAACGCTGGATATCCTCGAAGACAATGTATTGTGGAAAATGACGGAAAGAGAAACCGAGGACATGCATTGAGAGCTCGGAATGCAAACTCGGGTAGCGCATCTCATTCCTACCCTCGGAAGCGAGATACTCTCATCATGTTGAGAATCACGTGTGGATCCACGTGATCCTCCTCATGTTACAAGCTGCGCCTGCCCGTAGTCCGTTTGCTATAGAAGACGATGTCTTCTATTATTTTTTTTCTTCTTCCTTTTCCTCTTTTCTAAATAGCTTCCTTTAAGATAGAAATAAACCGCTATTTCTGCATAGGTTATAAGCCCTTTCTGCTACTGCGTAGAGGAGTAAGTAAAAGACGAAGTTGTAATAAAAGCTTTTATAACTTTAATAATAAGATAACTAAATTATTAAGATAGTAATAAATACGTCTTAAGGAGATGATAATAACTAAGCAGTCTCCCTTAGCCTTTAATTAGCTCCTTAAGAATTAATAAAGTTAGCCTAGGGGCTGCCTTATATACTAAAGCCTTAGTAAATATAATTAAAATATTAATTATATTAATTTTTTATACTATAATAATAATAATAAGTCTTTTAAGCAGTAGGTATAGGCTATTTAATAATACCTAGGACTTTTTATATACTACTTATTAAAAAGCTATAGTTAGTAAATAACTAAAAAGCTTAAAAGTAAATTATTAAGATTAATGCTAGAATCCTTAGCCTTTAGAAATATATTAATAAAAAGGTTCTTATACCTATAGACCTAAATAACTAGGAAGTCTAGGAATAATATAACCTAAAGGTAATAGGTTTTTTTATAAACTTTTTAGTAATAAAGATCTAGGTAAAGATAGACTAGGAAGGTTTTAATTTTAATATAATAACTTTAAAAAAACTTTTTACTTTAATCTAGACTACTATATTAAAAGCCCCTAAAGAGGATATCTTTAATATAATCCTTAACTTTAATAAAATAAACTAATGGGCCTTTACCTTATTTAACGCCTATATCTCTGCCCTTATAAAGGGTTAAACTAGGATTAAGGTAAAATACCCTAACGCCCTTAATATATAGTTTATTACATCAGCCCTTGCAGGTCTAAAGGAGACTAACGAGACCTGGTATAAGAATTAAACTACTAACTTAAAGTAGAGTAAGGAGATCTTAAAAGATAAGCTCGTTAAGTTCCTAATATCTTAAGTAAACGAGGAGGTAAGGTTATTTAAGTAAAACCTAGCTATAGTTAGTAAGCTATTAAAAAAAAAAAAGAGGGAAAATCCTTAGAATAACTAAGAGATAAAGACTTTAGAATATAGCTGTAAAGTCTTTATAAATATAAAAGGCTATATTTTAAAGACCTATTAGAGGCTTTACTTAGAACTAATACTAAAAAATATTAAAAAGAGAATTAAAAAAAAGAAGGTATAGCTAGGAAAGAAAGATAAAAAGTAAAGGAAAGGTAACCCTAATATTATAAAAGTAGGCTAAAATTTTATTAGTATAATTATTAATTAAAGCTTAATAAAGATCTTTTACCTAATAGTACTAAGCCTAAGAAAAAATACCTTTTTTTAATTAATTATTAAAGTATTTTTTTATTAAGGACTATAAAGTACTTATATTTTTATAATTTACAGGGAGAAAAAAGAAAGTATTTCTATCTTACTTAATGAAAAAGAAGGAGAAAGTATTTCTATTTCTCTAGCCCCATCTACCTCGTTTACCTTATTACCGGAGGTCTTACCCGCTTTATTACTAAGGGAAAATACTTCTTCTTAATTAACCGTTAAAGTATTTCTTTATTAATAACTACAAAGTACTTATATTTTTATACTAAAAGGAGATTTTTTTATTTAACGAAGACTATAAGGTACTTATATTTTTATACTAGAAAACAGCCTTAGTGCCTTTAAAAGGCACTATCTTAAGCTTCTTACTTTCCCCGATCTTTTAAACCTTTTTAATAACTTTAATAATAGTAATAATAGTAATAATAATAATAATAGTAATAACAGTAATAACTTTAGTAATAGCTTTAGTACTTTTAAAAAGCGCTACTTTATTTTTTCTAATCTTCTTAACCTTCCTACTAATAAAAAGGAAGAAGATTAAAAAAAGATCTCTACTAAAAATAAGAAGATTATAAACCTATTACTTATAGCAAAGGGAATTACTAAAGATAATATAATTATTAATTTAGGATACTTATAATACTACTTTAATAATACCTATTAGTTTACGTATCTTTAGGAGTTAAAGATCTTAAACTTAATAAAAATAAGTAATAAAGGCTGTTTAAATATTAAGGGAATAGGTATAATTATAATCTCTATTCTGGCGGGTACCTTAATACTAGAGAATATCTTTTATTACCCTTAAGGAGTAGCTAATATACTTAGTTTAAAAGTTCTTAAAAAAAGAATATATTTATAAATAGGATTAATAACCTACTAGTCTTTAAAGAAGAGGAAGACTTTATTCTAGTTATAAAAATAGTCTAGAATTATAATATAGTAATCTTTAATTATTTTTAACTAAAAGGAGGTATTAATCTAGCCCTCCTCTTTTATAAAGCTATAATAGATAATGTAGAATTTGCTTTAATATATTACAGGCTTAGCTACGTTAGTAAAGATAGAGTTATAGAAGCCTATAAGAAATTAGGTATAAAAATTAATAAAAAGATAATTAAAGAGTTTTATTACAGGGCCTATTATATAGCTAAGTTTAAGGCTATTATTAATTAAACCCCTTTAGTAATTATAAATAGTTTTCTATAGTATATATTCTAAAATACTATAAAATATA
Organism: Trichoderma semiorbis; assembly: GCA_020045945.2. Taxonomy (NCBI): domain Eukaryota; kingdom Fungi; phylum Ascomycota; class Sordariomycetes; order Hypocreales; family Hypocreaceae; genus Trichoderma; species Trichoderma semiorbis. The sequence continues at coordinate 4,107,162 of CM034697.1, read as the reverse complement.
TACTAATTAGCCTTAGAGGCTAATATTATTCCTTTTATAGTATTAACTTTTAGTTTTATTATTAATAACTTATCTTAGCTACTTTAAAAAAAGAAGCTATAAAGAAGCTAAAAGCTTAGAAAAAGTAGGTTAAGATTTTAAGCAGCAGGTTTAAAGTTTAAGTAATAGGCTTTAATAATATAAAGGAATTTATTAATAAAAAAATAAAAAACTAATTAAATAAAGATAGCTAGATCTTAAGAACCTCCTTGCCTTATGCTCCTTAATAGAACAGAGTTATTAAATAAGCCGGTAAAGCTTTAATAAATTTAGTAAAAGTAACTTATATTAAGACTAATCTTCTAAAGACCCTATAGCCTTTCTTTATAAAGGCTAGCGTTTATATTAATAACTTATTACCTATAGTAGAAATTAAGAAAGGATTATTACCTATTAAAAAAATATTTAAGGCTATTAAGGTTAATTAGAAATTTAATATTAAGTATATTAAAACTTAAGGATATATAGCCTATATTAAAAAGCCTAAACCTTAAAAAGTCTATAGTATTAAAATAGATATAAAAGTAACTTAAGGGTTCTTTATAAAAATAAAGAAACTAAACGGCTATATTTATAAAATTTACCTTCTTAATAAAGGGAAGGTTATATATACCTATAATATTAGATTTAGGGAGATACTAGATAAGAGGAGACCTAATAAACCTATAGTTAAATTAAAGGTAATTTTTATTAACCTAGACTTAGAAGATAGAGGTAGGATTATTTATAATAAGATCCTAATCCCTTACCTATAAAAAAATAAGTTTTAACTCCTACCGCTAGGCTAGGAAGTTAAAGCAGAGTATTAAGCTAAGTAAGAGGGCGTAGAGGTAGACTAAGCTAAGTAAGTTAAAGTAAAGGAGGTTAGGAGCAGTATTATAAACTTAAACCTAGGCGATATTATTATAGACGAGGAGACAGGGGAAGAAGTAGAAGTTTTTAAGTATTTTAAAGCTAATAAAAAAAATAATCTATAAAAGCAGATTTATAAAAAAGCTAAGGGATAAGGCTAACTTTAAACGCCTAAATTAATACCTTTAAGAAAGTTATAAAATAAAGAAAAGAACTCCTTAGTTACCTGCCTTAAATAAGAAAAGAATAGAGAAATACCTAAGGTATTTACTAATAAAGCTATAAAAGTCTAGGAAGTTACTAAGACTATAGAAGTTACTAATTATAAAACTGCCTATAAAATTAAACAGCTGAGATAATTTACTTAAAATAAGCCTAGACTTAACTATAAGGCTTTTAATAAAGGTAATAAAAGGAAGAGAGCTAGGATAATAATCTATAAGGTTTATTATTAAAAAAGAAACTAAATTTAGGTAAAAGAGAAGAAACTACTAGTGTTTATAACTCTAAAGGTAGTCCAGTAGCTTAATAAAGGTTTTTTTATTCCTTAGAACTAGTATAAAGCTAAAAAGAAGTTAGACTATAACCAGAAGTAGCTCCTGGTAATAAAAAAGTAAATAAACAGTCTACGGGAGAAGAAGACCTAGATTCTTATTAAAAAGCTACGAGAAGGTATTATTTTAGATAACTAATAGGTTTATAATAAGAAATACCTAGTTAGAAAAGATCCTATTACAAAAGTAAGACTAGTAATCCGAGGAGATTAACTTAAGAGTATAGGCTATATTACTAAGGATATTTATACTACTGTGGCTTATATAGCTTTAGTTAGAATCTTCTGTATAATTATAGCCTCTTAGGACTTTAAATAAAAGTAATTTAATATAGTTACAGCCTTCCTTAATATTAACATTAAGGAAAAAGTCTTTATAAAGCAGCTATAAGGATTTAACAATAGAACAGGCTGCATTTACTACCTTCTTAAAGCCTTATATAGCCACCTGGGATTATTATTATAGTAGTTTAAAGTTATAACTAAGGCAATAGGTAAGATTAGCTTTAAACCTCTTTTTATAAAGCTTTACATCTTTAAAAATAAAAAAACTAGGGTAATTTTTATCCTTTATATAGATAATATAATTATAGCTGCTGTAATAACGAAGGAGATTAATAAGATTAATACTAAGTTAATAAAGATATTTAAGATAAAGGCTTTAGGGGAAGTTAAAATATTCCTAGGCCTTTAAATAAAGAGAGATAGGGAAAAAAGATTTATTTTTATTAACTAGGAGAAGTATATTATAAAGGTCCTTAAGAAGTTTACTCTAGATATTTAGAATATAGCTATAATACTATAGCCTCTAAAGAAAGAAATCCCTTATAATTAAAAGAAGGGAAAAGCTATTATAACTTTAAAGGAGTAGCTAAAGAGAACTAGAAGTTTAAATTATATTTTAATTAAAATATAACCTAATATTATATATATAGTCTAGAAGATATATAAGGCTAACTTAGGCCCTATTTTTATTTATAAGGAGATTATTAAATATTTATTTAAATACCTATATAATATAAGGAAGTTGGCTATTTACTTAGGAGGTAAATATAATATTAATAACCTTAACCCCTAAGTTTATACTGATATTTTATTTACTAACGACCTTACGGAGAGATTCTTAATAGTAGGTTATATTATATTTATTAAAGATAGTCCTGTTTTTTAGAAATTAAAAAAACAGACGATTATAGCTACTAGTTTAACAAAGGCAGAGTTTATAAGCCTAACGCCAGCAGGGATATTAGTAATTTAGATTAGGAAGATAATAATAGAGTTAAAAGTAGGTTATAAGGCTGTAATAATTTTTTTACTAATAATTAGAATATAAGAATTACAGCTTTAAATAAAAATAACATAGTAAAGACTTATTATATTAATATTTAATATAAATAAATTATTAATTATTTAAAAATAAAATTATTTAAAATATAATAGATCTATATAGATAAGATAATAGCTAATAGCTTTATAAAGCTACTCCTAAAGATTACTTACGTAAAATTTATAAAGCTACTTAGTATAATTATAATAGATTAAGGGAAAGGCGTTATTATAATATTAATTAGAAGACTAGGAAGGTTAAGAAGGTTTAGGAAAAGCTATTAAGGTATTATTAATTAAAAATCTAGAGATAACTTTATTTTGTTTTAGCCAGGGCAGCGAGGCTTAAGGGAAGGTGTTAAGAATTACGTGTGGATCCACGTGATCCTCCTTATGTTGCAAGCCGCGCCTGCCCGTAGTCCGTTTGCTATAGAAGACGATGTCTTCTGTTGCTTTCTTTCTTCTTCCTTTTCCTCTTTTCTAGATAGCTTCCTTTGAGATAGAAATAGACCGCTATTTCTGCACACATCAAACAGACACCAGTTACTTCCACCTCAAGCGGCTTGGCCAACGATAAATACCCTACGACTAAGGTACAAGGATCCAAACCTGCGAAAATAGTACCTTTTTTTCTATGGGGACCCTGCATCCCAACGACCTCCAGCTCATTGCGAAGCGCCAAAGAGGCAGACATGATCAAGCTTCTTGATGAAGCCGACGAAGCAATTTCTAACAGCCAAGTAGGGATGTATTACTATGTGAAAATTCCAGAGCTCACAGAGGAAGAATTTCTCTCTCGACAAGATATTCCGAGTGAAGGCTTTCAAGAAGACGATCTAAGTATTGTGAAAGAGAGTCCTACTCATCGAAATGTTGGCCCAACGGCCACTGATATTACAGCGAAAGACAAAAATCTGCCGAACAGCGTATCTAGAGTTGATCACGCCAGCGAAAACGCGCACCAGGAAATGAAGGGGGTGACGAAGAACAACACCGATTCAGAAATAACGTTACCTGCTCTAGTGGAAGGCGATGTCGCTAGGAAGCAAGCGCAATTGTTGGGTATTTTGAGCCCCGATAAAGAGTTGATGGGACAGCTTGTCACAGTCAGTCGACAAATTCTGTGGTCGTTTTTGCCAAAGACGGGCAGTTCAACAGTGCACCCTCTCCTGAAAAGGTTTTGGGGTTGCATGGATATAATTCGCAGAGTAAGACTACGCCATTCCATCATCTATTCACTTTGTTATTGACACTAGTGGCTTGTAGCAACTCATCTGGGAAGAGAGCGAACGTGAGCCTCACAATGTACCAACGTACATCATTCGCGACTTTTCAGCGATGCTTCAAAGAACAGGTAGAAGCCAATCTCCAAACTCTCAAAAGACGCTCTTGGCCAATTGCAGAGATTGTAAGGGAGGGAAACACTACTCGTCGGCAGAAGAGGCACTGAAACATTTCCACGATGAGCATTTCGATTGCCACCACAGAGGGGAAAGGCCGTACGACGATCCGTGTTACTCATGGCTGCATCGTATTTGGCACTCACATTATCCTGTGCGAAATGAGCGAAATGATCTGCTTCGCAACGTACAAGAGCTTGAAAGAGAACTCTCCGAGCTGGTACTGCACATGAATGAGCTACATGCTATGGTGACATCCAAGGAAGATGACTCAATGGGTGATCTAGCAATAAGACCACCGCTACCGAAACATATCTTTTACGCTTTTCAAAAGATTGTTCAGGTATTTATCCTCCGATCAAAGAGACTATCTTTGATGACGAGAATAAAGACATCCTCGGAAATTGACCAATCAAAGATTTCGGATAAGATCAACGAACTGCAGCGATTTGAGGAGACTGCAAAAGACCGGATGTTAGATCGATTGGATCATGCCAAGAGAGACATATTCCTGTCCGGCAATACGTCTAGTGACATCGAAAGACCCCAACCTCAGGTCGTTGGAGCTGAATTCTTGGCCTTGGCTTTAATTTGCAAGAGCCACAACTTACTTTTCGAGGCCAAGACCTCAAACTCACGCCCCAACGATAATACTCTCGAGGTGTATAAAGACTATGCTTCAGAGCTTCATTTTCAGGCCAATCAGCGTCCCCAAAAGCGAGTCTTTCTAGACATTCGCGATCTTGAAGAAGAACTCGATGCTTTACACACTTTGCTGAGCCACCAAAAAGAGTGCCTGCATAAATTTGCAAAGTCCATTTCGCCTGATACCCTCCGTCTTACTACCATGACAAGAGTCGCGCAGAATTGCGCCGAAAAGGCGTATCAAGACAACCACACACGACGGCTCGACAGGCGAATACAAGAAGTACAGAACATGAAGACACGGTCGAGATTTTTAAAAGAACAGGTGAAACAAGACATTGAAATAATGGAAGAGGATCATGGAAAAGCCATCAGAGTCTTTACGATTGTGACGCTGTTCTTCTTGCCTCTGTCTTTTGTTTCGAGCTTCATGGGCATGAACACAGTCGATGTGAGAAATATGCATTACAAGCAAGGGCTATTCTGGGCAACGGGAATACCAGTCACCCTCTTTGTGCTGACACTGGCCTGCATCTACGGGTACAAGGGCGATGAAATCCATGACTGGACGATGCAGCTATCACTCTGCCCAAGAAATAAAAAACTGCGGCTGCCAGTGGGTGGGGGAGACGAAAATAGGAGAGGATGACTGTAACGTGTACGAGGTGTCCAGTCTCCCAAGCGCTAAGAAGCCTCGACGAGCTGCACGCCAAAGGAAGCTCAAGTCAAAACTAGCGCATGGTGATGAGGGTGACGATGGGAGCGGAGAACAGCGAGACGATATCGTGCCTTTAGCACGAAAGGAGACGCTAAATAGCTTGACTCTTTTGAAACAAATCAGTGGGAGTGAAGAGGTGTAGGTGACGTGGTTCGCCGCGACTAGCAGAACTGATGATTTACCGATATCCTCTCCTGTGATTCGACATGTTTCTTTTTAGCTTGTCTATAGTCAATAATACAATTGCTTGGCTAATAGATTGGTCGCGAGTTACAAAAATAGAATAACACGGCATCGTGTCTTTACGTGGCGTGGATCAAGTATTCAGCCGCAGCTAATAGTGGACATGAGACCAGTCCCTTGCACTCCTCTCAGATCGCTAGGACTTGTGAGTCCTTCGGAAGAGTCAACGCTCAAGCTTCATATTCCGGGGTAACTTAGTCTCATCATGATTGACGTCAAATTCCCTGGCAAACTTTGTGTGCCTGGATGCTAAAGGCAGCCAGATCATCTAGCACGAAGCCACGTTTTCCCCCTCCACGGCGGCCATATTGAATCAGGGCCGCAAACCAATCACACCACATCCATGTAAACAAACCACATCTCACGGGATCTACAGCCATCACTTGAGCAGCTACAGGGATCAACAGGCACCCGCAAGTCCTCGATCGCTGCCTGACTTAGCGGCCACAAGTGTCAAAATGCAGCAAAGCCTCCACTAAAGACGCGATGGCCAGCCACCCAGGCCCTTGCAAATGGAGCTGCCTTGCAGTTTTTGACACGTTTGACGTTGTGCAGCAGCTGCTGCATAGCCCGATCAGCGATCCGTTGTTTCGGCTCCCCGTCACCTGAGGCGGCTCGTATTTTGGGGCCTGGCATTAGTTCACACTCGGGCTCAATGTCTCTTCTATTTGTTTTGGTGGCCGTGCCGCCCTGGCTTAGACCAAGGCATTCACTAACACGACGGAGGCAGCCGTCAAATACATAAACAAAACATTCATGATCCAGCCATCTCAAAGTGAACACCATACCTTCACTCTAATATCTACCTTTAATCCCCTGACTTCCCCTATTCCCTCGGCAAAACAATCATCAGGCTGGTTTTCTTCTCCTCACCCTTTCTCCCGACTGTTCCGCCATGAGCTCCACCATCACGAAATGCAGCTCCGATATCAACCGCGGCCCCTCGAAACCGGAAACCGACATGATGGAAAGCAAACATGAGCCGCGGGCTTCATTCCTCAGCCTTCCGACGGAAATTCACCTGCAAATCTCAAAACTTCTGATATATCCCGATGCGCTCTCTCTCAAATACACCAATCGGTATTTCCACAGCTTCGTCGACACCGACGTCGACCTCAAGGTGGAGTGGCTCATTGAGCGGCGCCGTCTTCATCTAGAATGTCCAAACAACGGGCGCTGTGATTTGGGCACGGATTTGCGATTCTGCAGAGGCAGTGTAGCGTAAGTCACACTCATTCATTTTTCTCATTCAATCAGGGACATATTTGTAAGCGAGATGCTGATCTGAAACAGGCTACTCATGAAGCGCCGGCGAGAGCACATTGAATGTGAATCACGGCCTGGCTTGGGATGCATCATCTACGGAACGCCCACTTGTCCCAATCGCCGACGAGGCATGAAGGCATGGCAGCGCTGGCTTGAGACTAAGTTTACCATTGAGCTGCGGTGGGTGTTGGTGGCTTTACTTGTTGCTTTGTGTAGCTGGGTCTGCACAATCTTGGTGAATTAATTGCTGATGCTGGAGACGCTGCGCTGGATCGCTGTCTGTACCATAAACGACTACAAATACCTAATGTTTAATATCACAGTTGTATGAGTGAGGAATCTCAAGAGTTAATATATAATAAAACTATGAATCTTGCAAAAATATGACAGAGACACAAAGGCTGAAACAGAATTACCACGACTCCTACTCTCAATACCGATAACCACACACAATCGCAGCCAGCGCGTTGCTTTCTATCCGAACAACTTCCATCTCAAGCCACATAACCCATATAAAGTAACGACAGCTAGCGATCTACACTAATCTAACCGTGCCCAATTCGTCGACAAATAGACAAGAAAATGAAGGAAACCTTACTCTCCGTGAGCTAATAGTGAAACACGTATTCTATAGCTCTTGATACTTGTCAACGTCTAGGCTTGATGCCCTCTTTTAGCCCAATTATGAAGGGCATCTCTGCTTTTGCGTGTGATAGGTCACAGTGCTTTTTAGCTTCTTCCAGCTTCTCTGGGTTAAGCCCATGTCGTAAAGAGCTCTGAAGATATTTGAGACCACGCTTGGCGAAGTAATCTACAATACCCCCTTTTTGTTCTAGAAAACTGCCTGTAAGAATGAATTGGTTATAAAGTGGGGAGGTGAGTCTTTGAACCTACTTAACAGCTCTTCATTATCCTTCTGAGGGCGACCCTTTAGCGCCTTGTCTATGAGTCTCCCGTAATGACCCTCCACCCAGTTGACGATTTCCCCTAGATGTAACCGCTCTTCTCTAATCAAATACAAGCTAGGGATGTTGCAAAGCATATCGTTTTCTCCGTGCTCTTGGGAGAGGCTTATGTCCTGGCAAGTGCCGTCATCATTTCTCTGGTACCTGGTTGCCATGATGCATGCAAACTGATAGTGATAAAAAGCATTGCGAAACGAGACCAGTCTATCCTCAGTTCGTTCATCCCCTATCTTCCTACCATCCGTTGTGGACATGCCTGGATTGAACTGGAATCTTGATTTCAGAAATTTCCCAACCAATGGCTTAATGACATCTGCGTGAAAAGTGGACATTTCCTTCCGGTCGGATTCATCAATCGAGCTGGCCCATTTCTTTTCCTGGTCAGGACGAGAGAGGTCGCTGCGAGAGAGGTCGCCGCGAGAGAGGTCGCCGCGAGAGCGGTCCGTGAAGCGGTTAATGCAAACGTGCTTTTCAACGTCGTAGCGTCCCGTCTCGGAGTCACGTTTGGCGGCATCAACGACAAGTTTTGCCATACGAGGACCGGCTGTACCTAGTTCATTAAGTAGGGTCGTTTTAAGGCGGTCATGACTCCATGCTGGTCTCAACCAAGCTTGGCATGACTTGAAGACGTCCATTAGTCAAATGGTGGGATTTGTAGAGCAGAGCTGGTGGGAGTTCACTGTCTCGCAAGGTAATGTCTGGCAATTCAAGGCAAGTAATTATTGGCGCCGTAAGGCAGATATATATATATTTATTTACAGACGGCCACTTCCTTCTCTCACCACATCTGATATTCATGTCAATATGCTTGATTTACCAATACATGTCTCGCCACAGCGGAACATTACTTTTGAACAATCACATGCCGTTGAACACCATACAAGAAATAACCGCCATGAACATCTCACAGCCAATTATTCGTGTTTTCGAATTGAGATGTCCGAAATTGAATGCGCTCCGTCAGCACGATGTTCAGGCCCAGCCATGAAGACAAAGGCCGCTTTTACTGTTCACTGATCAATTCGATCATCCTTTCAACAAAGCATTGAGATCATTCGTCGTCTTGAAGACTTGGCGACCATGTCTCGCCAACCCATCACAGCTTTTCTTCTACTGTCCCATCAAGCCATCTCATCTCACACATCATGTGTTCCTATCAAGTAATGAAGCCCGCTTGGACTCCTGTTCAAAGCGTAGCGTCAATTGAGTCTTTCTGCGCATGTACTTGTTCATCAGATCAAAGAAACACGGCCATCATGTGAACCTTTGTTGCTCCATCCAGAATGGGCACAAAGACAGTTCATCCACCAATCGCGACGACGAGTTCCGCCCAGAAATCTCTTCACACCATCCATCCATCCCAACCAACAAACCGCCTTGTATCCGCTGGCTTGAAGAAAACTGCATGAACTTGAAACGTCACTCCATTCTCTCCAAAGCTTCCATCCCATACTCAAAGCCCAGCACGCAGTCCAGCGTGAACCCACCTCCGATCCTGAATGGCCAATCCCATGGCTTCCCACACTACGCGCCACCTACAAGTCGTGTAAGAAAGATGATGATACCTGGCGCCCTTTGAGAAGGCACTTTGCTACCCATTGTTCCCGATATCGTGACGTACAGCCTGGATCAACTGCATTCGTAGCAAGACTACGGATGGCCATAAGCCTGGGTGATGCAGCCAGAAGGTAATCTCATCCCCAAGCCCCATCCTTTGGAACCTCCATTGACCAAGCTCGCCATACTACAGGACAGCCACTGGTCGCCTTCAGTTCCTTGCCAAATATCCTGCCGCTTTTCCCAAGTACAGACAAGTTGGGACACACATCTATGAAGGATCCCAAGCCATGCAAAGTGTTTACGAAGTTGTGATCGAGCTAGACTGGATGACAAACATGATGTCTTGCAGTGGATTATGATCATCTAATTTTAGAGTACATGTTGTATCAAACGTTCGCACTTATCTCTAACCATGTCCATGTATCTCGCGGCGCCAAAATCAGCACTCATATCCGCTCATACGTGCCATGAATCGTATAATCCTTCTTCGGACCATTGACAGTATACTCTATACTCCATTTCTCCAAATTCACAGCCTTGAACGCAAAGTTGTACTTGACATTGTAGTAATCGTCAATGCAAAGATGCCCAGCCTTTGCCCCCCAGCCTTCCTTCTCGCGCTTCTCGTTATCCTCCAGCGGGGGTGCTTCGAACTCGATTTCGTGGAAGAGATAGTCTGCGCGCTTCTGGTCGTCTGGCTTGGCAAACCATACGCTGATGACGTCTTTCTTGGAGTCGTAGCGCCAGATGTATCGACGAGTAGCCTTGAATCCGAAACCAGCCGAGGTTTGGAATTCGCCGTCTTCAATATACAGATATTCAAGATCCTCTCCGCCTCCATTCTCGTCGCAGGCATCGACGCTGTTGGGATCAGCAGCACACTGGAGGCCCTCCGACGTCCGCTCACGGAGCAGAAACTGGGCGGTGCCGACAAATTTGCCGCTCGGGTGCGAAGGAAGTCGACTGTTGAGATCGCGTTCAAGCCGCCATGTGCCAAGAAGGCTTCTGAAAACGCCTCGTGCGACGAAACGGGGAGTCGTAAGACACTCTACAGCCACGTCGCGAGTCTGCTTCAACGATTTTTCGGCTTCGGCTTTTGCTTCGGGGCTATCGCTAGGTGACGGGTACCGAGCGGGCGTGAGCGTGTCGAGAGGAAGGTTATTGCGAGAGGTTGTCGGAGTCTTTGGCATGATAGATTCGTGCATGGGTATGGAGAGCGCCTCGGAAAATTCCTGCATGAGGTACATATAGTCACCCATGGGAAACTGTGAAAGCCTAGGATCATCTCGCAAGCCAAGTGTTCGCTTGATGGAGTCGTCCGTTTGAAGTTTTCGCTCCAGCGCCTCTAATTTCGAACCAATTTGACCAGACCACAGATCAGTAATGAATCGAGCATGCATCTGCATGACTCCCCAGTATGGGGATCGATAGAATCCAACGAATCCGAGATTTGGGACCTCTGGATGATGGGTGCCGTGGAACGCCAAGGCCAGCGCTTGACTGAGATGTTGTGGAGAGTGTTGGAGCGTGTTGAGAATCTCCTTTGGCAGGAAATCGACACAGGGAGAGGGATCAAAGCCTGTCGCGAGGACAACGGCGGCAATGTCGTCGATCTGAGCGCCATGATCATCCAAGGTAACGAGATCGTCCTCTAGGGAAAGGACTTTGCCAAATGACAAAGTAATCATCCCGGATCTCACAAAATCGCTATACCAATCGCTAACCGCCAGATATGCTGGCTGGTCTCTTTCCTGTTGGTTAGGCATCAGTAGAGGGGAGAATTGTTCTTGGTCACCGAGCGACGATTCAAAGATGGTATGAACCATATTTGCATGCTCTTGGCTGATATGGCCCTGTGTATTCTCGAGTGGTCTGGGTCGGTTGTTGACGTTATAGGAAGCTAGATCCAAAGGTGCAAAGGGAGCTGCAGTAAACGTAGGCTGATGCATGTGAGTACCTTGACAAGACGTATTTTAGGGAATAAGCAGCTTACCTCGGGGCTGGTGAACAGAGGAAACACCCATATAGGTCGCTGAATTGCATTGTAGATAGAGTGCTTCTCGATTCCCGCGATTTCTGATTCTTCCGGAGAGTTGACGGCAGATGAAAGATGACTCGCTATAGTGCCTGCAATCTCAACGCCGGACATTTGGCCTCCAACAATGAGAATCTTGCCTCCCTTCTCATTACCCTCTCCTAAAAGTCCCTTCAGGTCGCGGTACTGACTGCTGTGGATAATTGGAACCGACGTCTTTGCGTTTCTGAAGCATTCGGGAATGATGGGTTTGCCAAAGTATCCAGAGGCAATGATCAAGTAGTCAAAATCCCTCGCCTCTTCGCTGTCCCCCGACTGAATGTGTATCTTCCAGCCTTCTGTACCATCATTTCGCGTCTCTGCCTTTGCCACACGGCTCTTCAATTGAAGCTCAAAATCAGGATTGCCGCTGAGGTACCTGCTCTGATACTGCTCCAGATATTTGCCAACCTGCCATGCGCGGGGAAATTGCGGTGCATCGTCTTCCCAGGCCAAGTCGCTGAACTGAATTGTGTGCCTGCTCTGGTTCGCAACCATCAATGGATGTACCAGACGCCCTGAATCGGCTTTTGAGGTCGGCCATAGCCCTCCAATGGCGGCTTGGCTGTCAAAGATGCTGACTTTGAAGTGTCCCTTGGGTGCATTGTGAAGCAGCGTCTTGGCCGCAACAAGACCAGAAGGTCCGGCGCCTGGGAGCTGTTAGAAAATATTTCTGCGAGTTGAGGCTCTTTACTCTCGTGCAACTAACCGACAATGCAAACAGACTTGGACATGACGCGACTGAGGCCCCTGTAGAAGCTGGATGTCATGTACGTACTTTGAAAAAGAGAGAATGAGTCTAGGGTGAGAGAATGAGGGGCCACTGAAAGCCCTGTAAAAGATGCATCCACCCGATTGGAATCTGGAAAAGGTGTTTGTCAAAATGAAGTTACGGGTTCTTTAAATATATTTGTGAAGAAGCAGCAAAATTAGTGAAATGAGGAGAAGTATTCGTAGTGCTGGGGACAGCAGATATTGCGTATCTGGTGAGATTGGCGGCTACACAAGGAAAACAAAAATCAAGCTTCAGACTCAACAATAGTGCCGATCAGCGGCCCCCCTTGTCAGAATGCCACTGAGATCAGAGGCTACTCTGCGTGCTGACATAAGACAGATTCATCATGTCTCAGTAAAAGGTTCAGCAGGTTGTTGTCCCAAAAGATGGTTTTGCTGTTTGCCACTTTGTATGACGCTTTGATAATCCTGATGCTGGTTGGAATGTCAAAGTCTGGGCTGCTAGATAACCTCGTATTCTCTGTTTATCCAGTGATGCTGATGCCAAGGTCGAGCTATCATCTTTTGACTCCATCACCAGAATCATTATAAATCAAACTTGACTTTTACCTTGGGTGTTGCCAACAATAACATCTTTTAACACCTCGGTACTTAAAAACAGACTTTTATCTCCGCCAATGTCAGATTCTTCCATCAGCTTTCCATACTCTCAATTCGGCTTTAAACAATCCCTGCTGCTTCTGCCCCGCCCCCTCGCCCAAAAAAGTGTCGTCATGCCCCTCCCTTGCGTGATCCCATTCGGATAGCTTCTGCATCCGAGTCTGTATCTACCAAGGTTCTATAGGTATTTAATAAGCTCGGCAGCGCTTCTGTAACTTTGGTGTAGACGGGCTCGTTTATTCCCTAGCTGCAGCTTTCAGTAGACCGGTTCATTTGCTGTAGGTTCTTAAATTGACTGCACTCTATCGTAAATCGTTACTTGCACGGTATTATAAACACTTTGTTAAAATGGCTTCACCACACCACGTCCTCATCCTCGGCGGCCACGGCAAAATCGCCCAACTTCTCACCCCACTGCTCCTCAAACGCTCCTGGACCGTCACCAGCGTGATCCGCAAACAAGAACAAGTGCCCGCCGTCGAGAAGCTCGGTGCTGGACTACCAGGTCGGCTCAGCGTCCTTGTCCGAAGCATCGAAGACGTCGATAGCCAGGAAAAGGCAGCGAGCATCCTGGACGAGGTCAACCCAGACTACGTCGCATGGAGTGCCGGTATGCAAATTGACTCCCAACTTCTTTGCTTTCCAACCTTATTACTTACACTTCTGCTAGGTGCCGGTGGTAAATACGGTGCTGAAGGCACATACCGCATCGACCGCGACGCCGCGATCAACTTCATCAACGCCGCCGCAGCCAAACCCTCCATCAGCCGCTTCCTCCTCGTTTCCTACAACGGCTCCCGTCGCAAAGCAGCTCCCTGGTGGACCGCCAGCGAATGGGAAGACTACCACAAGAACATCAACTTTGGCGTACTGGCGACCTATTACCAAGCCAAAATCGCCGCCGACGAAGTCCTATACGAAGTTTCCAAGCAAAGTCCAACCTTGGTAGGCATTGACCTCCGCCCAGGCAGATTGACAGACGATCCCGCGGGAAATGTCACACTGGGTAGAAACAAGAACGTCAAAGGGGAAGTCCCTAGGGAAACTGTAGCTCATGTCGCTGATGCCATTCTTGCTGCTGATGGTGTCAAGAGTGGGTGGATAGATTTGCTACAGGGCGATGATGATATCAACGAAGCTGTCGCCGCCGTAGTCCGTGATGGCGTTGATGCTGCTGAGGGCGAAGACATTTATGCAAAGTACGCGTAGAACTGCGCAATCAAATAGAGAACAACTCAAAAATCAGGACCAAATCGTACGTAACATTATTAATATTATAGCACATGGCTCCCTATCTGCTAGTTCAATATTATGAACCTACCAAGCATTGTCAAATCTGAGTGGAGAGGAGAATCTCGTCTCGCGAACATATATAGCTCCCCCACAAGCATCCATAACCACTTCCGTGCTGATGAAATGTGGAAAGAAAAAAAGAAAAATATGTGCCCCGATCTTCCTTCACTGGGCGGAAAGATAATCTCGCAACGATATTCTCACCTAGGTAATATACCCCGGCCTTCGTCCACTAACTGGAGAGATAATCTAGCAAAGATAATCTCGCAAAGATACTCCCGCCCAAGCCTCGATTAGCTGGAGAAGCTTCAACGGAAGCGCTCTGAGAGCTCCAGCTCGTCATCATCGGAAACACGCGAGGCCTTGAGTCGGGCCATGGCAGGCAACTCGAGCGTGTTCCGATTACCGTACGTTACGACATCCAATCTACCATCCATCCGAACAGTATTGCGGTAGCCTCGGCGAGGGATTGGCCAAATGTTGTCTTTGAAAGCCTTCAACTCTTCACGCACGGTGCCCTAGCTCGTAGTGAAGTAGATCAAAGCATTCCAAACCCCCTGCAACGGTAAAACACACCCGCTAGCAATACTGAGCTGGAAGTCAACGCGGCCATCATAGGTAAGGCTGTAGAGCCGGTTGACAGAACTTGGAATCCAGGTGATCAAAATAGCAAAACCGAAGATGAAGCTGGTGCGTAAGTAGGCCATCTTGACAGGATCAAGTCGCTTCAGTTTCATGGAAGCACTCGACTTTAAATCCTTCAGGTACGAGAATACTGAATGCGCAAAGTGTGGTCGTGCAGGAGGAAGAGCTGCGCTCGGTCGGGGGAATCTCTCAATGCTTTGACCATAATAACTCGACGCTTGAGGTACTGCCCACGATCGGCCGCATGACACAATGGCGGGGCCGTGAGAGTAGATGGCAGGAGGGATCATGGGAAGAGAGAAATCATCATTGTCGGGCGTGTTTGATGTGACCTGAACTTCAGTGGTTGCAGTACCATAGTAATCTTGTCTCCGGGTGAGGCTCTGGATAACTAGTTAGTATGCCACAGAGTGACCATCAAGATTAACTTCCATTTCGTACCTCTTCAGTTGAGTCTCCAGCTTCGCTGGTTCCACCATCACTTCTCTTAGCTGTGATTGGGATGCGGACTGCAAAGTTGCGAAGGCGGTTCCGGTTGCGGAATACGTGATATCCCACGGCGACGTAGATGATGATTGATCCAAAGATGCAGATCCATATGGGGATGTAATAGGCGTAGAGGCGTACTAGACTCCAGTTCGAATCAACCCAGCACCAAAGCTGGCCAAGTGTCAGTAATTACATCCCAAAGGTTGGATCAGAACGTCTCACTGCTGCATTCCCAAAGACGGGACCCTTTGCATCGTCGTGGATGGAAACCAAGACGACGGCGGGCACCAGAGGGCCGCCGAAGCAGATGATGCAGTAAATCCAGATGCGCTTCCGAAAGGTAGCGGGATTAGCGTTGAAGAAGAAGACGAGAAACACATTGAACGCCATGGCGAACGACCACCAGGGATCAGATTGCATGAACCTAAACACCACATCAGTTTTTGTCGCTCTATAGGAGTATTTGCAAGCGAAAACTAGAGCGCCCACCATTCGAAGATGAAGCCTTGACCCTGGCAGAGAGCAGAGCTTTCGCCCTTGTCGAGGCCATCGTAGCCAATCATGGAAGCGATGCTCGCACCAGCATTTGCAATGGAAGCTAAGACGATGAACATGTTGGGAGTGGTTCGAAGTCTCTTGATCAGGAAGAAAGACACCAGAGTAAGCGTGATGGCCACCATCGAGAGGCCTGCGCCAGTCCGCTCGATGGTGATGAGGACCTCGATCTCTCGAGGGCTCAGCTCCGAGCCGCTGGTATCGTTGGTAGGGGAATGCATCGTAGAATAGATGGTATCAACTGCTCTAGTTCATGGCATTAATGACGATGCGTGGGTTTGGTTTTAGGTTCTAACGTTGGACGGATGAAAGAGAAACTGTGGTGCTGGAAGAAAGTTGAGGCTGTGACGAACTGAGGTATTCTGGGAAAGAAGTGGCCTGATGTTTCAAAGAGAAAAAAGTCCTCAGACTTTGAGTCATAGAGGACCTGCAGTGTTTCCTAGGGAAAGGGGAAGGGGAGAGGGGAGGCGTCCTGGTGGGCAGCTGCCCAGTCTGAGCTCGAGGTGAGCTACAGCCCTGGAGGTCACTCGTAACTCGGCTCGGGGTTTGCCCTACTATACTCTTCCCAGCACTGATTTGAATACTTCTGAACACTGAAAGAGATCGTGTCAGTTTTCATCTTCCAGTTGCCATCAGAATGAAATGCCTATCTCGTTATCTCCAACTTCGTCTTGTAATACATTGATGTGCATCCCATCACGATGGCTCACGCTGATATAACGTTGCCTTGAATAGCAGATGATTATTTTGAGATATATTCTGTCTCCTCTTTCCATTGAAGCATCTCGATTTAACTCTTTCTCTCGTTGTTTCATCCCCTCCTTTTTCCCTTCCAATTTCTTTGTTTGCCAATAAACCCAATCCAAGATGGCTTCAGTCGCTGTTCTTACTCCTACCACGCCAGGTCTATCTGTCATTTACAGCTTTATTTCATAGCAACCGTTACTAATCTAGGTAGACGATTTGAAGCTTTCTGTTACATTGCATTCACCTCGACACTGCTTGCTGGTTGCGTCTCTGGCTGCCACTCGGCCAGGTACATCTTTTAGAGGCCGCCATGCGGCGGACAAATCCATAGGTTACGTCGCCGCCTATCGCAGACAGTTTTATAGCAGCAGACAGGCGGTGTTCTTTGTCCCCCACTGGCGGGCTGTTTTCAACAGCAGCGGCAGTGCTGACTGAAAGTACAGGTATCCTTAACCACCAATAAGAATCCATCGGTCAGATTTCGAAGATCCCCAAAACACCTCACTAGCCGAGCTGATGAACCATGAAGCTATCAATAGCATATACCTTACGATTTGACTTCCCCTCCTCGATACTGTACTCAACACCTGGGCGCCAGATGGGCTACGAATAAACGAATTGCAGCAGCATCCAAGTCGGCTAGCGAATAACTGGAACATATAATGGATCTATCGCATCAGAGTCTTGTCAATGAGATTAAAAGACAGGTACGCATCTTGGAATCTGATACGAGTGAGAATCGTAGTGTGGAACAGAAGAAGAAGCATATAGGCATTATCGATGCTAGACGGCAAAATGCCGACGCTATGTATCTCGCAAAAATAAAATGCACCTGCTTTACGAACGGAAATCCGTGTCAGCCAATACCAACCTTTGCCAAATTTACAAGCCCAGTTCTACCCAAGTATTTTTGCTAACCAGCATCTTCAAGGGTCTTCTAATGATATAGGTTTTTACAACCTGCCGCGCTTCTTTCGTCTGTCCCTTTCCTGCATCCAGATAAGTATCTATTAAATGTCTAAAGCTTGAGTCTATTTCTCAAACCATTCTGCTCCCCAACGTTTGGATCCTTATCGTCATGTGGGTAAGTACCGTCCTCGCACAATTCCATCGCCCACCAGCACTCACAAAAGCAAATAACGGGGTATCTAATTTCTTGATACGAAATCCTTCAACGCCCCAGCCTCTGGTTTGGGGCTCTCTTACATGCAGTCTGCCGCAGTCGCTCTGTGTCAAAAACGCTAACCCTGAGCTGCAAGTATTAACAGCCCTATTGCCACCCCAACGCCTAACAGTAATGCGATTGGAAGACTTCAGCCTGCAGGTCACTTTTCTCCTCTGGCCCGCCTGCACCTAATTCCCACTAGCTTCCCACGACTGCCACATCACACACGGCTGCTTTTCATCTGCTGGGGCACCCTAGTTCACCGACTCGGATGATTCATCCTCGTTCGAGGAGCAAGACCATCCCCCCTCAGGCCCAGTCCACCACGATATAAGACAAATATAAGACATCGCGTCTACGCCCTCGAAACCACACGTTCTGGTTCCATTTTTAATCCACTATCACTAATGTTTCAACTATTTCCATTAGTATAAAAGCTCTCAGATTCACCCTACATGCCGCTTTAAGATACAAATACGAATTCAGATCCTAGATAACAATCTCATCTACTAATGGGACCGGATTTCCCCTTGAAAGTCTGATGCTTGACACATACATTTTGTGATAACCGGATAAAAGTTGGAACGAGCTTGGTGAATGAGCGAAACAGATATGGATTCATCTTGCCAGCTTCTTTTTGATGAAATTACAAGACAAATACATGTTTTGGAATCCGACTCTGAGAAAAACCATGCCCTGGCGCGGAACAATGAATATCTAGGCATCATCGATGCTAGACAGCAAAATATCGACCAACGGTACCGTAATGATCTTCTCGCCCTGCACTCTATTTTAACCAACGGTATGTACATATGTATCCTCATTGCCTCAGGCTCTAAAGCTGGCGCTAACTGTTGATAATGTGTACGCAGAATACCCTCTGTCTAAAGCCGAAAAAAAATCTCATTTATTTCTCACCAACCCTTCTCTCCTCTGGCAGGTACCAGCATTTTGCGGTGATGCCATCGTTGTCGACCAAGATTACGCCAAGGCCCGTAGCAAAGCACTTCAAGAGCATCGGGCATCCAAGTATAGCTATACTGCCGATATTTGGAAGAGAAGCGAGCTAGAACAATGGATATCTGGCTCGGATCCCTCTGTCCTTGTAGTTCAGGGCACTTCACAGTCTGCAGAGCGACTGGAGAAGTTCAGCGTTGAATTGGTAGAATACCTTGAGGGAAAGTGTCCGACTGCTTTCCTCCTGAGCCCATTGCCAACAATCTTTTACGAAGGCTGGACCTCTCGAGGCGATGATATCCTGCGTCAAATCGCTGTCCAATGCTTACGGATAATACCCCCGTCAGGCACAAATAACGCATTATCCTTTCTAGCTAAGACGACGTCTCACTTCCAAACCGCCTCTCACGGAGATTGGTTTTCAAGTATCGAAGCGGCTCTATCTCACCAAGAGCAAGTGTATATAGTTCTGGATATTTCGATTCTTCGTCGCCATTCCAGAGATGCGTTCTCCTGGCCGGCCCAATTTTCCGATCTGATCCACAAACTTCTGAACCAGAGGACAGACCTGAGAGTTATGATCCTGACTGGTCGGAGTATCGATGGACATCTTGGAGCCAAAACTCGCGTCATGTCAGTTGATATGGCGCCTCGATCTCTGCCGCATGTATACGATTTATCTGAGTCTGAGAAAGCACGTATCTTGTTCCCGCAGCCAAGCAAACCACAGGTTCTCGTATCGCCACCGGCATCAACAAACAATAGTGAGACTACGAAGAAGACGTCTGCCCGGAATTCTATGCCTTCGGATCTAATTAACGGCAACCGAAAGGAAGAGTGGCAAAATTTAGTAGAGGGCACGCGAGAAAGTGGCCTTGGAAGTTTTCAAGCTGCGGACTCTGGGGCGACGTACGAAATCACATATTGTTCTCTTTCTTCGACTTTTCTTGGCTAACAATTGGTAGCGAAGGATCACCCATATCATGGTTCAAGAACTTAACCTCGAAAACCCATGCCGCTATATATTCTTCTAGAAGCGCAAAGGACATGTCATTCAAGCCCGTTAGAATTGCCGTACTGGACACTGGATTCGCCTACACTGAAGAGCATGACAAGAAGTTTTTGAAACCATATATGCATCGCATCAAGAAGTTTGCCAGCTTCGTCAAAGACGAGACAGATTTAGAAGCCATCAAAGATCCTTCAGGTCATGGCACAGCGGTCGCCGTGCAGTTGCTCAAAGTTAGCCTCAGCGCCGTTCTATACATCTGTCGCGTAGCCACGTCCAGCAAAGATGGCAGCCGAGAGCTCTTTCCTGACAAAGAGGCTGTAGAAAGAGCGATTAAGAAGGCTGTTGCGGAGCCAGAGAAAGGTGGATGGGGTGTTGACATTATCAACATGTCCTTTGGATGGGCGTTTGACGATCACGATGGTGTTAGAAACGCGATCCGATTCGCACGCCGTCAAGGAGTTCACATGTTTGCTTCCACTTCCAATGATGGTCTACTTGGTCCCCCAAATGACATTTTATATCCCTCTAGGGCGCCAGAAGTGATTGCGATAGATGCCGCTGACGGATTCGGCGAGTATACAAGAACAACCGCATCATCAGTCTCTTCATATGGCAGAGGCCGAAGGTTTAGTGCACCTGGTACAAAACTCACAAGCCCCCATTCAGCTGCCCTCTACGATGGATCGTCTTTTGCTTGTGCTATAGCTGCAGGTATAGGCGCTTTGGTACTGGAATTTGCAAGGCAGCCTCCTCTTCAAGAAAGCAAAACGGTGCAGAATAGTTTGAAGGAAATGTCAGCCATGATTGCCATACTTGAGCGAATGAGCGCCGAGAAAGGGCCTGATAGATTCAAGTTTCTCTTACCATGGACGCTCCTCGGTAAACCTGGACAGCCTAGAGAGTTTACTGCTTACAGCCTGGTGGATGAACTAAGAAACGAGTTTGGACTTGCTGTTGGATCGGAAATTTTCCCTTTAGAAGGAGAGAGTTAAGGCAATTTGAATAGAGACAAGTCTTGAATTAACTTTTGATCTTCAAACCTCGTCTGCCACGTTTAGTCCTCCGATATCACACATTTGCAAAGGCCATCTCCAGGCGAGGACTCATCTAGCGCATCTTTGCTCTCGAGCCGGAATTCAGACCCATCCACATCTTCATCGCTCTCAATATCCTCAACAATAATAGGGATTTGTGCACCTGAGTCATCATCTTCGTCTTCCTTGATGCCAAGCATCGCTCCTTTGCTGTACTGTTCATGGCTGATCTCTCCCGACAACGACAATTTAATTCGTCGCAAACGGAAAGCAAAGACAAACGGATCGGCTCCGCCCTGCGATTGAGAGACGCCAATTTCGTCATTCCGAGAAAATTCAGGCCCAACATGGTTCCCTGTGAAACCTGACCCCAATCGCAGAGCTATTCCTTTCTTCTTTGCGTACTGCACGACGGATGAAGCACCGTAAGCGACTTTGATACCGGTAATCATGTATAGATTCGAAGCCCCAAAGGACGGCTTGTTTATCCGCAAAAAGTTCTGCACGCCGTCGTCTTCTAGGCATTTGGTGATGTATGCCAGTTTTGGTGCGAAGGAAATTGTCTGCAACTTTTCGAAGGCCCATTGTTCGCTATGCTGACGGCTGTCTTCTAAGGTTGCTTCTGCTTTTAGGCCTATGGTCTGTAGGAATGATGCCCAGATACCGATTCGTCCGCCGCTTTTCGCATTCACATTGAATGTGTAATCATATTCATTGTGCTCAGTGATCTCCATTGGGACGGAGCTCAACGAAACATGATTCTCATTGATGGGGTCATCGGCCAGTCTTGGGAGCGCGATAATATTGCCCAATTTGATCTGTCCGTTCAGAGGGTTTCCAATGGGCGCAAGAAAATAATGCTTCGGTCGTGGCCCCATTTCAGCAAAACAACGCAATTACAATAATTACGATTATTAACGCTATGGTACGCCTGAATACTTGTTTATATTCAAGTTGATGTTATGACATGACAGAATCGTTACTCCGCACCTACGAAACACCGAGAGTCCAATCAATTCGCATGGAGCACAGGGGTCCCGAGAGCCCCCAACTGTATACGTGTCTAGTGGGTGTGCTATAAGCACCTCGCATCTGCCTACGCTACCTGGATGTCGGATCAGGCCAATAGCACATATATTTTGCCTGTGGTACCTACATGAATGTTGTGGAAGCCTAACAGGTACCCAGTTAGTAGGTGTGTCGCATGTAAGCACTCCGCACATGGGATGCATGAGATTTAAGCTGCGAATGCATCTACATATACCATCAATCACTTGAACTTCGCAATACAATCAACCGGTCATTCTGAACTTTCACATACCATGCCTCCTCCACCTCCCCGGCGACAGCAACGCCCGGTTGGCAGGGAGAAGAAATCGAGGTTTAATCCGTCGAGACGCGAAGCTTCTAGGGAGGACAAAGCTGCGTCCGTGAGCGGAGATGCGAGTGATTCAAATAGCTCAAGTGGTAAATCATGTACCTGTGCTTTCTATCTCATATGGCACTATTAACACGTGAATACTAGACTTTAATGACACACCATCATCGCGTTCGAAACGGGAGCTTCCCACATATCGTCCTGTGCTGACAATCGATTGGCGAGCGGAGATGTGCCGGCTTCTAGATTTGTCTTCACCAATTTCGGACGAAGATCTCTTTGAAGCAATAGAGGTTGCATCACAGAATCTCAAGGAATTCGAAATTTTAAAGTCCAAGGGAACAGAAAGACTCGGACCTCCTCGATTCCAGATCATTCATTCAGTTCATTGCCACGCTACTGGCGATAAACCTCAATTATATCTTGAACAGCCGTGGGCCGTTGAGGATGGTCCACTTCTCCATCTCAGAGGTAGCAAAGCCATCAATAATTTTGACCTTTTTCTTGAGAGAAACAAAGAGATTGCGTTCATTATTTATAAAGATTACGAGTGTTGTGATGGCGTTCCATCTACAACCAGTAAGAGCAAGATTGAGTTGGGACTAGAAGTTGATGCCTCGACTTTTTTAACGGGAGAGCACATTCAACTTATATCAAACGATTTGAAACTAGCGCTAGAGAGTCTCGCTAGCCGAGTATTCGATGGGATACCTCATCCATTCTCAGAGGAGGAAGATTACCCGAGCATCGGGAGTAGAGATAAAAGGATGCCTTCCCAGTTCTTGGGAGAGAAGGACAACCGGAGTATCGAATACCCTTATATGTTCCTGTTCCATCGCCGCAAAGAAGTCGAAGAAGTGGCAACAAACCAGCCACCTGGTGCACAGATATATCTTGATGTGTTTTTCAATTATCTTTTTAGTCGCATGGCAGAAGAATGGGCAGTTGTCGACCAATTACTAGCCCAAAAGAAGATTTCTGCTAAATACTTGGACTATCTCTTTGTGAGTACATTTAACTTCAAACATGCACTATCGGCCTATCGCATCAGATACTCACCTTTCAGGTTCCCAACCAAATAGTTTTGATGCAACGAAAAGACATGGATGCCGCACAGATCAAAGCATATGTTCTTCAGGACTGGCTCCAAAGGCCATCTCAAGACGGTTCTACATCAACGGTCCCAGTGTACTCATGGGAGTTCGACGGGAACTTTTATAAGTCTTTCAGTGACCTCTCTATCGAAGATCTCCCATCTGAAACCGGAAATTTTCCTATTACCGACATGTCAGTGTATCCAATTGAGTTTGCTAGCAAAGAGGTTGTGGGTGCCCTGAGAAAGCGCGGACATATGTTTTGGAAGTGCCGCGCAAGGCACTACGTGTCGTATAACGGGAAAACAGACCATGCGATACAAAGTTCGGTAAGTTGGAGAGACTAAAACGTCTCTTTATGCGTGCTTATGTGTGCATGCAAGACTTGCCTCCATCGTTTACTGATAAATGTCTTTCTATAGATGGATTCTCGGTTTATGATCGATATCGCCACTTATAAACAGATGCACCGCAATCAGGACAATGAAGTCGAACAACGCTCATCTGATCGGGAAGAACTACCGATAAAACTCCTTTCTGAGGACAACCCCATGTTAGGGGACACTTTCTTCTTGTGCCTTCCTACTTCGATAGCTGGGTTTAACATGCAGACAAAGGAATGGAGTGCGTATCATTTTGACTCATTTGGTCTGACAACATATTTTTACATGGCGAGTACTAATATCTTGGCAGTCAACCTGAACGTACACTATATAGAAGATGTGATCTGGAATACTGAAGCATTTGAGTTCCTTGTTATCGACCAGGGAACTAAAAGCATGATTCAAGCCGTAGTTACGAATCAACTTCACGCTTCCCAGAATACAGACCTCATTCGTGGGAAAGGTAATGGGCTGTTTATTTTACTCCACGGGTAAGATCACCAGAGATTTTGAAGAGGCACACGTAGCTGGAATAAGCTAATATCTGATGTCTAGTGGCCCTGGAACCGGCAAGACTTTGACCGCTGAAAGGTATTTTAGAGCCAAAATGATCTATATAAAGTTAGTACTAATAATTTCAAGCGTCGCGGAAATCGCAAAGAAGCCTTTGTATAGAGTGACGTGTGGAGATATTGGTACAAGCGCTCAGGATGTCGAAAATGTATGAATGCCGCCTATGACACACCATCGGATGAGATCTAATTATGTACAGTATCTTGAGATTGTTCTACACCTCGGAAAAACTTGGGGATGCGGTAAGCTGACAAAGTCCTTTTCACTTCGTCTTGATTCTAACCATAAGTTTTTGCTTTCTTGCAGTTGTCCTGTTAGATGAAGCGGACGTTTTTCTACAACAACGAGAACTATACAATCTCGAACGGAATGCCTTAGTTTCCGTCTTTCTTCGAGTCCTGGAGTACTACGATGGTGACAATAACCCCTATGAACGGGAAACAAAGGTGGCAGCTAACTTTCATCCTAGGAATTCTCATCTTGACGAGTAACCGCGTTGGTATCTTCGACGAGGCCTTTAAATCACGCATCCAACTTAGTTTGCGCTACAAGAGCCTGGATAGAAGTCAACGACGACAGATCTGGATAAACTTTCTGAAGCGGTTGGAGCAACTCGAAAATGAGCGTCTCGATGCTGAGAGGCGGGGCGACAAGAAAGATGCCACAATGTTGGGTTATGGGATCAACATCGATGGGATAAAAGAAAGATTGGAGGAATTGGCAGACGAAAGCATGAATGGTCGTCAAATTCGGAATACGATATCGACGGCACGCCAATTGGCCATGTATCAGCGCAAAAAGCTAAGTTACGAACATATCCAGGCTGTGATTGATGAGGCGAACAAGTTCGACGAGTACCTGCTTGAATTGAACAAGGGGTATTCAGCAGACGAGATACAGAGAGACAAGAAAGAGAGATAGGTACATAGTAGGAGGCGACGCAAACATCACATGTTGTCTAATCGTATGTGGTATTAGCTGTGCTATAATTAAAATGAGTGTACAGTCGTATCTTGTTAAGCATTTAGTAACTTGAAGCTAGATATTATACAGGGTAAAAAAGCCAGGTTTCTTGCTCTAAGCTATTTTACTATTGCTGGTACCGACGATTAGCAGCGATTGACAAGTCAAGGTATATGGAGGCCATTCATATCTTACGTCGTGAGCATAGTTATGGCAGCCTAAATAGCGCAACCTGTCCTCGTTCACCAGACGCTCTGGATTCTAATTTACCCCGTCGGGAACACGAGCTTCTTTACGAATCATTGTCCCTCAAATGAGAAGAGATTGCCATTAGAAAGAACAAATAAGAAATGATACATAGTTTGCAGTATGCTGTATCATGACTCCTTGGCGTCATCCAGTTGCTTGAGCACATTTTGAACTTGTCGGACAAGTTCCTTTCGCCTTTGTCGAAGCTCATAATCGCCCTGAGCGTCCACGCCGTCCAACTTCAAGAGGATTTGCTGCATGACGGATTCACTCAACATCCTGTGATCGTCGTTACGTTTATTATAATCCCTTGGAGGAGACTCGATATATCTCCGGCACCGAGGTAACCAACGGGAATTGAACTCGTCAGTAAGATCCTTTATCTGCTTTGCCGCGGCACTGATAGCCTTGCGCAAGTCTGCGTCTGCCTCATCGCCATTTGAGTCGCTCTCAATGGGCTCAACGCTCAGCGCTGTATACTGAGTTCTCATGACTTTGTTCCCATGTTGCGCCAGAAGATCGGCCATACGCTGCTCCTCGCCTTGTATCCTGTCTTTTGAGATGGTGCTTCGATTTTGCACCCCAGCCATGCCTCGCACTCCGTGAGATTGAGAGTTCCATGGAATACGCGGACCTGTCTGCATAGGGCTGGAGCTGATGGCGGGGTTCGGCGCAGAAGAAAAAGGAGCCGCAGATGTGATCTTACGCATACCAAAGTGTCGCTGATATGCAGAATCCATGGTGTAGCTCTAAGGCGAGTAGCTGACCAGGCATCGCAATTATGCGACACTGGTAGCTTCAACTCTGTGGTAGATGAATGCTTGATGTAGGTCACGATAGATGTCAGCATACATGTAGGGAAATATGTCATGCTGCGCCCCAATGTAAGAGGTGCGTGGGACAAATGATGTGCCGACCTACCAATAGGAAGCTTAGCAAATTGACGGTCAGAAACTCGCAGATCCATCCGCACATGCCCATTATGCAAGCTTCACTTACATCGCCTGCCTTTATACATATCGCAGAACCCGAATGACCACTCTTCAACTAGGAAGATATGTAGATATAATTTAAAAGATTCCATTGGCTATTGCCTTTCTCTCAAACTGAGACTTCTTTGACTTGGCCCGGGTGTGGTGGAGTTGAACAGGCCGCCGGAAGAAAGTTTGTAGAAAGACAGAGTCTTTGTTTGACTCAATGAAAGGCGTTATTGATATTAATAAACTCCACTGACAACAGTTGTTACAGAGTCTGTGCTCTTGCTGTCCTTGGCTATCCTCAATTTTGTCAACCCAACAACACGCTCATTGTTGCACCGACCAGCACCAAGTCTACCCTTTGCGGTGGAGAGAATGGCATTCAGTCCTTTGTGCTTCGCTTTGTATACCAATTGTTTCTCAATGTTGGCCCTTGCGACTGACTACATAGGTTTCATCGACTTGATGACGTGTTTCCATCCGTTTCTCAACCGCATTGACCGTCTTGAAATAAAAGGATGCGTCTGCGTCGCACGCACATTCCCACCCTTTCTCTTCAAACTTCATTTTTCACTCCTCTTCCTGTTTTCTTTAATTAAAAGGGGACTTGGCAAACATTGTAACTACTATGGCAAATATGAAAGCTGCCATCCTGTTATTCGCGGCCTTCTCTGGTGTATGGGCTGATGTAGATTTATGGCGGTAAGACCTCGACAACAAAAATACCCAATATTTAACAAGCAATCGTATACTAATGGAGTGTTCTACTAGTCCTCCCCAAGAATTATATGGCAGACTTGCAATCGCTTTTTTTCCAGATTGCAAGGCCAAGGACATCAGCAGAGCCATAACTCTCACCACCCCTATCATCCCGGAGGCAAACACCTGCTTCAACATGAGTGACATTTTCTCCATGAACAGCAGTTCCGGCTTCCAAAAATCCAAGCAACAAAGTGGCGGGGATTCGACGCCTTGGGGCGTTAGTTGGAATCTCATCAACCAAGATCTCTACGACGAAAACGCAAATTACACGCACACTTGGGTCAGGATGGTAAACGAGCTCGTGCCGCAGGAAGGCAGGACAAGTCAGTGGTTCTATGAGCAATACACGCTACCTGATTGCCAGGATGTGCGCCTTGGTGATGAAAAGAGCGACGATGTGCCATTTTACTGGATCAACTGCCAAACCGACAAGCACGGTGACTGCAAGACTGCAGCATATCCGATTGGGAGTTTTGCCGTTTGGGGAACACTAAATTATGATGTTCACGAAAGCAATGATAATTGCCGCAAGTGGACTGAGTTCGGAGCCGCGAACACGGCGAGAATAAACGCCGGCTGGCTGATAGCGGCGCTGGTGATGGCTATGCTGGTGGCGGTATAAAGTCGTGAACAGGAGTTTGAGACGGATTTCACATATGAGGAGAACTATATCAGCTGGTATATGGCAATAATTAGAGTTTCTTTGAGATCAGTACTTAATGCGATAATTCTCAAGCCTCTCTCCTCTTTATGCGAGCCCGAAATTAAAGCCACTGAGGATGGTTATGCACGCCCCATCGCTGCCTGTCGCTCCTGCTGAGCTCTCCGCTGGAGCAAATTGCTCACTGATTCCTCCGCTTGCGCATACCGCTTGATTTTGTCTACCGTATCCTGTGGTATGTTTTCAGGACCGCCAAATTTAGCTGCTTCCGCTCCCATTAAGCGGTCATAGATAATACGGGCATGGGCCTGCATTTGTACATGTAAGGCAGTATGTGCTTGCTGAGGTCCTTGCCCTTGGTGTTGTGCTTGGGCCTGAGCATGTGCTTGTTGAGATTGAGCCTGGGCGTGTGCCTGAGCCTGTGCCTGTGCCTGCGCTTGGGCTTGCTGTATTTGAGCCTGCATTTGTGGTATCATCTGGCGTATCTGACCACCTTGTATATTCAGCAGTTGTTGAGCATATTGTTGAGCCCACTGTCGCTGTTGCTGTTGCAGCTGTTGTGGGCTTATTATACCATTTTGCTGTCGCTGTCGCTGTTGCTGCTGCAGTATCATTTGCCGTCGCATTATTTGCATCATTTGCTGTTGCTGTTGAGGAGTCATGACTGCGCCTTGTGAAGTAATGTTAATGCCGCCGAAGGTACCATTTTGCAGAGCGGCGTCCACCATCTGATGTTGCAGTTGCAGTTGCTGTTGTTGCGCAGGACTCAGCTGATGGACTGCATACAGGCCAGGGCTATCGTTGGGCGATATGGCACCCGTTATGCGTGCCTTGTCGTTCTCTATTTTATCTTTTGAAGTCGCATCTCGATTCTGCGTCTCGGATTTAAACGGTCCATGGCTTTGTGTCAAGTCTTTCGATATTGTGGCTCGGTTCCTCAGTTCAAGTGCCCACAGCTCATTGCTCTGTGTCGAGTCTTTGGAGACTGTGTTTCGATTCAATACATTAGTTATACCCCGTGCTTTAAGCGGCTTAGAGGTCAACCGGCTTGATGATCCTACCCGCTTGAAATTGGAGGATGGCGTTGTAGCGAGCTGGGAGAAATCCTGTCGGGACAATCTGGAGTCCATAGATGGGCTTTAGGATATCATTTACCGAGTGTCGCAAGCGGGATAAGTTTTGATAGCTGTTTTGTTCAAATGGACTAGGTATTAGTGTAGCTTCCTATTAGTATATTAATACCTAACATGAAGGAAAGATTGCTGTGAAATAACGTATGTGGTGCCGGTCTTGGAACAACATATGCGCCGGTCTACCAATAAAAATCACAAGCAGAGCAGAGCCGAAGTGAGCACTTCACATACAAGAAGAATTAGATTAGCTGGTACATGGCAATAACAAGACTTTTTGGGTGGATGAATTACGGTTTCATTGCAGAAACTCTTGCTTTAGAGGCGCATATGATTCTACTGCAGACAGCTGGATGAATGTGAATAACACGCAACGGCAAGCTGCATGTGTACCAGTGTACAAGTACATGCAATAACATGGATCAAATAATAGACTTGATTCATTCATGGCATCCATTTTTATTACGGAGATTGCTATCCAGTCCCAGCAATTCAAGTCTCATGTCTGTACAATCCATACTGGGCCTCTGTCCCACACAATCCTTCATGATCCTCCTCTGAAACGCCTCATCGCCAACCACACCAAACACAGGCTTCATGGTCTAGTGGTATGATTCCTGCTTCGGGAAAAACAAACCTGGAGTCCCCGGTTCTCTAGAATCGCCTTTGCAGGAGGCCCCGGGTTCGAATCCCGGTGAAGCCCCATCTTTTGCTGCTCTGAGCAACTGTATCCTTTTTCTCGCTTCTAGATACTACCCAGATGACATTCCCTGGGCTTGGATATGGTTCTCCAAGAATGAGTGGCGATTGTTGGTGTTTACCCTTTAATTCCTCGCACGTTGCAAGCATCTTTTGTTTGGGGTGTTTGCTCAGTGCTACTTTGCCTCTACTTGTACTGTACAGGCGCAGTTCCAGGTCCCCCAATTTCGGGTAAAAGTGGACGACCTCGGCAACCCGAATTGGGCATTTGGATCTCCCCGTTTAGTCAATTCAAAACACCAACATTGATATCACGGTCTGCATCTACATCTACATCTCCACTCTCACACTCAATGTTATATCGCGATACACTTTGTCGCTAAACACCTCTTTCAAAATGCCGCAACCAAACGAAACAACAGTCACTCCCCTCTCCCTGACGCCCCTCAATCGCGTCCTCAGCCCTCCCCTAGGCCTCATCCCCCCCAACACGCCCCCAAGCCTCTACGCCTCCTCCGTCTCCCACTTCCTCTCCATCCCCTGGTGCGCATGCCTCATCCAGACCCCAAACACAATCCCCTTCATCCCGCAATGTTTCAACCCCCAGAGCCCAGCCCACGACCAGCTCGTCGGCTCTACCCTCTCTGGCCCACGAGGCCTACAGCACATGCTCAGCTTCTTCCACACGGAGGACGAAGCGCATTTACAAGATCATGAACGACCAATCATGCACGTGAGCTCGCTTTTCGCGCTGGGGCAGGGGCTTTCTGGGTATGAAGGCGTTTTGCACGGGGGTATGATGATGACCATGGTGGATGAGGCGATGGGGGTGCTGCACGAGATTAATATGGCGCTGGGCAAGACTGGCGAGGTGTTTGGGACGGCGAGCGTGACGGCCGGGCTTGATATCAAGTTCTTGAAGCCGGGCCCGATCAATCAGACGGTGTTGGTGAACGCGTGGGTGGACGGCGTGGAGGGCAGGAAAACGAGGATCAAGTGCGAGGTCAGAGATGGAAATGGAGTTGAGCTGGCGCGATGCTCGAGCACGTGGGTTTCAGTCAGGCCCAGGATGTGAGATCTTTCACGAGGATACAAGGCAGCGAGCGAGTGGCATAATTAGGAAATTCGTTGGATTCGAACATTACATTATCAGAGACGACGACAACGGGTAATAACGACAAATTGAAGGAAAGAGTGGTATCATATCATATCCATACAGTCATAGAGATTCTCGGACACTTCTTTTTTATCTCCCCCCATCCTCCTCTTTTTTTGCTCACTCCTCCTTTTTCTCGCGATATGGCAGCATGACTTCCACAGCCGCCTTGAGATGTTCCTGATCGGGGTTCCTCAACGCCGAATGCGCCGTCTCTAACTTGCTCTTTCTACCCGACTCCCAGCTCTCGTTGCGTTCGTTCAGCTCGCTCTCCACAGAGCTGAGGCTGTCGGTGCTGCTGTTCATGACCACCTGCATCATCTTGCCCTCGCTCTTCTTGATGGAGCGTTGCTCTTCCTTGAGCTTCTGCAGGCGCTCATCTTCAACGTTCATGGCGATGATGCCTAAGCCGGGGAAGTTTTTCTCCAGGAACTTCTTGAGATCTGGCAGAATGGACTTATCAGGACGGTATGTTCCAGATTCATTGTCAATGTAGAGCTGGTAGAATGCGGGATTTGGAGGTGGTGGCTGGTTTGGCGGGCCTCCAGGGATGGGCTCGGACGGGTGTGTCTTTTCCTGAGGCTCGGGACTGTCATTGGAATCCGGGTGTTGCAGTCTTCGAATGAAGAATTCTCCTGAACAAGCAATGTATTTCTCGGCATCTGCGTGCATGGTATGCTTGCTCAGGAAGTCGATGCCGAATTCCTTGCCCGTCTCGGTGAAGCGAAGTAGGCCGTCCAGCGTGAGTACGTATGTAAAGACGCGGCCGCCCTCGTCGAAATGAGCCATCCTTAGGAGCTGGAGAGATGCTTGCTTAGAGCATGGCTCAAAGGTGCCATATTCGGTGGAGCCGCTATAATTGTAAATCCTGTGGTGCTGCTTGTGCAAGGCCTTGTTCAATATGGTTCCACGAATGCCAGTGGATGAAAAGAGCGAGCCGATAACTGGTCTGAATTCCACGTAGCGGTGGTAGAGGACCGGTGGAACAGGTCCCTGAAGTTGTAGTTCGTTGGCTTGGAAGCTAGATATCAAACCGTCAGTCAACCATTCGTTCAATAAGTTGGCCATAAGTATATAAATTTCTTGCAGCATGGAATTGACTCACTCATATTTCGTAGACTTTGGGGTATCGTCGTTCGAGTTATGCCCCTTTTCATCGTCACTTTCGTTGGCATTCACCTTTGCGCCGATTAGACGACCAATCATGGGACTGTTGTGCTTGATCCATCTAGTCGGGGCCAACGTGCACATTTGCGCATACGGAGGCTCTGACTTGCCCAAGACTTCCATGCTGATTCGCAGCCGAGGAGCGATGTGGCTTCCGTGCACGATAGCACTAGCGATTCCCTTGAGGATAAAGGCTCGTTTGCTCATGACACGCTTCTTGGCCTCAAACTCCTGGCCTGGAGGGGGGATCCCCGGCCAGTCATCAGAGATTGAATCGACGTTGATGGTAACATTGCCGAGTCTGTCGTCCTTGTCGGCAACATCCTCATCGTACATTCTGCACTTGAGAGTAAATCCAGTAGGAGGCACATTGGAGACAACCCATTCCTCTTCCCATTTGGGCTCCGTGGTTGTGTGCAGAGTCCGCGTTCTGTACTTTAAGTCGGGATCTTCCTTGTGGCGCTTCGGCTGCGTTCCCTTGAGAGTTGCTACCAAGAAGGGGTCGGAAGATCCCGTGTGAAAATCTGCTATCGGGATGTTGGTCGCAGCATGAAAAACAAAGCGGACAGTGTATCCTTGGGGCGCATCAGGAAGTGGAGTCCTGTCAAAGCCACCGGGAGGGCCCTTGTGTTCGTGTTCTTCGTGTTCTTCGTGTTCTTCATGGTGATGTTCATGTTCATGGTGGCCACTGTCGCTCGACTCGGGCGTGGAATCGTCGTGATGAGTGGTGATGTTTCCCGGCATGATGAGCGAATGAATGAATAATTAAACAGCGATCAAACACCAAGAATAGAAATGGAAAATGAAGCTCCAAGCGAGCGTATCGTGATGAGCAAGGCTGCCAAGACTCGAGTATCCGCGCTCAGCCTCACGAAAATGGCGAAATGACGTTGTGAGGGGTCGCCCGATGGTTTTGTACTTGCAACTCCAACTGGTAGGGCTAGAGCCGATCAGTCGTAGGTAGGGAAAAAAGGCCTCCAACAAATGGAACCGGGAGATGAATAAATAGCACGAGCTAAGCCAATTGAGGTGAGGCAGAGGTCAGCACATCAGCATTCCGAAGCTGTACAATATTGGCAGTAATACAAAAAATATCACCAAAAGCGGGATGTGCAAGGGTCAAAAATAGGAATTCGAAAAGGTACAGCCCGGGACAAGACGCATGGACTGTAAATGCAACTGTTGACGGGCAAAAAAACGCCTTGCGCATCGCCTCTGTCACCTGCGTGCCAAATATGCGAACCGCTGCAGGCCACAGATCTAGAACCGCCAAACCGCGTCTGTTAGTCTCATCCACATTATTCTTTTCCCTTGCCAAGATCATCGTCAGGGAAATCGCCCACTTACGTCACGGCGCCTTGCCGATTATCCGAATATGTTGTAACAAAATCCGCAACAAGTTTCTTTTTCTTTGTGTTTGCTTGTGTAAAGTACCTAACATGATCCCTGTCCAAGTCTTTTTGTTTGTTTCGTCCCGCCCAGGCCGTCGGGAACCATTTACTCTCCGATAAGGCTCTCTCCATAGCTGATGTCATCTCTCATATAAATCAGATGCTCGGCTGAGCTCATGCAGCAGCACAACACAGCACAGCATTGGAGTGGTGGACAAGCACTCTATGCGCTAAGGGATGGATGATGTGCCACTAAAAGATGCCAAGTCAAGCCTCTATCCGCAGGGCGCTAGGGCGTTTCTCTTGGCGGAGCTGTCACCTAAAACATTGGGGGGTGTAACGGCGATATCCGGGAGGGAATCTGGAACCTCATAGACAGAGTTGAATTGGCATGTGCTCTATGCTATTAATACAGCCTGATACAGTTGCAGCTAAGATAATACGAGATAGATAACGCAAAAGGCTGTAAGATTATTGAAATATTTGTTTGATTTTAATACAGCTTGGTGGCTCTCGCATACAAACCAACTACCACCTCCATATCTATCCCAACATATTGAAGTCAAAATCCCGTCGGTCGCATCGTGACCCGCCGAATCTAAGCTTCTACTCCTGCCAAGAGCCAGCACTGCCACTTCGCCAAGATTGTGTTACTTGAAAAGTATTGGCCTTTTGCCCGCCAAGAGAGGTATTTCCAAGACATGTATAATAATCACTCGATAACAATTCTCTATTTACCTTTGGAGAAATCAATACAGAGTTGTCTTATAAACTAGAGTGTCTATTGGAGTTTGTATAATATTGCTGCTGTGGCAACGCCAATTTCCTTCCATTCTTCCACAGCCTCGTTTATCCACCCAAGCAAGGCTGCGGCAAGGCTTGAAAATGCTGTGAAATTTACAACGCGTCCGGCGGATAGACGGAAAGCTTCTAAAGTAATCCATCACTTCTGCGCTAAAAACCACTTCCTCATATCCTCACATTCAACGACAATTTCAATACTGTGCGAGTCAATACTTGGAGTTGATTTTTGGAATCCTCGGGGCTATAGATTGCAAACTCATACACATGTTCCCGAAACCCTTCAACCTATAAGCCCATTCCGTATATCAACTCATGAATGATGTCAGCCCACCCATCCAGCCCTGTGACATAATGTTCCATCCATCCAGCGTCGTTCAAAAGCAAATATCCACTACTCTGATTCAAGCCAATTCGTAAGATACTTGCGACAATGATCGATGCACGTTAAAGCACCTATCATTTACTTCTTGGACGTCTGGGGGACCTGCAGAGAGGTCGAGCGAGAGGTCTTGGCCGACTTGCCTGGAGCCAGCGGCGGCTGGCTGACCACCGGAGTCGAGACGGATCTGGCCTTTCCCTTGCCAAAGACTTGCTTCTTGGCCGGGCCGTCATCCTCGGGCTCCTCGCTGAAGAAGCGCTTCATGGTCATCGCCGGGACAGGGACGGACTCGGGCTGTGGCTTTTCATAAAGCCACCCGCCTTCGCCCCCCTCCTCAGGTGGAATGAAATGGCCATGGACGCCGGCTGGTGAACTGTTAGAGCGATTGCAACTACGAGTCCAGAAATAAGGGATACCTTACCTTGCTCATTGTCGTCGTCGTCGCCATCGTCATCGTTATCGTCACTATCTGGTAACTCTGCGAACCAACTCCGTTGCCATGTCTCAACCTTGACAGCGTCTATGGCCCGGTTGGATAGAAGTGCCTGCACAGCTTCGGCCGGAGTGATCTTCTCCACGCAGCTGTCAAGCATGCCGAGAGGGTTTCTCTGCAGCATAGGACCACTCGACAACTGGCCGATGGGGTGCAGGCCGTGAGGGGAGTGAAAGGAAAGTCCAATACGGCCACCGGCCATCTGGCTTCCGGGGCCCATGAGGCGCGATTTTGCGTCACGAATCTCCTTCTCGGTCAACTTCCAGTCTTTGTCTGTGTTGAACTGGAACGCCTTGCCGTCCTTTTCCTTTTCCTCAAATCTTTGAAGAAGTCGCTGGAGGCCGGCGATGAAGTGGGATCTCACGGTGGTGGTAGCAGTTTTGGGGTTGTCCTGACGAAGGATCCAGCGCTGTCTGGCTCGGAGAAGAGCAAACACAAGCTTCTTGGCCATCTTTTCCGACAACTCGATTTTTTGCATCTCAGAAGTCGTGGTAGCAACAACAGTCCAGTACGTACGGGGTCCCTGCACATCGAAAATAGGGAGCCATTTGTTGCACTGGACAAGGAGCTTGCTCAAATGGACAATAGCAATCTCGGTCGCCTTGTATGCCTTTTCAGGGCAAAGCGCAGCAAGAGCTTCTTTCTCATCAGCCTTGCCTTTAAAAAGCTTGGTAGAAGCGAAGTGGATTCCTTCAGTAGTGTTGGTGAGATCGTGAAGGAAATCACTACGCTGCGTCTCCAAGCTGCGGCTTCGATTATGCTCTCGAAGAATAGTCATCTTGACGGATGACGGCGGCCACTAGGCTGCGAAAGAGCACGGTTTGAAAGCTATTTGATTTGATTAGCATCTGTATCCAACGAGGGGGATGGGTATCAACTCATGATACCACTCACATCGTTGTGTTTGAAGTGCGGTTGAGCTTCAGAAGCAGGAAGCGTGTGTTGATCTTGACGCGAATCAACAAACACGGGATGTGTGAGGAAACTTCGTTTCAGTGTTTACGCAGCCGGCAGAAATTCTTCTTTATAATGAACGCGTGATGGACGACGAGTGGCAGCCAGCTGTCAGGAGTTTGGGCTGCCAGTCTCTGTGCAGGCCAGCTACTAATCCCCCCTGGTTGACACTCGGGGCTGGTAGCTGCACACTCGCTCACAGTGCACTCCCAGGCTGGCTAATGTTCTTGGTAATGGACAATTCATGCGAAACAAAGGATTGAGGATGCAGTATCCAAAATCTGTGTCAATAATATCGGGAGGGTTGATGATGAAATGTTGCTGTGCTTAGGGGGGCGGGTTCTTGAAGGTGCCATAAGAGAATAGCTTCACGCATAAGTGACAATAGCTTCTATTGTTGACATAGAAGAAAAGGTAAAAGAGTATACATCCTTCTTGGCTAATATTGTCGTTGCCTCGCACTTTCTCGCCTCTTGTCTTATTGTTGTGCTCTCACGGTTGCGCCTGCATACCCATTGGCGGGAAAGCTTCTCGTCCGTGTACCTGATTCAACACCACCAATAATAGTCAAATCACCAACCTGACGAGTATAACAAGAGACTGAGCGTCCTTAAAACAGACATATTATCCAAAAAAGCGGTTTCATTAATGTTGAGAATCGAAACAGTTGATACAATTTCTCCTCAACAGACCGAGCAGTGTGCGGCACAGATTGAATCTGCCACCAAAGTGTTGGCGAAAACAATGTCATTGCCAAAACTACTATACAATCGCACATTATTCTACAATGAGCACTCAGTAAGTCATTCAAGAGATTGCCTAAACTTGTTGCATTTGTAAAGATTTGTACAATACATGCTGTGCCTGGATAAGAAAAGTGTGTATGACTATTCAACAACACAGCTCCAGTCAAATGGACACACAATCAACTGTATTCCGACTCTGCTATCTAATCTACTTTTTTTTTGTGGCCTTTGGCAGTTTCGTCTGCTTTTAATAGCCGCTGCCGTGTCTTATTTTCGTCTCAGCGCTTCGGGTTCGGCGCTTAATAGCAGCTCCATCATTTCATAGGTGACCCCAGAATCCCTGTCATGGGCAAAAACTCCAGTCCGCACTGCACAAACGCCGACGAAAGTCAAGGGTAGCTGCAGCTGCAACTGAGTGTTGGTTGTGTTTGCTTCGGGTAGTTGCAAGTGAATGTGACAGATAATGAATTGATTTCTGCATCCCTGCCGTTGCCGGTAGGCCTCTGACATCCCCGCCTGATTTTGAGAACATGGCCACTTCTGCCTGCAGTTCAAATTCACTCATTTCCACCCATTTTGCGACCCATTCGATACTTCTGCTATCAGGAACAGCTCGGTTTCTATCACTACTACTGTTTCTGCTACCGCTACTACTGCTACTGTTTCTAATACTGCTACTACCACTACTTTCTACTACTTTCTTCTACCGTCGCTATTTCGTATTCGGCATACCTGTATTATCACAGGTATCTATTTTCTGCTACCTCTTTCCATCCTCTTTGTACCCATTCAGTTCACGCTACCGCTTCTCTTCTTTCTACAACTTCTATCTACGCTCACTTAATAAGCGCCCTCCGCTTCGTTTTCTCCAAGAAGCGGGCTTCCTAATGGAGATACAATGGACGTCCTAGGGCTTCTAGCCAACATATCGCAGGTCGTTGACCTCCTCGTCAAGATCGGTGTTATGTGCTCCATCTATTGTGTGGACGTCAAAAAGGCTCCCGGCGATGTGCGAAGACTGCTCAAGGAGGTTGACCGGCTGACGGCCGTCATCAAAGAGCTTGAAAGCCTTCTTCAAAGCCCGAAAGGATCTTCTAAGCTAGAATCTCCGAGTCTCCGCCAAGCAGTCTTCGACCTTCGCAGGCTATTAGCAGAGATGGTGGCAAAGCTAGATTTGGGAGCCAAGCATGCCAGAGCAGTATGGCCTTTCAAAAAGCGAGAGATTCACGAGATCTTTGCAACAATTGAAAGGCAGAAGGCCAATATTTTGTTGAATATCAGCATTGAACAAACGTAAGATATTCAATCCCCCTTCCTGAAAGTGGCTATCATAGCTACTATGGCTACTATGGCTACTTGATCTATTCGATCCATTTGAGCTATCTGATCTATTACAGTTACTTTGGCTACTTTGGCTATTTGAGTTCTCAATTCTAACAGCACCAGGTCGGTCCTTTTAGATGTTCACCAAGAGATTGTTCTATCCAAGCTACGAATTGCGGACGCGGCTACCTTCGATGCCAGTCCAGACGGGGAGCAATCTTTCTGCCTGCAAGGCACACGGAGCCATATTATTGCCCAAATAGAGGAATGGGGCACCAACTCAGACAGCCAGTCAGTCTTCTGGCTCAACGGTATGGCAGGGACTGGAAAATCTACCATTTCTCGCACAATCGCACAATCATTTGCGAACAAGAATATACTAGGTGCTAGTTTTTTCTTCAAGAGGGGTGGAGGAGACCGCAGCGGAACAAATTTTCTCATTACGACAATCGCCGCCCAGCTGGTCCGCCGAATTCCTTCCATTGCTTCACGAATCCGTGAGGTTCTTGATTTCGAACCTCAAATTCACGAAAAACCTCTGGGTGATCAGTTCCAAAAGCTGATTTTAGATCCACTGAAAAACACTCCGGGATGTTGGTCATCAAGTTTGCTTATTGTCATCGACGCTCTCGACGAATGCGGCAACGAAGAGAATATGAGGACACTAATCGGCATTTTCTCAAAAGCGCAACAAAGGAATAACCCACGGCTAAAGATCTTTCTCACAAGCAGACCTGAATTGCCCATTCGGCTCGGGTTTGAGGAGATTAGTGGGAAATACGACCATCTGCTCCTCGCGACAGTGCCAAAAGCTACTATTGAGCATGATATAGCGCTTTTCATGAAACACCAACTCAATGCGATTAAAATGGATTACAACAAGTCTGTCTCGATACATCGCAAAATATCTACCGGCTGGCCTGGCGATGATGTTGTGCAACAACTTATCGACTCAGCCGTCCCGTTATTTATTGTTGCCGCAACAATATGCCGCTTCTTGAAAGATAGAAGGTTAGGAGGCCCTCAGCATCAATTAAGCAAGATTCTCGAGTATCAAAAAATGCACATATCCGGTCTTGATATGACATACCTTCCAATCCTGGACAACCTTATTGCCGACCTTCCTCTATCTGCCAGGAAAGAAGTGTTGGCTAGATTCCAGTATTTAATTGGTTCAATAATCACACTTGCTCAGCCTTTGTCTATACGGAGCCTCGCCGATCTCCTAGGCATGTCTACGGATGCTATTGAAGATCAGCTTGACCTTTTACATTCAGTACTTGGTGTTCCTACTGACCTAGATACCCCTGTGAGACTTTTGCATCTTTCTTTCCGAGATTTTCTGGTTGACTCTGAAAAGAAGCTTGATCTCAACAAATATCCTTTCTGGGTAGATGAATCCGAGGCTCACTCAAAGCTTTCCTCTCAATGCATCGAGTTATTGTCTACGGACGGCGTCCTCAAGGAAGACATTTGCTTTCTTAGAAGTCCAGGTACTCTAAGATCCGATATAAAACAAAATGCTATTGATGAGCATCTACCTGGTGCAGTCCAATATGCTTGCATATACTGGGTCCATCACTTGAGTTTGAGCAGCCTCTGGATTTGTGATAATGACCAAACACACAAATTTTTGGCAAGATACTTACTCAATTGGCTTGAAGCACTTAGCATAATAGGCCGGATTACAGAGAGCGTTCACATGATGGATGACTTGCTCTACAAACTCGAGGTCAGCGTCCTCTTAGTTTACATGATCATTATAAGTGTAGCTGACCGAACAATTGAAAGGCAAAAAACGCACAAGACATGGGGAACCTTTTACGAGACGCAAAGCGATTCATTCAGGCAAATATTGCGACGTTCGATAAAGCGCCGCTCCAAATATACTCATCGGCGTTAATTTTTGCTCCGGAAAAAAGCGTCGTAAGATGCATGTTCAAGTCAAGCATCCCAACATGGCTGCATACCCTACCAGCAATGCAATCCCACTGGGATCCTTGCCTAGCCACATTCGAAGACCGGAGTATGACGAACGCCAATCTCTTGGCAATTCCCGTCGAAAGTAGATTTCTTTCTCAATCCTGGCAACTCAAAATTTGGGATGCAAGAACAGCATCCTGCGTCGCAACATATGAAAACTATTTGCCTACCACTGCTTGGGTGTCACCTGATGGCACAGAAATACTCTACATTTCTGGATGCAAACAACTCCGAATTATGGATGCCTCAACGAGAAGTTGTGTTGCAGAATATAGTGGCCATGCTGGCAAGATTAAACGGGCCATTTTCTCAACAGATGGGCAACAATTTGCATCAATTTCAGAAGATGGGACATTAATGATATGGGACAGAGCATCTCACAAGCCCGTCGCGATTCATGATTTTAATATAGATAACCGTGATAGGATGGTAGGGTTTTCTCCAGATGGATTAACGTTTCTAGTGATTTCGAATGAAAGAAATATTCGACTACTTAGTTCGAGAGTGACTGGCCAGATGCTCACAATCAACTATGCCGACAAATACGTGGATACAGCTTCCTTTTCTCCAAACAGCCAAACATTAGTATCCATTTATTCAGGTGGTACAATTAGATTTCTGGACAGGCTTTCAGGTGATTCTCTGGTGGCTAAAGGGGCCGGGAATACTGTTCGCGGAGGTTTGCTCTTCTTTTCTGACGGACTCCGAGTCATTACTGCCATGGAAGCAAGTGTCGAGAATGGTCATGGGATTGGCATCTGGAATACTTCAAGAGCCACTTGCGACTCTCTCTTAGAAGGTCATCGCGCTGCCATATCAGAGATTATCTTATCAAAGGATGAGAATAGGATTGCCTCAGCTTCATACGATAAAAGCATAAGAGTATGGGACACGCATACGATGACTTGCATCGGAATATATGATGGCCACGACGAGGGTATTGCCAGCCTCACTTACTCAGCTGATGAGATGCTGCTTATATCGGCAGACGTGAATGGAACCTTCAAAGTCTGGGATGCTAACATGGCAATACAATCAGCGGAGGTTGAAAGCCATGA
Organism: Trichoderma semiorbis; assembly: GCA_020045945.2. Classification (NCBI taxonomy): domain Eukaryota; kingdom Fungi; phylum Ascomycota; class Sordariomycetes; order Hypocreales; family Hypocreaceae; genus Trichoderma; species Trichoderma semiorbis. Next base: position 4,065,906 of record CM034697.1, on the reverse strand, counting down.
GAGTGTTGAGATCGAAAGCCATAAGAGCGCAGTCCTCGAAGTTATTTTTTCCCCAGACAAGAAGAAGATTATCACCACTTCTGGAGACCGCACGGTGCGACTATGGGATTCAACTACAGGTACATGTCTGTCGATGGGCGCAGGCCACCGAATTTTTGCTTGGGTTCCCTTGATGGTTCCTCAAGATATTCCTACGGCCCCTTTTGATCAGGTAATGAGTTCTCATGGACTCTTTGGCTGGCCAAGATCGGTCGAATTTTCGGCAGACAGCTCGACGTTTATATCTTCAACCGATGGTTCAGAAAATTTCAACATCAAACTTTGGGACGCAGCAAACGGCGACTGCCAGTTGTTGTCCGACGAATTCACGGGCTCTATTCTATCAATCGCATTTTCACCTGATGGTACAACCGTAACATCAACATCCCGTGATGGTATCTTGAGGTACTGGGACACGGCGACGCAGAAACTTCTTGGTTCATTCGGAGGAGGAACCTACGGTATATCTTCATCAATCTACACAGCAGATGGAACCCAGCTCGTTCTCGCCTGCGACGATGGAATGGTCCGTTTGCTCCATCCTTCAACTAGAAATTGCAAGGAAATGAACGAGGCACACGATAAACCCGTGAAGTTCGCTGCAATATCGGTAAATGGGTCCAAGCTAGCTTCTTACTCAGTGTCAACAGTCAAGATTTGGGATATGGCCGCCTTAACATGCATCGCCACTTACACATTATCATCCGATACTACGAGCGAAGTAAGCAAAATGCTTTTCTCCCCTGATGAACAATATCTTGTCGTTCTCTACGAAGCCGGGGAAGTCAAGGTTGAGATTCTGAGCGTGGCAACAGGACACTGCCTTGATAAGCTCGTTGGGATTTGCGGGCTTGCCAACCACATGGCATTCGATTCATCTGCTGGTTCCAGCCTACGAGTAATCACCAATGTGGGCACCCTTGAATTTGACCCGCCTGGCTCAGCTACTTGTGTTCATGCAAGGTCATCCTCCAGCCGCCAAAGGGCGGTAAATACGATTGGACTTGGTCTCAGCAAAGACGGGGAATGGATTACGTGGGACTCGCGCAATATGCTCTGGCTGCCACCCGCATTCAGGATCTCAGCATCAGATATCGATATCGCGGGATCTCTACTCGCTCTTGGATCTCGACTCGGACGGCTGCTCCTGATAGGGGTCGACCCGTCCAAAATGCCGGTTAACGTTCTGGACGCCTCACCGCGGTCCTTGGCCTAGCGCATATCACCGCCCGACCCGAAGCTCTAATCCAGAAGCAGGCACACATGCGGCTGATGAAGCTTCCGCCAGCATACTCGTACGCAGACTTGGGCGGGGCAAATTCGCAAGCAGCAATCCTTTGTGGATGCGAGAGGTAACTGGACAACTGGATTCCGTATGACAATTTAGGGATAGCAACGTGGCACTGCTCCCCTCCCATCCTTGCGCCAAAGTCGTCATCGTGGATCAGCTCGTAAGAAGGACTGACTTTTACCCCGCTGAAATGCCTCCTTACCAGTTTCCGATGGAGGGGGTCAATTTATCTGCGGACATAAAGCTACAGAGCTCCCCTCTTGTCTCCCTACCAGTCGAAGTTTGACCAGCATTTTACAATATCATTTACTATACCACTTTTTGCTACAATGGCTGGCCAACTCACCAAGACTATCCTCGAAGAAGGCTCCGGCGACTCGCCCAAGGCGGGGGACACCGTTATCATGGGTTATACCGGCTGGCTGAAGGACACCTCGAAGCCGGACAACAAGGGGAAGAAGTGAGCGGCAATGCCATGCACTGTTCGTTGGTGTCTTTACTTATGTGCGATATTAGGTTCGACGCTTCTTACGACCGAGACGAAGACTTTAGAACCAAGATTGGTGTTGGACAAGTCATCGCGGGTACAGTTTATCCACTGATTCCACGTAGGCCTTACATTGACAATATTGCGCAGGTTGGGACGACGGCGTTGTTAACATGAAGCTCGGCGAAAAGGCCAGACTCGATATTCCCAGGTACGCACATATGGTCGTATTCAATGTTTGGACGTCTTACTAACATGGTTCGTAATAGCCACCTCGCTTATGGCAACAGGTAAGCCGATCAAATTTTTACTACGACGGTCAAGAAACGAACCCAGACGAATTGGCCTGCCCAATGACGAAATATGGTACAACAAAACGAAGATTGCATGAGCATGCTAACGTTCTTCTAGGTCTGTTGGCAACAATCTTATCCCTGCCAACTCTGACCTCATCTTGTAAGTCGAATTGAGTATCTATATGTAGTATTTTCTACGAACGTGACATCTGACATTGTTGGTAGCGACGTTCATCTGAAGCGAATCATTCCCAAACCCATAACCCAATAAATAAATTGGCACGAACCGCGACACTTAAAAAGTATAGTTTTGGAAAGAGCCAGTTTTTGGATATATCAAACACAGGATAGTTCTAGAGATTCAAGATTGTCTTGTGCTCTTCTCAGAAGATCAATTTTATTGCCATTCGTCTCCCGTGACTTGATGCCGTATTCATGCATCCTGTAGCTCACCACGCTCGCGCAGCTGCACACGGTACTCAGAGGCAGTAGATGATGGACATGAAGTATCTGCGAACCTGCTTAAAATCGACTGATGATATCGCCCGGCCCAACGGTCCAACTCTCTATGTTCAATCATATCCAGCTGTCAACCACGGAACAACGGACAACAACATTCTAAATGACAGCTTCCATTCTCTATACTGTTAAGCAGTCGGACCCGTCGGAAGCTCTACGCACAAGTCCAGCGAATTGTCGCCGTTCAGCTCAATTATACACCGTAAATCCCGACTCTTCCCCTATACTCTTCCCTATATCAAAACCGTTGAAGCTATCCGGTCCGTCCCTGAAAAAACGCTCGAGCTTCCATGGCGCTCTGACCGGTTCCAAAGCAGGTACCTCGAGCTATTTCTAAGAGCTGGCCGTTTTGGCCAATCACAGCCTCAGTGCCCCGCCTTGTTGCCCCGCCCGTGTTGCCTCAGCTTTTGCTGCCCCTCTTCTCGGTACTTCTGCCTTGTACCCAAGTTCCCTGTGCTTGTACCCCTCTGTCAGCAGCAGGGCAACAGCAGCTGCTGCCAAACTCCCGTCGCTGCTGCTAGTACAGCACAGTATTACAGTGGCACGATTAGCCACATTACCTCATCAGAAAGAACTGGAGCCTGTCATGTCCAGTGCAAGCCAACACTTCTGAATCCTGCTCATTACAAACCAACTTCTTCTCTTCCAACGCTCTTCTTCTTGTCCTTTGTCGACAAGAGAATCACCGCCTTCTTCCACCAAGCCAAACGACTCTTCTCCCGCACCGCCAGACACGCAGCAGGCTTCTTCTCTAGCCACCGTCACCCCTCTTTA